>CM063748.1:3385404-4585404 GCA_032441825.1 Chaetogeoica ovagalla | reverse complement strand
CTTCCCCCGTCATGCACCGATCCACCGGTACTCACGCCTCTTCACCGCTGCGGGAATCCAAGCCACGCTCGGCCGCCACTCTTTCATATAGCCGACCGTCGAGTCACCATCGAGTCATTCACGCACCGCATCTGAGTCCCGGCCTTCCACTCCACGAGGCTCGGATAATCAACATCGATTGTGTTAATAAACGGAAAATCACCAACCACAAATCCAAGTGTTTGTTACTTTACGGACCGGATACAAACGCCGCCCAGATTGTATCGTTTCAAAAGTCATTTGATATTTATTTTAAATGCATAAATATAAATAGACATGTATATGAATAATATTATGTAAAGTAATGATTTTACAAAATTTCAAATCTTCGTGTTAAATTTGACGTTATAAATTCTGAATATTTGTAATATGTTTTAAGGTCTTGAGAACTTCGAACAATGTAAGGTTTTATATATTTTTTTCCTAGTACTTGCAAAATTCTTTGACTCAAATATCTTTATCCAAAATTACAAACTTTTTTAAAAATTCACCTTACCTACAATCAATGTTATTTCAGTAATTATCTGAGACCAATTTTTTTCGATTCAGAGAAGAAAACAATAAGATACTTTGACAATGAATTAAGGCGATCATCATTAGAATTGGAAAGACCCTTCCATGTACAATCCATTCGCACGAATGTGATTTCTATAAAACTCTAGCCGCTTTCCCGCAATTAAATATATAAATTTACACTTTTTATCCGATTCCGATTTAATATCATCACCATTTGCGATATCAAAAATATATTTTTCACTGACACTCTTTAAAATCTGGAACGTGTTGCTAGTTATTTATTATGTTTCATATCTCATCATCATCATCATCATCATCAAATAAAAGAAATTCATCCTTTTTAATTTTTATACTTTAATTCCCTTTGAAGGTTATTACGTAGTAAAACATCGTAAGTTGTTAATAATTTTATATTCTAATCTTAGTAAAATTAATACGCTCTCATTTGATATATCTTCCTGAAGATACGAGTTCCGTGAAAATTTTCCAAAATCATGCCATTAAAAGAAATTGAAATAATCTGGAAGAATAACAACTTTAATAATTGATAAAACCAGTTGATTTTTCAAAAATACTTACAACAGTGAAATCAAAATAAACAAATCAATCGTTATACAATTGTTTATAAATTATATTTAACACGACACCTCACACAGGAAGTAATAAATAAAAAACATTTACTTTCCAATTCAATATTTCGTCTGCTACACTCAAATTAAAACATAATTTTAAAATTTAGATATAGATATATGGAAAGTTCTCAAAATATTAATTGTTAAACTAACAATGTAAAACAAAAATGAACAGAGTGAAGCTACGATAAAAGAGACTGAGACAGCCGTACATGAATAATAACATTTTTTCCAATTCTTTAAATTTTCATGTCTTCCTATTAAACTCATTATTAGCAATTTTAAAATTTTCTATTATTTTTCAAGGTGTTGATAACGTACAAAATATTGGTAAGTTGTTTTTATTTTATATTTTAATCCATTTATTAAAAAATTGATAATCTTCAGAAAATAGTTGTAATTTCTAAAAAAGAGCGCATTATAGCAAAAATTATTATTGTTTTTGTTGCTGTTGTTGTTGTTGTTGTTGTTTTTATTATTAATATTATTATTGTTGTTGTTGTTGTTGCTTTTATTATTAATATTATTGACCAAGATAATGATCAAGTAATTTCCAGCCACAAAAAAAAGTTTCTAGAAAAAAAATGATTTGAATTTTTTATGTTACAATAAAAATATAAAATTATTTACTGAGTATTAATAATTATAATATCACAGATTAAATAAATTCATCTAATTTGTGATAATATTGAAATTAAAATGTGAAATAAATGTTATCACGTTAGTATTAATCGAATTAGAGAAAAACGTAATCGAAAAATTACCTTAAAAATAATAAAGGTTATTTGTTAATTTAACTACACTTTGGTCATAAATATATATATAAACATTATTAATATTTATACTTCTATTCAAAATTTTGATACTATCATCACTTCGTTTATATATAAATTATTACAGTAAAAAAAATTTTTTATATTATTTTTAATATCATTCAATCCCAGAGACCGGTAAGTTGTTATTTATTTTATTGCTATTCCTATTACTAATAGCAATTGTTAGTTATACATTAAGTTTAAATACTCAAATTTCATATATCTTAAATCAAAACTATAAATTTCATTAAGAATATTAATAACTGTTGTCATCAATGAAAATTAAAAAATTCACTTTCACTAATTATATATCTGTACATTCCTAAAATTATTTTATATTTTTTTTTGGCATTGATGTACTTATTTAATAATTTTAAATTCAAATAAATATAAAGGTCAATATATAAAAAATTAAAATGTTAAACTAATGATTCCCACTGTATTCTACATTTTTAACCCAATTAAAAGGAAAATAATTTTAAACTATCTTAAATATTTAAATGTTATTCCTATATTAATTAAAATACTAATAAGTCGATTATTATATATATTAATATATTATAGAGAAATTTATAATATATTTATGTTATGTATTATTATTTTTATAAGTTATAATGTACCCTTGGCTCACACATATATGATTACACAATATCAAGTCCTATATTTCTTAAGAAATATTTCTAATTGTTAACTTTTTTTATTATTTTTAAGAAAATTTCAACCTAAAAGAAAGTAAATGTCATTTCTATTCATTCAATACTTTAATTTGTGAAGTTTATAAAAATGATAATTGATACAATATTAGTGGTATTACCAAAGTTACTAATCCTACCAAAAATGTCCAAATCCATTAAATTAAATAATTTTTAAATTTCCATTTACGTACGCAATTTGCATATTTATTTTATTTTAAAATAATTTCCACGATTTAAATATATATAATTAATATATATTTAAAACTTCATCAAATTGAAAACAATACGTCAAAATATGTTATAAATCGCTTGCGATAATTATAAGTTAATTAAAATAAAAAAACAATTAAATATATTGTTAAAGTTAAGAAAATATTTGTGAGTTTATGAAAACTATAAAGGTCATTCATTTTTTGTTACATTCCCTATACTTTGCCTTACACATATTTGATTAAAGAACAGACATTTGGTCAAAGAACGACATTTTCATGCTCCCTAAATCGTCTTTTATTTGTATTATATTCTATGTTGAAAAATTTAAATATTTATAATATTTTAAAAGCTCTTGATTACATAGAGAATAGTAAGTTAATTTTATTATATACTAATACTTACGAAATTATAACAAATCATATGAAAATATCTAAATCCAATAGCAAAATATTCCAAAGACATTTTAAATTATTTTTGGCATTGATTTGGGTATTTTAAAAGGATAAAACCAAAATAAATGTAAAGTTAATAGTTATGAAATGTAAATGGCAAATAATGTTATTAATTTTATATCATTATTTTAAACTGATTGAAGTAATATAAAGCAAATATAAATTATTTTCACGTTTGTAGCATTATAAACGTCATATAATTTATAATTATAAATTGTCGTTATTTATTTGTCAATGCTTCTTGCATGCTGAAATCATACATTTATGATCAGTCATTATTAGGTTTTATATTTTTGTTTCCAATTTTACGTTAACAAAATTAAATAGTATTATTATTCTTTAAGCTAAAAAATCTATAGAAGATCGTAAGTTGTTTTTGATTGTATAAATTATAATGCGTCTAACATTATTACATGAACACATATTATGTTATCAAACTTTACAATTTGTATTAAAAATATCTAAACCTGCAATGCCATTAAAAAATGTTATTAATTTTATACGACGAATTTATTATTCATATCAACACTGTCCAAAGTATTTTTTAAATTTGTTTTATCATATACCAACATACGTAAGAAAAAATTATAAAACCCAAATAAATATAAACGTCAATGTTATCAAAATTAAAAAATCGAATAAATGCTATAAATCGTATGCTTCTGTTTTAATTAAGTTTTATGAAATAGAAGCAAAAGACATCATAATTAAAAATATTAAATATTTGTTAAAATTTAAATTTTCATTTAATTTTTCCAAATTCATTTTTTTTCCTCATCAACTTGATGTGTCCAATTTTAAATACATGTATTATCTTTGAATAGGTGTTGATGTAATAAAGGAGGTAAGATTTTATTCACATTATTTCCTGATTTAAGCAAATTAAATAATATATATATATATTATATATATTCTAAAAATAAAAATCTTAAGACTCTTATTACCATGTATTTAATAATCTAGAATTGAAACTTATAATTTTAAAACCATGAATAATTTAAATATATTTACATTTTCGAAATAATAATATTCACAAATTTTTATAAATTCATTACTAATGTTCTGGCCTGTAGTATAAAAAAAAATACATGTAATATTGTCTTGTTTTAAATTTCTCTAACAATATATTTTCGTATTTGATAACTACACTGTTTTCTTATAAATACATGATTAAACAATACAAAGTGTTATTGCATAGAATTTCAAAGATTATTTGATACATTGAAAGAAATTGAAAGAAGAATCGCGCAAATCAACCATCCAAAAATGAATTGTGCGTATTTATATTGTCTGTAATCTCAATACATAATCCACACTAAATTAATTTTAGATTTATCTACGGACCTTCAATTTTGTTTTTTAAATATTATGTAATTATAATTATGAATTAAAAAGGAATAGACTTTTTTAAGATGATTAATAATGCATATTAATTTTTAATAAGAAATAATTGGTTGTATAATTATTAATTTTAAATTATCCAATATAAGTTACATTTATTTAAACCATATATTGTTATATTAATAAACTAATAAACATTAATGTTACCATTATAGTTTTATATACATATTTTATTAATTAAATTATTGATTCATGTACGACATTAATTTTTTAATAACATTATAAATACTTGATTATTTTATCATATACGAGTACTTGTATTGACCCTAATATTATTATTATTCTTTTTAAAAATAGTTTACAAAACATTTCCTTTCGCCATTTGGCTTTTCTTTGTTTTCTATTGGTACAACATAAAATAAAAAAAGTATTTTTGTGTATTTTTTATCGGAATACTCATAAAAATTACTCAAAATAGTAATAAATATTTATTTCTTTGTACATTACAATATTGTCGAACTGATTATATAACCAAGATCTAATCCCTCCAAATGTAATTTATCACCCACTCATCATTATATAGGGTATACGTAAGCAATTAACGCTATTACATTATTTTGAAAAATCAAATTGTCAATAAGTCACATGAAGAACTCTGGAAATTTCCCTTAAACCTGACACAAGAAGAAATATTGAAAATTATTAGAGTGAGCTAGAGATTTTGGTGATTAAAAATGACAGTTATAACATGAACTAGCCTTCCATAAAGTGATTCCAAATTCTATAATTTAGTTGCACTGTTATAAATGTAGTACGTACCAGGCTTTCATAAAAAAGAAATTAAATTGTAGAACGACAACTCGTGTAGACATAAAGTGTTAATATAAACCTCGTTTCTAGCGCTATCAGTAGTTGTCTTAATAATTAAAATAATCGATTCGATAATTGATATCGGTTTTCATTCAATTGAACTTATTATTTATCAATTTCTAATATATTTTATTTTTAAAGTGACATTTCTTTGCGGACTTCGGAGACGATAAACGTTTGACGCTACTAAGGCGCATGCACCTACGTACCTACCTATTACTGTTTGGTTGCTCGCAAAATGATGTAACCAGTTACAATAATTTAATTTATTGTACGCTTTATTTACAATACGGTTATCACACTGACCGCCAATTATTATTAACAATATTAATATTGTCAATCCTTTTATTGAATATATTATTTGGATATTTACATATAAGAAAAAATCCATGGCTGTTTGAATATTTTTTAAGTAATTTATTATACAATTAAAAAAAAAAACGACGGGCGGTACACTCACGATTGGGTACCACCCATCGCCGCGAGAAGAACAACAACCATTCATTTTATAATATACAGATAATTTGTATATGCTCAACCGAGATTAATTCAAAAACAAGACAACCTTATCCCCATCTTTCGAGCGAGAATTGTTCTTGATTGTCGAATGAATTGTGTTTTAAGTGACGAACACAAATCGTAATCTCTAATAAGACTATATATTTAAGGCTCACATATTGTGGCGTACCCAGGATTTTAGTATTGTGGATCTGCCTCACTTACGAGAGGCCACTGTGTAGAAGCTACATCCAACTATATACCTATTATAGTTGCTCGCAATTTGCCTTATTTTTATCACATTTTCATACCAACATTCTATATAAGTACATAACTATTACTAAATAGTAATAACTATTTAAACTGTTTTTTAAGGAAAATTTAAGATTTGATAATTGTGGCATTGTATATATTTTTTTTTCAAATAAAAATATGTTGTGTAATTTGACATTTTGAGGAACCACATTTTACCGGAAAAAAAACTGTGGGTCAGCTGACCTCCCTCTCTGGGTCCGCCCCTGTTCAAATAGTAAACTTTATTTATGTATTAGTTTAGCGATCCGAACCCGAAGAGCTGCAGGAACCAACCAGTCGAATGCTCATCAACCGAAAGGGATCGAGTGTAAATATCGATTGCCCCTCAAATCGAATGACGCAACAGATGTTCGTTATACACACGAGCAGAGTATTTAAAAGAGCAGAGTGTTAGAAATCGAAAAGGGACTTTATATTTTATTCTCGCCTCTACTACCGTTCTATCACGCCAGTAGTTCGTCTTGACTATAGTTCAATGCGACTAGACAGACACAATGAACAACGGACTCGGTAATAAGTCGTATCATTATAATAAGCATGACGCGCCTCCCAGTGGATTCCGCGGTCGTGTCATTAATACGAAAACCGTGTTCGAACGGCAGAAGAAAAATAAACTATTGAATAAAAATAAAAAATATATGTAAAGCGAATCGTAACGCGAAACGCGGTCCTTGTAAATCATTTCTCGATAGGAAAAACTAAAATAACCAACAGTATCCGAATATTATTAGTATTTTTTTTTATTATTATTATTAACCTCGTGTGTTATACATAATGTATAACTGTGATGTTTCAAAAGAAATAATTGGCTGTGATATTATATAACGACCCAATACATAAACGAAACGATCTTCGGGAAAGCGTTAGATTTGTATTTTATTTGTTCTCGGCGGAGCCAGTGCCCATTGCAGACGCTCCGTTTATAATGTCAACAACTACACTCTACATCAAAATGACGTCGTACCTAATCGAAAAATTACAAATATTCTATAATATTGAATGTATATTGTATATACACACGCGGCGTTTCATTGATTAGCGACAATACACATTGTCGCTATGGTATTTTTATGCGGGGTGGATCATGCTAAACAAATTATTACTTTTAATACTTATAATTACATAATTAACAAAAATATTATAAGTTATTTCCTAATTCATGTGTCATTCCAATCGGACAGCTACGAACGGACTCGTATCGCTCGGTCTGTCGTCCGTTCGCCCGAGAAAATCTTAATAATTATTATATTCTTCATATTTATAGTATCAATAATACGACTTGCGTGTAATCACCAGCAATTACGAATCGCAATAATCGTATTATTATAAATATGAATATTTCGCTATCTATCACATCGACGTCCCGGTGGCGACGACCTTATGAGTTATGATAGCACGTAATATACTTACGGCGGTAAGGTATTCTCGTCAACATTTTGCTGAAAGGTATGGCCGGTTGATAATTATCGGCTCGTAGGTGTAAGCGATTCATTTACACTTACACGAGCCGTGTCAATATCTAAATCCATTCTACACACAGAGCATTGAGATTTCGTGATATTCAGAATTAAAAAAAGCTACGGTTATTTGCAAATATATTATTAGAAACGAACAATTTTCAATTTAATTATTGTTATTATTATTATTATTATTATTATTATTATTATTATTCATAGATTTAAATGAAATAATTCTTCATTATTCTCCATAATTGTCCTATTTTTTTTTATCTTCTCGAAATAATAAACAAGTCTTGTTATTTATTATTTAGGCCACCAACGAATACGTATATCATTGTTACTGGATCTCATTATTATTATTATTATTATTATTATTATTATTTTACGAAAGCGTACAATAATTCTGAGAAAATGATGGAAAAATTTGAAATTTACACAGTTGTTGTTATTACTAAGTTCGTACACTTGCGTATGTTGTAATGGTCTATCAAGAGGTACATAGTAGGGAAATCATACATTATGTATTCCTTTAAGTTTGATGTTTTTATTGAATTCAGTTACAGAAAATATTAACAATATTAAAGAGCCGAAATATTACAATATTCAGATATAATGCTGTGTACCGATATATGCTAACATAGTAATTTGTTGTAATTTTCTAAACAAAATATACTTATTTTCCTATCATCATTCATATTCATTAATTCAATATTTTTTTATACATTACATTTACATGAGTATGCTAGTGCTTTTAAGTCTATTTTCGTTTCCATATTTTACTGTATATATTATATGAAACAAATAATAATATTTTGATTTTTTCTAATAAAATGAAAGTAAAAAAAAAATTTATACCATATAAATTATACGCAAATAATAATATTTTAAATTGTTTTAATTTAACCCTGAAATTAATATTAATCACATCGTATATTTTTCAAAAAAAAATGTTATTTTAATTAAGTTAGAGAGATTATATTTTCTCAGCAACATTATTACGTTCATAGGTTTCATATTTGTTTATGTTAAAACCACCATGAGTTTACAGAGAACAGAATATTCGTTTCACTGGTATTTACTCAAGAAAACATTGGTAAAAGGCTAGTCTTCAGTTACATCAAAAAGAAAACGCACATTATTAACATATGTTAAACACAAGTTTTGCAAATAAATGTAAAAAATATTAGTTTATATCTTTTGTAAACATAAAAATGTTTTTCTCATCAGTTCGTATTATTTAGTTCGTTAGTTTGTACTCCAAGTTTTCACTTCATTCCGTTTTTGGTGTTCAACAACGTATCTATTACACATATTCTCCTTACATTGAAATACCACGATCATGGCGACATATAAGTGTACTGCGATCGTAACAGCTATTAGCTTTATTTTAAACGCCATTGTTCCAAGTAAGAATAATATCTATTTTATACTAAAATACATTCGAAGATACTTGTCTTTGCGATTATCTTTAAAAGAGTATATGTAGTTTTGTACATTACAATCCGAGCAATAAAATATTTACTGATTATACACTAAAATGTAACAATGTTTTAGTACTAATAATTTTTGTTATTGTTGTATTCGAACGTATTCGTAAACTATCAGTTGTAACTTGAGGATACATTTTCGAGATTTTCACTAAATGTAGTAATATTATAAACAACTTATAATTAATTGAAATATATAATAATGCGATATTTTGAATTGTTTAAGGTAAATTTAAAAGGTGTAAAATATAATAATAATAATAAAAATTACAATAATAATGATAATTTATTCTAATTCTTATTATTTTAGGTTGCAATGGTGGTAAGAACTTTGAACATTTATTATAAAATTACACATAACTATAAAAACATCTTGTATTAATAAATATTTTTAAAACGATTATAGATTATATGAATGACACATGTTTTATTATTTTCCCCATTCCTTATACAGCCATAAAAATAATTATATCAGTCACTGTAATTATTCCAATGTATATTTTGTAAAGAATTAATAAATTGTTATCCTGACGTATATACTAGTATGTTTTAACACCAAAGATCGGAAGATAATTGCACTCTTCTCTCGTATAATTTTAAGTCTTATATACAATTTTTTTCCAAATTATTATCACTTTTAATTAAACTGGATATTAGGAATTTAAATACTTTATTATGTTAAAAGGTCTTTCCGCTGATCAAATCAACCGTAAGTTGTTATTTATTTTATACATTTTAATCTCAGCGATATTATTACATACAAATTTGAGACATTGGTGTACAACATAAATTTTGTTATACGTATACTCGTATTTGTAGATATTTATATAAACATTTCATATTAATTATTCAAAAAAATTGTATCTATTTTATCGTCCTGCTCCAAAGTAAAATTTGTTTAATAGTGATTTATGTAGTTTATAATTACAAAATTAAAATAAATTTAAATTTTCAGGATGTTTTAATTAAAGTGTTCGATATATATCATAGAAATTATGCAATGATTCAAACTAATTTAAATTAAATTAATATTATTAATTTAACTTAATTTTTTAACATTTACGAATTATGTTTATTATAAAAGTATAACATGTCTCCGTAATTTGTTATTTGATACTGGAATTAATTGCACTTTTGTAACAAACACATTATATCAACAGTATTAATTCAAAATTGTATTATCAAATTTTTTCATTTTTCAACATTTCGTTTCAAACGTAATGATTGCAATTTTCAATTTTTGTATTATTTTTTTAGGCTTTCAGAACATATATAATTGTAAGTTCAAAAATATAAAATTTTGTTATAAATTCTAACCTAATGTTGTCGTAAAATATAAAATGGACTATAATTAAAATTGTATGTATTACATTCACTTCCTTCACAGTCGTTTTTAAAATATATATTACAATGTATTACACAGTGTATGACACTATTATTAAAATTAATATTATGCTATTATTTTAATCTAATTTCAGTGAAAATAAAGCAATAAATTTAAAATTTAATTTATAATCCCTTTGAAATATATACTATTAATTATATTTTTTATGTTAAATAATTGAAAATTAAAATACATTTATTAATTTTTTAGCGATTCAAAATTTATCAACTCGTACGTTTTTATGTATTTTGATACAATTTCATCAATAAAATTGACATTACTATTGTATTATAATACAATATCATATGTATATTAAAATGTTTCTTTACATTGATTTGTGTAATTCAATTGATATCTCATAATTAAAATCTCAAATAAAATTAAGAAATATATGGAATTTTTATAAAAATAAGGTGAAATTGGTCTTGCATTTTTCAGCGTTCGAAATGTTTTTATTATATTCGTTAACAATGTTAATTTGCTAAGTTACCAACTTATGATCATTGCTATTTTTCATTTTTAATTTATTCTTTTAATTAACTTCAAACTTAACTTTAAATTTAAAGTCAAATTTTTGTTCTCTAAATTTTCATTTATTTTTCTAATTTTTACGAACGTTTAAATAAACGATATAAAATATTTCAATTTTTTTTAGACATTAGTGATCTTGGATGGAACGGTACTTTTATTAAATTCATATTCTTCATATACCATCGATATAAAATTAAAATTAAAATAAATATTGATAATTTTTCTGATTACATTTATTATAAAAGTAATAATATTTGTTATTATATTTATGTGCACACTTTTGTCACACATAACTGTTTGTGATAATTAATAAAGTTTTAACATTACTATTGAATTCACCAAATTGTCAAATGTTCGTATTATATTGGACGGTTCAAATTTAAAATATTTATATTTATTTTTAAGAACTTTCCGATTTACAAAGAGGTTTGTTATTATTTTTTTGAAATATCCGTATTTATATAAAGTTGTTACACTTAAGATTAATTTTCATTCAAAAATACAAATTATATTAATAGTAATAATTATATGATATTACAAAATATTAAATAATCAAATTATTAATATCATAAATAATATATCATTGTTTAAATTTTAATAATGTGAATTAAAAATAAATATTTTTCTCTTGCCTTTCAAATTGTTCTTATTATATTTTTGGGTTATTTTACTAGAGTTTTAAAATTTATTCGCTTCAATATTATATTCAATTTTAAACATATATAATATATATGTTCGTAATTGTTCGATTGTTTTATATTTAAATATTTGTATTATTTCTTTAGTACTTTTCACTGTGGAAAATCGTAAGTTGTTATTAATTGTCTATTCCTCAATTTCAAAATTATTAGACTTAAATTTGACATACTTTTAACAAAAATGATAAATTCTATGAAAAGTAATACATAAAAACAATGTCATAATAAAATATGAATTAGCTTATAGCATCAATTTTAGCAATTATATTATTTACTAAATATTTTAAGAATGTTTTTACCAATATTTCTTAAATATCGGTGTCAATGAAATTGAATTGCTATAATTTTGTGCCCTTTTTTCTACATTATGAAATTAAAATTAATCTATTATATGAATATGTTATTTTTTTTAAGTTATCTAATTTTAAGTATTATTTACAAATACTTTAAAGAAAATAAATGTATATAAATTTTCGACTCTGAGTAACATAATGAGTAATAAATTGGACAGCTGAAACATTAGATAATTTATTTTATTTCAAGGATGTATAAGTCTAAATACACGTAAGTTCGTATACATTTAATAAAATAATTCTACTTAAAACCAATAAATTCTCTTAGCAATTAAAATTTTCTGATCATAATTAGTATAAATGTTATCATATTTTTTAAATATTATCTATATTAATAACTAATCCATCAGGTAGAATTAAACAATATTAAGTTTTTTTTTTCAAATTTGAAAATAATTTTCATTTTGTGTGCTAACAATTTCAATTATAATTATAATTTATAGGTCTTGAAAATTTGGAAGAACGTAAGATATTATTCGTCTTAAATAATTGTGATTACATAATTATACCCAGATAAATATATATATATATATCTTCTTGTATCGAATTTAAATATCAAACAAACGTTATAAATTGAATGATATTGTTTTAATGTACTTAAAATAAAATGAAACTAAAAAAATATCTTATATTTTAAAACTTTTTATTTACATTTTTTTAATAAAATTCTCAATGGCTGATTGGTCAAAAAATTATGAATTTTTTCCGTATATAAATCTTATATTCTTTGTGAAAAATTTTCCAAATTGTCGACTTTTCGTATTAAACTAGACGTCGGCAAATTTCAATATTTTTATCAAATTTAAGGTATTTCCAAACTCGAGAATTGTAAGTTGTTATTAATTTTATAAACTAATATTAGGAAAATTATTACACTTAAAATAGATCCATTGTTATCCGTAATAACAAATTCTAGGGAATTAATAAGTAAATTGAATTACATAAGTAGAGTAGAAAGACGATATTGTAACATTTATACGATGATAAGTTGTAGCCGTCTCATCATCCGCAATTTTCAAACCTAATTGTAATTAATATTACATACAAACATTCGATTGATCGCTAGGTCAGCGACAATTTAAACGCACGCATATTCCGACATAACGCGCCCGCCAACCACAATAAAAGTGGGGAAGAGTAAAAAATTAATTATAAATATGACATACAAGCGTTCGATTGATCGCTGGGTCAGCATCAATGTAAATGCACGCATATTCTGACTTAACGCGCCTGCCAACCGCAATAAAAGTGGGGAAAAGTAGTCACCAGATAGCGCTACGGCACAACATAAAGGAAGTGGTCACACAGAGGAGCACATATAAGTAGCCGTTCGAAACCAACGGTAGAGTTTGTATGTGGTTCTGACCGTTTTTTCTACGCCCTTCCTGCCACGTCCTCTATGATATTTTTTCTGGTGACTACAATTTTTGCCCGTTTTATTCTTATTTCGTCTATGTTCCATGCACGTTATTATTCCTTTTTCAACTTTGGAATTTCGTCTCGGTACAATAGACATATAGGTCGATGTGAATATTTTATTGGTGAAGGGGATTGGTTACATTTTCAACTATTCCCCTTGAAAAATCATGTATAACTGATACTGGACCGCATTTTACTTTTGTAGGCTCTTAGCAATTTATAATATGCATTTTAGCAATATTAATTATGTTTGCAATTAAACATTAAATATGTTGTCGAAATTATAATACAAAAAAAATAATTTAAATTGTAAACTTACGTTGTAACGTAATACGAGATGAATTACACGAGTATATTATATAAACATTTAAAATGTTCTTGTTAAATTTTTTACTGAAGTAATAAAATTATTTGTTTGGTTAAGTTAAGAGTAATAAGAATTATAAAAATTAATTAATAAATAAACTGTAATCTTATTTCATACACATATTTTTAAACAAATATATTATTTTACAAGATGATGAAACTCAGATAGAATTAAGTAAATTGTTATTTATTTTCATATCTTATTACAAATAATATTATATCACTCAATTTCAATATGTTTTATCATTATATCACCTTAGGCATAGCATAGGAAAATGCTTCGAAGACCATGGTCCTCCCAAAAAAATCATTAATCATCTTCTTTATTTCCATTAATTTTTACCGAAATTGTAAATCTGTAAAAGATAACTATGAAGTGATTATGAAAATATTCCTATAGGAACTTCGTATACATATAAAAGGAAAGTTTTTAACCCATATAATTTCCCTAATTTTACCGAAATCTTTATTTCTTCTTTATTACTGTTTATATATTCGTGAAAAATCAGAAATTATTATCATTTTTAGTCATTGCAGAAGAGTTACAGCTTTACCAATTTATTTTCATCTATCCCGATTTCTATCGAAAAATTCTGGTTAATTTAAATTCGAGCACGTTTAGCAAATATATGCATATTGAAATTGAGTTATACAGTCATTAATACATTCCTTTCCAAATCATGCAATTAAAATAAACGTTTGTAATTATCAAATTTTTATTATTTTATTTCTATGTATTTCTACGCTAGTCGACAGTAAGTTGATATTCATTTTTTATCCTATAACTAACAAAAATATTGCAATGAAATTTGGTGTAAAACGGTCAAGAATTACTAAATTAATAAAATAAACCAATGTCAGTAATTAAAAAGTATAAAATATTACAATTTTAACATTGCTATCTGCATTTTAATAATCATTTCAACGTTCTCGGAAATCTTTAATAATTTAATAATAATAATAATTTATATAATTTTAATATTAATTAAAATATTTTGACAATGCCTAGAATAATTTATAATTTTAAAATCATAATAATTTATAAAATCTTGTTTTCGAAACAAAATTCTCCTTATATATTATATTTTGATGATTGAAACTATAATTAAAAAACAAAATATATTTCTGTTCTAATGATTTTCTTACCTTTCCTAATTATGTTATTATTATTTTAAATGTCTTTCTACGCTAGAAAACCGTAAGTTGATATCCATTTTTTTATACCAATCCTAGGAAAAATATGGCAATGGAATATGGTGTATAACTATTCATAATTACAAATTGCATATAAAATATATCAATATCAGATATTAAAAAATATAAATTAAATATTTATCAATGTTAATTTTAACATTTATATATATATATATATTATAATATTAAACCAAAAATATTTTTCAAATTGATAAATATCTTTGAATTATGAATGCCATTTGTAATATTAAATGTTATTTTTTATTTTTATAAGTTTTTAATCATTTGGAACACAGTAAGTTATTTTTTAAATACTTTAATTTATTTCCTAATATAATTAAAATAGTGAGACCTACATTTCATAAGTTGTTATTAAAATCTCCAATATTAATTAACATTTTCTAAGATTTATTTCGTTACAAATTACTATATCATTTCAATTTTACCAAATACATTATTGAGAATGTTAAAACTGTATTAGTAATGTTTTATTTGTTACACTTACAATACTCATGCCCAATATAATATAAAAATTACAAATTGTATTAATTTAATTTCATGAAAATTTGAAATGGTTCATATTTTTCAACGTCAGATCCGAGTATGTTGTAATTCATTTTATACCTTAATAAACTTATTATTTAATAAAAATTTATATTTACAAATAAATATGAAAAATGCATCATTTGTCATCGTTAAATTACCAAATAATGATTTGTCTGTCCTTTATGATTTGTAATGCTTATATAAATTATTTTCATGTAATGATTGAAAGGCCATACTATAATTTTCACATTTGTGTTTTGTTAAATACTTCTTTATTAGATAACCACATTCATATTTTATTATATTTTTAAAGTTTAGTGTTAAACAGTTACTATAATCTAAATCAAATTGTGGAAAGTGATGTTGCTATTAATTCGCTTAACATCATTATTTGTAATTATACTAATACTAATATCATTTACATCTTGTAACTAATCTTATATTTCTCCCGCAAATTATTATTATTATTATTGTTGTTGTTGTTACCGATATCAAAGTAATATACGTTGATAAGACCATCATTCTGTGTGATATTCGTTCAGCTCGCACATTTCCATTCTTGTTGTCTTCTATACCGTGTATTCAGCGTACACAATGTTGGCACCATACGCCGTGATCAGCTGTGATACAAGGAGCTCAAAACCGTGATCAGGTGGCTAATTTAAAATTGCGATAGACGGAAACAATATATATATATATATATATATATATATATATATATAATAAATAAAATAATTGAAACCTGTAAATATTAATTATTTTAAATATTTTCTAATATATTTCAACGTCAGCTTGCGGTACGTTGTTATTCACTTTATATTTTAATAGACAAAAATCTAACACTTAAATTTAATATATATTGACGCAAAATTACTAATTCTACATAAATTGGTACTTTAAACCATTGTCATTAATAAAAAATAAATAATATATAAATATTGTTCTTTTCTAATATATTCTCCGATAAGTTTGTTGTAAAATTTGTATAACAATGATTTACATATTTTATAATAATAATAATAATATATGTAATTAAAATAAATCTAAAAGTTCTTGATTTCAAAATAATGAAATCAATATCAAAAAATCCCTGGTGTAACTATTAAAACAATCATTTTTTGGTCTAATATTTCTTTTACCGTTTAACATATCCTCCTTCAAGTGCTATTTATATATGACAACGCGTTTCTAAATTTTTCATGCCGACCATAAAGATCGATTTATCTTCGGCCACAGAATAAGCGTTGCTTTCGATAATCACTTCTTCATTGAGGACGAATTTCTTTCTTTTAAACATGTTTTTTCAAGTCTGGGAATAACCAATGTTTGCTAGAAACCAAATACAGACGGACGGGATGTAATTCGAAGATTAATTCGTACAATTTGAATATTGTAAATTTCAATTCTTTACACAGCGATACATTGTCTCAGTGAAAAAGCACTTTAATATTCTTCTAACAAAACCGTCTATTTGCGATTTCTCTCTTTCAATATTCCAACGTTATTAAATTTTCGCTAGTGATTATTTTCTCTCTTCGATGTAATTTATGAACATTAAATTTATAACATAAATTCGCATCCCAAAATATAGCAGCAATAATATTTCCAGACAATGGTTGTTTCATTAATTGCTTCGGAACGCTTTTACCGGCTACTCTTTATTTAGCTGACTACCGATTTGATTCCGGAGTGTTGTGGATGGATCCATTATTCATCCATTGTGTCATAAACATTTAAAAACGTCTGTTTATTTCGCATAAACAGTGCAAAATACGTTCTAAATCATTACTCTGTTGATTCTTGCTCAATTGTGAACAAACCATGCACTATTTGGCAAATACTTTTCGTGCCCAAATATTCAAGAAATATAGTTTAGGTTTTATCAAATAATAAATTCAGAATGTAAGATATCTCTTGCAATGTCTCATTGTGGTTGTCCATGATTGCTTTGAGATTTAGAAAAAATGTTTTATAGAATAACATTTGTCATTTAAATGACCAGAACGTTCAGCATCCTTAATGTTTAAACGATAGCATTTAAAATCAGCATGCCATAGAAAAATTGTTGTTTTCGACGGAGTAGAGTTCAGACAACATTTTTCATGTCATTGAGTAACTTAAACATTATTTTCTCCAGTGCTTTCCAATGTTACTAACCATAAATTTTTATATACACATATAATTAGAGACGCTATATTTTAGTTATTACTGAGAATTATTGGTCGACTTAATTTATCATATTTTGTATTCTGCTTCATTAACTATTTATAATTGAAAAATATATTAAATTATATTAACTCATGAAATATTCGATTTTTAATTTGGTATCAAAATTATAAAAGTAGTAAAATTTATGTCAACATTATATTATGATTAGGTTAACTGCATTTGTGTTTCAAACGTGTATGATTATAAACTATTAAACATTAAATTTCTGTTGTACATTCGTATAAAATGGAAGTTTGCAATTTTTAATATTTTATTACAATTAAGGTTTAAGCTACCTAGATGTTGGTAAGCATAATTCATTTACTATCTCTATATAATGAAAATTATTTCACTGAAATTTAATTATTGTTCATAATTAAAATTGCTAAATATTTAAAACCAATGTGAATATAAAACATTAAATAATCTGTAATTAGAACTTTAATAATTACTTCAACACTTTTAAAAATTTAAAAACTTATAAAAATTCTTGACAATAATTTTCGTAGTTCACATTTACATAGTCAATATTAAGCTATATTTTATTGATTTTTACTGCTGTTTTAATTCGATATTTGCATATTTAATATTTTAATAATTTTATTAAGGTATTCGCGAAATAGAGGACAGTAAGTTACCATTTATTTTATATCGTACTGTTATCAAAATTATTACATTGAAAATTTATTTAATTTTATAAAATTACAAGTTTTATATTAAATCAATGTCATTGAAAATCATAATAATTTTAAGTTATAATATTATCATATTTATAAATTATGTCTCAAATTTTTCAAACTTTAACTCAGCTGTTTAAATAGAACATTAATATTTTAAAATATTGTTATAATTTTATAAGACTTAATTTTATCAGACAGCCGTAAGTATTTATATTTATTTATTTATAAGGCTTATAAGGCAAGAACAATATTTTGTATAATGTGTATTAAATATATATATATATATATATATAAATATGTTTAGGAGAAATGCATTCTAAACAACTCGTTTCTTTGATTTCGTTCAATTTTCAGAAACGTATTAAGGAAATCCGTTTGTTTTTTTGGTGAAAAAACCCTATTGGAATTTCGTTCCTTTTCAAGAGGAACAAGAATATTTTTTCGTTCCTTCTATTTCTAAATATAACGCAATAATATTTTAGAAATTGAAAAAAGCTTCTTGATACTATATACAATTTATTAAAGTCAGAAATTTAACAAAAACCATTATAAATTTCAGGCAATTAATTAGCCTGTACTTTACGAGGAGCAAATTTTATTTTATTTTTTTTACACGATACAATATTGTTATTTGTGGAATTATATTAATTTTTTAAAGTGAATAATTGTTATGGTCAATTGAGGCGATGATTAAGTAAGGGAAATACAGTAGATAAAACATAATTAAAATCTAGAATTCCAATATTTAGATATATCTATTATTATTAAGAATTTAAATAATAAAGGAGATGACCCAAAATAAGGGATCCTGTCCCTTCCATTCCTTTTTTATGTCTAGAACTAGAAAGGTTTTTGTTCCTTCTTAACAAAAGGAATATGAACGTGAACTAATTCCTTTTAGAAGAACATTTCCAAGCACAAATGTACAAATGTACACATATTATATATCAGGGGTGGCCACAACGAGTGATTATAAATCAGTTTTGTGCGGCTCTTGAACCAAGCTTGAACACTCGAAAAAGCACTTCTCATAAGTAAAGCAAGAATAATATTAATAACAATGCCAATAATAATAATAATAATAATAATAATAATAATGTTTTGTGTAGTATAAAAAAATAAATGTTCCTTCATTTGATTTAAAATGAAAAATATGTCTTCGTTTTTTAAACATCGCTTTACAATGTGGCATTCCTCGAATTAGCTTTATTTATTTGCGGCTCCCAAAATTATCGTTAGTGGCCACCCCTGTTATGTATACTTATGTACATGTATATATATATATATATATATTCTTAACACTATTAAAACGACTACAACAAAACATCATGTATTCAGAATTTCAAGTTTAACCTAAAAATCTAATACCAATGTCATCAGTGTCATAAATAAAAATAAATATTATATATTCTAAATTTTATTAAAAACATCAAAAATTTAATAGGTTTTTTTATATTTCTCTGCAAATATTTAGTTATTTTATAATTATAAAATCGATACACAAATACATCTAAGATTATGTTATTGAAACTAAAATATTAAATTGTATATTTATGTATATTGTAATATGTAAAAAAACATTAACCACTAATTATAATATTTAATTTTTCTAATATATTTGTTATTAATATAATAAAATTATACTCAATTCTTGTTATTACCTACACTCTATAATTATAAATTTATTTGTCATAAAATAATATGATTCATAGCACTTTAATTTATAACACTATTTTTTAATTTATTTATAATTTAACACTGTGATATCGTTAAGAACATTATTTCTTTACCATTATCTAATCATTTTAATCAATTTAAATATTTTTTAAATTTTGTAATTAATATGCAATCCAGGAGGAAGTAAGTTGCTATCCTTTTCATAAATTTCATTCCGTAACACTAACAAATTTATTACACTTTTTTATTTAATATCACGTTAAAAATTCTATAAAAAAAAGAACTAATAACTAGTTATAAAATAATCTACTCCTATAGTTACAATATTAATAATATTAATTTCAATACCTTTGTCACTATTATTTATATCTCATAATGATTTATGTAATCCATACTTAATACATAAAAAATTATAATGTTTTTTGAACCAAATATGTCCAATAAATACTACAAATTACAATTTGTCACATAAAAAAATAAATATATATATATATATATATTTATATATGTATATACATACAGGGGCGTAATAACGAGGTACCCTTGTACATTCTTTTTTACATAAAACATCTAATGTACAAAAAATATAATTAGAATTTATATATAATCATTAAAAACAACCTTAATATTTTTTTGTGTTAACAAAATTTGTTAGCATCATTCATAATATCCTCTCAGTTTATTGAACGTTAACTATCAACTGGTATGCAAGTCAGTGACGAATATCTATGGGGGATAGGTGGATCAACCCCCTCCTTAGAATTTTTGTCACATTATAATCGTTTTTATTAATTTTTAATAAACAGTAGACTTGATTAAAATGTATAATTATATCCTAAAATCTTGAAAAAGGGAAGGATTTAAGTACACAGCTACTCACAAAGTCTTAATTAAAGGAAATGTGGATATTTTTTTGTATTAAAATATCTAAAATATTCGTGTTATACAAAATTAATCTAAGCTATAAACTTCTAATACTGATAATGGGAGGTTGCCGAGAACGAACTCCATGGTCAAAAGGGGGAAGATCGTTAGCTCACCATTGAGCTAAAGATGGACTCCTCCTCAAGACTTAAATATAACCATCACTAATGCAAGTGCGATGAGTATGTCACCGATATTCACCGTATTCAGATATTGAAGTTAAAAGAAATAAATTACTCTATAAACTACATAAAAATGAAAAAAAAATTATAAATTTAATTACATAATATGATGTTCTTATTCTAAGAAAACAATAAAAATATATTAAATACTAGTATCAATCACTTTAACTTAAACATTATACAGTCTGGTCGTTTTTCAAATTTTCCAAACTGCTTCTTTTTAAGTAAAAATGAATTTTTTCAATTTTAAATATTATAATTACTTATTATGTGTTAAGGTTATATCCCGCCAGAAGATCGTATGTAATATTATTCATCATATTTCCCAATACTAGCCAAAATATATTATAGAATTCATTAAAAATGTATAAAACAAATAAAATGTATCCCGTAATTTAACATATTAATCTAAAAGATTGTAATTTTAAATATTTTTATTCTTTTTAACGTCTTCTCTTGACATGCATCCATGGTTGTTCATTTTATATACATATTATGATATTCATATTATATAATACTATAAAAAAACATTACATTCAAATTTAATACATTGTTGTCCTGAATTATAATTTTGCGTTGAATATATAAATAGATGAAAAATATTTCTAATGGATTAAAACAAATACTTTGCTTTTAATTCTTAAATGTTCTAATTATATTTGTTTAGTTGAAAAATATTCAGGTATATGAATTTAGATTAATACTAATAATTATAATAATAATAATAATGGCAATAATTTTGTTTAGCAATGGTCAATTTCATACGACTACTTTGTCTACCTGTCTAATTATGTATATAAAAGAGACTAATGTTTTTCCAAAAAACATTAATAGAGTAATACTTTAGATAATTGTAAGATTCTTCTATTGGTTACCAGAGATACTATATATATATATATATATATTAATTTTTATTTTACCAATCTTGGTAATAATAATGAATTATTGTAAAATATTTTCGTACTAAGATTTGGTTACATAAGAAATCGTAGTAATATAGCAATATATATATATTGTTATATATATATTATTTTATTAATAATATTAAAAATCATCTGGCTTACCAAACTCAATGTCATTTAATCACAAGACAGCTGATAATGGTCAAGAAATTGTTGACCTATTTAGTCAATACTTCTCTTCAGTATATAAAGATATAGCTCCTACAAATATTAATTTTCAGTCGAATATAGTTCAATCTATTGATTCGTTAAACTCACTTCATATTGAACTCCTTGAAGTTTTCAATGAATTAGATACTCTATCTTACAAAAATGCAATTGGTCCTGATGGTCTCTCTCCTATATTTTTATTTAACTGCCATTTTATACTTTCACCACCTATCACATATCTCTTTAAATTTTGTTTAAATAGTGGCTCATTTCCTTCATCTT
This sequence comes from Chaetogeoica ovagalla, assembly GCA_032441825.1. Lineage (NCBI taxonomy): Eukaryota > Metazoa > Arthropoda > Insecta > Hemiptera > Aphididae > Chaetogeoica > Chaetogeoica ovagalla. Next base: position 4,562,515 of record CM063748.1, on the reverse strand, counting down.
GGAAATCCACCTATATTAATCCAATTTTTAAAAAAGGTAATAAATCATTTATCTCAAACTACCGTCCCATATCCATAATTTCTATTTTCCTTAAAATATTCTCTAAAATAATAAATGATACACTTACGCCTATATTTAAAAACGTTTTAGCACCACAACAACACGGATTTCGTAATAATAAATCATGTCTTACTAATTTAATAACTATTAAACATCATATTATAAAATCTTTTTATAATAATCAACAAACCGATGTTGTTTACACTGATTTTGAAAAAGCCTTTGATAGAGTGAACCACGCTTTATTAATCAATAAACTACAGGAAATCGGCTTTACCAATCCCCTCTTATCATGGTTTAACTCTTTCCTAAGTCAACGTATCCAATTTGTCGAATATAAAAATTTTATATCGACACCTTTAAACGCAATTTCTGGAGTTCCTCAAGGCGATCACCTTTCCCCTCCCTATTTAATTTATTTATAAATGATGCTGTGTCCTCCATTACACACTCCAACATTTTATTATTTGCCGACGATGCAAAAATTTACAAATCTATTAATTCTCCCGATGATATTAAACTTCTTCAAAGTGATTTAGCATCTTTTAACGAATGGTGCATTTCAAATAGCCTTTCATTAAATATTGACAAATGCCAAATTATTACTTTCTCCAAAAAGAACAAACCCTTGCATTCTAATTACCATATATGTGACATTAACTTACATCGTTCGTCATTGATTAAAGATTTAGGGATTTTATTTGATTCCAAACTATTATTCAATACTCATGTATCAGCGATTAAAAATAAATCTTTAGCTGTATTTGGTATGATAAAAAGAAACTGTTCCGATTTTCGCGATCCGCTTGCTCTCAAATGTCTATATACCTCACTAGTCCGTTCTCTGTTAGAATACGCTCCATTAATTTGGGACCACAACAATGTAGGACATAATGATCAACTTGAAAAAGTGCAGAATAAAGTTCTCAGATTTATATGCCATAAATGTAATATTCAAAGAACTCCTCACTCTGGTTACGATAACATTTTAAAACTGTTAAACTTAGAATCTTTAAATATACGTAGACACTTATCACACAACAACTTTCTCACCAAATTACTAAATAACGAGATTGATGATTCATTTTTATTAAGTCAATTAAATTTCAAAGTCAATAACCACTACACTCGTAACAATCATTTATTTTATATTCCTCAATCATCTAAAAAGTATACGTCATACGACCCCATAAATATTTTAATGTCTACAGGAAATAGTAAACTATCTTAAAAAAAACATTGAATGTGTTCTTATTATTATTATTATTATTATTATTATTATTATTATTATTATTATTATTATTATTATTATTATTATTATTATTATTATTATTATGATTATTGTTATTATTATTATTGTTGTTATTACTATTATTCTATATATTAATCTTTTTATATTTTATTATGTTATATCGTATTATTTTAAATTATATTATATTATTGTTATCTATACAAATATATTGTGAATTGGACTTTTGTCCGTATAATTTAATAAATAAATAAATAAATAAATAAATATTAATATAAAAAGCTTTAATAAATACAAATGATTATCCACAATATCAAAATGTATGGTAAACTTATTTAACTATTCACGAGCGAAACCATGTATTTCTGCTAGTTACTCGAATTATATAGAGTATAGAAATATAAAACCTATTAAAAGTTTTTAATATCTACATACTCCAATAATAATAAATGTTTGCATTTAAAATACTCTTTTTTTTAAAGAACAACTAGAAGATGTAAATCGTAAGTTGTGAATTCATATTATCCTAATCCTCCTAAAATCATTGCACTCAAATTCGTTATAGGTGGGTAGATAAATTAGAAATTATGATAATGGTCAGAAAAATGGAATTCAGGATAAGAGTAATATAGGTGCAAATAACAAGATAGATATGTATACTAATTAGAGACAATAAAATAAGAAATTAATGCATAAAATGTAATATATGGGTGACATTTATTGTGGAAAGTTATGGAAATTAACAGAAAGGAAAGGAAGAAGAATAGAACCGATCAAGATGTAGATGATTTAAATTAGCGGTGATATGAAGATAACTGTATGAGTGTACGAAGAGACCTTATGATGGTTAATGGTGGTGAAGAACTTGGATCGCTAACCTTATACAGTAAGTAGTGTTAGATGATGAATAAGCAAACGAAAATGAAATAAAATCAACAAATTATTTTACTTAGTAAAATGTTATAAATATAGTTGTCATAAAAGTATTTATTATAAAACTATAAATTCAGCACATGGATTATAACAGTAAAAATATACTAATGTTTATACATAAATACGCATAATAACCAATAAAAGCCCTATTTTTATAAAATTTTCAATTTCTATAATTTTAGTATAAATTAAACTTCTTCCCTGTGTAATATTTTTAACTTTTATTTAAGGTTTATTCACTATAAATTACAGTAATTATCCATTTTATCACTATTACTATTATTATTATCATCATCATATTTATTATTGTTTTACTTATAATGTCATAAATAATTACACTTAAATTTCATGTATAATTTTCTCAAATTATTTATTAATTCTTCTTCTTCGCCCTCGCTTCTATTCCAACTATTTCGCATCGACCACCGTTGTCTTAAACTTCCACTTAACCCAATCTTATACACATTTCACGCACAAACCAGCAGTCTTCATATCACCCGCAATCGCATTCAACAACTTCTTCTACGGTGTTCCTGTTCTTAATAATTTATTCAAAAATATCCAGATTTCCGCTAATAATAATATTATTATTACAAAATATTGAATAATCTATAATAACAAATTTACCTTGTATATCTCTATTGTAGATAGTAGTTTTACTTTCCTCAATAATTGTGTGAAATAAATTTTATCGTTGTAATCTAGTTTATGAATAAATAATCTTAAAGTTATCCTTAGATCCTTTAATTTTGTAATTATAATTATTATACACGTTACACAGATATTGATTTGTATATGATTTTTAATTATCGACTCATCTAAAATACCATGTGTCTATAACTTCTTTTATTTATAATCAATTTATATAATTTTATACTTTTAAGCTATTTATAGTCTATCTTGGAGTATGTTGTTATCATTATATACCTTAAATCTTTTAAAAAAATGTCTATTTAAATTGATATTCAAAAAATATAAATTTTATAAAATAATAAAAATTACGAATACCTCGAAAATATAAAATAATTCTGAATTACAAATTTACTTATAACCTATTCTAATAACATTCATCAAAATCATCAAATTTTGTTGTCAATAGTTTACTTAATTTTATATTATCAAATCAAAATTAATCTCATAATATTTATGTTTTCGAATTTCATATTAGAAATTGAATATATATTAACAATGCGATTATATTATTTATAATTTTTGTAATATAATAGATTATATAATTGATACATCATTACATTTGAAATGTTTTTATTACATGTTTGGTTATTTGTTATTTTTAAGGTCACAAATAATATATGATTAAACGCCAACAGATTTTCTTTCAAATAATATCTAATGACTATTTTTAAGAGAAAAGATGTACTTCCTAAATTATAACTATTTTTATTATTAAAATAAAAGGTGTATATTCCATAGAAAGAAGTAATATAATATTTACCTTATTATTAAATATAACTAACATTATAAAATCGATTTCGATTTTCTCAATTTACCAATTCATTGTATATGACTGAACGTTTTAAAATATATTTATAAATTTTTAAGATATTTTAGATCCGGATGACCGTAAGTTGTTACCTATTTTATATTATACATAATAATTAATCTAAAAATATAATTTTTTTTAAAAATATCGACTTTTTTTAGTCTTAAATTTGAATGACAATGATTTGAAAAGTTTAAGAATAGAAAATCAATTTTTCAAAATTAAATTTTTAAATAAACGTAACACAATGTAATTGTAACGTTATTTTTAGCCAATTAAAGAGGAAAATTATCTTATCTTAACGTTCTATGTTATAATTTTACTTGTTAAAAAAAATTATAAAAGTCATTTGATATTTATTTTAAATGCGTAAATATGAAAACACATGTATATGAATAATATTATGTATAGTAATTTTTTAAATGTTTTCAAATGATTAACTCTTCGTGTTAAATTTGACGTTTTCAACTTAAAATATTTGCATTGTGTTTCAAGGTCTTGAAAACATAGAACAATGTAAGGTTTTATTTATTTTTTCTTGTAGTTGCAAAATTATTGGACTAAAATATCTTTATCCAAAATTACAAACTTTTTTAAAAATTCACCTTACCTACAATCAATGTTATTTCAGTAATTATCTGAGACCAATTTTTTTCGATTCAGAGAAGAAAACAATAAGATACTTTAGATTAAATATATATATATATATACACTTTTTATCTGATTCCGATTTAATATCATCACCATTTGCGATATCAAAAATATATTTTTCACTGACACTCTTTAAAATCTGGAACGTGTTGCTAGTTATTTATTATGTTTCACATCTCATCATCATCATCATCATCATCAAATAAAAGAAATTCATCCTGTTTAATTTTTATACTTTAATTCCCTTTGAAGGTTATTACGTAGTAAAACATCGTAAGTTGTTAATAATTTGATATTCTAATCTTGGTTAAATTAATACACTCTCATTTGATATATCTCCCTGAAGATACGAGTTCAGTGAAAATTTTCCAAAATCATGCCATTAAAAGAAATTGAAATAATCTGGAAGAATAACAACATTAATAATTGATAAAACCAGTTGATTTTTCAAAAATACTTACAACAGTGAAATCAAAATAAACAAATCAATCGATATACAATTGTTTATAAATTATATTTAACACGACGCCTCACACAGGAAGTAATAAATAAAAAACATTTACTTTCCAATTCAATACTTCGTCTGCTACACTCAACTTAAAACATAATTTTAAAATTTAAATATAGATATATGGAAAGTTCCCAAAATATTAATTGTTAAACTAACCATGTAAAACAAAAATGAACAGAGTGAAGCTACGATAAAAGAGACTGAGACAGCCGTACATGAATAATAACATTTTTTCCAATCCTTTAAATTTTCATCTCTTCCTATTAAACTCATTGTTAACAATTTTAAAATTTTCTATTATTTTTTAAGGTGTTGATAACGTACAAAATATTGGTTAGTTGTTTTTATTTTATATTTTAATCCATTTATTAAAAAATTGACAACCTTTGGAAAATAGTTGTCATTTCTAAAAAAGAGCGCATTATAGCAAAAATTATTATTATTATTATTATTGTTTTTGTTGTTGTTGTTGTTGTTGTTGTTTTTATTATTAATATTATTATTGTTGTTGTTGTTGGTTTTATTATTAATATTATTATTATTATTAATATTATTGACCAAGATAATGATCAAGTAATTTCCAGCCACAAAAAAAAGTTTCCAGAAAAAAAATGATTTGAATTTTTTTATTTTACAATAAAAATATAAAATTATTTACTGAAGATTAATTATTATAATATTACAGATTAAATAAATTCATCTAATTTGTGATAATATTAAAATTAAAATGTGAAATAAATGTTATCACGTTAGTATTAATCGAATTAGAGAAAAACGTAATCGAAAAATTACCTTAAAAATAATGAAGGTTATTTGTTAATTTAACTACACTCTGATCATATATATATAAACAATTAATCATTATTAATGTTTATACTTCTTTTCAACATTTTGAAACTGTCATCACTTCGTTTATATATAAATTATTACAGTAAAAAAATTTTTATTTTTAATATCATTCAATCCCAGACACCGGTAAGTTGTTATTTATTTTATTGCTATTCCTATTACTAATAGCAATTGTTAGTTATACATTAAGTTAAAATACTCAAATTTCATATATCTTAAAACAAAACTATAAATTTTATTAAGAATATTAATAACTGTTGTCATGGATAAAATTAACAAATTCACTTTCACTGATTACATATCTGTACATTCCTAAAATTATTTTATAATTTTTTTTGGCATTGATGTACTTATTTAATAATTTTAAATTCAAATAAATATAAAGGTCTATATATAAAAAATTAAAATGTTAAACTAATGATTCCCACTGTATTCTACATTTTTAACCCAATTAAAAGGAAAATAATTATAAACTATCTTAAATATCTAAATGTTATTCCTATATTAATTAAAATAGTAATAAGTCGATTGAAAAATTTATAATATATTTATGTTATGTATTATTATTTTTATAAGTTATAATGTACCCTTAGCTCACACATATATGATTACACAATATCAAGTCCTATATTTCTTAAGAAATATTTCTAATTGTTAACTCTTTTTATTATTTTTAAGAAAATTTCAACCTAAAAGAAAGTAAGTGTCATTTCTATTCATTGAATACTTTAATTTGTGAAGTTTATAAAAATGATTATTGATACAATATTAGTGGTATTACCAAAGTTACTAATCCTACCAAAAATGTCCAAATCCATTAAATAAAATAATTTTTAAATTTCCATTTACGTACGCAATTTGCATATTTATTTTATTTTAAAATAATTTCCACGATTTAAATATATATAACTAATATATATTTAAAACTTCATCAAATTGAAAACAATACGTCAAAATATGTTATAAATCGCTTGCGATAATTATAAGTTAATTAAAATAAAAAAACAATTAAATATATTGTTAAAGTTAAAAAAATATTTGTGAGTTTATGAAAACTATAAAGGTTATTCATTTTTTGTTACATTCCCTATACTTTGCCTTACACATATTTGATTAAAGAACAGACATTTGGTCAAAGAACGACATTTTCATGCTCCCTAAATCGTTTTTTATTTGTATTATATTCTATGTTGAAAAATTTAAATATTTATAATATTTTAAAAGCTCTTGATTACATAGAGTTTAGTAAGTTATTTCTATTATATACTAATACTAACAAAATTATAACAAATCTTATGAAAATATCCAAATCCAATAACAAAATATTCCAGAGAATTTTAAATTATTTTTGGCATTGATTTGGATAATTTAAATTCATAAAACCAAAAGAATGTAAATTTAATAGTTATGAAATGTAAATGGCAAATAATGTTATTAGTTTTATATCATTATTTTAATCTGATTGGAGTAATACAAAACAAATATAAATTTTTTTCACTTTTATAAACGCCATATAATTATGAATTGTCATTATTTATTTGTCATATTTCTTGCATTCTAAAATCATACATTTATGACTAGTCATTATTAGGTTCTATATTCTTTTTCTAATTTTACGTTTGCAATATTAAATAGTTTTATTATCTTTTAAGCTAAAAGTTCTATGGATGATCGTAAGTTGTTTTTGATTATATAACCTATAATGCGTCTAACATTATTACACGAACACATATTATGTTATCAAACTTTACAATTTGTATTAAAAATATCTAAACCTGCAGTACCATTAAAAAATATTATTAATTTTATACGACGATTTTATTATTTATATCAACATTGTCCAAAGTATTTTTTAAATTTGTTTTATGATATACCAACAAACGTACTCGTAATTAAAAATTATAAAACCCAAAAAAATATAAACGTCAACGCTATCAATATTAAAAAATCGAATAAATGCTATAAATTATCTGCTTTTGTTTTTATTTATTTTTATGATATATAAACAAAATACATCATAATTTTTAATTTACCAATTATATTTATTTGGAGAAAAATATTAATTATTTGTTAAAATTTAAATTGTCATTCAATTTTTCCAAATTCTTTTTTCATTCCTATTCAACTGGATGTTACCAATTTTAAATACATATATTATCTTTGAATAGGTGTTGTTCAAATAAATGAGGTAAGATGTTATTCATTTGATATCTTGAATTAAGCAAATTACTCATAAATAAGTATATATTTTTCTAAAATTAAAAATTCTTAAGACTTCTATCACGATATATTCAATCATCTATAATTGAACTGTATAATTTTAAAATCATTAATAAGTTAAATATATTCATATTTTCGAAATAAAAATGTTAACAAATTTTTATAAATTCATTACTAATGTTCTGGTCTTTAGTATAGGAAAAATACAAGCAATAGATTATCTTGTTTTAAGTTTCTCTAACTATATATTATGGTATTTGTTAACTACACTATGTTCTTGTACATATATGATTAAACAATAAAAAGTGTTATTGCATAGAGATTCAAAAATTATATGATCCATTGAAAGAAATTAACGCAAATCAACCATCCATAAATAAATTGTGCGTGTTCGTATAGTTTGTAAACACGATATATAATCCACATTAAAATTATTTTAGATTTATCTACGGACCTTCAATTTTGTTTTTTAAATATTATGTAATTTTTTCAAGAATTTAAAAAAAGAATAGCCTTTTTTAAGATGATTAATAATGTATATTCACTTTTAATAAGAAATAATTTATTGTATAATTAGTTTCATATAATTATTGATTTTTAATTATCCAATATTAGTTACATGTAACGTATTTATTTAAACCATATAATGGTATTTTATTAAATTCATTAACATTAATGTTACCATTATAGTTTATATACGTAATTTATTAATTCAATTATTGATTCATGTACGACATTAATTTGTTAATAACGCTATAAATGTTTGATTATAATGTATTATACGAGTACTTGTATTGATCCTAATATTAGTCTTCTATTTTTATTTTTTTTTTTTCAATAGTTAACGTATATGTTCTTATCGTCATTTGGTTTTTCTTTATTATCTGTTGCTGCAAAATAAAATGATAGAAGTATTTTTGTGTATTCTTTTGTACTTATCGAAATGCTCAAATAAATTACTGAAAATAATAATAATAATAATAATAATAATAATAATAATAATAATAATAATAATAATAATAATAATAGTGAACTTTTTCTAATATAGTAAAATATTGTCCAACTGATTATATCACCGAGACCTAATCTCTCCAAATTTAATTTATCACCCACTCATCATTAAAGAGTATACTTTAGCATTGAACGCGATGTCATCTTTGTTGAAACAATGTAATTCTCAATAAGTGAACAAAATTAAAAACCAATCATATTATCATTATTACCATAATCGCTATCATTATTATTGTTATTGCTATTGGATGTGAATCGTTTACACGTTTATACAATTTAATTATACACGCGAGTCTCGAGATTTGTGACATCTACACAGTTGTTGTGATTACTCTGGTGCAATATTTACATTTTGTTGTCGCCGTTTATTTAAGAGTAAATATAACAAACGTAAAACGTATCGTGCAAAGAAAAAAAATCAATACAATCCACACAATTTCTATAAATGTTAAAATAAAATATTATTCGATCGAATAGTAACTCGATAAAGTTACGTTAAAATATAGTGGGAATATACTCCCAATCCGTGGCCATTGCAGCGCATATCACTGATTGCAAACCTATTTATTTGTATTTTTATTTAATATATAAATAAGTCATGTTGAGAATAGTTTTGGTATTTTTATGTTTGAAAATTAGGCAAATAGCGATTTTTTTTCTGAGGAAATAATATTATCTTAAATAATTTAGAGCATTTATTAATTTTTTAATTAATTTTTTTTTTTTATGATAAATTATTTGAAATTTTTCCCCGCCAAGGTGATTTGCGCACGCTTATATTATAAATAACCGTGTGCGCCCACGTTATTTGAATATTACTGTTGTACAAATTATTATTGTTGTTGTGTACGCGTATAATGCGAGTTGGATCAAAACATTACAGTTTCTTTACGCATTTCGGTTGAGTATTACATGAATTAATGGCAAACACGCGCGGTGCCCTCAAAGCCAGACTGTTATACTTCAATAAAAAAAATTACAACACATAATCAAAATTACGATGCAACGACGACCAAGCAATATGTAACTGAAATGGTTGTTTCCAAAGTTTTCTTTCTGACAAGTCAAACTTGTAATGATATAACAGCGCCAACGTCACAGTAAGCACACACACTTATATATATATTTGAAAAATAAGTGTCAAACGCTACACAGTATACATAATAAAGGGCTCTGGAAAAAAAATAATAAAAACAATTTCAAACTTTTCGCACTCGCCCCGGTAGTACTTGAGCAACATATTCAAAAACATCATAGAAATGAGCAAAGTTCTATTTCTTTTTTTTCCATATAAAAATGTAGTAAGTAAAGATCGTTTTACTCCGTGTAATAATAATATTATATTTGCTTTGGAATTCTACGGAATAAAAAACGATCGTCTTATTAAAAAACACATAATACACGTATTTACATTTATATTTTACATTTGCGAGCTGCGCTCAAAACACGACGTTTTAAATATATACGTTAATGGTTTATCATTTGTTTTTTATGTTTCATTTTCCGAGGACGAGCGGATTTTAACTAACACGAATTCGTTTATAAAACGTTTTTGCATACGCACCGCGGCTGTACAATAGAATTTGTCATTTAACTAGTTTTTAACGATTCGTTGATACGCGTTTCCAAAACTTGTATTTTATATATATATATATAATTAAATGAATTCAACGATAATGGCGTACAACGAAGATAGCATAAGACAATGTTTAAACAAATCATGAACAAAAACAATTAGTATCGCGGTTAATGAATATTTTCTACGTCTGAAAAGAGTGAAAACCAAAAGTTTATAATAATAGCGTGTCGATATATACGCGAGCGAGACGCAGTAGAGGAGATATAAAAATGAACGGAAAATGAATTCGATTCGAACGGGAAAACTTTAATTGCGTTTCGTAGAGACGTGAAAATAATAATAATAATAATACGCATTTTCAATAATCAATAACAGATGATAGGATGGTTAAACTTCCAAGTTATGACATGACGTATTACACGGAAAAACAAGTTCCGCTCGTTTGACTGTAACATAATCATCGTTAAAACGTAAAATTCTATTAATTTAAGTGACGTTAACAGGACGCGCGATAAAATAGTCACACATTACAACTAATAATTACCTACGCGAATTAAAACATTGTTTTTCGTTAAAATTATTACAATTATTTTTTTTTTTCCCCTTTTTTACTATTGGATAAAAACGCCAAAAAAAAAAAAATGTTGTTTTCCGATCCGTGTTTTCAAAAAAATATCCAAATTCACGCCGTGAATATTTCTCACGACAATGCGCGCATGTAAGCGTGTGTAAAATACTATTATTATCGCGTTATACATTAATAAAATATTGTAAACAAACGTGTACAGATAATACCGAATTAATTACATAAAATATATGTGTGTGTGTGTGTCTATAGTTTTAATCATAGGCGAGATATTAGACATTCGTAACGTGGCGTGGAGGGGGGGGGGAGAAAAGCAAATATTCGAATTCAATTCGTGAATAATAATTGCCTTGTGTTATCCCTTCACCGACATCCATTGCCGGTAAATTCATCATAAACACTACGCGGCCCAAACGTATAGGCCATTTACACCAAACAGCCAAATCCACGCGAATTTATAATTTTACAATATATTTCACGACCGGTGTGTCGTCGTCGGTGACAAAATGTGTCCGTTTTCGTCGACAAATCCCCACACACCCCCCCCCCCGTTGTTTATAATATTATAATTCGTCACACACGTGTAATATTGTATTATAAAATATAATCCGAATCCAGACGAGGCTCGTGTGCTATCGTTTCCCCCGGTCGTGTGCGACATTTTGTCTACGAGAACGTCGTCGTCGTCGTCGATGACACTCGTGCGATCTGCAATAAAGTACACATATTAGGTGTACGATAATATATTATGTGAATAATGCGGACAATTAAACCCGAAGCACGTAATATTAACGTACGTTGTCACAGCGTGTATACGTTATTATAGTAATGTACGCGCGTACGCGGAGAGCGCGCAGCGTTGACACACACACGCATTTACGACGTTGTTACAAAAGCGAGAGTCCGAAAACTTGCTCTCAGGGACGTGCTCGAGAATTTCGAATACGTGAGGGGGAAATGGAAGGAGAGGATGAAATGTTTTTTATTGTTATTTATTTATTTATTTTTTTTATGTCACGTGATAGCGCGCGTCTTGTTATTAAGTCGAGTGCATCGCACGAACAGGAGACCCGATGTAGGAGAATCCACGAAGCTTTTCTCAAAACGTATTGTTCACAATTCAATTCAACACGATAATTTTAAACCTCCTATAACAAAACTGATATTTATACAGTTAAATAAATCCTAATTTCAATATGAATCGTTATAAAATGTATGATGTTTATAATATTACAAATGTACGTAAATCGTGTACGACTTTTGTAACACGCAATAATTGTTATTTTTGCGTATAACACGCAAATAGCCGAGGAGTTTGCGAAGGTTATGGTTTTTTTTTTTTTTTTTGTTTTAGCTAACTGCTCGTTTAGTACTCCTCCGACTGAAAGATTCGGTCGGTACACCGTTGTGAATAACCAAACATTGTCACGGTTCGTGTTAAGTCGAGTCTAGAAACCGTTATAATATTCAATCGATATATTAAATTAACATTTTAAATATCGAGTAATGTGTTAAAAGAAATTTACTTCGGTCATCGTGTGCTTCTCAAATGAATTTTAAACCGTTTCGAACGAAAAAGATTTCGCCCTGATGTTGCTACTGGATACTCTGGTATAGAGAATGCATATCAGTAGTTGAATAATAAAAAAATTAATATTTTGGAGCACACGTTTCTCGCAAAGTACTCAATCCCTCCTAGGCATTTTTCAAGATACTGTCTATCATCTTTTAGTGCAATATACCATGAGAAAAAAAACGTATTAATTCATCACAATTTTCGAAAGACGATCCAGAAAATATACACTGAAAACCTAGAAACCGTTATTTTCAACTGGTTTCTAAAAAGACAAATGTGTATATCCGATATAAGGTGTAGCTACTGTTAATCGATAATATTCTTCGGTATGTTTAATAACCAGGCGTTAGCTCGATTTGTACGCGCTCGAGTATGAAGCCCCCCCTCTTTATACTTGTGCGTTTGAGTTATTCGAGGAAGTCGGACGAGATGAACTCGATCCTCGAGATTATAATATATTATTATACGTAAAACCGAATTCCTCCTCGCGCGATAATACGCATATGTAATATTATAACGATATTATAATAATAATTTAACGGATATAAATAATAGGTATATAATGTGCGAATCGGCGCAGAAGACTCGTGTTATTCGGGGACCGCGGATCTCACGCATCGTATCCGAAAACGCGTCTCGAAACGGATTTTAATAATAATAATAATATTACAATAATGACAATCGTAATTGGTAATAACCGAATGTGTCCGGTACAATCAGTCGTGCGACTTGTCATTTGCGATTTGACTAAACCTAATGGTGAGGTGAGAGGAAGCAGATGATTTAAAATTCCCGCACCGTTGTAATTAATTTCTTTGGAAAATTGTGGCAACCCTAATCGTCCTGCTGTTTTTAAACATGTCTCAAACTGTTTTCAAACGTGCATACTTTTTACGTAATAGCCAATATTAGTTTCTGTGATTACTGTACATTTAAAAGTTTGATAAGCCGATTATTTTAAAAATTATAGTACCTAAAAAAGCAATTTAATATTACGATAAAACATTCAAATCAATCAATGAAAATAATAATATCGTAAAAATTGTTTCCATAACTTCTAAGCGATCGATAATTATTATTAATAAAACATTTAAATATCAGAGAACAAAGTCGAAATTGCTCTGTTTCGCTTTCTGCAAACAGCGATCGATTACTCGCACGTGTCTCGGCAAGATTATATAAGATTATCATGTCTGAAACCCAAAGCAGCTATTCCAATAATTTCATTTTCACCAAATATTTGTCCGGCTATAAAACTTGTAAAAGTTTACGAGTAACGCGAAATAAAAATTTTATTGAAGCAATATAATTATACTTACTATAGACCAGCTGCCGAAGTCCTAACCGCTTACATATTCTGCGTATACCAACGATATCAACACTGTCACTATTCACTTTTAAACGCTCGTATTTGTCAATAAAATGTTTATCTTCATTGCCATTTTATAAGTTTAATAACAGGATAAAATAACGGGACAAAAGTTTTCTAACATAAATATATAATGTAGGTGTTAAATAAATTAATATATGATATTTCGAATTTTACTCGAACGATTTAAATGTCGAATCAGCACAGCCTGCACTATTTACCGGCATATCAAATATAATATTTAAAAAAAAAAAATATATATATATATATGATGTATTTATAAAGTGACAGAGACAGATTATTTAATGAAATGCTCTAAAATTTCAAACTTGAACGATGGTCAGAAAAAAAACGTTTACTCCGCACATTATTTTTATGTTTCTGGACTGAAAGACACGTGCATTACAATATACGTATAGTATTATTATTATTATTATTATTATTATTATTATTATTATTATTATTATTATTATTATTATTATTATTATTATTATTATTATTATTATTATTATTATTATTATTATTATTATTATTATTATTATTATTATTATTATTATTATTATTATTATTATTATTATTATTATTATTATTATTATTATTATTATTATTATTATTATTATTATTATTATTATTATTATTATTATTATTATTATTATTATTATTATTATTATTATTATTATTATTATTATTATTATTATTATTATTATTATTATTATTATTATTATTATTATTATTATTATTATTATTATTATTATTATTATTATTATTATTATTATTATTATTATTATTATTATTATTATTATTATTATTATTATTATTATTATTATTATTATTATTAATGCATTTCATCGACGTCACGTCATTGTATGAACACACACTTGTACTAACATCGTTCGATAAATTCATTGAAATTCGAATAGTTTTATGGACGATAAACTCGTATTTGAGTACCCACAGACTTGTGTAATATGACGCGTGTACATTCGATACGAAGAGACCTAATTTTTTAAAAAATCGCATAGTGTTTTCGTCTACAACTAGGACGGAGGAGGAAAAAAAAGAAAATTAAAACGTTTTACCAAAACGTAACTGATAACGCGAGAAATCAGAAAATTTTTAAACACGACTTAAGTCATAATAATTACAATTACTTAGGTGGAATGCCGAATAGTTAACAAAATAAATAGATAAGTATCCGAGCATTGAATAAAATTAAACACAGTAATATTTAACTTGCTTAACCCCTGCGTCCAAACAAGTGATTATTATCACAGAATTATTGTATTTC
The DNA here is from genome assembly GCA_032441825.1 of Chaetogeoica ovagalla. Lineage (NCBI taxonomy): Eukaryota > Metazoa > Arthropoda > Insecta > Hemiptera > Aphididae > Chaetogeoica > Chaetogeoica ovagalla. Next base: position 4,547,132 of record CM063748.1, on the reverse strand, counting down.
AATATGTGATCGATGGAATTTTGAGTAAGTACAAGTAATATTTTATCCGTAGCCGTTTTCTTTCACAGACCGTAATACAACAGCTTATAAACTTATTCGGGTATAATCTACAGGAAGGACATGATTATTTTTTCCCCCGTATTGCTAAATTGTTAATTTATGAAAACGCTGATAGGTATTTATATTGTACTTAATATTGTGTATAATAAAAAAGAAAGAATGAAATAAAAAAAAAAATTCAAAATTTTAAATGTCATGTTTATAGATATATTATTGAAAATCTCCAAATAAAATTCGTTTGAACTTCGGAGGTATTCATTGGGAAAACGTGGTCAAGATAAGACGATACGTAACTATATACTATCCATAACCGTAGTGTAATAATATTCGTATTATTTTTAGTTTGGCTAAAAACGACAGACGCACAATATTTTTAAATGCTTAAAAAGTACTATTTGAATTTTTAATAATTCCGGGGACAAGTTCCTCGTGTGATCGTGGTTTTCTTAGACCGAACATTGTGAAATCTGATTATACTCAAAGGTATTACGATGACACAAGATCATACTTTTCTTTTCACTTTATAATTTTCTTTTATAAAGACTTTTAACTTTTACTGGTTTTTAATTAGGTACTTGAGAGGTGAAACTTTTCTAAGAATCACTATTATCATATCCTACGAATAAAACATAATTGCGCCACGCACTATTATCGAACTAATAAGAATTGTATTATCAAAGAAACTCTGTAAGTTATTACACTCTAACTCATAAGGTCACATTAAAAATCTTTTAATATTACTTCTTATTCGTTTGATTAATACAACGTATTGAAATTAGTTCAATTAAAAAAAAAACCTCCGATGGAAAGACGTCTTATTAATTAAGATGATATAAACGCACCTTATATATATTATATGTTACAAACTTTGAACGAAGAGAAAATTGTATACTTACTGAAATACTTGTACTTTGATGATGCCTTTCTTGTTTATTATAATAAATTCGAGAATTCGTTATAAAATAATAGTTTCCTCGTGTCAACGTTCATAATTCACATATAAAAAATTATTTTCCTTAAATAAACACAAATTAATATAGATAAAATGTCATATTTTCATGAATAATATAAAATAATATATTTTGATAATAATAATATCGTGAAGTAACTCGGATTCCCTTATTTATAATACGACAATTACAGATCTGTATCCAGTCCTATATTTGAAATACAAATAAAACTGAAGCTACATATGTGTGTAAACCTATTACTAATATTATTATTATCATTATTATTATAATTATTATTATTATTATTACATACGAGAGCCCGTCATATTTTTCGGCAAATATTAGTTTTAAATAATTACTTGGAACTTACGAGGGTTCATTAATTTATTAATGTATGTATAAACACGAGTACATATAATATTTAACATATAATATATCATTACGTATGACACATTTAATAACCGTATAAATAAAAAGTGAAAAATTTTTAAATATTATTAAAAATAAATCGACTCTTACAATCTCTGAAATAAATCACTTTACATATATTATAGTGTGATGATTTAAAATTATAAAATCCTTTGATTTTCCAAAAAATAATAATAACAATAATATATTATAATCAATGTTTTCGGTTCAAATGAATAAGTGTAATATATACATTAGTGGTTCGATTTAAAATCCGAGTTTTCTTGAAAATCGAATGCACTGTTCGAATTCTTTTTTGTTTCAAAGTGTGGATGTGTTTTAAAAACATTTTAAATAAACAAAATCGGAAATACAGTTTATGTTGCGGAAAAATATTTTAACACATTTATTTAAAAATGTAATTTAATAAAAAAAAAAAGGCGATACAAATTAAAATTCTTTTGAATTTCACGAATTTGTGTCAATTGACTTTTATTCAATGTGAAAAAATTAGAACAAGTTTATAAATATATATATATAATTTTTTTTACTACTAGATTTCAATGAAACAATACGTGTATATTATAATTATTAATTATTATTTAATAGAATATAAACAGTTATCAATATGTATTTGGGGGGTTTAACGATTATTATTTTTTCCCTTTATATACCGCGTTTATTAATTAACGCGATAATTAGTAAGTGAATTAATAACACCAATTCGTTTAAAAGTATTCCGAATGCCGTATCCAAGTGTGGTGTGAGTTAAACAAATCTTGACTACGTCACTACTTGTGATGGGTGTATAAAACGGTATATAAAGCACGGGGGCCGTAGTTTTATATAATTTATTATATTAATAATAATACATTACGCTCACGTCTTCGTCGCGTTATTGAAAAAAATAAATAAATAAATAATCATTATAAACGTTTAAAATCGACAAAGTTTTCGCTTTCGTTTCTTTCTCCGTCCGACGTTGAAGTTATATGACATCGTGCGTGCAGCGGTTACGTGGCGCTCGAGCGTAAATTTTTTTTATTCCTCGTGTACGGATTGCGTTTTGAAACCAAGTGAAAGTGTAATACGATAGATGGTCATTTCCGTTGCGTAACAACTGTATATATAATATATATTTATACGTATATTATCTCATATCAATGACATGTATCGGAGGAGGGAAAATGTTTTGTATTTCAACGGTGATTTTTTTCTACGATGTCTCAGAGAGAAATTACTGTTATAAGAGCGCATTCAATAATAATAATATTAAAATCGGGTCATTTTTATCGACTATTTTGACGGCGTTTTAAACGCAAACGTTTCAAACTCGTATAAACTCATTTCTCCGTTATAAAACACAAAGTCTGTTGTATTTTCATATTAATACTAAAACGTAATATGAACGTTTTTACGATAAAAGTACAACGTTTTTACGATTTTTTTTTTTCTTATAAGGAAAGGATGAATCCCCTCGTTGTATTTCGACGTACATTACAGTTTTTAAATCGCTGCCCCCCTCCCCACACCATCAGATACTACGCCACTGTGTCGCGTGTCAGGTGGCTCGCCGTGAGTGTAAAGCTCTAATAAATTAAGAATTATTATTATCACCGAGGACGGGCATTAACGAGTTAAAAATAAAATGGTTTTTCTCTTCGAAAACTTTTAATTATTGATTCTTGGCCAATTATTTTTTTACAAAATCTCGTTGAAATTGAATAAAAATTCGCATTGATTTAGGTAACGTAACGTACTATGGCACTGTAACAATATTTATAGTGCTGGACTGCGATAACATTGAAAACTACATATATGCGTATATTATAACATGACTTTCGGACGACTAACTGTCTCATTTTTCGCGTTATGTTTCTTAATGTCAATTAGATTTAAATAGAAACTTTAAATTTTTAAATGAAAATAACTTGTGAATAACTTTTAACTTATCAACTAACCTATGTTTTCGCATATTAACTTGACTGAACGGTATAGAGGAAAAATTAATTTACTCGCCCAACCGTTATAATATTATTAATATTGTTTTAGATTCGCGTTGGGTGTTTTCTTGTTTTAATTTCTCGTTTTTTCGCGAAATAGATGAAAAATCACGGTTACGCGTCGTGCTTAACGTCTCGATACAAGAATAAAACTTACAACTTGCCGTACTTTTATCGTCGAACGAATTTCTTTTAATTTCCATATTGAATTGTTCATATTTTAAAATGAATCGCCTACATTTATTGTGGTTCATAATCGTATTTGATTTCTGATTTATCGAAATTAATGACGCCGTTTGCAACGATAATTCTTTTCCAAATATCGAACATAGCTGAAACCCGTTTTTTTTTTTTTTATTTTATAATTTCGGTGATCACCAAAATCATTTCTCCCCCCCCCCCCCGTTATATAGACAAATAAAATATTAACAATATATTTTAATAAACAAAAATAATGCATTGATAATTACGATTTATCTCGTAAACAAATGTTATTAAAACAAAAAAGACGATTTATGATTATAATTGTTACTTGAACGGTCAGTTATTCTCGATAATTGCGTTAATACTCGCGTCGACGTTGATTAATTTGAAACGTAAAGAGTTTGTCAGTTGAAATTTGTTCCGAAATGTAGTTTTTATTGGAACCGCCAAACAAAATCCAACTGTACAATAACACGAAAAATTGATTGGGAATGTTTTCACATAGAGAAAGTTTTGGATTGATATCTCGAACAGACAATAGGAACTCCATTAAATATTTACTATTGAAACTCATTTTTAATAAATTGCCTTCGAATAGATCAATTAATAGTTTTTCCTCAGCTCATGTCGATAACCCGAGAAGTCATGTGAACATTTTTCTCCACTTCTGCAGTGACACAATATTAAATATTTAACGCCGATTTGATCGTTAATAAAATACCACTCACACGGTGTGTATAAACGCGGCGTTTGCCCGAAAAATCCATAACAGTGTTTCGTATTGCTTCTTGTTCTATCAGAAGAGTTGTTTGTGACAAAATAAAATTCCCGAATTATAAACCGTAAATTGTATTTGATTTCTGATGGCGTGGAAAAAAATTCTAATTTCTAACCCAACTTCCTTTGTACATATCATTTATTTCATATTAATCTGTTAATGGATTTGTTTAAAAAAAAACTTAATCTTTTTTTTCACTCTTTTCGAGCAAAAAAAAAAAAAGATGCTTGTAAAACATTTATACAATTTTATTTTTAATAAACAAATGTTGACTTTTGAAAATAAAAATTATAAGTACACATACAATGATTTTAAGTGTTACAACATTTGCACCACCCGATTTACCGCCACTGTATAGTACAATAGTAATAATATCGGTAGATTCCAGTAGGACATGCAAAATAGATTCATAAAACAGCTTCCGAGATCATTTATACAATGACGACGGCGATTTTAAAATAATATTGTACGTTCAGTCGTTTATTTACATAAAATGTCAAATATAAAACAATAATAATTCAAGAAAAAAAATATATATACGTATAAAAATAAAAACGCAAGACATACGCATTAACGTTCGTCGAGTTGAGTGAAACTTATTTAATCGATTGTTTATTATATTGGGGTGAGGACGTTCATGACATTTTGCGCGTTCGAGTTGTACAGAAAATAAAAATTAAATTACACTTCTCGTTGGTACTTTTGCGTACGTCGCAATAAAAGCATATTTTAAAAAACAAAAATTATTTGTTTTTGTTGGAAAATTGTAATATTTTTTTTTTAAATAGTTGTAACACGAGTTGTTTTCTTCGCAGTCGATTTAATAAACAAAAACCGAGACATTAATAAGAGAAAATATTTCAATATGAAACGTACGAATCGTTATTGGGCTCGATCATTCCGTTTACATCAATTTTATGTGTTTCGTTTATATATATATATATATATATATTGTTTTTTTTTTTTTACACGCATATTTAGAATTTTTTTTCTATGATCGGTCACGGACACGGCCTAACCCCGTTTATTATAATTGATTATAACAATATAAATTATTTTTTTTGTCCGGACGCGGCTTAGACGGTATACACCGCAGTAATCGTCGCCGTGATCAACGATATAAAACTGTCGCGTGTGATACATAAAACGTTGCGCGATCAGATTCCGCTCTGATACTGTTTGAGCATCTTTGCGTACTCCTTGGGATAGTTCTTTTGTATGTGCGACATGACGCGCTGAATCTGTTTGATTTCCGTCTGCGTACACTTCACACACATGCCACGCAACACCAACGGGGCGTGGGCTAAAAACAGAAGAATGTTGTTTATTAAAAAAAAAATATATATATATCGTCGAAAGAATGCCGAATGACTCCAGTATGCAGACTTTGACTTTGACTCATGCTCGGCTACATGAAAACAGTTCAGTTAAGACGATTATATGAAAATTAAAAAGTTATGAAACAAAATGCTTTTTACAGCTATCCGTATAAATGATGTCCGCGTGCAAGCCGAAAGCATTAGACTGCAGTCGATCGTCAAATTTAAAAGAAAAGCCATTTCAGGTGAAAATGTAAGTTCACAACTCTCTGGACCACTTTAGCTTTATCTCGTCTCAAAACCGCGCGCAACGCTGCTTCAGAGGAGGGGAGGAGGAGGAATATACTTTAGTAAGATATCGGGGGAGAAAATCTTTCTGCCGACCTTTGATTTTCCTGCCAATGGGATCGCACGGTCCTTCGCCGGTCGCGCACTTCAGTTGCCTCTGCACGAATCTCCGGTCGCCGAGCGCTTTGTCCAGCACGTCTTCGCTGACGTTCGGAAGCGACGTGTCATGTGGGTCGCCGGTGATGGGATTGCCTCGCCTCGGGACGGTCGCCGGCGATTTCGCGGCCGAGTTCGGTTTCTTTTCGTCTTCCGGACGAGCCAGAGCGGCGCACACGCACAGGGCGACGATTAGAAGTATCTAAAAAAAATGAAAAAAAAACGAAACGAAATTAATAAAATGCGAGTACGACGAGTGCAAGAAGACAGAGGTGCTGAGCGCGCGCGGTAGACAAACGAAAGGTTTGTGTGGTTTTTCGTAAAATACAAATAAGGCCAGGGACTCAACGGGACTCTTCTATGTCTCCCCAAAACATTGCGTACGATTTTGAGATTTTCTATTCGTGTTTTACAAAAAAAAAAAATTCGAATAAACTACTCGCATCGCTTAAATAATAATAATAATAATAATAATAATAATAATAATAATAATAATAATAATAATAATAATAATAATGTACGCGTAAAATTCAATTCTTAAAAACAAAACGGAAAACCGTTAAACGCTTCGAGAACCGATACAATTTCAATAGCGTCTCCATCTCGATATGGCAACTGTACCGTATTTTCGAACTAATATATATATATTTTTTTTAAAAAGAACAATTGGCCGTTCACAAATTTCCGAAACAAAACACGCGTTTTATCTCGTATATTTCTCGCGATTTACGCGACGACATGCCTCTGGAAGTCATCCAATCGATACACTAATAACAACGATGGTTGTGATGGTGTGTAATAGTTGATTATTATTAAAAAGTTCTTATCGTTATTTGTCCGAAAAGGAAAAAAAAATATCTTATTTTCAAGTTCTGACTTCGACAACGGGGGGCCAATGTACTTATTATTCTCACTGTTTTTTTCTTTTTTTTTTATATGTAAAACACTATATCGCGTAAAAGTATTACGATAATGTAACTATTAACAACACGTCACGTGCCGCTTTTAATTTTTCTTTTTTTAATTTTGTACGATTATTACACTGGAAAAACGTTGATAGACTTTTAAGAATTATATAAATAAAATTCATTTTATTTTGTTTACGACGGCGTAGTGGATTCGGGTCCTCGCAGATTGATCTACTATACAAATATTTACGAATTATTAATAAATATAATTTTTATTATTATTATTATTATTATTATTAAAAACTGCATGAATTCTATTTATGATAATAAAAATCAAATTATTGCTGTTAACATAGAGTGTATATAAATACGATAATAGTATGCTACAGATATACACTTGTACATCTGCGAATTGATTTTGTAAAAAAAAAAATTTATTCAGGGACGGGTCTAAGGGTGAGATGAGTGGTCTGCAGTTCTGCAGGAACCAGCGTACTTTTGCAATTGCCCAACAGCAATGAATTCTCTGATTTAAAACAGAATACGCAGTTGAATAGCAGAAAATCGATTTGACCATCCCGCTAGAACGAATAATTTTAATTATCGTTTTTTTCGTATTATTTTTTTTTTTTATTTATTTATTTACTTCGGGTTTAAGTCGTATCGAGTTTTATTGTATAAATTCTCTAATGAAATCGAACAAGTACTGAAGATAAAACGACAATAAATTTTCGTGCGCGAACGAAAAAAAAAACACGAACGCCTCTCTCGTTTATTCGCTCGTATATTTTTGTTACCTAAATCCGACGCTGTTCGCATAAAATTATTATCATATTCGTTTAACACGCGCCGTTTTACCGCGCCCCACTGTGATGTGAAAAATTGCAATATTATAATTTCGCTTTTGGCGGATAAATCCAGATGGGAAAAAAATAGAATATTTCCGATCGAAAAAACAATATATCTAATAGATTAAATAGTTACTATAACGGGAAAACGACTCGCTTTTTATTCCAAGCCATTCGGTTCCAACGATGACGATAATAATACGGAAAACGTTTTGACCGATAGCCGCATAACTGTCCACTGGTGACGTACGAATTTCGTACATTTATATCGGAATAATATTTATTTATATATATATAAATAAATAACTCGTTCGCTGCGGCCGCGTACGCCGTTTTCGAGTACGTCCGCCGCGTGCAATGAAAACGTCACCGACACTCCAAAAACGAAAATAATATATGCCCGCGCGCACGCAAATTAATTCCACACGGTCGTACATCACACACGCATTATTATCGTAATAATATATGAAAAAAAAAAAAAAACTATTAACTGTCGTAATAACTTTTATTTGTGTGTGGAAGAGAAGAGGAGACGTCTCCTCGCGTCTCTGACGGGGAACGGGCAAAATATTCGCGGTCGATAAAAAACGAAAAATATTTATCGCGCGCGCAAATAAACGTAATAATAATATACGAGTATATTGGCGTGTAGTAGTAAATCGCGTTCGTTGAAAATTGGCCACCGATATGAGAGGAGAAGCGATGGCGTGAAATTGACGAGACGAGTGCCTGCAGGACGCGTGACGGGAAGAAGAAGAAGAAGAAAAAGATGAAGAAGAAGGCGAAAAGTCTGGTACGTAAAATACAAAATCATTCCGCTCGCAATCATTCCGAGCGCGTTGGTATAAAAATCGAGAGAAGGCTTTATCGTATTTATGGGAATTCGATTTAAATATAAAAAAAAATAAATAAATACCGCGAAAGTGCCTTCGGATCGAGAGCCCCGCCGATTCGAAGTTTTTTTTTTTTTATTAACTCATCACAGCCAATCCACCTGCCCACTCTCTCGGAGACGACGCGTATATTATTATAATGTAAAGACGTTTTTTTTTTTCTCTTACTCGTACGACGACGGTGCATTGTGTGCCAAATTTGCAGGAGGCGAACAACGTTAACGGGAAATATCGTCAACGCGGAGAGTTAAATAAGAATAATAATAATAAAAAATCGCTAAAAAGCGTATTATGAACACCGAAAGAAGTTGTTTCTGTGAACGCGCGGAAATAAAAATATTACGCGTCGTAGAGAAATTCGCGAGAATATTTTATTGTAAATATTTACGTTGTCGCGCGAAATTTGAATACGTAACGACCAACGGGTAAACATTTTTCGGTGAAAAACAGAAAGAAAGAAAAAAAACAATATATATATATATATTAATATTATTATAATAAAAAGAAAAAATTTTATCGAAAACTCGCCCGATGTGTATTCTGTCAATAATAAACAAATCCGTCGTTTCGCGCTGCGTATAATATTTTTTAAATATTATTTTATAAAAACAACGAGCGTTATAATATAATAAATAAGAGACGCGATTTCCACCGATAACCGGGCTGTTAGGAGAAGTTAAATTATATACGGATTTGTTTTTATTTATTTATTTCTTCAAAACCGCGGTATAACGACGTGAATAAAACATGACGGCGAGAACGAAAAAAAAAACTCCCCAACTAGGTACGTGTTTAATTTTCCAAGCGTTTAATAATAATGTACACGGCAGGCAAATATGCGTAAGACACAAGACACAATATAATATAATGTCGTCGTCGTCGTCGCGCGTAAATAATAATAATAATAATAATATTTCTATAAGACTCGGTCGAGAAAATTCCACCTGACATTACACGGGAGGGGGGGGGACTCGGTAATTTTATTATTTATTGTTAAAAAAAACAAATAACGAAATAAATTCATTTCGTCGATGCCACGGTGATGTGAAATTCGAAATTTTAATATGCCACTCACTCTTTTTTTTTTTATCCCCTTCGCGTTTCATAGCTGCTGATGTATTCAATGAAGCGTTTTCCGTTTTTCCGAAATATTTTACACATCGTGATCGATGAAATCAAGTCGTAATTTCGATGATCCAATGGCGTTTTTGTTTTTGCAAAACACGAGATGATGCGAACAATGCGCATCGAAATGCGGACGTTTATAAAATATATTCAAAAAAGATTACAAAATGCTATTTATTCTACGGTCCGTTACTGGTTTTGCGTATAAACGTAATATAATAATAAAAAAAAAAAATGGGAAAAGAAAACCAATACAATATTTGCTACTGCGTTCGAGAAATTGCATTCGGTTCGTATTCCTGCACAACCGGTCGATGAAACGCGAGCTAATATATTGGTCAAGTACCGATTTTCGTTACAATCACTGATGTCAATAAACGAGTTTTCAATATTTTCTCTCGATATTTATCCGTGCCGGCTTGTATTTAATCGTCTACTTCCTACGCAGGGAATAATATTGTATATTATAATATGAGTAGTGGTCTGCGCGATGGTTGAAAATTTGCAAGCAGTGTTCGGCAGCTTGAAGTTGAATTGCGAACCACTAATATAGAGTACAGGAAAATAAAATACGATTTTCGAAAATACTTAAATTACTTTGAGACACGAATGTATTAGACGCAAAAAAAAAAAAAAAAAAAAAAAATTGAATTTTCTGTGAATTCGCAGACGCGTTATAAACTTATAATACAATCAGTGCGATGAAGCCGGGCTCGAGAAGAGAGATTTTCAGCAATCCGTTGCAATGGATTCCTCCCCCCCCCCACCGTTAACTCCGTTACGTATTTATTATTATTATTATTATCGAATCTTGCGTTCTATAAGAATATTAAATTTTATGTGGTCAATATACGGTTACGGATGACATGAGGAGAATTTTTTTCTTTAACAATTTCGTCTTCGACGTGAAAAACGTTATAAATCGTATAATCGTACTACACTGCAAAATTCAATGCGCATTCTCTATTTGGTCACAGTTACGTATATTTTTAATTAAAACACGAAAAAAAAATTGCGTTTTACTTATTTTTAAAAATAAATTTTTCAGATAAATCGGGCTTATAACACGAGGCTATAAATACGCGTCTTGTAACACACGATTATTTCGGTCGACCGACAGCGTAAATATTCGCATTGAAAAAAAAAATTATTTTAAAATAATTTATTCCCAATTATAATAAAATTAGAAAATATTTTACGCGCGTTTCCTTTTTTCGTTTATTTATTTTTAATCCATTACGTTCGTAAAACTCGATCTTCGTGTGATTACGAATAATAATAATAATAACAATAACACTAATAATTAAATATTTAATAGTTCGATAAACATCAAAGGACATTGGATAATGCCAACGAAAATCGATAAACGTTTTTTGTTTCACGTCACGTTCTATTTCAGTCTAAAAATTACTATTATTTATATCACAAAATATTTACGCGCGACAAAAAAAAACAGCTTTTGAAAAGCGTAATATAATAAAACAAATTTATAATTTATAATTAATTCCTTTGATCTGGAAATTTTGCAAAATTAATAGAAGACATTTCTTTTTTTTCATAATTTATCGTATAAGCGTGCCAAACGATGATATAATTAACTTTTTTTTCCGTTCCAGACTAACGATAATATTTATTTTTGCTGTGAAATAATCTAAATTTTTCACATTTTCACGTTAACCGGATAACTGATGAATTGACGTGTGAAACGAGTGAAGTACGTATATATATAACATGATGAAACCGAAAACGGTAACGGAGTGATTTTATTTCTCGAAATATATATAGAATAATTATATAAACATAATGGATTGTTATAAAATATTAATTATCGTATGATATTTGATGTAACGTTAAACCAATATAGTCCGAACATTAAAATATTCGCTTAAAATTATTATAAAATATAATATATCGTGTGCTTACGTTAATAATAAATGTTCATTCTAATTTATTTTTTATTTTTTGTAATTTTAAATCTATAAAAAATACATTTAAAGTGTATAAAACAAAACTCTATATACAGCTGCGAACTAATTGCGGCTTGCGCAATTTATTTTTAAATCAAGTGCGTCTATTCAAATCGTACGAGATAAAACATATATTTCTTATAATGAAGGAAAAAAAATGTAAAATTTTATTAAACACACACATGTCATCAATGTTTACATTTCATATCACTACCTACACTGGTACACTGATCGAATTATTGTTTATTATATTATATTTTTATTCAACACTACATAGAAGTAAAATTGTGAAAACACTCGCACGCACCATAATATCCGAAAATCATATAGAATCGCGTAATCAAGCAATATTTTTATTAACTTTTTCATAAACTCGACATCTCGTTTTATACATTTAATCGAGAATAGTAATAAAATAAAAATTATTATTAATAAATAAAGTATAGACTTAAACAAATATATAAAAATTGAAACCCGTTTAATATTTGACATCACGATGTGATATTTTAATTGAGAAATTGATAACACTCTATTATATGACTTCGATAGGCCGAATAATGTGTAGACAAATAAGTAAATCGGCAGTGGGACCCGTGTAAACGCAATACAATATTTCGAGCTCGCAATGTCTGTAACGTTTTGATCGTCCGTCGTTATTAATAATAATAATAATAATAATAATTTAATTAAATATTATTATATAATTATCGTATTTCCACACGGTCGTGAAACGCGTATTTCGATAACATTCGACGACGGTCGCGTCTCGTCGTCAGTTTTCTCGCGAAAATTTCAATTGAAAATTTAACGCACTCCGCGAAACTAAACACACCGACCGCCGAATGTTGTGCACAACGTATAAACCACGCGATTACCATCGCGGTAACGATGAGTGGTACCCATATCGTTATATAATAATAATAATAATAATAATAATAATAATAATAATAATCATTATGGCGAAAATTATAAATCAAATACTTAAAACCATAGGCGGATCCAGAGTTTTACATTTCAGTGTGCCCGGCCTTTTTTTTGTAGTTATTTTTGTATAATATAGACGGGGGCTGTAAACAAATTTACCCGCTTTATTCATTTTTTTTTTTTTGGCTTATAATTTTCTTCTATAAAGTACACTATAATTAAAATATGTTAAGTATCCAACACTTGTTTACTAACCAATACTATAACCTATTGTATAATATTTAAATAGAAATTAATTAATTTTTTTTTTACATTATGGCACACCCCATAGATGCGCCTATGCTTAAAACTCTTGTCTCCGAATGACAAATACCGAAGGAAATACGTATACACTTCCTATGTGTGGGGGGAGCACATAATATATTATATTGTATATGATTTTAATTAAAATCACCAGTTTTGACACAACGTTTTGTGTATAAAGTGAAAAATCGTTTAAAATACGGTCTGACGATCGTTCAGCTGGTATTTTTGAATCGTGTTTGTGAGAATACGACGAGAACACGGATATTTACAACATTCCTCGTTATGTTACGTTGATAAACCGAACGAGATTTTAGAAACCTCAATCGCATATTACATACAATATATATATATAAATTACTATCTGAATAAATGCGAGTTTTTTATTATTATTATTATTACGTGAATTTATGACGGAACTGTTTTATCATAAAATTTCAGCGTTGATTCAATTGTTCCGTATAATTTTTATCGGCGTGTTTCGCGGATTTTCGTTTTTTATTCGAAGGGAAAAAAAAATTGAATTCTAAACGGGTTTGCGGCGCCGTGCGCGTTACTACTGCATTCGAAACACCGCTCGCAAAACGAGCGATATATACGCAATAATAACGTAGAAAATATCGTATGACACGCGTTTACGAAAACAATATTATCATTAAACGCCAAAATGCGGACGGTTTGGAAAACGAAAACGAATTCGATATTACAATGCGATAAACCTAATTGCGCTCGTGTAGTTACCGCATGGTTCAATTGCGATGTCTAGGCGAAATCGTAATTAAGAGTTATATATATATACAGCTCTTGACATTATGGCCCACGTGTTATGTTGGAAAGTTCAGAGACGCTATTAAATCGACGTTACGTTTTAATCGTTTAGTAAAATACGCATAATACGTATAATAACCGCGGCGCAGAGGAATATCACGCCCGATGACGACAGCTGGACTTGGCCGCGCGACGTCGACGCGCAACAGAAGCCCGAGGGCGCGCGATTAAAATCGAATAAAGAGACGCGTTGACCGCTGTACGCTGTCGCGGACAAACAAAAATATAAATAAATAATAATAGTAATAACAAAAAATAAATAAATTTGTATTTGTTATTATTATTATTATTATTGATGTTGCGGACGCGAATCGAAGTCGTTCGATTGAATTATAGCCGACCCACAAAACCGGACACTTGGGAAAAAGTTTTAAGGATTTTAAAACAACTGAGAGCACTCGGTAGATTCGCAGCGAAAGAGGAAATTCGCAAAATAAATAACTATTACGCATTATACAACGGAATCATTCATTTATACATGTTACACGTTACGATTACACAAACTTTGCAACTAATTATTATTATTTACCAATGGACATCGACGGAAAAGAATAAGAACAAAACCGCGTATTGTTGAATGCTAACGCTACGCATATCGGTATACGAATTTTGTATACTTCCTGAATTTCCTGAAGTAACCTGTTTTCTAACGCTGAAAACAGACTGACCGAAAAACGTATATTAAATATACTCGTTTTACTGCGAACTGAGGGAAAAATTACTTTCTGTGAAAAAAAAAAACGAAACGATAACTAACTATAGAACGTATATATCATCGTGTCATAATTTCCGCAATGCTCTTGGAAATTCAAGAAGGAATTTCGAATGTCACACGGATCGGCTCACGCCAACTATAATGATAATAATAATAATAATAATAATAATAATAATAATAATAATAATAATAATAATAATATATCGTCGCCAAACATCCTTATAAACATAGTAACACTATGTACACTACCGCATAGCATTATCGATACGGAGGTCGTCTTCGCCTCGAAAATGTCGCGACGTGGATTTCGGTTCAAACATCGCCGCCAGAGGAGTACGTGTGAAGCGTCCAAACACCCGCCTCAATTATTAAATGAATAACAATAAAAATATGACATAAGTAGGTACTATAATAAAGTACAGGGAATGGCTTTTCGGTTGAATATTTTTCGACAAAAAAAAAATGATTGATTGAAAATGAATATTTTCGTTTGCGATAGAATTTTACAATAACGCGTTCGGCGGTATGTACAACTCTCTAGACAAATACTTAATGTTATATAAATTCTAGCTACTCTTCCTGCGCGTCTACTGCGAGAGTACGGGACGTTCGTTTTCGACTTTGAATCGACATGTTTAAGAAAAATACCATTTGTCGAGAGCCAAGCTCTTCTCAATATTTTTACAGACTTCATTGTTGACGAATTGTTAACAAACTAGCACAACGTAGACAGTGATTAAATTCACTCGTATTAATATTTATTTTTGATGTCATCCTATTACTAAAATAAATGAAAGTCGAAACCTCCCTCATAAATAATCTACATCTAACGATCCTGACCGCCGCAGTACATACGTTATAAATAATAATGATAACAATAATAATAATAATAATAAATTATTACACCATTCGTGTTCGAATTATATTAATTTTATTCGTTGCCCACGACGGAGACGGACACGAAATTTATAGTTGTTAAATGTACGCGTATTATGTAGGCGGCTGTATAGGGCTGGAGAATGAATCGTCCGCGCTTAGTCTATTGGATGATTGTTAAGTCCACAGTTTCCATTATCGGTACGTATTTATTATTAAATCTATTTTTTTTTTTAAATTAAAAAACACGAAAACTATCTGTATTTTAACCAGCGATTTTCTATTCATTGCATATAAGAGATGTCTTCCCATTTCAAAATTCGTGCAGCGTTTTCGTAACACCGCGAGAATTCCAACGTACTTTTAAAAGAAATTCGTTACGAGCGAAATTTGACGAGAAAATTCGCATTTCCCCCCCCCTCCCCCACATAAAATGACGTTTTTTAAAAACATTACGTATTTCGACGGTCCTACGTTTCGTATAAATATAAAATATAATTAATTTTCTATATAAAGATCGTTATTGGGATTTTATTATTATTATTATTATTATTATTATTATTATTATTATTATTATTATTTAACTGTTTAGAATCTCCGACGACCGTGAGCGTTCCAGTGATATGTGTCGGGGAAAAATCCAAAAAGAAATGAAAAAAAAGACTCGTTCGCGTGAGAAACAAAAAAAAAAACACCGAAACGCGATAACATTTTTTTTTGTTCGTTTTAAGACTCGAAACGCTATCGTGTTTTGTATTTTTTTTTTTTTTTATATACTCACGTTCATGGCGATGCGTCCCCCCGACGTTGACGACGATTGAGACATAATGTGTATATGAATATTATCAAATTTTTGTTTGATTAAAAACTCGCGTTCGTAGGTGTGTTTATTCTATATTGACTCCTGGCAGACGACAATGTATGACGATAACGGAAACACTGGTGAACGTAGACGTCCGCACCGGGTTCTTATATGTTACAAGACTTTCCCTACTACTCGGGATGTCGTTCGTTGCAAGGACTCCGCAGCGCGCACGTATTCCTACCACTGCTGCTGCTAAGACGTCACATGACCATGTGTTCGTACACATGATATGAATCATTTTCGTAGAAATATCTCCTCGAGTTCGGTGGCGTAAGTATACAATAGAAACGGATTGGAAATCACTCGGACTCGGGCGAATTGTTTCACGTTATTATTTCACGCCACCATCGCGCATCGTCGCCACGACAATAATATGCACTGCTTGGAATTTTCGAAGTCGGATTTATTCGATTTGTGACCGAATGCGGAGACGTTAAAAAAATAAAGGGGAGGGGGGGGGGGAAAGCGATTTATGTTAAAATATATATATTTTTATTCCGATGGTAGAATATTGAAATGAAGAAAAAAAATGCCAAATTTTTCAAGTCTATCGATATTTCGATATTTTAGAATTTCACAATTCTCCTCTCTCCCCCCACGTTTTCGAACACGCGAATAATTCGATGCGCGTGGCTATATCCCGTGTTCAACACACGAAAATAATACTCGCGGAGCGACTTAAACGTTCCTGGCCCGTAGTGGGTGCGGGTTTTTTTTTTTTGTGATTTTCAGAGAAAACGATCTCTCGGCCGCGTATGTCATCAAACGCTATGACAGGGGGGAATGGTTGAAGAAAACGCAATCGGCGGAAACTCCTTGAAAACAAAGCGGTATTTTCTGCAAATATCGAATTCCACAAAATATGTCCGCGAGTTGCTCGACAGAATTGGACGAGGTTTTCCGTTTGTTTCTCTCCCGGTGTTATCGATGATAATTTTCATCGGTTGTGGGTGTCGACGGCCGTGTCGTTGTGGGGGGAGAAAAAATTCACGCGATGCGCGAAAAGAGGTGAACGATTGTCACAACGCGAAAATAATTCGCTCGGGCGGTAAACGATTTTTTTTTTTGTTTTTACCGCGATAGTTAATTTATTTCTCGTCGTGGTCGTCGACATACAACCGAAATAAATGAAAAAAAAAAAAAAGAAAACTGTGAACGAAAAAAACTCCTGGAATCGATAAGGCACGTGCGCGCGAGAGAACGAGAGAAAAAATTCGCGTTTCCTACATAAATTTTTAACCCTGACACGCGTAATCGATATTAAATATAAGCACCTACGTATTACTATTATGTGTGTATATAATACCATAAAGAACACGTCATGTCTCGCGGAAAAGATATCGATTGTTATTTATAATAATGCGATATATTAAAAATGGTAACGAGCCGCGGGGCGTTGTGGATGTCGTTTAAACGAATTGAACTCGGATAAGGATTTTAGAGTTTTTTTTTCATTGCGAAATATACGAATTCGGAAACAACGCGATAAATCAATGGGCCATTCGACAAAACGAGTTTCTGAGCGGAACTTCGCTATATAAAATATTATTTAATAATAATAATAATAATATATATTTATATTATGTAGCGTGTATATAGTACATATAATTTACGGTTAACCTTACAGTACGTCGTTTGAATATAATTTCTTACAATAAATCTAGGGCGGCTGAAAATTTTCAGAAATTGTTTCCGTTCGTATAGTACGAAGTTACATATTTGGTAAAAATGACTCTAGGACCGGCATTAGTTTCGAACAAACGTAACTTTTCATAAAATATAAAATACGTTTTGTCGACGAAAACTTTACACGTCTCTTAGGGAAAATTGTGACTAACTGTTTTCAAGATTTTTCATCTGTATATATATATATATATATATGTAGTTGAGGTAACGCTTGATATAGTATTAAATGTTTTATGCGCTTTAAAACCAAAAAAAAAGTTATATCATTTATGAACACTAAATACTTCAAAATCTATAAATGCTAGAAATAATCGAAAATTGATAGAAATTTTCGACATTCTTTGCTTTCTTATTATACTGTAGAGTTACACATTATTTGGTGAATATTTCGAATTTTCTATCACAATTAGTTTGAAAACTACGAAGAAATTTCAACGAAATCGCGTTTTTATAATGTTACGTAATTTTTCGTTAGTTTTTGAGTTTTTTTTTTTTTTACACGCTTTTGAAAAAATAGAAAAATCACCTCTTCAAAGTATCAGACAGATGCGACCGGAAACAAACTGTGACTGTAAAGATCGCGAGACATTCCTTCTGGTGGAATTTTTGGGTTACAGACATAGAAAAAAAAAATAACTCATCATTGTAAAACTAATATACACATTCCTCGATGCGCTCAGAATCTAAAATCGATTATACGGGAAATCGTCTATGCGTTTTTACGGAACGGAGCGAAAAAAAAATACGCAGCAATAGATTAAAACTGGAACGTTATTGACATTACGCATATACGCTAACACGTCTTGTATTGGCAACGAATCAAAAAAAAAAAAAAAAGGAAATTTCCTTTTGCTCTTTTCTGACGGGTGGTATTTATTTATTTTTTCAATAAATTATTACGCGAGCGAATAGGAAACTCAATGAGAAAACAACTCGTTCTCTATATTAACTACACGATATAATATAACGACAAATGTTTTCATAAATTCGAGTGTTCGCGAAACGAAAATGAATCAATATGAAACAATAGAAACGATTTTCTAAAATAATTATGAAAAAACAACACGTGGATAAATTAGAGGATATCATTATAATATATATATATATATATGTAGGTACATAAAACTATTAAAATATGATTTTGAAATAATTAGGGAAAAATATGCAAATTACTTTTTAATATACCTACTGTAAAATCCTTGTTTATTTATGAGATATACAAACAAAAAAAAAGCGTTGAAAAAAAATAAATAGATACCAAAATATCGTACGTTTATTTCTAAAATATTATTGTAAATTATTACATATTATACGAATGTGACGATAGTGAAAAAAATGAAAATCCGTTCAATTTCGAATTTCGAATTAACTACGACGTATATACGCGAAACAAAACAAATATTTATTACAAAGTCAATCTGAGAATATTTTTTATATTTTTACTACTAGAAAGTTTCTAAAACGGTAAGAACACAATGTTTAACACAATCCGTTTTAATAGTTTTTTTTTTAACATACGAACGATGTGCGTATTTACTAAACGTTTTTCGAGAATTATTGATGTGAAAACGTTTTAGACGTTTATATTACGGTTTTCTTTTTTTTCTAAACTACGTCATTTTTATTATGGGCTATACATCACGTGCGCGGACAATTTTCAATTTTTCAAAATTTATTATAAAAACAATATATTAAATATTGCGCGTATTAAATTGTAAAATGTTAGATAATCGTAATCTTTAATCTAGGCATATGTTTATATTAAATGTTGTTATATTTATCGTATTATCATTATATTATTAATAAAAAAAAATTTGATATAAAAATATATAATAAAAAATACAATAAACAAATCGTTTTTTTTTTCATAAATATATACTCCGGCGTGATTTCATATTTACTCGTATACATAAATGTATTATTTAAAAACATTAATTTCTCTCGCCTATCCTTAATATATATATATAATTTAAATACAACATAATAACCTAAACTCTGTTTATTTACATTTGTACTTGCTGTTAGAATTGGTCGCACAGGGCCTGTTATTAAAGTTCTTAAGTCGGAAATGACACTGTTTTCATCTACGGTATTTTCAATACATTTTCGTGCGGTTATATCAATTTCTGTACCAATGTTCAATTGTCCGTTTTCGTGATCGTCACGAGGGGAAAAAAACGTACATTTGTCGAATTCTAATGTGCGACCGTTTCGTGATAATGACTATAAATTTAATAAAAACGCATTCACATATTCAGTGTTCAGTGACCATTTGACGAAACGATCGGCTTTTTTCTTTTTTAGAAACGATTTTTTTCCCATTAATTTATTGTCCTGTAAAAGTGTTATATTTATGAAGTAGCGTTTTATGTAATTGTTTCACATATTCAACAGGTCGCGTATACACACGGTTATGCAACGTTAAAATATATAATACGATATTGAGTATTTCGTACGTGTGTGTGACACGATAATAGATCAATGCCACACCGCTAATCATTATAATATAGCTGGTGTGTGTGTGCGCGCATAATAATATAATACGTTATAAAATAATATAACGCGGAACGGTGATGAAACGACCGAGTGTAATTTACGCGATGTGGATACAACGATTGTATTCCGAGATCGATTATTATTATTATTATTATCATCGACCGTCTTGACTGAATTATTAAAGACACTCGTCTTTTTATATATTATTAATTTTAATTTTTTTTTTTGTTATATACGAATAAGACGTTTGAAATTTAATAAACCATATTTATTAAAAACGTTTCGACTCGTATTACTTTTTTATTTCTTTTCTTCTCACTTTTAATTCTTTTTTTTTTTTTGTTACGCTCGTGTTCTTTTTTATATCGTTTTCTTGTAAACAACAAAAGTTACACAATTTTAAAATTATTTACCTCGCCGACTCGACACAAGTTTTATTGATATAATAACGTGTCTGTGTCGCCGTGTCGTTCACCGGTAGTAAATTTAATTTTTAACTCAAAACCGTACAACGTCGTCGTTAGATCGGAAATCACATTTGGAACAGAAACACCGCGATTATTATAGAAAAGTGTGCCGTTACACGTTATTGGCACGCGATTGCACTTTGACAGATGCTTTTTTTAATATATTCAAAAGATAACTGTTTCCCACTTACGACTCGCCTTAAACATTTCAATACGATTTCTAATAATTATCGCCTTTTACATTGCGCCGTAGTCACGTATACACACCGTTTACAATACAAAAAAAAAAATGCTTTTAAAATCGTCGCGCGCGACGCGTTTTCAATCTGTTCTAATTTCGATATTTCGCGAAAATCCTTTTGACATTTTTAAGCGTTTATTTCTTAAAAAAAAAAAACATTGATCCAATCGCGATATTTTACCGACTATTGTATTAAACTCGTACTCGCGTTTTTCGAGGTTTTTTTTACGTTTTTAAACCACTTTTTTCTTTTTTTCGTTCGTTTTTAAGCCGTTTCCAACATGTTTCCAGTGTATAATATTACGAAATTAAAATACTAATTCGTACAACACCCCAGCTGCGGGCAACGTATATGGTTTTCAAACAAAACGATTCTCGAACTCGTCTCATGAAGTCCTGAATGCGCCTGCCCGATTATAACCGATTCGTATTTCGCGCATTGTTGTTTTGTATACACTGCGCTAATACACGAATCGAAATCACTTCTTTTTTTAAATAATAATAATAATAATAATAATATTTAATTAAATAATATGTTTATTTTTGAACATGAAAAACTTTAATTATTTAAAGAGCGTTTTTTTTTCTGCATACAATTTTGTTTGTACGACTTTTTTTTTTTAATGACCATTTTTTTTTTTTGTACACACATATAATCCGAAGCCCAGTTTGTCACCACGCACGGCAAATGAATGGTATGCGTGTTCGTTTGAAAACAATAATCACATACGCGTTTGATGTGCCGTTGAATACTCGCGTCCATTAATAAACGCTGCAGGGCGTGTCGAAATACGCGTCTATATCAAGCCCTTGGTAGGGGGAAGAAAATAAAAAGTAGGAAAAATATTCTCAAATTGAAATAATCCCGTGCCGTTTGGTGTGACGACGCTATAAAATACATATTATAGTGGTCGACCCCGAGGAGAACGACATTCGGCCGGACGGCTTCCGTCGCTATTTAATCTTCTAGATTTCCTCCGGCGGCGTGTACACGTTCTGTAAACGTGTAACAAAAATAACGGCTATTTTGTACGTACAACAATAATAATAATAATAATAATAATAATATTATTAATAATAAATACGGTGTAACGTCGTGACAAGACTATAATAACACACACACGCACGCATGTCGTACGGCGTAAAAGGACGAGACGTAAAAAGCGATATCAATTATTCTGAAATCCGGTCTGTGAAATACGAAGAATTATCAAATCGTAAACCGAAAAGACGATAGCGTGTGAATCCACCGCGTTAAACCTAACAACGATTTTATAATAAATTAATATAACGCATTAGTTTCAATGTATAATAATAATTGTTGTTTCGAATCGCAATTGTAAAATGTCCGTTTTACGATTTGTCCACGCGTTTTCAGAGCGAATATCGCGCGTGGGATTTTATTGTCGATTCGAAATGCGATTTCTACGAATAACACATACACACGTTTTGGAACGACGGCGATTAATAATAATAATAATAATAATAAAACAATTTCGATCTCGAATTTTCGCCTTTCTTTCTTGTTTCTGCGACAACACTGCGCGTACATTGAATCCAAACGTTAAACACTGGATTTAATATCAAGTTTTTCAATAAATGAATATTTACTGCACCGCTCTGATGTATGTTATATTCGAGTAAGTCTTATCAGATATTCGCGTTACACCTGTATGTGAGCTCGACAAAGTCGTCGTATCGTAACCCCGTTTCTTTTAAACGGATTTTCTACACGCGTCGACGCACAACAGTGTAAAACGTTAAGGGTTTTCGTTACACGTAATCGACCAATGCGCAATGGATATGTCAAATTGACTCTTTCTGTTGCGGTGCAAGCGGAGTCCGGTGTACACTGTCCGCGGTGTACATTCTTTTTCCTCGCACGAAAAAATTAGACAAATCGAATTTAACAGAGCGGCGTTTTGTCGAGAAACGTCTATTGTTTTTTGTTTTTTTTTTTTTGCACTAATAGTATTGTATAACGGTAACGGCATTACGTTTAGACGTATTAGCAGAGCGCACTCTGTCATATTATGGAAAATATCAATTAGCTGTAACAAGCGCGTTTTCCGCGTCGAATTCTATTCGTATTATATCGCGCGCTTACGTTCGCTTTGATCAGAAAAAAAAAAAAAAAACTGAAATAATCCCCTCGTTCACGTTGTTCGCTACAGATTTCCGCATTCCGTTTCGGATTCGATTCAAATCATCTGGCAATATATTATATTTTAATAAATATGACGTTTAAATTGGATATCCGCCGGCAGTATGTGCGTGACACACCGCCGGCTGTGTAATAAATAGTGTAGTGTACATAATAATAATAGGTGTAGCGAGGTCTATGCGCGTACATACGGAAAACTCGTACGCGAAATTCTGTCCGACAACGTTCATAAAAATTACGTTTAAAAAAACGACAACGTTCAAAAATTCGAATTTTTTTAATTCCTTTAATGCTCGTTAATATAATATTACCTATTTTATATTATCTCTGTGTATTCTGCGGCTAAAACGTTAGAATTAAAAAAATTAAAACGCGTAAATACAGCGTACATCATTCCAACGTATTCCGTATACAAAAAGTACAGGTGTTTTAAATCCGTTTTTTTTTTTTTATGTTTATAATTCTCTCGTCTACGTAATAACGGAATTTAATTGAAAATAATCGGCATGCATTCGTATGTAAAATATAGCAATAACACTTTAAAATCGATTTCTTTTCTCTCTAACGGGTGCATGCATCTTTAAATTCAATAAGTAAAATTGAAATCCTATTTTATTAATTCGCGACGAAATTCTTATGTAATTTATAATTTGCTAATTATAAAAAATTTCGGGATTTCTGTCCCGTAATAAATTCGTGACAATGTTTCGAGAATAAAACTTATCGGAGAAAATAATAAATATGTGTTGTTGTGTCTGATTCAGAATAAAACGTATTTTCCGCGGCGCGGTATTTAAAATAACATTTAAAAAAGAAATTCGTTTTACGAGGTCGCTGAATAATATATATCATTAACGCGTATTGTAGTAGACTTAACAAAATCGCTTATGTTTTAAAGATAACGTAATTTGTATTTATTTTTTTCTTTTCCTCCGAATTAAATATATCACGTGATTCATAACGTGGAATTACCGCGTAACATCACTAATTGCATAATATTATAATATGTAAATAATGTAATTAAAATATTATTCAAACGACGTCGCCGTAAAACAAATTCCCCGGGGAAACACTGACGCGAAAATATAAGATTGAATTTTAATATTTGTAATGTGATTTGTCCTTTCTCTCTCTCTCTTTCTGTGTCAAGTCCGTTTTCGGACAACTAAAAACAACGCAGAAAACTATAGAATTTTTTTTTGTTTTACAAATCTAATTGGTTTGAACACTTCATTTAAAAGAAAAAATTCGATTATCAATACAGTACTAATGGCCAATATTATCTCTTATATTCAAAAAAGAACATCAAACACAACGTATACACTGTCCGTTTGATGGCAAAACCTATTGAAACGATGTCAGCCGATGAATGCAATATTTCAGAAATCGAAAAACGAAAATCTTGGCCGGTGGTTTTTTTTATTTTAGAGGTTTTTTTATAGTGATAAATAACACACATTATAATAACATTTTTTTTGTTATAGTGCGTCATCATAACACACGAAACACAACTTTGAGAATATCAACACGAGGTTTTCTGTTTTATTTTAAAATTCGTTTTTCCATTAATCTCTGTATGACATGATGATAATCAATATTTTACCTATAATAGATATATTCAGTTTTTATACGTGTATATACATATATAGACCGCGAAAACAGAAAAACAAACATAAAGAATTATTCAATATTGTCGCGGTGTATGCGCACGGAATTTATGAAAATACTCGAAAATCGTAATAATATCAAATACAACCACCGCAATACACTCGTAAAAAGAATTCTAATATTTGAAAAAAATTTATTAGAATATTGCTTTGCGATTAAACAACAGTGGTTCGTTTAATTCTCGACTCGAAGTCCCAAACTATTGTCGATTATTTCGTTTTTATCGGTTAAATAATGATTTGTGTCTTATTACACATACAAACGGTCAGGAAGTTCCGCAACACGTAATCAATATTCATTGCGGATTTAATTTTTGTATTTTAAATTTTCAACTCAGAAAACGCACACGTACCTATCACACGAAACTCGTATCCCCCGAACGCATTCCACTGCTAGATAAAGATAGAATTAAACGTGTCGGATTTTGGAGTTAATTCGTACAACGCTGTGGATTTTAGACACGGATTATTTTAATTTCCTGCTTTTGAAAATGATTGTACTTCATTATTTCCATTGTGTTTTTCCTCGTTAATTTTAATCTGTTATTTTATGTGAGCCAGTAAATCGCTGGGGCAAATGCGCCGGATAGCCGGATGGACCAAACCGACACTACATAGGCTCATACCAGGGGCATATTTACTTCATTTCCTAGGTTTTTTTAAGTAGAAAAACGGCCCGTCGAATCTGTCGCCGACTTAGAATTATCGAAAAATTATATGAAAATAATAAGTTTTAAATAAAAAAATGTTTTATTACATTTTAGTTTTAGTTCGATTAATAATTTTAGTTATCAGTAGCTATAGGTACATACACAAGTACCTTGTATGCGCCCCTGGTTCACACACACACAAACCCATAGAAAAGATAATAAATTTGTCGAAATATGCCGAATTTTTCAATTGGGCGGCACGGATTTGTCGTTTTAAAAGTCAAATTCCATACGAGTTCATTTAACTCTGCTACAGGCCATATTCATAAACATATATATATATATATTATTAATTACGTCTATATAATTAATTTATGTCGTATACTGCGTGTGTGTGTGTCGATTCCTTATGGAAAAATAATAACACACAAGAATAAATTGATACAATTCTTTTTCTCTTTTCGCCGCGTATAATATTAACGAAATAAATATAATATTGACTCGTACGAATACGCGAGAAACGCGTTAAAAACAAAAACAAAATTCCTATATTCGACCCCGTCGTAATAATTGTTACGAGCTAGCTATATTTTCATTATACCCATCATGCATAACGATGAACATAATAATGACGATGATTGACGACGACTGCGTTAGTTCACGCTGAACGATTAATGAGTGTTATATCAGAATTTATTAGGTTTCAACAACGCGTCCAATTGTCCAATACGCAAATCTGGTCGTACGTTTTTTTTTTTTGTACAAATTACTATATTATGTTATTGTATTTTTTTTTTTCCAAAAAAAAAAGTCCAAACATGGAAATTTGAAATTTAATCGACGTCATTCGAATTCGTTGTTTGTTTTTTTTTTTTTAAATAACTCCATAAAAATAGATTTTTCATTCCTTTGGTACGGCGTGTTTTGCTATGTACGAATCGCGTACGATTCCCGATCGGGACTCTTTTGAGTTTCAACTGAACCATTCTGTTCGGATTTCCGTACCGATCGCAAAACTGCGTTGATAGTTTGTTTACACGTGATTTCGAACAATATTCTGAGCGTCCGACGGAGAGACAAAAGAATAAAATAAAAAAAAATAAATAAATAGTTTTCGAAAACGAAATTTAAAATAAAAAAAAAATAATAACGCCGAATAATACGTCGTATTCGGTAGAGAAAAAAAAAGAAAAAAAACCGTTCGTTCTATAAAAGTTTCCCGGAACGAATTACATGACGTGCACTGCGAGCAATGAAACATTTCTTACGAAAATGGATTTCGGAATGGAGATTCTTTTATTATGGCTACAGTACATTTTATTATTTACGACGTTAAACAGCGAGAAAAAGAAATGGACAGGTATATATTATATCGTGCAGTTGTTGAATTTACCACCGCGGCAGACGACTGTATCGGTGGTGAGATGTGGTGTACGAACACATCTTCGAAAATTTCGTTTCGAGCATTTTGAACCACGACGACACGTCACAGTGTTATTTATAAAGGTCTACTCATATATTGTTATAAATATATATTTTTCAATTTCACAGGCATCACCTGCGGCGATATCGTCGAATTCTATATAATATTATTGATATTCGTTTTTATTTTAACAATTACGGGATAACTATAAAAACGGTATTTTACTGTAAGCTCGTTGAAACTGACGAAAAGAACGCTGAAGAGGAAAATTCTCCTTCGATAAAAATAGACGTTTGGAAATTTTACTATACTATTCTGTTCGCTTTATACGTTTTCTATTAAATATATCATCAAAACATAACCGAGTTCTATTGCTCGTCGGGAAAAATTTATTAATATTTTATTTATGTATATAAATACGTGTTTAATTTATTAATAAAAAAAAAAACTTAATTTCGAAATATTATATAAAATCGTTTAATAGCGGAGACGAATGTTTTATTTCAATTCCCTCCCACGTCCATAAATCAGAGAAAATTGAAAATACGCCATCATCATACAGCAGTACATATTATTATAATATTTATAACGACTCGACAATCGCGTAATAAAACGTTGTTGTATAACGATTGTGGTTCAACGCGTATAATAATTGTGTGTAGATCATTTTACATGATCAACGGTTTCTCAGACTTTTACGGTCACGGCACACTTTTAGAAAATAGTTTATATTCCGCGACTACGCCAAATCGATCGAAATTTTTCAACTGTATGTTAAAACTGTAAATACACAACGAAAAGTGATGAGTTACCGATTAAATTGTTGACTTCTTACAACGGATTATGTGTCACGATTATATCGGACCGTTTACGTAACAGTATTACGTTTGACTTAAAAAAAAAAAAACCGTTAAAAACGAAAAGTCATTATTTTTTTTTTTTAACGATTTATAATAGGCAAGAAGACTTTAAATACGTTAATTAATTTTTAATATTTCGATGTTTTATTATAGTTTTAAAATAATCGAGTAAAAACGCGTGTCGGAATCTCGTCAGATAAATTTTCTCGTTCGTAAATTATTATCAACGATTTTATCGTCGCGATAAATCACATCGTCTGTTCGCTCATTGTCTCGTCGCTAATTTACGCTCACAACAATTGGTCCACATCGTGCAGGGCTTCTTCCTTCTACAAAAAAAAAATTATATATGTAATATGTATATATAATAATCATAATAAAAATAATTTTTGAAATCCAGTAATATCAAAAGTGCTTTCTGCAATGTACGATGAAAACGTTGTCCTCTGACCAACGACGACGAACACGGGACGACAACGCGGTCATAATAATATATAGTTTGTTCTTACCATCGTTTTGATCGTGTTCGTGTTAATCTTCATGTGGGAAAATACGGCTAACAAAATATAAATCAATACACGATATTAATAATAATAATAATAATAATAATAATAATAATAATAATAATAATAATAATAATAATAATAATAATAATAATAATAATAATAATAATAATAATAATAATAATAATAATAATAAGAATAATAATAATAATAATAATAATAATAATAATAATAATAACAACAATAATAATAATAATAATAACAACAATAATAATAATAACAATAATAATAATATACCATATTCATTCTTACACGCACACACACACACACACATTACGGGTAATGCATAATCGTTATATGATCGGACTGCTTTTGTATAATATAACATAACAACAGAATCTCCGTTGTCGATTATAGGAAACGAAAGTCGGAAATATTCGAATAATATTATGTAAAACGACAACTCCGTTATATCTGTTTTATTTAATTTATTATTAAAAATAAAAAATTCAAATTATTATATAAAACCGTTTGTAGTTAAGACGAAGTTTTTATATTTATCTTTTAAATCACTCCCGCCTCCCAGAGAGTAATTGAAATCACACTAAAAGGTAAATGGTCATACGCAATATCTCGAATTAATCCGTTCTCCGGAATTCGAAATACGCATTCCGAAAGATCTTAATTTTTATTTCAATATACTATTATAATACATACACTTTTTTTTAAATACTCCTAAGATCGTATAATTCCAGAGAGAGAGAGAGAGAGAGAGAAAATAAAAAGCGTTTTCTAATATTATTTATCCGTATTGATTACCATATCATAATATTATATGTACGTACAATAATGTTATTATCGCAATTGAATAATAATAATCGGCCTATATGTATTATTTATTTGACGATCATTGCGTCACACGTTGTTCGTAACTCGAACGCACACTTTCTAACGATTATGTATATATTTTTTTTTTAATAAACACGTATTTTTTTTTGTTTTTTATAGACGACCGAAACGAGAAGCAAATGATCTCTCGCCGTGAATTCGGTAATGAAAAACAGAAAAAAAAAACAACAAACAAATAATAATAATAATAATAACAGAACTACTAATAATTTAAAAGCCATTGGCCCGAGCACCACGGACGACGCGTGACCTACGGATTTTTGTCGTTTTTTTTTTTTAATGTTCACGGGGTTACACGTCGCATTCGGGTTTAGAAATCCGAATTTTAATTCCGTTTTACGCCGTACACAACTGATAAAACACAACACTGCATCTTAATGAAAAAAATCGGAATAACAAATATTCGGGCCAAGGTGACAACGAGAATATTCAAGTCAAACGAGAAAATAACTCATTATAATATAGAATAATAAATAAAAATCAATCGTTACCGGACACGGGCAATAGTGTATATCATTATCACGTATTTGTATACATTTTATTTAAATTGATTTCGTGTATTATTTAAATTTTGTTTTTCTCGTCACGTAGGTACCTACGGGACATTAAAAAAAAATCGATGAGATTATTATGGTTTTCGAGTTTATCAATAACAGTTGGAAAACGCTTTTTCTCTTCTTATCGAATTAAAACCTGTACGGTTTTATTATAATTGTACGTCCATCGCTGTGCGTTTTTTAATTTTCCCTTTTTTTTTTTTTAATATATATTCAATTTAATAGTATAAAGTTGTATCTAACTCCGAAGTGTTCGTTATTAAAATGTTCAATGGCTAAACCTTTTCGTGTTTTCGTGTACATATAAATTTATATTTTTTTTTCCCCCGATACTAAGTTCCAGAATACGTTACGAAATCACGAATAAAACTTTTTTAAATATTTCGCTCGACAAACCCTCCCTACTCTCCCACCGTACATTCAGTTTATGCTATTTTAAAAATCGCACGTGTTTAAAAATAAACAGTTGTATAATGATAAAGATTTCCAATCGTATATATATATATAGTAACAGGTATTTAGAGTTCTCCTTATTTATTATACACAAACATTTTGAATCATACCGAGGCAAAACGAAATGGAATTAATGAGATGATGTTCCCGTGTATAACGCAATAATTTCGCCGTAAAATATTGCGCGAAAATCGAACGGACGAAAAACAATTAAGTATCGGACAACAAAAGTGGTAGGAAAATATTTATTATACGCGTATATTACGAATTATTATTTATATATAAATATATTTATTTTTTTTCCGAAATCCGCGTTATAATTATGCGGATTATTGTATTTATATAAAAATACTGTTAAATGTATTTATTACGGTAAATATACACTCGTGAACACCCGAATTTCCTACACTACCGCAATATTATTAAATGAATTCTGCTGTGCGTAGCCGTCCTACGCGAAACGTATGCGGCGTCAATCGCGCAAAACAAAAATCCATATTCCGGAATTGTAGTTAAATTTTTCGCATACACACACGCGCACAATTATCGTTCCACCGTATTATAATAATGAGTTCCGTACTTACCGGACTGCTTGGTTTCATGTTGTTTGATATGTTTTTTCCACCTATAATAATGGAACAATATTATGAGGGTTTGTTTCTTTTTCTACACATTACCTCCGCGGAAGAACGCGTAGCGAGAATTACAAAAAAAAAGAGAAAAAATAGAGTCCTACTTCACTATGTCGTGGTATTCTTTGAACAGGAACAAAATAGTAAACGCGTCCACGTGATTCCATTCGTCCAGTGCGATATCGTCGGTCTTGTACTGTAAAAAGTCCAAAAACTTATTCCGCAGTCGTATGAATCGCTTTTCCGTCATTTCCATCATGTTGCCGTGTCCTTCGATCTTCCCGTACAGGCGCAGTTCGTGCGCCAAGTGCTTCTGTAGTTTCTATCAGAAGAAAATCAAAAACGCGGAAATCCGTCAAATGCCGGCTCGGATTTCGGTAAAAACGTCCATATACGTACGTATAATTCGATCTCGTCTGCGGTCTTTGACGCGTCCACGTTGACCACGGTGTCCGACAGTTCGCGCATCGCTTCGGCCAACTTTAAAACCGTTAAATTTATCTTCAAAAACTTCAGTTCTGGTCTGATGTGGCAAACTATCCTGATGACGGAAATTCAAAAGGTTTTACGTAAAATATATTTCACACAGCCCGCAGATGCGCAACGACTGGTGATAATCGTACGTACGCTTGTTGCAGCGATCCTATTCTCGTCACGCGCTATATAATATAACCGAAGTTGTTACGAAATTTTCCAAACGGTTTGAAACCAAAAAAAAAAAAAGTTACTTCTCATGTGATTCAAAGAGTCGAACGTTTAATATAATTCACTATGAATAACTCAAAATTGAAATACTTATATATATATATATACATATAATGCAACGATGTCGCATGTTCCGTGTGAATTCCAAGACCATCCGGGACGATTATTTTCGAGAAACGTGCCCCGGACAATGACAATAATGACAAAATCGAGTTTTTTAAGTTTCTTTTTCTTTTTTTTTTTTTTTTGTTGGCCGCATTTAAAAACTAACGTGAGAAAAATCGAAAAAATCCACCTCTGTACGTTAAAGGCACTAACTCGCGCAACGAAATTTCCTACCGGAAAATGCGTGATGCAATCGAATAATTAACCATCGCATTGCCCACAATTCACTTCGGTCGACATCGGTTTTCGATATGCTTACCTGAGCGTGGTGCGTTGTTTCGAAAACGAGCTTTCGCAGTATTTCAACAGCGCCGACGTCGTCGAACTTTTCGTCGAATATCGATCGCCTCTGCGGGTGTTTGAACACGTCGTGATGTGTTTGAAGAACTGACTGAACTCCAACACGTTCCGATTCATTTGGATATCGCGGCTTAACGGTTTCGACGTGATATCATACGAATTCGCGCCAGCCAGCTCTACGATGTGCACCTGAAAAACACAACCAAAAAAAAAAAAAACCACTCGAAACGAGAATCGAATATTATATAACGCACGAAAACTTCTCGCTTATTATTAATTTATTTGAATATATACGGCTGTCCTATCGCGTAATAATCGCGGCGCAAATTTCGATATTACAGTAACCAGAAATATTATATTACATGAATGATCACATTGAATATATGTAATGACAAACGTGTATATGATGCGTATGAATTAAGGACACCAAGAGAAACGATTAAACGTATAATCGAAAACATAAAATATAATATTTTATAAAATAACGGCGACGTTCCGTTAAAATCCGGTAAACAGGAGAGTTTAAAATATAATTTTTTGTTCAAAGATGTCGGAAAACAGAACCGGCACCTATATATAGATTTAATAATAATTTTTGACAGAAATTTTTGATGTGGGGGGGGTGTAAGTTTTTAAAGTAAATTTGAAACATTCTCTGTATACATACGAATATTATATTATAGTAGATACATTTAAATGAAATAAAACGTAAAAAATTATTTCCAACCGATTCTAACGTATGACAATTCTATTTCTAAAAGTATTATTTGTATGCATAACCATTGGCGTAGATACGATTTACCCGAGAAGGGGATGGATTGTTTCAAAGAAACTTTCGGAATAAAAATATTTAAAATTTTGTATTTATTAAATAATTTTCAATTGAAGAACGCGCGGGTAATTAGAAAACAAAGTCAATTCGCCGATTTTTTTTTTTTTTTATATATATATATAATAATAATCTAAAACTTTTCCCGCATCAATATCGTTATTTTGCGTATACGCGGGTTTTACGAAGAGCAGATTTTCGAAGACATTTCCATAATATAGGTACTTGACTCGGTTTAAGAAAAACGATCGAATATTCTCGTAGACACACAGGATTTCGTCGTCGCGTTTTCTATGCAATCAAATGAAAACAAAAATCAATAATTCTTATCGAATTCACTCGTGTCTTACACTGTTTCTGAACTTCGTACAATTATTATAGATCTATAAAGGCGTGAAAATCCCGTTTATAATACGGGATACGCGCGCGTAGCCTTATTGTTACCGCACCTTTGCGCATTCCGTTCCGATCGTGTTACTCGACATCTCGTGCCAGTAGAACGTGATGACGAGATCGTGGAGATGAGACGTATGATCCATTATGTTTTCATTTGTTTTCCGGATAACGGTCCTCTTCGCGTGCGCCTCCCATAGTTTCTGCTTCGCGTTTTCCGACGAATCACATTTGTACACGTGCACGTCCTGCACAAAAACGAAATTCATTTAGAAAACTTTTTTTGAAAAAAAAAAAACCTCCTTGTCTCCGCAGGCGTACACGAATAATATAAAACATTTTTTTTTTTCGTTTTCTGTTTCGTCCGTTCCCGTCAACGCGTATAATATCATCGTATAACTTCGCAACGGTTCCCCCGACCTGTGGTTAATTTTTAACAACTCTCACAACCCGTCATTAATATCGGAGTTAAATTGATTTTGGTACTCGTATTCCTATATATACTTTAATTATTATTATTAATTATTTTCTTTTTAATAAAAACGACGTTTTATTTTATAACGAAATTTCTAATTTCCTTCGTTTTTTTAACGTAGTTTATTGTGTAGATAGATACACTCAATAATCGACGGCGTATCGATTCGTTGATGTCATTGGTGACAGCGCGAGTGAGAGACGCAAATTAATAAAACATTATTGTTTTCATATTTCGGATGTCAACAAAAATCGAATACCCGTGATTTATTTTCAAGGAATAACGTTACACAACGTTTAGTATTCCATTCGTCTCACTATATAATTATTTTTCTGAACCGCTACATTTGAAGAATAAGTATATATATATATTTATATGTATAGGCTCGATATTCAAAGTGATTTACGAGTGAAAACGGGTTCCATTCGGGCTTATATCCATGTACTTGTACAAAATAAACAACGACGAATTTCACATTGAATTGAAAAAAAATTATTGTAATTTGAATATTAAGATTTTATCTAAAAAAAAAAAAAATTAAGAGTTTTTTTTTTTACTTTTATGAATATCATACGATACGAAAAAAAAATGTTAATAAACGAATTAATAATAATAATAATAATAATAAAAGACGCGTGTTTAAAAGAAAACAAAAAAAATCGACTCTCGTAATTTAGTTTTAAAATAAAGACGATACGCTATTGTCGATCATAATCATAAATAAAAAGTGTATTCGGATAATAAAAAGGTTGAGAGAACCTCTGGTATAACGTATTACAACAACAACAAACCATTTTGATTGAATATATTTAATCAACGAACAAACTATATATATATCTAACTGGCCTTCATCGAACACGGTCGTCGCACCGTCGTCGAATCGTCGTTCAACAAATCATAAACGCTGTTGTTCTTGATTTCCACGCAGCTCATCGCAAACATCCCGCGGACGCCCGCCGAGTCGTCGACGTTACGCAACGCTAACATTTCGTCGATCAGTCGCGGAGCGATTCCTTTGTACTGCACGGACACGCGTAATAATCGTATATGTGTAATGCGAACGAAAATTTAGTACTTACATACTCTTTAACTAATCATAATAATATTAAATATTATTGTGTAGGCTTTTGAAAAATTAGCGAAATTATTTTTAAAAATATTTTATCCTCACGGCGCGTCGGTGAAATTGCAAGGTTTTCGCGATAAAATGCGCGTTCAATTATTTTTGTGATTCCATCGAAATCGTTCACAAGAACAACAGAACAAGTCGCTGTTAATGCAATAATAAAAATAACGCGAATACGTGACACAATCATAAATCATACAGAAATGCAAAGACACTTTTTTTTTTAACGATGACCGGATTTTCACTAACAGAAAACACAATTTCACGGAGACGGGGGGGGGGGGAATTCGGAAACATACGCGTTAGTGAATATTAATCACGCCCGTTGTAATTTAAATCGACGCGTTTTATATAAAACAAATATTTTATTACGATACGAAATAAACAGTAATGAAAATATCATTTGCACCACACTTCATCTCAGCTACACGTTTAAAAAAAAAAAAAAAAAAAACATAATTGCACACGAAAACCCGGTCTTTTATTTTTAAACACACGTCGTCGGTAGCGGATTTCATACGATCGTATAATAAAATATATACAACGACGCGTAATAATAATAATAATAATAATAATAATAATAATGCAACGCTATATTATTATAGTGTTGCTGCGGGGAATTGAAATCCCTTTATTATTACAGCGCACCAGTAGGCGAAGATCAAATGACGTACTTTGCGATTCCGGCCCATGATATTGAAAGTTTTCCCGGAACAATGTGGCCCGCACGCGAAGATTATATTGTCGAAACCGCAAATCATTCTGATAAAATACATAAAAAACAATATATCATATTTTTATTATTGTTATTATTTTTTTTTACGTGTCAATATCAATACCGAAATATTATGAAATTTATGATTTAAAATCCGAAATATCACAAACCGTATTGTAACCTTAAGAATCGGTATAAAAACGCGGCAATGTACGCGATAAAATCAAATAACACGTTAAATGCTGCAAAGCTACGGAAAATATTATTGGACGACTTGCATAAACTGTATAATATAATATTACCCGCCTATATAATGCGATCAAAACATACTTTGTGTCGGATTTAAAAAAAAAAAAAAAAAAAAACCAATCGTGAGTTTAATATTATATTATTAAATACGACTGTGAAATTATATTATATATATGTATAATACCGTATTTGATGGCATTACGAGTAAATTTATCAGATTCTCCGTAAAATCTGTGCCTAGACACGACCCGTCATCTTGGACCACCGGTTAGATCCCAATATGTACATTGTAATAGCTCGTAGAGGCACATATACGAGGACACTGAGGAACATTTTTTTTTTCCATTTATACATTGAATCGCGTGTTTTAACGTAAAAATAACGTTGGCACGATATAATATAACCACACGATATATCGTAACGGTGTATCCAACAATGAATACGATTGCGGAATATTCTCGTAAAACCAAACAACGCGTGTATACACGAAAGTATTATAATATTCGGTATAAAACGTATTATATGCAAAAAGCAATATCGCGCGCGATGATACTATATACAATGGTGTAATAGTGGTATTTATTTAGGCAAATCGTGGTAAAATTATTATTATTATTATTATTATTATTATTATTATTATTATTATTATTATTATTATTATTATTATTATTATTATTATTATTGTTATTATTATTATTATTATTATTATTATTATTATTATTATTATTATTATTATTATTATTATTATTATTGTTATTATTGTTATTATTATTGTTTTTGTTGTTACTGTTGTTCTGACAACAAAACAATCAACTTTTGACGGATAATGTGTACATTTGTATTATAATGCACGAAACGAACAAATAACAATCACCACCACCACCACCCGCGGTGGCATACAGTTTACAGGGGAGGGGAATTGGGTAGGTACGAGTTAAATCCCACCGCGTTCCAAGACCAAAAGTTCATAATATTCGAATATTATTTTACTCCCGTCGGTCGATTTATATATATATATATTGGAAGAGAAAACGATTGTGACGAAGAATGATGATTTCATCGATCTGACAAAAATATTGGATCTGCAAGAAATTGGAATTAATTCGTTTTTTTTTTTTTTTTTTTTTGTCTTATTAAAAATTAAACATCGCGGTCATTACTAGGGCTCGGATTTTGTAGCAAATGCTTCTTTTCAGGGGAGTGTCGTAGAAAGATAATTCTCATACATAAATACGTTTTGAATCGTTCCGATTTTAATGAAGTAAACTTTGTTTCGTTTTTTTTCCACAAAATCTGCTTTTTATTGCTTTTTCCCCTATTTGGTTCTTTTTCCTTGATTTTTACATATTTTTCTTGAAAACTTAACTTATTTCTATGTGTATTATACTTGGACTTTATTATTATAATCAGAAATAATAAAACCAGTGAAAAACCAGTAATTAATGTATGGCTGATAAAATAACTATGGTTGTTGTATTCATAATAGTAACTATGGTCATAGTATTCATAATGGCACTGCACTAAACGTAAATGTGGAACAGTATGATTCAAATGATTTAGTTTATATGAAATATGCACCGATTACGTCGGTTGACGTGAAAAGGTCTTTTTCTACGTATAAAAATATATTAACACCCAATAGAATGAGTTTTAATGAAAGTAAAACTTGACTAAATATACGATCGTAAATTCCTTTTTTAATATTTAATTTTATGTGTAATTGAAATTTGTTTTTTTAGAATTAAATTAATAAATGCTTTTTTTTTTGCTTTTTTTGGCTACTTAAAATGCTTTTTCAAGGATTTATTTTGCTACAAAATCCCTGAGCCCTGGTCATTACATTTAACGGTTTAATAGCTATACACGCTGTGTGACCTACTGTAATTGACGGAAAATAATAGGGACCAGAAGAACTGTCACTCACCGTTAAAAACCGACGTTTAGAATTTTTATTTTTATTTTCTGTTTACTAAATTCAATTAATATATATATATTGAAATAGTATTACTACTCGACGATGATATAATTTACAACTATTCGATTCATATACCATTATACTTATACGGGTTTTATTTGATTTACTATTAGGAAAATAAGAAAAAAAAATGTTTTAATTCGAAATATATAAAATCGTTTAATTACGGGGGACGAAGACGTGTCTATAAGTTTTATTTTAACCGCCGTTCGGAGAATAAATTTGAGAATATGATGACCGCCCAAATAGAGTTATATTTAACAATTTTTTTTTATAAGAAATATCGAAAGCAAAACGAGATATATTATAATAGTCGTTTGTAATGAACATTTTGTTTTCAACGGAGATTTTTTTTGTTTTTTTTACAATTATTTTTATTTACACCGCCACTTATCGTTAAACTATACGCGCAGTGTTTATTTAGGGATCGCCTAAAATACGACTTTTAAAACAAATTATTCAACATAAATATATATGTGTGTGTGTGTGTGTGTTTTAATAAAATAACATTTTTACTTATCGATTAATCCTTCCGTCATTTTTCTGTAAGTCACTGCTTGATGTTCACGCTGTAGTATATGGTCGACCCAGTAGTTTTTATATTTAATTTTAACAATTTGCGATCGACAGTCCTTACGGTATTCCTTGACTTTAACGCGCAACATCTGCAATTAAACCGGACCCGAGCCGTATATACAAATAGTTACTTATTCATAATTGGGGAACTGACTTCATTGAAAGTAATTATGTTAATAATCGAATTTCGTGATGACACATAAATTCGATTCACGAATTTTCAATTGAATTAGAACTAATTTAATTTTACATGTTTTTACAACATAATATTCTGGTGCGAATATGCGTTTGCAAGGCAAAAAAATGTGTGCGAATATTAATTTCCAAACGGAACGTTCAAAAACGATGGGAAAATTCTATATATATATATATATAATTTTATTTCGTATATTATTTATTTTTTTTACACAATAATTTTATAAAAAAAAAAAAAATTTTTTTTTGTTTTGCACACACATACGCGGTTAATATTTTTTCCTGAATTTTATGCGAATTAATTAAAAAAAAACACGTCGTTACTACATATTTCAATATAAATATAGGTAAATATATTTTGATTTTTATTATAAATACATAGTCCGTTCCCTACTCTGTACTCATAATTATATTAAAAACTTATAATATACATTAATCGATCAATGATTTCTCGTATTGTGTACATCGCAGTACTTACACGTTCGTTTTTTCCGACAATATAGTGTTCTCGGTCGAATTTATAGAAGTCCAGTATCGAAATACAAAACTTGGTGTCCATCATCGTGTTGCGATATTAGAATGTTAAAGTAACGCGTAGGTATATTATTATTATTATTATTTTATAATTGGGTGTACTATGTCGACACGTTCGGATATTAAATGACCATAATAATATTATAATTATTTTATTAAAAAAACCAACGACATCATCGCTGTTTTCATTGCTACGTATGTATACACGTATTTAGAATATCTTTGTGGGGAGAGGACGAGTAAAAAATTTTCTCCCTCGAAAATGAACAAATTCTCCATCTCCTCTATATTTTTAATTTACATTTTTCATTTTATTTTTTTTTTTAATTGTTCTAATTTCTACTTGAAAAATAAATAATTATGTAATATTTTTATATTAGTGTATTATGTACTCTAACGATTATTGAAATCCCTCGCAACTATACATAGCGTCTTGTACATATTCTTATTATTATTATTATTTTTTTTTTTTTTTTTAATAATAATAATAATAATAATAATAAATTTGATTTAAAATTGCGTAAAATCAGTATTTGCAAAAAAAAAAATTAAAAATTAAAAAAAAAACCATTCGCTATCTGTGACGGACACTGTACGTTTGCGCAGTCAGACTTCATCGGCACGTTATTATTAAACGATACAAAAAATTGCAAAACTAAGCAATTATATAAATAGTTACCTACATTTTTTAAATTGATATAAAAAAAATATATATATATATATAAGTACGTCGAATTGAAATCGAATGTTACTAATATTTTTCTTTTCGATTTTAAAATTCAATTATAAAAAATAAGTAATACTTAACATGGTTATAATAGCTAAAATTATCACTAAATAGTACGAATAGTTTTTAATATTGTCTATTATGCAACATTAGGTATTTGAACAATGCTATATAATATTATGTAGCCTTTTACTTGTTGCTAATTAAACTTAATTCAGAATACTTTTGGTAAAAAACGATCAATTCGAAGTCATCGTGTACTTAACTATTGTTTCGTTACAAAACAACATTTTCGACTCAAAATATTTCAAAGAATAGAAACAGATCGCCGTTGAAGGAGGGTCCCCTGTAGTATTTTACCCACTTCTTCCTTGTAGTATTGCCATCGCACAAACGTGCTGGCGATTTTCTTGATAAATAAAATTTACAATAATCTAAATAGTATCATAGACTGATAGGTCCAACAGAATAAAGAAAATATGAAATACATGCAAATATGTGAACCAAGACGATTTTAAATATGCAAATAAACATAAAACTTATGCATTTAAATGGAATCCTGTTATTATTTTTACCTTAATTGTCTAATTTCATCAAACGAGCCTTGCTATAATTAATATAAAATAAGACCTAATCAACAAAATATGCATTGTACTTAAATTATATATACTTAAATTTGGTAAAATATGCAACATACATTTTTGGATTGAGTTAACGTGTTATAAAATGAATTTATGTAGAACCAGATTTTGAGCACGCGGAGGCTTCCTGAGGAAGCTAATGCATGAAATTCCAATCTCCAATTATACAATGAAACTTTATGGTCCAACAAATGTGTATGAACTTATTTATTAAATTATATACATACGTTAATATCTAATAAACGTATAAATGTATTTATTTTATTACAAAACGAAAGTTCCGATTGATTAAAAATTAATTAAAAACATTACATTTCTATATAATGAAAAAAGTAATAAAACTGATTTATTAATCGGGAAAAGGAAGTCGGAGATAAGTTTAGTTACTACTTTACTTTTCGGCAATAAGAAATAATCGTACATTGCACATACTCAATTGCTATTTAAAAGATGCAATTAAAAATATATCGACATAATATTATGGCATTAATCAAAAACGTTGGAAGGGCATGAAATAACAAATAATTTCTACTTGAGCTTTGTATCTCGTTACAAAAAAATCATGATTTATTCGTATAAAATATACTGTTAACATTTAAATAGTTATAACAAAATGTTTAGTATTGACAAATCAACTTTCAACAATAATTAAATTATTAATACCGAAATCGTAGTAAAAAAATTTGTTCTTAAATATTAATATTAATGGTTTCTCTAAAAATATATAATTGGTCACTAGGCGAACGCATTACCATAATCCGCTTTTGTGATAAATAATATTAATATTACCTTCATATAACTTTAACATACATAAATATATAATACTTAATTTCCAATAATATATAAATAAAATTGGTGTGCATGTTTAAACAATAATGAAAAGTTAAAAAAAAAACTTGATTATATAAATCTAAAATGTAATACTTGATTGTATGCCCTTTAGACAATGACTTAAATTTAAGAACTTTATTCTCAATATATAAGAAAACATGAACAATTACTAATGTTAACGTAACTAACATTTCTATAAAAGGAAACAAGAACATCATTACTGTTAAAATGAATAAAATACATTACGTTTATTACTGAACCAAGTCAATTGGAGACAAAGAAATTATTTTTAAAAAAATTATAAGTGAAAAGAATTCATTAAAAATATTATATTACACATGGTAATTTTTTTTTTATAAAGATTACATTAGGAGCTGGCAAACATTTTGTTCGTCAATGAATGTCACTTTACTTTTTAAATTTATAAATTCATGCAATAAACACACATATACACACACATACACATACAAAAATTTAATACACATTTAGTCAAAATATTGTAACTTGACAACCCTGTAACGTTTACTACATAGTAATTTGAGCATAACAATCTCACTATGTCCCATTTGCAATTAAATAAGACGTGAATTTTTCAAATAATAAATGAGCAATGAGTGTACGAATCTGTATTGAGCAACTGTTTCCACAAACAACATGCGTTGATGTCGAGCCAGCATTATCGTTTTCGGTATATCCAATTCCTAGCAAAAAAATCAATTTCGATAATTAATATTGAAATCGCCAATAAATTTTATTTAAAAATATTCCTCACAGTAATGAAATAAAATCATACCTGATTGTGATCCAACGTGTATAATAAAAGATCACTTAACACCGTAAGACCAGTTCTACCCACTCCTGTACTACAATGGACAAGAATTGGTGGGTTTCGATTCTGTCCTGTAGGTATCTCTGTGATAGTGTGTTCACGCACGGAACTCATTTCTTCCAAAAAGCCTAATTTTCAATAAAAACATTTTAATTTTGACAAAATTATGTATTTTCTTAATCTAACAATAGCTCACCAAGAAAGTGTGAAACATCTGTTGGACAATCCTGGTTTGCCCACTGATCATACCGTAAATGCCAAACACTTCTGGATCGCCTGGATGAATGTTGCAATTTTAATTTACTAGTAACACAATGACCAGTTTCCTGTGTGAACTGCAGCCACACATGATACTAAAATGAGAGTTCATTAAATGTGATGAAATTGATAATTATTGTGGCCAAATATACTAACTTCTCCAAATTGTACAGAATGATCAGCAACTGTTGGAAAATAATCACCATAACCTTCGTCAGTATTATTGATTTTGGGCTTGGATAAATCAAGAATAAGATGTACACCAGCCTCCCACACCATTTGCCAAAAATCATTTACTGTGCTCTGCAATGGGGTCTGTGTAGCTATATAGAATCTTTGTTCATTTCCAACTGATGCCTGAGTGTAATAACAAAGTTAAACATTTATAATTTAAAATAAAAGTAAATATACAAATGAATCCAACTCACGGTAATGTGAGATGCATTAATATATCCAAATCGATTTTCTTTACTTGACGATAGACGAACTCTGTTTTCCTCATAAGGCAGAATGTCCTTGTGTCTATAATAAAATGTTTATTTAATATATTATATAAAAACTAACCATGATAAACAAATATACCTATTTCTTGAATAATTTTCTAGTATGAAAGCTGTAGAAAACTCGGCATTTGGTTTAACCTTTGTGATTTTATCAAATTCTTGAAACAACTGTGCATCCTCTAACTTGTGTTCCAAGAGTTGACACTAAATCAATCACACACCAAAAAATTATTATACATTCTAATTCATAACAAATTTTCATCAATTTACCATAGTATCTTTTGAAATTGTTGAAGGTATAGGAAGCCTTGAGGCAGTGGAATGTCGTTTGTTAAACTCTTCAACACTTATGTCAGAATTTCTGTTCAGAGTTTTACTTTTCACTCCACCACTCAACAAACCAACCCATTTTCTACGATTTTTACTCTTTCCTTCTTTTTTTAATGTTCCGCTGCCAATGCTTTGGTTTGAAGAATCTTCAAAAAGTATAATCACATATTTGTATATTTAATCAATGATTTAACTCGACTAGAATTGAATACTTAATTTATATAAAATACTATACTTACCAAATGATTGCTCAGCAGAATGAATAGCTGATGTTGAGGCTACTTGTGATGAAACATTGGAACTACTGCTCATATCAAGACCATTGTTTTTCATAGGTATAACTTCGTTTTGTTGTTTTTCTATAACAATATCCTCCTTTACAGGCTTCACCTGTTGAGGAGGCACTTTACTAGGAGGCAATTTAGCCTCTGTAGCTGATTGTACACTAGAAGCACGATTACGAACTTCTTTGGAACTCCATGGTAATGGCACATTTTCATAAATAGGCTCTGGTAAGTCCATCCAAAACAGTAAAACCAATGTTACAAAATAAACATTAATAAAATTTTTG
Source organism: Chaetogeoica ovagalla (assembly GCA_032441825.1). NCBI lineage: Eukaryota > Metazoa > Arthropoda > Insecta > Hemiptera > Aphididae > Chaetogeoica > Chaetogeoica ovagalla. The sequence goes on along the minus strand of CM063748.1, from coordinate 4,503,079 downwards.
AGACTAACCTGTGGTACAATTATGTGGCGCTTCATTTACAATCATACTAGTCATAGGTTGATTTAAAATTGGACCATACTGACCCATATAGTACATCATATTGTTTCCATTAAAACCACTTCTAAACTCTTCCAAATTCTGTAATAAAAAAACAACGATATACATACAGCCACTAAACCAAATATATCTTTAACAAATACAAACCTGTCTTGATTCTACTAAAGCATTTAAATTTGTATATGTCCTATGTGTATCAGAATTTGTCAACATGTGAGGAGCGTTGTAACGGTTTGGAGTGACATGAAAATGGTGAACTCTAGATGACAAAAGATCAGGACTTGAACCACTCACCTAGACATTAATACGTAAAACACGATTAGTTACAAAATTTAATGCAGTAAATTAATTTTGCGCTCACTGGATTTTGAATATATCCCAATGGACATGTTCTTGCTAAATCTGGTGTACTGTTACTAATTGGATATGGTGGCGGTGGTTTATAAATTTGTATATAATCAGTATCCTGAGAGGGAATGTCCAAATCTGACAATTTACTGAAAATATAACAATTGCCAGTATGACCTTTTGTTAAATGTAACTAACAAAACAAATAATAACAATAACAGATACACACCCATGAATATGATGAACGTTTGGAGCTATATTAACCTGAGTAACATCAGGAAATTGTTTATAATCGTTATTATGCTAGAAAAAAAACAAATAATCATTTTCAGTAAAATTACATAGACACATGCATAAATAGTAAATACTAAATAATGTAATTTGATTACATCGTTATTTAATGACAACCATAATTCTGATTGTATTAATATTTTTTAAATTTATTTATAACTGTAAATCAAAATATTAATTAATAAGAACTCCGACCACATAACAATTTATACTTAAAAATAAAAACTGAATTCATATAAAGTATATTAATTATGAAAATAATTTACTAGTAGATTAATTATAATAATTTGCATTAATAAACAAATTCACAAGAATTAGCTTAATTAATGGGTAATAATCATTTTTGATGAACCCTAATAAAAATAAGTTTGAATTTTGCACATTATGTATGCAAGTTCAAATTTGTTGTATTGACAAATAGTGTTATATTTTGAACACTGAAACCTGTTAAAATAAATTACAGAGTATAAACCAATCTTACCTGATAAAGATGTATATCTTGATGACTAATAGAAGTAGTGGGAATTAAATTAGGAGTTTGATTACAATAGTTGCCTTGTGAATATTTACGTTGAATAGCTGTTTCATAATCAGGAGCCAATCGATATGATGGTAATTTAGATCTATTTAAAAAACAAATATAAAAATTCAATAAAATCATTAATGTTTGTTTTTAAATACTTACATAGATCTGTGTCCATTTTTTTCCAATCTAACTTTTTCATTAGTTTGTGAAGTTGATAAATCTAAACATGAAGTTGATTGAGCACGAATTCCATTAAAAGGAAACGAACCTTTCATCATAGCCGATTGCGTAGCGTCAACAGTATCTAATTCTTCTCGACTACCCTCGATATTTTTCTAAAAAAAAAAGAAAATCAAAAAATGAATAAATATTTGTACAATTGTTAATAAAAATCTAAATTGCATTAGGTAATATATATTACTTAATATATATATTATAAAAATATATTTTTTTTAAGTACTTACATCAATATGAGACAACAAATTTTTTCTCATTATGTCAGCCTTGTTGTCACCAGTTTGATCGATTTTTTCATGAAGCCCATAAAACATATGCTAAATTATTAACAATTAGTAAAAAAAAAAATGTCACACAAATGTACGAACAATGATAATTTTACTTAACTACTTTAATAAACAATAATTTACCTGTAAAACACACATGTTCCATACATATTTAGCAGTTTCGACATCACTAAATTGAAACTGTATAAAATTATCATGTTGTCCTTCTATGCTAAAATACCGCTTATGATTTATTACATTTGCTATATTTTCCCACCTAATGACCGCAATAATAATAATAATAATAATAATTTATTTTAAAACATAATGAATAAAGAAAAAAAATTAACTAAATCCTTACCGGAAAAATGTTATATTTCTGTTTTGATTTTGAATCGTCACACCTTTGAGACTCACTGCAAGTGTCACTTCAGTGTTATTATCATCCTGAATAATAATGGTAAAATTATTATTTATATTAATATACTAATAAGCTATTCATTTTTAAAATATAAAAATTATATACCTTGGCTATAAATTTTTCTTGTCCATATCCCTCTAACTGTTGTGCTGCAATAATATAATATTCTTCGGCAATCCCTTGGGGTAAGCCTGCCAAAGCCAAATGTTGACAGATAACAGCTTCTGTGAGACTTTCCAGACGCCCTTGTACTGCTGTTAGTTGCTATATTTAAAAACACATACATTTATTTTAAACAATTATACAAATATGAATTATATCTATATTATTTTGTGTCACATGTTATATCACATGAATCATACAAAATCACATGAATGACAAAAAACTCCCAACAGTATTTGAACATGACATCATATAAAATACTTTGACTTAGAATTTAACAAAAAAATTATTAATTATTCAAATATATTTAATACCTTTGGGAAAAGTGCGAAATCTTTAAGATACTCAGATGTATGTTTTTCTAAATCATGATCTCCAAACTCGGCTATATATAAAAAAAAAAAAAAAAAAAGAAAGTAGTTAAAAACCTAATTTAATTACAACATTAAAAGACATTTTAATAAAATTGTCTCATTTCATCATCACCTTGCATACTGTAACTAGCAAGTAATACAGCTTGATCAGCATCACATAGGATACGTCCTTCAATAACATCCATCTTCAATTGCAGAAAAAAATGATACCTATATATAATATAAATACATAAACCATAAAATAATCAATCAAATTATGTTTCAAACACACCACATTTTAGATTAATTTTAAAAATGAATTTCCAAAATTGTAGAATTGTACTTAGAAATCAAATAGTTAAAAATCATATAACAATTATTAAGTGATATGAAGAAGAACAAATTTTCTGATATCAATGTTATTAAACCAATACACAGAATTTATATTTTTTATTCATTTCACCTTTAAAAAGTAAATAAATGTAATGATTAAATCAGATAACTATTGTCAAACAGCAATAAAATAAATTATTACAATGATTATTCATATATAAAAATGAATACAACTATAAGCTATTAACTAAAATAAAATTGAAAATAAGATTTAAGAATAATGTTAAAATACTTCAATATGATATAATCGAATTCTAATTTTTTTAACAAAATATAATGTAGAGTATTTTGGTGCAACAAAAAAATAAACCGCTACAATTTTTCCACCCCTAAAATATATTTAAAAAATGTGTTACCCAGGAAGATAGTACCCTCTTGCTGGCCTTCTAAATACTGTGCATCATTATTTATTAATAACACAGAATCAAATTTATTCTATTTCTTCATACAACTAATCCACTAAAAAATCAATATAATATATTTCACTAACATTATTGTCGAATTTTACCAAAAAAAAACATTAACTGATAAAATAACGTTCCATCCATTAGCATCACTTATTTTCTTAAAAAACAATTATTCATATTCAATTAAAAACTTCTTGATTTTAGAAAAAAACAAAAAATATGGTTTCTCTCCTATGTAAACTGATATTTTAGATTTGCACATTATTTTTATTAAATTAAATATTTAAAAAAATTAATCTAATGTATACATAAAATTTAAAATGTAACCAACAATGCAATAATACAATACATTATATGAAACAAAAAGTAACAATTAAAATTTTTTTTTAATTTAATCAAAAATACCTCCAATGCATAGTAATTAAACAATTTACAATCAATTCATCAATGATTTAAAAAAAAAAGTGGACATTACAAATATTAACAGTCTTAAGACAAAAGTATTTCACGTCAAGAAAAATTAATCTACACTTTTTATAAACATTGTTAATTATTCGTTATTATTAAGTATGATATAATATTGCACGGATTTGTTATAAAATATTAATTATATAAATGAATAAATTTATTATAATAGTCTAAATGTGAAAGTTTACTGATTTCTAAATATATATAATGTATACCTACAATTATTGTTTTTATTACCTATTACAACTGATTAGTAATTATTATATATAATATAGAAAATGTATACCTAATTATTTATTAGATATCCTCCAACTTCCAAGTTTAATTTATACATTAAAATATAGAACTTATATTATAATGAAAATAATAAAAAACTAAGGAATAAAGGAATATTTGGTTTTTGACCTATTATATAAATCGATGAAATGTAACTATCTAGACCATAAAATAACTTTTTTCATTTATTTCATTAATTTTTTCACGATTAAGACGAGAAATTATAATTTTTTTTAAGTATAACTTTTTTACAGTTGGTTCGTATATTTATAATAAAATATCTTAGAGTTCAAAAGTGTTAATAATCATTAATGGATTATGTTCAGTATTTTTAGGTATATATGTAATAAATAACGATATAGGTAATTCCATTATTTCAAGTGCTTTTAACTACAAGTGTCTAAATGTGAAATGGATGTACATAAATACACATAGTATTATCTTAAACAATTAATATTTTGTACATATATATATTTTTTTTCACTAATATTATTTACAACAAATAATAACTACTACCACCTAAAAAATAATAATAATAATTGTATACAAATCTATAATATTAAATTATCTTATTAAAATTAATAAAGCACACCTATGCAATATATACATTAATTTACTGAATACGCATTATAATAAATTATTTATTGAATTATGCAAATAATAAATAATGATACTCAAAAAATAAATAAATGAAAAATGAGCTAATAAGAGGCAATGTTGAGTTGTACTAGAGAAGAGAAATTTTTTTTGATTGTTTAAAATTCAATAAAAATAATAGGCAAATACGTTTAATCAAAATCAATATAAAAAAATAATTGCTAAATATTCATGAAAACAAGAATTTGTTGACATAAAAACATATATAAATTTAAAATCAAATTTGTATTATACTTATATATATATATATTTATATATAATACTGGACAAAATAAAGTACGCACCTAGAATATTTTCACAATTGTGTAAATAACTCGCTAATCCTAACAAACAGAATAAAATAAATTTCAATAGAAAAAATAGTTTCTATGCCCACTTTTAATTATTGAATGAAAAACTTTCAAAAACATTCAAAGTTCTTAGATAATATAATTATTTTGATTTATTTTCTATACTTACCTTGGACAAAATAAAGTATGGAGGAGTATTTAACTTAGTAATAATAAATTATTCGTATACGGTACTATTTGTATCCATATAGTAGACTATCCACGGCACGACTGAAAATAATATGCAGTAAGATCTCAATTATCCATAGATTAGGATAGCATGGCAACTGCAGATAAGCAAATTCTGAGGTTAATCCTCCAGATAATCGAAAAAGATAACACATTGATACGAAAATGCTTTTGAACACTTGGAAAATGTTCTCAAACTACTAGTCGATACTTGCACACAGTTGATATATAAAAGTAACGATAAAACATTAGTTATCGATTGGCAAACATCTATAATTAACGTAAAATCCGTATATCACAACTAAATTCGTGGAACCGTAATAAAAGTTATAAATGATTTATATAATTTAATTAATAGAAATGATTTGTTTGAATTACGCAGAAAATCATGAATAATTTGGCAGCGGATAATGAAGAGTTTAATATAATGAATAACATAATCATTCAGTTAATTGTTGGTTATAATATGCGTACTTACTTTATTTTGTCCAAGAAAAATTGATATTTAATGGAAATAAATTAAGAATTTTGAATGTTTTTGAAAGTTTTTTTGTCAAAAATAAAAAGTAAGCATAGAAACTATTTTTTATTTTTGTTGGAATTTATTTTATTCTATCAATTTTTTTAATTCTGTTTGTAGAAATTGTTTGAAAAATCTGTTTTCATTGTAGGTATTTCTTCTTTTTTTTTTTGTTATTTGAGTGTGTTATAGACATAACTCTATATCTTTAAGAAATGAGAAATTGTTGATCAAAAAGAAAATATTATAAAAAATTGAACACAAAAGTATTTTTACATATTGCAACTGCGCTGACAGTTACACACATATTTATAATATAAGTACGTATAACGAAATGTGTAAATGAAAAACATTACATTACACTAACCTTGTCATTTCATCCTTTATAAAAGACACATTACTTATATAGTACATGACTCTCAAATACAGGCTAAAATGGCACGAATACTTGTCCAGTTGCCTTTTTAACGGTCTACTCAAATCGACCCATCGAGGGCTTCCAGATCGAGATATGTACCGCAGCCCCAGGATTTCGGGCTACAACAGAAATAAAACAAAATTAACACATAATACTCGACACGCGAGCGGTAAACAAATAACCTGTTGTAATCCGAGTCTCTGGCACACACTGTCCAAACACTCTTGACCGACACTCTCTGCCGAAAGAGTGCACTCGATGGACGTGCTGTCCAGGAGTTCGACACAAATAACGTACAAGGACTTGGAGACGACATTGTACTGTCGACTCTTTTTCAGACGCAATTTGAACGGCATGGTGTGCGCGGTGTCTAGAAGTGGAAAAACAGTACTCGTGTAATTTTATCGAAACACCCGTCGCACCTCAGAACCCGAAAAATTTCTACGCCACTGTCTCCGTCCCGCGTTCGTCGTCTGCGAGAACACAGAGTCGACGTCGCCGGACGGTGTTACGTGCTCGATCGGTGTGTCCGCGACGACGTATATGTAGGTCGTATAGTAATAATATTACACACTGCGATCACAGCCAATAACGTGAAAACGAAAAAAAAAAAAAAAAATCCGTGCGGTCCGGCTAGCCTCGAGGGTCCGTCGTCCACTAGAAGACGTGACACCATTGGCTTTGCGGTCGAACCATCAGAATGAAAACCGAGCGCATCGCGTTCTCCGGGTGCGCTGTTACGTGAGGATAAAATTTCCTTACCGACAACAACAACGACGACGACGACGACGGCGTTACATGACTTCTTCGTAAACAACGGTGCGCCAAACGACCAGCGGGAATCGCGCGGCCGAACACTCTATTCACGTAGGCACCAACAACCACAGTCACTTTTCCGTACCAACAGAGACGATCGGTCAGCGTATCAGCAGGTACACACGCACACACACACAAACAACACGCTTCGGGAACCGAATAAATAAAAAAAAGAAAACGCGATAACGCACTAATCGTTTATCACGACCGTACGAGTGGTGACGGTCCACCACCACCAACCGCACCGACACTTATTTTTTATAGGTAGTACAACAAGTGAAATTTCACTATAGTTACGCGCGCGCGCGCACTCGCGACAACCGCCACACTTCGATAGCGACTGGCGGCCGCTGCCCTTCCGTACGGCGCGACGCGTCACGACGACCGCGCAACAATAATTTCCACACGGTATTTACCGCGCGGTAATTACCGTCTTCGGAACACTATTCCGGTGGTGGTGGTGGTGGTAACGTTCCACCGCACCAGTTTTTTTTTAATATAGTAATAATAATAATAATAATAATGGTCTCGGGTCCCCGAGCGTCACAGCGGTTCCCGCCGTTGGCCAAATCGCGTCCGCGATTATACAGTCCGACCAACCAGAATATTACGGGTTGTTATCCGTTACCGCGGCACGCCGTTCGGATTTTCTATTTTCGTTTTTTTTTTTTTTTTTTTTTTTTTCACGACGACGTTTTCCAAACGCGTATTTTGTTTTTTCCCCTTCTTCAACGCTACAATATAATAAATTAGCTGTTACTCCGCGTCAGGCTATTAAGAAGAGTGAACGCTTTAATTTTTCATTTTTTTCATTTTTTACGTCGATTTCCTATTGTCTTAATTGGTCTAAACACATAATACGCACCTAAAGAATACAACTATCATCTAACAAAATGCTTTTCAAACCATAAATGACTTACAACTTTGGTGGTCGATAAAACGCACCGACATCAGAAAAAAAAAAATGCAAACGTTTTTGAATCTAAAAACCCTCGGGCAAATTACAAAAACGCCGCATCATATTACGTGTCAAATCATACGCCCTGAATACTCCACGACATATTATATCCCCGTCCCTTTTGGTACCGATATTCGCGAAATCCTATTACAAATGATTCCCATACTATCCGTCTCTCTCTCTCTCTCTCTCTCTAACAACAGAAATCCAATTATGAGCGATATCTCGGCGAAATCCATCCCCGCGGAAACCCTCCCAAAACGGCTTAAGCGTCATTGCGGGGTGTAGAGACTTGCTGCTATGTATATAGGCTGATTAAAACAAGCCACGGAGTATTACCACTGGGTGATTTTTCTCCGACAATCAATCACGGTAATATAAGCACGCTCGAATACTTGTTGTAAAAATTAGTTTACACATCGTATTTAAAATGAATTTTAAAAATATTATCTACACAATGTCAGCGGTGGCTTGGATGACGAAGTGCGCGATCACATACCCCCTGCACCTAGTCGTATATATGTACGTTATATAGGTTCTGACAAACACGAACATGTCGTAATGTTATGTAGCAAACGTTATTTAAAAACGCGTAGTTGAACAGTCAGTACTTGAAACGTACACTTAAGTGAAAATACGCACCTATACAAGTACTTGAAAATCAATTTTCGAGTTGTTCAAGTTGTTTTATACTTTTACGATAAAATATATAATACAGACCATCATGGGATGGTATTTATAAATCATATGTGCGTTCGTTATTCGATTAAAAAAAAAAATAATAATAATAATGTATGTGTGTGTGTATGTAATAGATAAGTATAGTGTACACTATGGACACTTGCAATACGCTGTTTGCATGTGAAAGTATTGAAAATTGTAAAATTAAAATGTATTTATAACTATAATAGACTGTAAAATATTTTATTTGGAAAAAAAAAATGAATTAAGCGTAAGGATTATTTTAATAACATCCAGGAGCGGATATAGTTAATATTTTTCGGCCAGGGAAATATAAATCAAAACGGCCCACAGCCCATGTCACAAATTACAATTACAATAAACTTTTTTTTTACTATATATATGTATATGTTACAGGCAAAGCGTAAAATTAAGTCATTTTATAGAATACCGTACAATTTCAGGCAAAGTAATAATAATTGGTACACTTGTATATACATTGATTAGTTATTTCATAAAATGTCTAGACATTTTATACGATACCAAAGTGATTTTAGACAAAGTAATAATAATTTTTTTTTTTTTTTTACAATGTTTAAACATTTATTGAATTGAACGAGTACACTTTCATTATTTTCTTCTTTTTATCACTATAGCAGAAGGTATTAGTTTTAATAGGCAAACAAATATCAATCGCTTGTTCGAACGTGATAAACTCGAATGACATTCCGAGTTGTACGCAACACTATTTTTTTTAACCGGATACATTTTTTATTTTCGCATTTTGTCGTGCAATAAGCACTTAAGACGTCCACTTCCTGTCCACTGCTCGGTCGCACAATTGCATTTCTTTTTCAAGTGGAATCTCATCCAAACGAAGAAGATTTGTTTTGCATACTGTAAATTGCACTGGCCATTATTCCTGTTTGAATTGCGATGGCACATTGACTAAGACGTGGTAGTCATTATTTTATCTAATATTAAAGTGTGAAATATACACTTTATACCCAGTGCTTTACGGCATTTTATAAAATTTCTAGTCATTATATTATACAACACCGTTTTGTACACTTTGACTGTAACACGTGTGTACTCGTATATAGAATTATAAATAAAGCGGCCCCGCACACGAAGACAGGCCCATCGGCAATGTTACCGATTTCCCGCGATACGCCAATCCGCTCATGATAACAACCCATATTGATGCAATATTATGTTCCTTCATTGACGGTAATTGCGTTTTGAGTTTTTATGTAGTCATTTTTTTTTCTTTTGTTTTTTAGAAAATGCATTTGAAACATTTAAAACGGCGCGAGCGGACAGGATTGAAAAATATGCGCGGTTAAGAAATGTTCTTAAAATAAACCGTACTGAGTTCTCACTGCCCATTTTCGGGGCAGTGAACATAAAAAGTCGTCCAAACAGAGCCGTAGCAAGGGGGGAGGGACGACGAAAATTATAATATATTAAATACATAGTGTAGAAATGTTTTTTTTAAAGTTACACGAAACATATATGAAGTATTTCTCGCCGAATAAACATTTATGGCCATTTGCGCCAATGCGATTTTAACTTTTAATTTTACATTTATTATTATTATTTTTTTTTTCTAATATATTTATTTATTCTGCTCGAGAATCGAAATAAAAATGGAATTTTTTTTTTATTTTTCTATAAACACGAAATTGTAAATAAATATTACTTGACCAAAAACTAATTTTCAATATTTTCAAACGTATTACTGCGTTGTAATAAGAGAGCAAAAACCGTACGTACCAGCGTTTCCTGTTATAATCCGATTTGGTGGGGGGGGGAGTAATTATTACGCGTATACGGATCAGACTGAAAATAAAGACAAAACAACAAAAAAAAAAAAAAAAAAAAAAATGAAACGAAATGGAAGACTGTATTACAACGTAATGCGTTTGAAAATCCGAAAGACCTCGGCACGCCAAGTCGACAATATTTGTATAATATAAATACGCGGTGTACATTTTTTGACCGAAAACGACGACGCGGCGTTTATTATATAATATGTAAATCAATAATAATAATACAAATTATGTTCTCCGATATTATATTATTGCATTATGTGACAACGGAAATGGAACCGACGGAGCTGTTTAGGGCGAGGGGGCTTTGGAACGCTCGGTATGTTCCGATGATGGCCACACGCACGCAATACCTCTGCAGCTATGCGGACGGACGGATTCCTGAATATGGCATTCGATTATGACGCGCGCCACCATCACCAGTGTTACAACAGCGCGCACGGCGGATACGTCGGGAGTAGAATTTCATTTCAATTCAGCTGCGACGAAGTAGTAGTAATAAAATTAATTTTTCACAATATATTATTATTATTATTATTATTATTATACGCGCATGTTATAATAATGTGCAGTGGACGACGAGAAGAGGATGGGGGGAAAAAATAATATTTACATTATGTATATATCGGATATATAATTTGCGAAAAATCGCGTTTTTGACCAAATGCATTCGGATACAGCCGATTATAAAGAAATACGCGATTCGATGATAATAATAATAATAATAATAATAATAATAATAATTTTTATTATTAAATGTGACGTGATATTATTTATATTATCATAGCCTACATACGTGTATTCGCACGTCCCACGATATTAGCGGAATAGACGTTTGCAGACCAAACAAGGCGTTGAGATCGAAATGTTTTAAGTGAAAATCACTTATTATAAAGTTATACGCGCGCGTGTTCTCAATTAATAATTGCGTCGACGATGATATATTGCAACAGTTTCATCAAATTTATATAAATATTTTTTTTTTCTTAATAAGAAATAACCACTTTCCCCCCCCCCCCTCGCCCATCGAGCTTTACGTCATTTCATTAATATAATATGTCGACACATATGTACAAAATAATATGATACTATATGTATATTAATATAGTAATAATAATGATGAGCTGCATACTGCATACATGTCAAAAAAATTTTTTTTTGTATTCCGAATACTATTAAGAATATAGGTGATTTCAAATTTTGTAATTTTTTAATAATTTTCATTACACCTTCGATTCGGTATAATGTTAAAATTAGATCAAAATAATAAATAAATTATTAACGCATTACATTTTTTTTGAATAGGTATTTAATAAAAAAAAAAATTGATTGATATTGTACTGCAGGCACGACCATAACGATTACTTATTAGTTATTATTAATTGTTAGCACTGTGACAGTTAATATATTCTCAAAGTTAATATATTTCATAAATCTAAGCACTGCAACAATGTGAAACTACTATTATTATTATTATTATTATTACTGTATACAATGAACTGTATAGAATGACCATTATATAAAAAAAAAAAAAATATATATATATAGATCAAGTCAGGGGCGTATACAAGGGGGGGGGGGCGATGGGGCGATCGCCCCCCCCCTAGACATTTGTGTATGTACCTATATCTACTGACAACTAAAATTAATCGAACTAAAACTAAAATGTCATAAAACATTTTTTTATTTAAAACTTATTATTTTTATATAATTTTTCGATAATTTTAAGTTGGCAACAGATTCGACGGGCCCTTTTTTCTATTCGCCCCCCCCCCTAAAAGATGAAGTAAATACGCCCCTGGATCAAGTACCGCGAAGTAAAATTCTTATTCGTATCGTTTCAACTTTTCATTGAGCGCAGCTCAAATTCATCGTCGGTTACGTGTTCTTTACGGCACTATAGTGATGAGTGACGGTTCGGTTCGTGATCGGTGTAGACAATTTAAAAACGGTCGCACAGATGTGCGTAACGAAGGGCGCGCAAATCGATCATGACGGGCACAGAACTTGTGATGATAACCCAAGTTTTCAGACACGGATCCTAGAGTAGAGTGCCTACTTCGAGAAATTTCGGAAAATCTTATTGGAAGATCTGAAAAGCCCGTTTTCTCGTACAAATCGATCAACTTGTGGCGAACCACACATCTTCGGTCATGATCGATTTGCGCCCTTGACCCCCTTTCACGGCGAGTAAACAACACGTAACCGACGAATGGATTTCAGCCGCGGCGATATTATTTCCATCGGCGGCTTGCAAAAGAAAAAAAAATAAATAACACTTCGCACCTCTCACGGGCGGCGATAGATCAGGATATAATATTATTGTGTTCGCCGCGTTGCTACGGGGCCCGCCGACTATTGGGATAATATCGAACGAAGAAAAAACGGTCGAGACTATTATAGCATATTATATGAGAATAATTTTGCGCGACACACACGTCACCGGTGTAAGTTCTGTAGTGAATTATCGGAGGTTGATTTTGAGATAGCTCTCGTACGTATGTATACACCGTTATTTCCTTATATATTTATTTGCGTAATACATTATTGTCATTCGTTTTCTATTATGCGTGCGCATTATTTATATATAATAAAATGTCTTATTTATAATATATTATCCGAACGGTTTTGTAACGTACACGCGTATATTATTAATTATATTATCGTCGCGCTGAATTTACTTACCTACTGAATATACGCACACTGCACCTATTATATTGTGCCGTTATTTCTCGATAAATACCCGATTATATGATTACTATATACGGCCTTTTGCGATTATGCGCGTGTACACGGGGGGATTTTTTTGCAGAGTTAACATTGCTCGGGAACGCGTATATGGCCCGTGAACACAGGGATTCGTGATATAACAATGATGTATACAGGTACACAACCTTCAATATCCGCTTTATGCCTATAATTCATCGGTATTTAATAATAATTAGGTATAATGAGTACCATTATATAAATATATATGGATTTATAGGTGGATACTACAACATCTCGACTCATTGACGGAAATCGGGGGATGGAGGAGGTTAGGAGGACGCAGTCCTCTCAATAATTAATTACAGTAAACTCAGCTCATAGAGGACTATGTAAGTAAAATTATTAAACTTAAAAAAATGTTTAAATAAAATTATTGCTAATCAATATCTTATTTTGAATCTGAAAACGGACAGTTAAAATATTGGTATAGAGACCGATATAACCGCACAAAAAAGTATTGCGAATATTGTTGATGAAAACAATGTCGTTACTGATTCGGGAACTTTAATAACAACAGGCCCCGTGCGACCAATTTTAACAGTAAGTACAAACGTGGGTTAACAGAGTCTGAGTTATTATAATATATTTCAATTAGGTACCTACATATAATATATTGCAGTCATAATGTGTTCACGTAAAATAAACGTGTAAACGAGTGTAGAACGGAGAAATACGAATCCTTAAGGATTCGTTTAATTGAAACACGGGAAATAATAGATTTAGCATACGATTGATGATCGCTCGGCCAGCGTCGAATTAAACACTCGCGTGTACCGACAGAGCGCGTCCGTCGAACGCGATTAAACGGCAAACGAAAGTAGTCACCAGATAGCACTACGATACGAAAAAAAGTGGTGGAGAGAGGGGGGGGGCCACAGAGAAAAACAAGTATAAATAGTGGCAGTAGCGCAATCAAGGAAGGGTCCCCGGGTCCAGACCTCCACCCCCTTGAGTATTTCTAAAGTGAAAAACTGGGAAGGTAATTTTAGTTATTGTCTAATTATATTTTACAATAAACACTGTTTATTTGTTTCAGCAATATAATAGTTTAGTTTTGGCGATGTTGTAATCCGAAGAAACAATAAATCGTTTAGAGCGACTTTAAAGCGTCGTTTGCACTTTATTTTATAAATCAATATATTTTACATTTTATTATTTATACATTAACACAAAAAAAAAAAAAAAAATTAAATTTATTATTAACGTGATTATTATTTACGATTACATTTTTTGTATTATAATTTTGGACCACTCCCCTCCAACAAGGCAGGGGCGTATACAAGGGGGGGGGGCGATGGGGCGATCGCCCCCCCCTAGATACTTGTGTATGTACCTATATCTACTAACAACTAAAATTAATCGAACTAAAACTAAAATGTCATAAAACATTTTTTTATTTAAAACTTATTATTTTTATATAATTTTTCGATAATTCTAAGTTGGCAACAGATTCGACGGGCCCTTTTTTCTATTCGCCCCCCTCCCCTAAGGGATGAAGTAAATACGCCCCTCCCCCCAGGGGTTTTTTCTGGTTACGCTACTGAATAGTGGTCCGCAACCAACTCGGTGTGGGCCAACGCGGAACAACCTTGTTCGCTTCTGACCGCGGCAATAACATTTTGCATTTATATATCACACATATACACACAAACGGTGTTTTTGCCGCGGTCAGAGGCGAACAACGTTGTTCGTGTCTGCTCTGTGTGTGTGTGTGTGTGTGTGTATGTGTAAAGTAGGAGTAGCCACTAGTAAGTAGGTTGAAGCGTTTAAAAATGTCTGTTTACGCTAATGGAAGAAGTCCCCTCTCCATGGATGTGACCGAATATCCGCCTGTGCATCTCGTATGTTATGCATCCAGGGGTGGCCAGCGAGAAGAGGCTCGCGATCCGTCCAATATATCGATAAATATGGAAGAGCCGAAATGAAAAAAAAAACCGACTGAAGCAGTTCAATTACAGTTGTCATTCCTTGTCGGAATTTTGGAAACATATGCCCGTTATTAAATATCCAAAAAAATTACTCTTCGCGCTCAAAATTTAATATCGATTTTCGGAACAACATATTCTTGCGGAGTCTTTATATACTCGACCATGAAAATGATTAAATCTAAACATCGTTCAACATTAACGGAATCGTTAAGGACTGTTTCAACAACATATAATCCTGATTTCAAAAAACTTACAAAAAAAAAAAAAAACGAACGCGCAACAAATAAGATAATAATAATTTCTAATTAAAAATTTTAAAAATACGTATTTAAATATTATATCAAGAACACTATATATATATATATTTTTTTTTTTTTTTTTGTAAATTTGTTCTATAAATTGTAATTTAATAAAATATTATACTTTTTCAAATACATAAATTCAAATTAAAAAAAAAATTTTTTTTGTAAATATGTTTTGTATCTTACGATAGGATGCGAGCCGCGTGTTTATGACGCGAGCAGCAGTTTGGTCACCCCTGTTATATTGTATTATACATATTTTAATGACAAAATAGGATGTGACTGTATAGTTTTTTTTCCGTCTTGAAAACTGCAATCTCGTTGAAAGCACCAAACGAATAGGCGAGTTAAAACCTTATACAGATGAACGAGATGACGCTGTTTTCAACGAACTAAAATAAGTAGTTGCCTACCATATATATATACACACGTTTTGATATATTATATACAAAGAATGTATTTAAGAGAAATCGTATAGGACTGTAAGAGAGCAGCTTTATAATATGTGTAGGTATATACCTACGATGATAAAAGAAATTTCAAAACAGTGAATAGATGATATTATATCCTTTGTGTAATGAAGAACTGTAGTAGGTTGATGATATTATATTTTTTACGCCATGCCTCGGAAAATTGTTATATATATTGTATCGCTTATAAGGATCATTTTATTATAATATATAATTTTATAAAATTGAAAAATACATTACGTACTTATATAATATGTACCACATTCATATCTATCTCGTATAGGTATTCTTAATAAGTCCATCTTAATCCGAAATAAAAAAAAAAACAATATAAAACACACACATATTATTATAATACACACAGGTACACGTATAATTATATATAGAAATATCAAAACAAGCCGCGAATAAAATATTTTTTTAATTCAATAGAAATTGGATGAAAATTTCGGTTTTAGCCGTTCGATCGTCTCAAAGTACAGAAATAAATACAATTTTTTTTTAAATCTGTGTTTTCTCCTATTTATTTAGTGAATTTGTTAGATCTAAGTTAATAATTTGTACCAAAAGCAAGTTGAGAATGAGAACTTTCTTAAAAACCAAATCGAAATTGGATGGAAATCCAGGTTGTTGAAGCGCGTTTTCATTTTTTCATAAAGACATGAAAAGTGTAACACAAAGACGTTTTCAGAAAACAGTTTTAGTGGTCTTCATTTATGTAACTGTATGGTTTGAAATTGAAATTTACAGAATTTCGTATAAATTACTATATAAAGAATAGTCTGAAAATAAGTAATCCAAAACATAAAAATGATGATTAATCGTAACCATTTTTTTTTTTATTTAGATTTCATCAATTTGAAATTTGATTATTATGGAATTTTTAATTACAACATATTGTGGCTATTTACCTATAGGTAATTGCTGCTACGGATCTATAATCTGTAGATTATTTGCAATGAAAACATCGAATAGTATTTATAAATTCCACGTTATATATAGTGTATGTTTCACGCATTTTTATACAGTTTCAATGGTTTATATGTCAGAGCAATAATTAGGTTTAGTAGTACACCTAGGATCCTGGCTAATCATTTCCTCCAAAAAACAAGTGTTTTAATAGAATAATAACCATTGGTCACCAAGTGGCAAATAAGGGTAAATATAATACAATTAATCATAATGAAGACACAATAATTTAATACAATTTATATTTTAAATAGATTTCTATTACAAGAATACTTTTTTTGCTTTTATAGAAGCAAATTCATTACTAATATGTTGTCTAACGAAATTTATTTCACTAAATCTCTTTCAGTTTATATAATTAACATGCTTGTGAGACAATTTAGACCTATTGTTGACCTTTGGTAATTTTCAGTTTGTTAACACCTCTTCTACATGAATTTGTAATTAAAATAAACTTGAAATTAGACTATTAATTTTGTAAAGAGTACTGATGAATTTGTTTTAGAATATCTAATTGGATTGTATTTTGTTATAGTTATGAATAATGTGAAACTTATATTTTCACACTCAATATAAATTTACCTTATAATGTATTTGTATTGTTTGAAAATAGTCATTTCAATTTAAATGAAAAACATTAAAACAGATAATAACGATAAATATTCTTGCGGTAAAACCAAAATATTAGTGACCATGATTTATAAGTTTACCTATAATCCCAATATCAACACAGAATAATGATGTCATATGTCACAAATTTGATAATTGTGTTACATTTTAAGTATAATATTATTACTGTATAAAATATAAATATACGGCAGGGATTCGGGATTGTTCACTATATGTGACAATATACTGTACACTCACACAATAATTCATCCATGTATACGTGTTATATACAAATAATTTCATAATATAAAAACATAGTAAATTAAGCTCTGTAATTATTTATCTAAAAAATAACAACATATAATAAATAGTACAATATAATATTATCAACCCTGTACAATTATGTATAATATATATATATTTTTATTTAAACAATGGCAACAAGAATAATAATAAAATAAAAATATTGTATGTATATAAAATTAAAATTTAAAAATATATATAATATGATGCAATCAACAAAAGCAACACAATTTTTTTGAATACTATAAAAATAAATAATAAATGTTTAATTTATGATGTATCTGTAGTCATACGAGGTAATACGTGCGTTTGGACACCTTTACTAGCATTATACACTTGACCAATTGAAAATGGTACCATTTTAGATTCTAAAATAAAAATATTAAAATGTGTATATTAACAAAAATGAGCGTTATTTACATACCAGTGTTTTGACGTGAATTTGATGGATAATAACGAAAAATATTTAATGTGGGTATAGGTAAAAATCCACTCATCAATGGCATTACCTCGATTGAAACACTCTGGGTTACTGAACTCGGTGGAAATGTAATGACATCTATAAAAACAATAGCTATACATATTAATAATCAAATTACACACCATTGTCTTTTTAATTCTAAATTATTTAATCTATTACAGTATACATGTAGAAATGATAAATTAGTTAATGTCATTTGAGCATACCAGATCCACGACCACAAATTGCCCACATCGTTTTATCCACAACAATTTCATATTTTAATGATATTTCGCTCGGAGGACTGTTTAAGTTATCAGTTTTTTTAAAATTCACTGTATAAGTACACATAGTATTAACGCGACAGAATTCTCCACTTTTATTGGCCATTTCAACTCCACTTTCGATCAACATTAGAGTCTATTCAATATATATATATATAGATATATATATATATATATATATATATATATATATATATATATATATATATATATATATATATATATATATATATATATATATATATATATATAAAGTGATTAATTTAATGCACCAAAAATGTTTAAAACTTAATGCTTTATCTTTACCTTATAATTATTAATTGTAAACTCAAAGTTTAAATTTTGAGAGCAATTTGGTTTTACAGCAGGTGAATATTGAGTTTGGAAATTAAATTTTAAAGATTCAGCCAATGTTCCCAACGTGTCTGTTGATGACAAATCGATTTCCCGCAAATAACCAATTGTTTCACCATTTTTCAAATACTAAAAAATAATATAAGTTTTAAAATAATTTATGAAGATTTCAATTTCTATTTTTAGGAAAAATACATATATTTGACAAATTATCAATAAAAATAATAGTACTATATACTATGTTGCAATTTTTTTTTTAAAAAAGGTGCAATTATGAAGAGGTAAATACCTCCAAAAGGAGCAATTCTTCAAGTCCACAGCATGCAATCTTCTGCCTAAATTTAAACTCCTAATATTTAACCCAACAATAAAAATAATAAAATCTACCAACTATGTGAAAACTGTGAATACTTACAGTTAAAGGGTCTAATACTGGATCCAATGAGATTAACTTGATAACAGAATTAGCAGGAGGTTGACTAACACAGTTTATTTCTGGTTCCTTTAAAGCCAAACACCAATTGGTATGACAAGCAATGTTTATACCAACAAATTTACGGTAATGACAAGTATGTAACCGATAAGTCACAGTTAATGGAAGACTAAAGTCTATAGAAATGCAAATCACTTCTTCGTCATCCATTAACGTTTCACATTTTATCCATAACTAAAACACATTTATAGTCCATAACTATATCTAGTTATCATGACACTAAATACCCAATTGTGGCAAGATCCTCGCACAATTTTTGATATTACATTAATTCCTAAATATGTTAAATGTATGATAAATTTAACAATTTTTTCATCTCATGATGTTTTAGATTATTTTAAAATATATATTTGAATAAAAGTTGGTCATTAAAATATACTTTACAGCTGATTGCATCATTATAGGTGCATGGGCAAGTAGTGTTGTAAAATGTGGCAGTGAATATTTTTAATTTACAGTTCTTTTACGCTAATACGTCTATGTTTGTAAAATCCTACCGAAAATTATCAAAAATAAAGTCGTGCCACATTTGAGTACCTAATGCCGTAAAACGGACGATAATAATTATTAATTAATAATTATTATAGAACGAGAATTAAAAAGCTATGTTTGATAAAATAAAAATCACCTTATGATGAACGACTCTAGGATGGTCTTTCAAAGGTGGTAACTGAGCGAATAATTTAATAGGTAAAGAAACTGAACTACTAGAATTCAATGAGGAAGGTAATTTCACATATATTTCTGAAGAAAATTCTGTTTCATCTTCCAAACAAAAAGTCAAACCTGGAGTGGAATGTAATCGAACTTTGTCAATGACCTAAACAAATTAAAAAATGTATTTTATTCGTAAATAAAGGTTATTGTTAAAAAATAATTATGTACCTTTTTTGATTTTGTTCCAAACTGAAGAAACAGCATAGATTTTTCTTCAATGCCCGCAAACAAACATTTATTATCTGGTAAATCAAGGTGCACAGTTGAGTTAACATTTTTTAATGCAAATTTTAGGCCAAATGGTATAGTTGTCAAAAGTTCTAAACGTGGTTCTAAAATTATAGACAATTTGTCTAAGAAGTAAATTCCAGATTCCATATTTTTTGAATTCTGAAATATTTTTAATATTCAAAATATTAAAATATACAATACACAAATTAAGTTTGATTATTATAAGAAAACAGCCGGATAATAGCACATATATAATAATAAATTATACTTAATACTAAATAATTATATTTAATAGTAAATAATATTGACAATAATGAAAAAAATGAAATAAGAACAATTACATTTAGTGTTAAATCGATACTATTCATCCCAGGTTCAATGGTAACATTATTTGTAGATATTATATCATAAAAATCATTTTTGTTACAATTTGTTGATGGCTTATTTCTTTGACTATCCTGTGGCCTATACAAAAATTAAATTAAAGAATATGATAAATATAATACAAATGGTATATCAAAATATTGATATAGAAATAAAAACTAACAATGATTACCTCAAATATGATTTTAGATTTAAACACGTAATACCGGTGGATGCAAAGTGGCCGTCTTGTTGATATATATGATTGTAAATCATGGGCAATATATTATCTTTTTTTATATTGTAACTACACGTATTACTTTTTACAAAGTTAAATTTATTTTTCATTTTTTTCGGAGCCACCAGAGAAATGGCAATTTTTGTACATACAATAGTTTTTGGAAGGTTGCTTTTAAATTTTAATGACACTATTGAAGGATATTTATCTTCTTCATTTTTGCATTTTATCTCTATTTTATCCAATAATATAACATTATCCATTGGATAAATACATTCTAAAAAAATAAAATAAATTTAAAAATTCAACCGGATTTTTTAAAAATGTTGTGTTGAATAATAAATGTATAAAAATGATATTCTAACTTTATTTTTATATACATTCTAAATTGTCACAACATTATACATAAATATTAAATTTACTTAATTATATTAGTATATCTTTTATTTTTCAACTATAATGTTTATTATGTGTAATGATTCATAATATTTCAATTATTATACTATTTTGTATTTTTGGCCAAATAAAACTACCATTATTATTTCTGTACAATACAAAATATATAAAATATCTTACCTGTATTTGATTCTCGGATCATACTTAACATTTGATCAAAATGTTCTTCTCTTACTTGTTGACTACATTCAGATGATGAAGCTAATTGTAAACAAGTTTTTACAAATCTGAATTAAAAAAAAGCAAATAAATAATAATTAAAATATTTTAATTATTATACGAATAAAACATATATTTTAACAAATAGAAGTAATTTAATAAAATAAACATACTGATCCACATTGCCGATTATTTTAAAACATTTGACTAATTCTAAATTTGTTTGTACTATTAATAATTTCCAGTTATCTTGTTCAAATAGTTTCAGAGCTTTAACCAAAAACATAGTTCTCTTAGTTGTGTCCCCAGATAATGTGTAGAATTTGGCTAGTTCTAAACCAACTAAACTATGCGCACATCTCATGAATGTATTATGTTTATAGGTGCTGATAGCCAATTCAGCTAAATCCTAAAAAAAAAAAAACAAATTGCATCGTTATTAAAATCATTATTATAATATAACATCATACCAAATAATGTTTGCTAAACGTTTCAGAAGATGAGAGAGCAGTTTTAAGAGTAGCTACAGATTCAGTAGCCGCAGTCAAATCATGGCCACTTTGCATTCCACCACATAAAACTTGTACCGTATGAAGTTGTTCAGTGGTTTGAACACTGCCTGGTAATAAGCCACAGAGTTCACCCAATTCATACAACTAAGTGGTAATAATGTAATTAACAAACTGTAAATGAATTGTATTAAAACAAAAATGTTAATACATACTTTTTTCAGAGAATAATATAGAAGTGGAGCAGTGTAATGAGAGCATTCTTCTAAAAGTTCAGGTTTCTTAACAGACTGACAAATTACTAATATTTGAGCACAACATTGTAAAACCCAACAAGCAATTGAACCCGGTGAACATTCTATTTCTAATGTTTTTAAGTCACTTACTGCTTGATGAAGAAACATTAATGCTCTTCCTGCCACCTAAAATACATATAATTATTTATAAAAAGAAAGACAAAACTAAAAAATAAAAGAATACGCACATTCCATGGTTTAGATGCAGCCATTAACAAAGATGCTTGACGCGAAAATAAATAACACCTGAACTCAAGAAGTGATAATTTTTTATTCTTAATAGCTTTTCTTTGTGCCCGACTAATATTTCCTATAAATAATACGGCAGACCAACGTGCTAAAGTTCCTTGAAATTCAGTAAGCCACTGTGGTACATCTAAAATGCAAATGAAAAAAGTTAATAATCTTAATGTATTAATGTAATTATCATGGAAACAATAAAGTCATTTACTTCCAACTTGTGAATTTAATATAAATTGGGTAAACATAGCATCTAATTCGTCATACTGAATTAAAGCTTCATCATAAAGTCCAAGCATTTCAAGGGCAAAAGCCAATTCTTCCTAAAGAAATACAATATTTAATTTTTTTTTTTTTAATAAAAAAATGTAGATTGTAAATAAAAATGTACGTTACTTGGTACAAAAAATATTTGCAAAAACTCCAAGACGGATCATTTCGTTGTTCTCTATAATTCCTTATATTGTCTTCATATTTTAAAAATAATCTATCAAAAGCGGACAAGATTAATAAACGTACATTAGCAATTAACGCTCGCCACGCACTGCTACCACATCGAACTTCTGACTTGGGAGGATTTATTACGGATAAACAGCTAAACAAAAATGAAATGTAATCAATGTTCAATTATTAATTCAATCGATGCGAAATTCAACATGCACACCGATCGGCTTTTTTCTCAGCGAAATCACTTTTGATCTTGTCAAAGACTGTTGTTCGAGGCAATAATTTATTATGTTTTCTCAGATCATACGTTTCAACTACAACTATTACCCAATCATTAATGTTGTGCTTGTTCATTTCAATCATCCACTTATCTATTTCGTCTCTCAACAACGATTTGTAAACTTCCATATCCTAAAATAAAAAAATAATTGTATGAAAAAAACAAAGGCAAGGAAAAACGTTAAAAACGCGTATAATTTGCTGACGTTTATTCAAACAATACTAGTGTAAATTTCTTTGCGCGACTGTTTAATGCTTGGATAATATTATTATATGGATATTACGAATGCCTCACTCACCAAACACTGTGTCCAGAACGTATGCATTATTGGACGATCGATCAGATTACGACTACTGATTTGTTCGGTTATGGCATCCTTGTTGAACGGCACAAACTCTGTTGACAGAGTGACCATTTTCGTGGGTCGACCATACTGACGCCTCCATTCGATTGGCTCCTGGCCGAGTGACTGACCCAGCAGAAGTCTAAAGTTTTCAAACAGTTCTTTGTCACCGGCGTCTGAAAGAACAGGACGACCGCCGTTTAGCGAAAACCAAAGGCCTTCCGACACACACACACACACGACACTTACACGTAATCAAAGGTTTGTGATCGGATATCCGAAGTACATCACCGCCACCAGTTGAATGATTCGCAGTGGTCATTATTTCTCCACCGCGCGTTTCGTGTATGACATATTACCAAGACTTATTATTGCGCGCGTTCGCGTACATCGGACGACGTCGCGGTTAGTAGTGTACATCGAGTACGCTAACGAGTAATAAATAACAATTAATTACAGCGTTCTACGCGACCATTTGGCCTATATATCCCATTATTTTTAAATCTTTGTAATCAAAATATATTTCCTTCTCCTCTCTCGCCAGTGTCCCAATCATGTTTTCTGCGGTTATCAATAATAGTGACACAAATCATAAACCACTGTACCTAAAACCACGTTACCGCAACCGACGTCACCTATAACCACCTATTACCACAGTGACATATTCGCGATTGAAAGTGATTATTGGTGGCCCACTAGTCAATACTACTGATAAGGCTAAAGGGGCATATGGGGACAATCGTGATACGAAATTATAAATATAAACATATCGGACGATTTATATTTATTTTTTATTATTTTTTTTTTTTAAGCTTTTACGAGACGTTTTTAGGCTCTTTGCTTTTAAAACCAATTCACCCGATATTTCTCGTGCGTGAGCTAAATCTAAATTTCCGTTCCAATCGGGTTTTGACTTCTCCAAGTCTTTCTTAACAATATCGAGCCATCTTCGTCTTGGTCTTTTCCGAAATATTTGATTTACCATGACCACCTTTATAAGGGAACCATCAGCTCTCCATGCGTGGCCGGCCCGCGCAAGTCTTGAACTCCTTACAAATCGCACTATATCCTATTTTGTGTACAGCTTATTCAGTTCTTCGTTTGATCTTCTTAACCATCTTTGTTCATTATCGTCGATTTTTTTTATAATAATTTTAAATTATTAATAATGGTTGACTCGGTAATTTAAAATTACTGAAATATTAAATTACGTGATGGTATTGCAGTAGGTTTCAATTTACGGCGCTTTATAGGTGAATTCACTGAATAATACTTACTAAATAACGCATAAGTAATGCCTAAATTATTTACATTGTATAACATAAAATTAAAATAACCCTGAGCAGACATCCGAAAATTCGAAGAAATGAAGTGTTTACTACAAATAACAAATATGGCATTTATTTTTTTGGCCATTTTCAATATAACTTCCCAATTTTTCTTCAAACCGGCAGTTATAGGAAACGTATGGAAAGATATACATATCCTTCGACAGATTCCTATAATAATGTAATAGCAAGAAAAGTAAAAACTACAAAATTATAATTCTCATGAAAATTATTTAAAGTTACCGTGTTCAAACACTGCGGGACAGAACAGGCCTTATGATTTTTAACTTTGGGTTTTTTTTTGTTGAACATTTGAAAAATAATCGTGATCTTCCATTATAAATTTAATTTAATAATTAATAATAATGATAATTTATTTTAATAATAAATAATAATCAATGTTCAATCACGGAATACGTATAACGTAGACCAAATAATGTTATATGATGTATGACGAAACGCATTGTATTACGAGTTATCAATTTGTCATAGTCCTCCGTTACAATAGTTCTTATAATTTCCGCTAGAGTCGACTCTTTCGCTTTCAATCGCAAATTATATCAAAACGCGCACCAAATTATAATTTATCGTATTGAATCGAAGTGTATAAACTACGAAGTAAATAATTTTCTCTGGTGATCTCGCGGGATTAACAACAAATCGAGACGAACGAACAATTAAAGTACACATCACGGGATCCTAAAGTCGTGGAAAACGTTGACGACGTAGTTTATAATAAAAACAATAATACGATCGTGGTTCGTCGTGAAAATGTCTTCAGAACCGATTACTACTGATCTGGTAATTCCTAAAAAATCCGATTGTGTTTACACATCGTGTTTTTGGTATGTATACTTGTTTAAGTACACGGTATTTATTTATTTTTTTTTCATAATGGCCATCGCCACTGATTTTTTGCAGTGGCGTAAATACGATTTTGCTCTGGGGTTAGAGGTTTTCAAAAGAACTTTTTAAAATATCAATTTTTCCGTTCCACTGTAATATCATTGTTTTTTTTTTTTTTATGAAATACAATAAAGTATAATGATAAAATGATGTTCATTGATAAAATATTTGGAACTTTTCTACTTTATCGGAGAATTCGATTTTTTAAATTTTTTTTTTGTGTTGAACATGTGTTTTTTGGATGAAAAAACCTATGGTGAAGTCAGAATTTGCCGGTCGAGTTTAGTTTTCGTGTTACAGTAATCTGAAATTTAATAATTTTATCATGTTTCTTTAAATGGTTTATGTGCTCTACGTATTTTCAACGTGTACTCCAGTCTAATATATGAGTATGCCGATTTGGAGCTTACGGTTCTCGGTTCAAACCTCTCGTTTTATTATAAAATTAATAAACATTTTTTGCGCTATTTTTATAAATTTTATCATTTAATAACTTCTATATTTGTGAATAAATTACATTTTCAATACATTATTGTAGTGAATTATGATATAATATATACTATAATATTGTATGATTGTACTGAAAACATCGAACATGATGACGAAAATACTGACGGCGACGTTAGCGACACAGACAATGATGATAACGACATTAATAGTGACGACGAAAACGCACTGGCATTCTTATTAAATTTGCATCAAAATAATATATAAATAAATAATACTCTGCAAACTTTACAAAACAATAGCTAATGAACTGTTTGCACATATTGATGTATTTATTAAATAAAAATAAAATCACTCATCCTAACAAGTCTGATCTTCGCGAGCTCTTGTCGGAACTTGAACTAAAAATATCCATTGATTTGTTATGAAAAGTCACTGGAGTGGGCGTGTTTTCCTGAAATAGAAGCTCGTAATACTCTCCTTGTATTTACATCTCTGTACTTGAAAGCAACAATTGATATTTTTTCAGCGAAGAAAATATTTGGCATTTAACAAAATTGATATTGGAAGTCAACAAAAATACACCAGATTTCAATTGTTACGTTGTATTTCTGTCTAATTCAAAAAAATGTGTCCATTTGTGGAAACAAAAGTCTGTGCAAAATGATGGCCTTACATTTTGGGTACAGAGTTATTATAAATTATAACAATTATTTTATATTTCAAAACTGTTATAGTGATTTCGTTTTAACATTCAAGGCATAAACCAAACAATTTTAATGTCAACGCACACATATATAATTGTATACATTTTTCTTTTTTTTAGGATTATCACGTGTTTTTGATTGTTCAACATAAAAGTCAAACATTAGTGTTTGATATGGATACAGTATTACCTTTTCCTGTTCCATTTTCAGATTACATTAAAGAGGCTGTGAGGAATGATTTTCAAGATAAACGGTACCTATATATATATTTTATAAAAGTGATATCATGACATTATTTATATTGTAAATTTGTATATATATATATATATAACATTTAGGTATTTTAGAATCGTTGCGGCTGAGAAATTCTTATTTCTGTTTTCATCTGATAGAGAACACATGTTGGAAGGTGAACATTGGATGTCCCCACCTCCATCTTATCCTCCAATTTTAAATGAAGGTATATTATTTTAGATTAAGTGTATATATTTATATTATTGTATGTAATTAAAATTCATTACAGAAAAAATAAGTACTTTAAACGATTTTGTATCGATGGATTCGTCGGACGAATTTGGAGAAGTATTGGACCTTACAGAATTTAAATCTAGATTTTCCTGATCAAATTAATGGTACAAAGTGTATTTATGTTTTAAATGATTCAATTATATATAAATTATTAATGTGAAATAAAATGTATGCATGATATTAATTAATGATTAATTAAGAATAATTTTAACAATTGAATTGTTAAGCTAATTTAAAATTAAGATGTTTATGTATCAAAGTAAATGCTGTGTTTAAAATTAAAATACATATTAAATATAAAAATTATATAGAATACATTTCTCATTATGAATTGTCATTAAATAACTAATCAAGAAATGTGTAATCTAATGCAAAAAGCAGAACTGTGTATTCTATAGTATTTTATGGGGATTGATTTTCAAGATGCTAAACAGAGATTAATATTCATGTTGAATGATTTTCCTTCGTATAGGTAAGAGACTTTAAATACTTGGGAGTTAACAAATATATATACTTAATGCAACTGAATTGAGAACCGTCAACAGAAGTTATTTTATAATGAAAGAAACTTTATTTTCCAAATTATTGTCTAAAGTTTAGACGTATATAGAAGCATTTGTTTAATGCATACCTCTGACTTATATAGGTGAGGTTTAAACACATGGGGAAATTAAGAAAGACTATCGGGTTTTGAATAAAAATATTCAGGAGAATATATGGGCTGGTATATATTATAATAGAGCTTTAAAAAGATTACTAAGAAGAACTTGGGATGACTTGTGGTAATTGTGCGATAAGCTGAGTCGTTTTCTTCTTAGGAGAAAAATATTACAGTGGATAGGATATGTCTCACGACCAGACGGCTTAAAAATAGTCATGGAAAACGAAATAACTGGGAAAAAAATAAAAAAGCAGGTCTCGTCAAAGATGGTACGATATCATGTTAAAGTACCTATAACAATCTTATGCATTACTGGATATATATGTAGTGAAAACGGTAAATATCACTTAACTGGCCTGTTTTAAGCCTATGATGACGATTTTCGAAACATTAAATATGAAATATAACTATTGTAGTAAAATCACAAGGTTTTTTTTTTCTCAAAACTGATTTATGCTAAAAGAAATCTAAATGCATCATTGTTTAAAGCAAAAAAATTGTTTTATATTTTCATAATTAATGAATTCCATCATAATTGAAAATGAAATTCAACCAATTTATATAAGATTGGAAATCAGAGAGCAGGTGGGCGATGACTGATAAGTTATAATGCATTGTGTGTGTGTGTGTGAAAATTAATTTTATTAGCTTCATCTACTATAACACTATTCACTAAGTAGTCAAATAAAAAATTAAACGCAAAGAATAAATTATAATATATTTTAATTTATTCTAGGCATTTTTATATTATCATCAAAATTTCAAATGGTTTATTATTTACTATCACCAGATGGTGCTGGTGTAGTAAAAATTAGTTTATCTCTTGCACGTTATTTAACCACACATTGTAGGAAGATACCTATTTCAATTATTAATGTTTCAGAAGTCTATAATGTTCAGTACTTATATGTAAATGTAATATGCTTATTGTAAATAACCTAAGTCGTTTATAAATAAGTATTTAGTATAAATTTAGTTTTATATTAAGTAGTTTTATAAATCTAAATCGCAATGATAAGATGCGTATTTGTATAGGAATTCTTTTGAAAAGTACCTATTCAAAATATGTATATTGAAATAAAAAGAGAAAAAGAGTAAGCGTATTCGAATATTTTACCAAAAATGTATTCAAAATACACATTCAAATAGGTGTTTAGTTTTTTAAAAAGTATATAAATATTCTTAATAAGCAATTTCATAACGCGAACTAAAGCCAGTTACAGGTCTTGAGGGAAAGGTGTGTTATTGACAAAAAAAAATTAACCCGCCTAGTTTCTTCTTCATATAAGTTTTGACTTTTGTAACATTCAGACATAATAAGTTCTGCGTTCTACAGGAAAGGTTTCAGGGAGGTGGGCGAAAAAAAATTATTCAAAACGTAAATGACCTAAATAAGGGATTAACGTTATTTCATCTCGTCATGAATTTATTTAATACGGACAGAAAAAATACAATTATGGGTAATCGAATTTATTATTCAGTAAACAATAAAAACTGCAAATTTCTTTGTTTCATTCGAAACATATTTATCACTTCCAAAATGAAATCATCCCTGTGCACGTTCGCTCTTTCACGATGAACGCTCATCATACACAAACCATTCAAACGGTCTTCATCTGTAGTCGAACGAAGTCACGTTTTTACAATTCTTAATATACTAAAAGACCTTTATATTAAGACTTAATAATAATAATAATAATAATAATAGTGATATTTATTAAATTACATATTCGCATTATTTTTCCCGGGGTATTTTCACTGAGGTAGGGGACATAGCTGGTAGGTATCTTATATTATATAGTACGCCAGTATATTCATATTATTCGGTAAAAAAATCTATATATGATATATAATAATGATTTGTCGTAATACTCGCATTATTATTAAGGAAGGTATTTTTTTCCGACCATCAATCAGATTTCCGCTGTATGGGAATAGTATTTTTTTTTTTTTTTTTTACGAGAAAACACGTTGAGATTGTAGTGTTTATATTTATTATACTCACGAATTTTTTTTGTATATTATTTTATTACATTTTGTATCTATAGCAGTTTTATACTGAAATGTGTGTAGCGCGCGCGCGGCGCAACGATGGCGCCACTTCGTTGTCGAGATACGTTTAAATTGGTTTCTCAATGATGCCCTTGCAGCGTTGGGTAATAATCGGCAGGTCCGTATTATACAAATTTGTATAGGATCAATAACTCTAATGGCACGCTGTCAGATTTTTGAAGAGTTGTTCCTCTCATATTATTACACACACACACAGATAAATTCATATATAAGGGATACGCGTTATATATTTATATATTATTATTCCGTGATCGAAAAAAAAAAAGAAACAAAAAAAATGTCTGTATTTCATTGTTGTATTCGATATCCGAGGTTATTATTATTATATTATTATTATTATTTGATACGAACAAAACCTATTATTGGCGGCGGTGTTTTTAAATACGAGTCTGTTGCGCAGGATCAAAGTAAAAAAATATAATACACCGCGCGTCCGCAGACTTATATATAATACATATATATTTTTTAATATAATTCACGATATTATGTTATACGGAGTCCGTTATATTTTCATTTAAAATGGTTCAGATTTGTAATAATAATAATAATATATTTTTTTTTAAATTAATTATTCGAAATATGCGCTCCGTGCACCACGCTATATGTGTATATATTTACGTTCTTATATATACATTTTTTTTTTTTGATTTAAAATAGAAAATTTACAATCAGTATAGCATGTGTACAATAAGAAAATGTTTTTATTTATAGTGATTTACATGAATCGAATAATATGAGGAGGGAGGCTGTCCAATGACAGAACCCTCAGCAGACATATATATATATAACTACGTATTTTTGAACAGATGTTGTAATCAATTAAATAATAATATTGTTGTTCAAGAATAATAAAATTGTACCAATAAATGTATTCGTTTATATTATATAATATATACTTTATAACCAATATGTATAAATCATATATTTTTTTTCGATTCTAATAACATTCTTTTTATCATTGTGCCGATTACATTAGAAATAAATCATATGCATTTATACACACGCGAATTTATTGGATAATTAAAGCGCGCGTGTAAACATTTTGACCACGAGTCAGCCCTTAAAATTCTATATTTCTCACTATTATAGTTCGGTGTCGTTTTGATTGTTATGTTGTTCTTCAATTTAATATGTACAGATGATACACTCATAAAATCATATAGTTTATCAAACATATATACAATTCAAAATTACATTTTATCTTATAAATATCATATGGTATGAGTTCTGGATATTATGATAATATACTAATTACCACCCACGTAGCTCATTTAAAATAATGTCGTTAAAAAATAAGATTTAATATTTAAATGTTCGTTTAAAATTATTGTGCAATAATATTACTGGTTGTGTTTTCGAACGCTTGAATTTTAAAATAAAATAGGTATTTTATCATATATGTATATATATTTAAATAATATTTTATAATATATTTATTTAATTTTAATATCTATTAAATGTGTATTTTATAAATATAAGCATTTATTGTGCTCATATTATATGAACTTTTTAAATTTATATTATTCTAATTGGAATTAAATAAAAATTATTATATAAAATCATATTATATAATATTATGTAGAACGTATTACCGTTAGAATGGTTTGCGATAGAAACAAAGATTTAATTTTATAAACAATATTGGAATAGAATTTCGACATTTACGTAAAGCTCATATTGTACACATATATTTTTATATAAATTGACCACAATATCAATTAATTGCGTTATAATTGTATATACTGATAATATACAAAATAACATTGTAACAATTTATAAATATATATATATATATCACAAATATAAACTGCGATTTCGTTTGCTTCTTAATGGACAATAAGTATATAACAAAAATAAGACGACGTCGATATGAACACAAGACTTAATATTAACGAATAAATCTGGAATTTTATTTAGGAAATTTTATTTTAACAATATTTGCATTAATATACGTATATATAGGTGAATTATAGTGTCTATAAACGTTTTTCTCAGACGTTTGGAGGCAATACCTGGTTAATTCTAACACTATATTATTATCAGGCATATAAAGACGTTCTTGTGATATCATATGTACTGATCTACGGCACACCAATTAATAATATTTAAGTATGTTAGGCTATTATGAATAAATAGAGAAATATATGTATTGAAGGATACGAGATCTGTAAGTGTCCAGTTTTCCACTATTATAGTATTTTTCAAACTATCGATGCAATTTTCAGAAATTTGTGTCCTTCTGATAGTACACATGTGAAATGGTACAGTAGATGGACTAATATCGTCCCAATTTATATCTTCATCTTCGCTTTCCCATCCAGAATAACATTCGCAAAGATCGGTTGAGTTGTTCAAACGTCCTCTGTGACAACGAATTTTCTAATAAATACAATAAAAAAAAAAAAAATACTACGGTTAGTTAAATTTTAATTTTAAATACCAACTATAAAAAAAAAAAAATATATATATATATATCATTAGCAACAAAGCTATTCATGCTAGTCGATTTATTTGTATAAAGTACATATTTTATGTAATGTTAAGGTAATGCATACTTGGCTGGAAGGAATGTAATCTATTGGTTGGTACATTTCATCGCTTTTATTGTTTTCGATCATATACAACACTTGTTGAATATCATTTTGTGTGACTGTGTTATTCAGATCTACACATTGGTTGATAGACCAAAGATAGGCCTATTCATAAAAATATCTTTATTATTACAATATATTTGTTAAATGTTTAATTACTTTTAAAATATAAAAAAAAAACTAACTAGAAATTTCAATTAGTACCTATCTATATGTTTGTTATCGTGATATACGTAGTTATATGATTATAAAAATATTATATGTATAGATAGGTACTAATATAATTTGTAAGTATTTATTTAAATTTCGTTTTAATAATAATTTGAAATATGACGTAAAATTATTATCATACGTACGTACATATAGGTGTCTATATTAGCTCTTATAAAATAAAAAAAAAAA
The DNA here is from genome assembly GCA_032441825.1 of Chaetogeoica ovagalla. Lineage (NCBI taxonomy): Eukaryota > Metazoa > Arthropoda > Insecta > Hemiptera > Aphididae > Chaetogeoica > Chaetogeoica ovagalla. The sequence continues at coordinate 4,469,611 of CM063748.1, read as the reverse complement.
ATCATTTATTCACTTGTTTACTATTATTATTGGATTGACACAATGGAATTTTTATACATTTCTTCTCTGATGTACTATAATATCCTCGATATCCAGAATATTTCATATGACAGTTTACAGGCCGACAAGAATCTAAAGGGTCTTCGTCTGGAAATTCGCATTGTATTTTAGAACTGCCTAAACGATTGAATAATATAGATAATTAATTGAAAGATTAAAAAAAATCATTTAAATTTTTATCTAATAATTCTGTTCAAAAATTATTATCATATTTATACATTTTGGTAGGTATGTAATATTACCTATGTAATATTCTATATTATTATTATTATTATTTATAACTTTAATTTGTTGAGCTACTTTCAATATTATAATGTAAATATGAGAACATAGCTATAGCTAGTGACAGACGCATTATTATTCTTAATTCTATTTATTCGTAATATATAAATATATTATTATTCACATTTGTCTAGTTCGTCTTATATAAGATGTTAATCACTATGTATAAGTACTCACTAATGAACAATATAATGTAATCAATAAATTTTAGTTATACGAATAAGGTCTACTTTTTAAGTTAAAAAGTTTAATTGAAAAAAACGCAGATGTAATTCTATTTATAACAAATGTCTACGCAGCTAGAATAATATTATATTTATGTATAAAAAGTGTATATGTATTAAATGTTTAGTTATAAATGAAAATTTTTGAATCCCGTTCTTTTTTTTTGACAAAAAAAAATGGCTTAGTTTCCATTATTACTTTTAACTCTCTCATTAAAAATAAATAAAAAGATTTAGTCGCTTTGAATAATGAACGTCTTAAACATTACTTCCGTCATGATTTTTATATGCTATTTATTATTTAATAAAAAAATCTTTTTAAAACAAATTTTTAGCTTTAAGCGTCAAGTTAACTCATAAAATTTGTCATAAAAGTAAACTCATTAACTTATTGTTATAGTAAATATTTTTTTTTTACTAATGTCTAAATTTAAAAAAAATAAATAAAAAATAAAAATAATAATTATTATTATTGTTAAAGTTAGTTGCCTAACTATAATAATTGTTTAAAAAACGAGATTTAAAGACCTTCATTTACCGCGGAAAATGTACAATTAGTAAATTATTCTAGGACGCCAGAAATATATATTTTATTAAAAAAAAAAAAATTTATTTTACACGTGTATATATCATACGTATCATGGATTAGTAGTATGTAAATATGAAAATGATTAAATTAAATTGAAATAATATTAAAATTAAATAAAAAATACATAATACATGTGTGTTATTGTGATATTTGCACGGCGTACGGATAAAAATCTAATTATCACTATCCAAAATGCTTATTATTTACAAAAAGCCTCGTTAAATTAGTTTGACTATACATATTTGATATTTATAATAATATAACATGTAAAGTATTATTTTTTTTTACGTGTATACAACGTTAAACATACGATTAACGATCATATTCGTATGAGTACTGAAACGAGAATAATACATGTGTATATAATTGTCAAGGGGAATAATAAAACCACGAGTACATATATTATACATATATAATTTCACGTCGAATGCATAATAATACTGTGATAATATCCGTGTACATTTCATACAAATATTATTAATAATTGATGTTCTATATAATATGTACATACAAATTTAATTGTTTTCGAGGAAATGGAAAATTACTGCGATGAAACTAACTACATATTAGAATAAATGCGTATTATAATAAAAAGAAGAATTTCAAAAGTGTTTATTATACACAAATGTCAAATTCACGCATAAAAATAAGTAAATTTGTTTCCGAATTCTAATTAAATAAATAAATAAAACTCGCCAGTACACTGTATAGATTGTACAGTATAGTTATTGCGTGTATGCAAGTAGAAATTGATTAATTGACCCTTATAAGCGTATATTTAATATAAACGCTTATTGAGATTTCATTATATAATTAGGTATATAATATATATATATATTTAAAAGAAGTTATACCTCGTATTAACGATTGACTTATTAAAATCGTATCAAAACTGATTTGCCGGAAAAATGTAGATTTCAAATGTTGAATACTGTTAAACGTGATATTGATACGAATATCACATTTTCCATGACGATTGTATGAATACTGTAGAAAAAAAAATACGCTAATATTAAATTTAATTCGCATCGATTAGAATCTAAAACGTATTTAAACGTTTAGATATTTAAAAATTTAATAAAATTTAATATTCCAGAATTCTGTGTTTTAATTACTATTGTATTAATTTACATAAAATCGACATAAATTTCTCTCTCTCTCTCTTTATGTATATATGTATGTATTTGACGTATTTTATTGTATAATTGTTATGTATTTTTCGTATTACGTATAAATAATAATATATTTAAATAAAATACAATTTTTTTTATCATACTTATTACCTATATATATTATAAATGAAATCCTACATTACAAATAAAATTAAATGAGTTAAAAATAATTATTTTTCAAAAAAAAAAAAAATAATAATAATAATAATCGAGTAATTTCCGGTATATTTATGTTTTAAGGCTCGTAACGATATAATATTATTAACAAGGGTCAATAGAATATATACATATATGAACTACATTGTAAAGTGTGAGACAAGTTTTGCGTTATTATTAAAATTAATACACCTTATAGATATCGTGACTATACAATTATTTAGCGTTCAAATTGAATTTTCCATAAGTATTTCAATCTATATACATATATAATTATATTAATCTATTTATATTATAATATATAAAACATTCATATTACGGGAGAAAATGGTTATATATGTTTGAAACTTGAAATGAGTACGAGCAATGTGTGTGTGTGTGTGTGTGTGTGTATGTTCGTAACCTACAATTTTTTAAGGCATTAGTCTCTCTAACTATATAATTAATCTTCATTCGTCATTATAATATTTTAGTGTTTTTCATGTGTATGAGATAATATAGTAGAAAAAACGTATAAGGAAGTATTAAATAATTAGTAATATATGTATATAGCGTTTCATTACTCCAGTATTTCAATATTTTTAATAATTTATTTTTTATATTAGACATTTACATTATATATATATATATATATATATATACTCGTAATGCGTTTAGTTTGTAAAAAAAAAAAAAATCAAAAATAATATAAAAACAATAATATTTCTAAAGTGCGAAAGATTTATTGCTAAAGAGTTATGTTAATTTAAGACATTTGAACGTTGAAAAATTAAAAAAAATATATATCTTTTACCGAATATTAATATATATATTTTTTTGTTACAAGTTGAGTTTGTTGTATTTGTTTAAAATACACGTTAAAATTAAATAAATTTTAGTATTTAGGTTATATAATATATACGTATATACTATACTATACGTGCGAGTTTTTATTATATTCACACATTACAAAAACGTGATTAATGTGTAAGGTACGTGCAGCGTAGAGAAAAGGAAATTTCCGAAGGTTTTTTTTTACCAGTTGCTAATGGTAACATTATAAATTATAATAATAATAAATAAAGCGTTATTATAACCATTGGAGTGTGTCATAAATATATATATACGTACTTAAGTATACACATAAAAAATTATTAGGGGAGATATAATATAGATAAGTTTAATTTAAACTTTTTTTTAACTATATATACCTATACGGTTTTTTATACCTTTAACTTATTATATATTATAATTCAACGCAAATAATAACATTTAACAATATATCGTTTTATCGTTATAATATATCGTATGATAATTTGCGTATATTATTAATATAATATGATTTTATGTTTTTATAATAATAATAATAATAACAATAATATCGTATATGAGTGAGTGTGTATGTTACGGGCAATGCGAACCGAATTAAAAACGAAAAAGAAAAGAGAAATATTATAATTATTTATTAAACGTTATACAGTATAATATGATAAAACCGTACAATAGAGCCAAATCAATTTTACGTTGAAAATAATTATTATGTGTCGCGTGTAACGACTACTAGATAAGATTTTTAAATTAAACTTTTTTTTTTTATATTATTAAATAAGATATTATATCGATGGTGTAACAATTGCAATATATTACGCGCGTAATTCATATACTACATTGATCAAAAAAAAAAAAAAAAAAATGTATTCGTTGCAGGTGTTGTCTAAAATAAGCAGAACAAGCTACAGATTAGATTAGAGCGGTAAAATTTTCAGATTTCAGGAAATAATAATTGAAGAATTTTCAAAACCTTAAAAGAAACCCCTTTTTATTAATAATTATATTTAACGTTTCAATTATATTGTTTGATTTTATTCACGCTTTTGACGTATCATATGGTTAGTAACGTTTTTACGTAACAGATTTGATATTTATGTATTTTCATCGGTTAAAAAAAAAAAAGGATATAAAAGTCTTGTTGAAATGAAAGTGCGACGCAAATTTCATCATTTTGTTTGTGTATAAGAGGCGAATTATATTTAATCCGCCGTCGTTTCATCGATAAAACTATGTACGACACTTGCTATTATAACTTTTCATTATTGTATAATATAGGCCAGTTGAATTTTCCGCGTCGCGTGCGTGCGTATTCGCGCTGTATCTTACGTCCAATAATTAAACGCGTTTTCTTTTTTTTTACATATATACGCGTGTATTTTATTTTCGTTTTGTTACGATATCCTTATTTATTTATAAGAATCGATTTTCATCGTGAGTTATTGAGTTTACAAAAAAAAACAAATAATATTTCAAAATTTTTAAAATTCCGTTCACGTTGCTCCGATATTATTAACATACGAGATATTATATAATATCTGCTGCAGTGTCCGCATCCGACAATAATAATAATAATAATAATAATAATAATAACAATAATAATAATAATAATAATAATAATAATAATAATAATAATAATAATAATAATAACAATAATAATAATAATAATAACAATAATAATTGGTGAACAACTGCCTGTTTTCGCGATTTTTCAAAAGTCTTAGAAAAAATATTTTAATAAAAAAGTCGTTGGAAAATAACAATTGCGCGTCGATACGAATTTCCGCGAAACTTTCTTTAGAATTCCCGATCGTATTTTTATTTTTTTTTTTGCAAACGAAAATTCCGAAATCTTTTTCTATATATATATATATATATATATATATATATATAGAATATATGTGAAAATCAAAAACCAATTCCGGGATTTTCGTTTTCGAAACCGTTTTCTGTAATCAAACACTACACGCGGTTAGGTTCCCGTCGTGGCCACTTATAATAGTACGATGGCGGCGGCGGTGGCAGAAGAAACGTTCCTTTTTTTCCCACATCGATTGACCGTGTGTGTGTGTGTGTGTGTGTGTGTTTGTACATAAAGGAATCGCGTCCGGTTCTTATATATAAGTTATAACATATCGCCTACATTTTTTTTCTTATTATTATTTTTTGTTTTCTATTTTATAAATATTATTATTAACATGGCGGCCACCATAATAGCGTGTAATTGCATCGAGTCAATTATTATTTTATATACCGCGTGTACATATATACGTATAACCGGCCGCGACGTCGATATTATTATTATTATTATTATTATCATCATCATCATCATCGTCATCATCGTCATCGTCGATGTATGGTCGTTATTATCATCAAAACAACGCCGTACACAACACACACTAACACAATGCACCGGAGGAAACGACAATGCGCACAACCGGTTGCTGCGGTGTTTCATTGGATGACGAAAAGTCACGCCCAGTGAACTCGAGCCGTTTTCCAGTTTTCACGATAGCGGTTAAGGATGAAATACAACCAGCTCTATAACGGACAAAGCGACGACGCCGAACCGCCGAATTTTTTGTTTTCGTTTTATACCACCCCGGAATTTCGAATAAATAATAATAATAATAATAATAATAGCACAATATTATATAGGCATATAAAACCGGGCGCTGGTATATTACGGATGTAATACGCTTATTTTATTTTCATTTATTTATTTATTTTTTTTGTTATTGTTATACGATCAGAGAAAATAATTGGACAAGTTACAGAATGGAAACCAAATACAAAAAGACCAAGAGGCCGGTCCCAGACAAGGATGGAAGGATAGAGTGGACAAGGACTTAGAAGAGCTAGGAATTGAGAACGGAGTTGAACTGGCTAAGGAAAAAGATCGGTGGAGACAAGTGGTTGTCGTGGCAATGGGCCTAAATGGCTTGTAAAACGTCATAGATAGATAGATTATTGTTATACGATGTCAGTGGTTTTCAACCGGTTTGTCGTAAGAAAAAAAACTGTTTATTTATAAATGTTTATATGTATATACATATTTTATAACTTTGTAAAGTTGTTGTTCAGAATATTGAAGACCTATAAAAATATGTTCAGTTCGCCAGTATCACAAATACTCTATATCACACTGATTTATACCTTATATATAAACCAATAATTTTTTATAATTCAGATACCTGCATTAAACTGTTAAATTTTAATTATATGTATAAATTTATAATTTTTTTTTTATATATAAAATGGTAACGTATATACATAATAAATATTATAATTGTTCCTTCTTAAAATATCCCCATTAACTGCAGTTTTAATAGTGTGTGTGTGTGTAGCCATTTTTATGAATCTAAATTGTGTTGTTGTCGTAGAAAAAAGGTTGAGAACCACTGAATATGTAATATAGTGTGTAATACGCACAAGAACGATCAGTTGCGCACCAAAGGGGGTCGGGAGCGTCTTTGGGTCAGCAATTTTATGAGAGAAGGGGGCGAATTTTCTGACGGAAATTAATACGTCAGAATTTGAGACTTTTCACGATTCGGACAAAACTGCTTATTATTGTGGTATTACGCGCGTGTAATTATATATTTATGCGATATACGAGTAATTCAAAACTGTTCTTCATTTACATGAAATAAGAAAAAAAAATTATAATTTATTATAAAAAAAAAAAACAATATAATATAAAAAAGAAAAATACGTCTATAAAGTATTCTAAAACAATATTCGTTATGTTTAATTCCAGATTAAATATCATCTTATGATAAGATTGTTAAAACTGTGCATCATATATTGTGGTTTTATTGATATATTATGAGTGTTAGAAAAATTTAGTATATTTTAATAGTATTTTATTATTATTATTATTATTACAAATATTTTAAATGTTTTTCGAATATTCTCAACAATTTTATAAGTCCGCATTGACCTACGCTATAATATACATTTGCGGTGTACACCAATTTAAATTATATTTATTGAATTTGTGCGTACGCGCGTATTTGCGTCAATTAGTTAACACACACACACACACGTATAAATATTGAAAATAGCTTACGATGTTCGGGTAAATGAGTGTTACGTTTTTAGTACGTTTTGCTTCCAAGTCTACGCTGTTTCCAATTAATTGAAAATGCTAGAAAAAAAAAGCAATAAAAATACAACGAGTAATAAATAATTCACACGATTCCTCCCTCCCTCCCCCCCCCCCAATACTGTTTTAAATATTAAATGGAAAAACTAATACACGCAGTTATAAACATACAGATATATACAGTAACAAATTATTTAAAAATGTAAAATATTTAAAACTTTTAAAATCCTATTCTTTTTTTATAATAAATTTATATATATTACACGTAAATACCACGGCTTGTAACATCTCTCTATAATATAAATAAGAATAATAATAATAATAATTATTATTATTATTATTTTATGAAAATCCGATATCATAAAGAAATAATAATGCGCGTATATTTATAATATATAATGCGGGGTGTTCACAGAATTCTTTATAGACACCATAAATATTGTGGGAAAGAAAATAATTTTTTTTTATACAAACATCACTATCGACGTCCGTCTCGGAAATCTGTTCCCAACACTTAACCATATCCACCGTCACAGTGACCGGACGGTTACCGTAATTATTTAACGTTGCGTCTGTAAAATATACACACATATTTACATATATATTATATTACATGTATACATATATATAAATATATAGTCTGATCGTTTTTTCAGTTATCATCAAATATTTCGGCCGGACGACTTGTGTATTGAAATGATTATTTTGGCCATGACTTTTGGGCACTCAAATACACATTTTGTGAATTTTCCAAATCTTTAACCTTATAGCCCCTACGCAATACAACTTGCGTTTTGTTAAAACGACAACACCTATTTTTAACATCAGGTTCGGATTAACCGATTTTTTTTTTTTTTAAACTCATTTCAACCGTAAACATTAGGTTTCGACTTCAAAATCGACTGAATAACAATCAATTCAAATATCGAAAAAACAAAATAGTAATAAATAAAATGTACGTATGACATCATATTTTGTTCGTATTTTTGAATAGTTTTATTTTTTCTGTATAAATTTATAACATTTTGATTCAGAAGCCTGACGCGAGAACGCGTATGTTCTTTCAACAAGACGGTGCAGCAGCTCATAATTTAATAATTAAAATCGCGCTTAAAGAGGAGTTGAAAATTTGATGAAAAAAAATCACAAAACGTGTATTTAAAATACCCCACAAGCATCGCGTCAAAAATTCGTTTCAATACAATAATGTCATCCGATCGAAATATTTGGTGGTACCTGAAAAAATGATCACACTGTATATATATATATATTAACTTACATATACAAGTAAATTATACATTATGAGTACTGAGAGTATATTATAATACCATTATTATTATTATTATTATTATTTTATAACCAATAATGTGTGTAATATATATATATATTGTATACAAACATACGCGCAAACTGTAAAATGTCATATAAAGCGTATATTATACGTCATTGTTATTATTATGTGACCGAAACGCGAAATTGGATGTGCCCTATACTTAATTATTTATATACAATGTATATATAAACTGCTAAAATGAGTATAATGTGATATAAACAGCGTATTGTTTATGTTGACAACATGCGAAAATGAACACGCGTTCGTAATGCAGTCGATCACGCAAACTCCCTTGTACGTCATAACAAGCGCACAAACTCACACTGCACGCGTGTAATCTATACTCAATTACTTATAGCACGTGTATAAAAGGCGGTGCTACGTGAGATGCCTTCAAACGTTGGACGCACGATAGTTTGACACATCGTGTTAGCCGCATATGTCTTTCGATAATTTCATCAATGTTTCGTGTCCGTTTGAACGATTCCCGTCGGTATTTTTGATCCGCGTCAAAGGCGAGTAGTACGTATTCAACGCTGGATTGCTTCCAGCAACTTGCTGTTGCTACCAGCGTTTGATGGTATACACGGTGTGTCCAGAGTCCATTTAGTTTATATATTATGAATCATGCACACGTAATATATATATATATATATATACTGCACTGGATGGTAGTACGCATCCAACACGACACAGGACACTGGATCCGACCAGTGGCGGCTACATCGTGTGTAAAACTGCAGCCGTGAGTCCAACATTGGTTTCAATGTTCGGCCAACGTTTGTAAGGCCAATGTTGGAGCCAGCGTTTAACACATCTCATAGCACCGCCTTAAGTATACGTATACAACGAACAACGTGTGTGTCAGTGAATTTCTTTTAAGAAATTTTCACCATAAAAAATTAATCGGTTAAACGATATAATAATTAAGAAAAAAACAAATAAAAAGTATACACAACCAATTTGAAAAAAAAAAAAAGAATTTCAAAGGAGGTAATAAATAATAAATTATAAATCCTTTTCTCCGCTGTAATACCCCCCTAAGTATTAACGATTTTTTAATATTAGTAAAAAAAAAAAATTATATTAAAATTGATTTTTTTGGAAACTTTATAAAATAATACATAAATACAGCCTCAACCCTTTTAGGCATTTTTATTTTTTTACACGTGAATTACGTGAAATCGTCTTTTTATCGAATTATTAATTCGATCGTGCATGATACATGGTCTTGAAACGCGTGTCCTCCAGGCGTACGATAATGTTTTAAGGCCGTTTATAAATTATAATTATACAATATGATTCGAAGACAACGATATGATCGAGCGTACGCACTTACAAAACGTTATGGCGAAGTCTCCTTCCTTCCAAGGAATTACACCGGAGTCCTAGAGAACCCAAAAAGAGTGAATTTATGAGCACGCGATATTAAAAAAATTCAAAACGACCAACGTTCAATGTTATGTTTACCGTTACGTTGACATCGTTTTGTACGAAAACGATTAGAAATCTCGCTAGTAATATGAAAACCGAAAATCTGTACGAGAACGACATGATATTGTTATCTTCACGCATATATTATTATAATATTACAATCACGCGAGAACAACGTTGTTTTTAATATTTTTACTCACTTAAATAAATACATTTACTATAATTTATATATATATCTGGTACATCCCATAGATTATAAACATTATAGTTATTACCATAGAAAACTTATAGAAAAAAAAAGAAAAATGATGTTTTCACGGTACGTAAAAAGAATTGGTATATATATATATATATGTATTAGTAACACATCAATAAATTGTATAATTATAACACGTAAAAATAAAAAAAAAATTAATAATTAATATTATTATGCAGAGTATTTGTGTTATTTTTTCATTAACTAACAAGTCGATAATAATAATAATAATAATACGCACATTAAACATACACACACATACGTATAGAGTTTATTATTGTTTTATACAGTTGATTTTACGGATGTGTAATTTTTACACCTAATATATGGACAATTTTATAGTAGACAATTTTAATAATAAATATACAATTTATTTTTTTTTTTTTATATATATATAAAGAAATTCGTATTAATTATATTTTTAAATTTTACGTGTTTATATGTAAGCATGTGCGTGCGTATAGAAAGATTTTAAAGTAAAAATTAATAAAATGTTAGCCGTACGTAATTAAACGGTAAGAAAATAAAAAAAAAAAAATGCGAAATATTCAAACACGTATAGGAGGTATTCGATGTATTCAAATATAACAAAAAAAAAAGAGAAAAAAAGAAAAAATCGTATATGAAACGAAGAAATGAGTCGTATTTATTATACATGCGTATTTATACGCATACTAGTATGTCTGCAATAAGGCCGGCGATTACGGCCTATATGAACGACGCGCGCGTATTATATAATAATATCACAAACTAGTTTCGTTTTGATACGGAGATAATAATAATGTGCACTTATATTATTATTATTTCTTTTTTTTTTTTTACAACGAAGGTAGTGATATAGCGTGACTGAAACGCGATTGAAAAATAAATAGGTAAAAAAAAAAAAATAAAAATATTATAGGAATAAATGAGATAAAAATTATAGAAAAATACGCAACACAAAAATCGAAGGCCAACCGATGGTGGACCATTATAATATCAATTCCAAGCCTGTAATTACGTATCGGAGGAGCCCTGAGGATTTTACTTCTTTACCCAAGTATCCCAACCACAATTATGTCGACTGATGATATAAAGACTATACGCATGGTGATGGATTTAAAAAAAAAATAAATAAAATATTATGTTTGACGGATGCGGCGGAATGCGACCAGAGGCTATATTTTTAAAGTATCGAGTTTAAGATAGTTTTTCAATATTTATGGAAAACATCACATATTTTACGTAAAATTATCAAAAAAAAAAAAAATATATATATATATGTTTATTTTTTGGCGGTATTAACATAATATTGTGTTCGGTTTCTAAAACACGATTTACAACAGTAAGTTACGGCCTGTTTGTGCTGGTTTGCCTTATTATACCGCGTAACGTAATTAACAAAATAATTTAAATAATAATAATAATAATAATAATAATAATAATAATAATAATCACTTAACGAAATAATTAAATCCTTGGCAAATATTTCGGAAAACGTATTTAAAAACGAATATTTTCAAATGTCTCGTTGAATACGTAATGTAACGAGTGTATAAATGAATTGGTATTCAATTCATTCGCAATAAAATATTATTCCATAAGATTCCGTGTGTCAAATTCACATTACGTTTAAGTATATATTATTCATGGTCATACAAATGCGCAGTTTTGGTTGAAATAGAAAAAAATCAAAAACCTATAAACAAGTTACGCGCGAATCAGACGACAGAAGACGATGACAATTTTTTTTGTTTTGTTTTCCGTCGCATTAATTATTTTATATGATTATATAGTGTTTGAGTATAGTAATTATTTATTCGAATTTTTTTATTGGAAATAATTATATGGTCGTTATTCTTGGAACTAAAAGTAAATAAATAATTTACGTTGCGTTGAAAACTTTGTGCTACACATTTTCGGAAGTTCGACTAAAACAATCGCGACGAGAAATAAAAAGGTATTCCGTAACTATATTTTTTAAAATTCGTTATGATGGAGTCCTTTGAATATATATATAATATATATTATAAGAAATATTGTACCAAAAAATTTGCCGAAGGATTCGTCTAAAAAATATTAATACAACCTTGTTGCCTGTACATGACAGTATATCAAACATCTTTATTTATATAAATCTTACAATTGTCAAATGCGATTATTTTGTTCATAAAGGTATCTATGATTATAGTGTAGGTATATTTAGTGTATAATATTTACGAATAAAATAATGTATAGGAGATACAAACCTAGTCTAATCTACATTGGTTATAAGATGTACTTAAAAATCCCGCACGAGTGTTGATTATTTATAATATTTTTTTCATATAAATTTTCTAATAGCATCGGTGGATGTTTGTTTGAAGTAAATAGTAATAAGTTATTGATTCGAGGACACAACCAGTGCAACGTTTACTTTGTTTTTAAATGTAATTTGGTTGAGCTATTATAATTTAAATATTTGTAGTTTATAAAAAAAAAAAATGTAATTTGAAAATTTTAAAACGATCGATTAATTGTATTATTAAATTAAATTGTATGTGATTATTAATATTTTTCGATACGTACGAAACATTTAACTAATTAAATAGAAAATGTTCGAGACATATTATTTTAATCGAATTTATCACAAGACGCCGTTCATTAAATTGTTATTATTTTTTAAAAATGCGTATATTGGACTAATCGCTATAATGTGCGGTAAAATATACGATATCACAAATTTAATTAAATATATATATGTATATATATATATATAATGTATTTTGTATATTACTTTTTTTTATATTTCAAAAATTTTAATACTCATTTAATTATGATTTTTAATTAAAATTATTATTATTCAAACTATTCGTTTGGTTTTTATTTGATAATTCGATACAATAAACTGCGGTATATATGTTATATGTCTTAAGTTGTGTCCACGTCATGCCGCTGAATGCCATTTGACAAAGCCAAACGTAATTTAGACAATGTCGTTGGTATGTGTCAGCAGACAAATCCGTGTCGAACCAACATTGATATCGCTTGTGTACTTCGAAGAAACAACTGATAATGTGTTACGTGCCAACTGCAGGACTCACGTGGATCTAATAGTTTTGATGTCCTATAAGTCGTCCTCAGAAAACACATAAAACGACATTTAAACGATGGAGTGCTAACACCATATGTGGACAATGATGTTGCAAGTGGCTTTGTCAAATGGCACTTAACGACATACCATTATATAGTGTGAACGCGGCTTTCCATATTATGTCACCCACTATAATACTTTATTACTATATTATAATTGCTACAGTGAAATTGCATAACTACAATTTTTATTTTTATTTACATTAATTATTATTATTTTTATTTATAAAAAACATATTGTCGTCTGCGTTGTAATTTAATGTTTACGTTCAGTTCCTATATCCAGTTTGTTTATTTATCGTAGTCACAGACGACTATACGAGTACAGTCGACGAGATTTATGACCAATAATGATAATAATAATATTACGATTTATACTGGACACCGCTTCGATATATATATATATATTTTTTTTTTTATTTTATAAAATATATATTTTTATAATTTATATAAATATTATGCACACTAGTCGTAGGTATATCAACAACGTGATTCCGCGGGAAACGTTTTAATTAAACATTTCGCGTTTAAATCTTAAAAAAATAAGGAGTTATAATAACAACGGAGTGAATAAAATATAATAAGAAAGAACGAGATTTCGAGAGTCGTCCATAACTCTTGGATACGAGCCAGACGGGTGATAAATGTATATTACAGGCACGTCAATCGTGCAGGTGACTATAAAAAAAAAAAAAAAAAAAGTAATAATAATTAATATAAAATTATACGTACGAGTTTATATTATATACGAGTATATTATAATATCCATTGGACCGTATACTAAACGGAGGTGGTTTTTGATGTGATTACGCATAAATAAATATATTTTTAATAGACGATGAAAAACGGAGTAACTGCTGTTTTAACGGGTGTACACACGTAGAAAAAAAGGTTTTTTCAAAAATTGCGTATTATTGTATATACTATATTTAGTATTAATTATGCTAATATTATCGATCCGTTCACCCGTGTTCATATATTATAATATTCTACGCGTCTACAAGCAAGTCGCGAGAAAAAAAAAAAGAAACACACGAAAAATAGAAAATCAAGTACCGTTTATTATTACAAATACATTCACAGACGTAAAGAAGACCATCTCATACGATAGACGCGCGGTGATATCTCGCGAATATGCGTTTTTCGCTGTATACCTATAAATAATTGTATTCACATTATTATTTTCCACTGACCTACGGCCATAAACAACCTGCTAGCTATTCTTATAATTAAACTCGAAATGTTAGCCGTTCTTTGTTTTTATTTTTCAGCAGTTACATTTCATTTGTATATACATACGATTGAATATTTTCAGCTGAAAATGAGGCTTTGGGACCGAATAACCGATTACGCGTACGCGCAATACGACTTACTATATAATACTAACTTAATTGTAAAATCGAAAAAGTTCGAGTTAGACGAAATTCGAATATTAACGCGCAATGAGACGTTCGCCAAATGTCGAGCCGAGCATCTACCGGCGATTGCGTGAAGAATTCACCGATCAAATAAACTCGGTGATTTTACTTGTCATCAAAATGGATGACGGCCAACTATATGTTATAGACCGAATAATTTTGACGTAGACGTTATACAGGCGACGGTAATTATCGAGAAATCGGTGTGTGCAGCGCAAAAAAAAAAAAAATAAACAAAATAATAACAGCGACGTCCAAGGAACGTATGAGTGGATGGAATCACGTTTGGAATACGTCGAGGTGAAAACACTGTCGAGCGATTTATGAGATAATACTTTTTATTTCGATAGCTACAAATGTTGAAATTACAATAGCTCAACAATTACAAATTCGAAATTCCGAACGAATGAAAAAAAAAAAAAATATATAGAAAACAGACGTGGAAAAATCTAACATAAATCTTCTCGATCTAATCATATAGATTATACACTCTTCTCCCGTATATCATTATTGAATGATTTCCGCGTTGCTCTTACTTTCAGTTCAACCAATACGATGTAATCTTCTCCGGGCCCACGTTTTCGTCGCTTCGGGTTTTCGTCATGCACTGTTAACGTCCAAGTGTCACGACAATACAACAAAATACGCGGTTTTCGACAAAGTCATTCTTGGATTGAGATTTCGGAGCATAAGTCGCGTATTATTTACAATAATCGAAGGCTCTGTTTGCCTTCATGATGTGGAAAAATTGGAAAATTAAAGTTGCTATTGTTCGAGAAAACAAGTAAATCGTATTGTAAAAAAAAAAAAAAAAAATATGCAATCAGAAATTTGAAATTTTCTCGATACGCGCGCGTTGCTGTTATTGACCCGGCCGTTTCGATCCGTAACAGATGACCGACCGACCGACCCCTCGAAACGTTTGTTTACAGTGATAAGAGTGTTATCACTACCGCGCGGTGAACTCGCTGCCGTTGTTATAGACGAAGATTTGGAAAACACGCACGACGCGTATACTCACGGACGACGATATTTGCAAAGTATGAACGCGTGTCTTTCATTATACTTCTCATATTATAATACGCGCCAGTCGCACGATAATAAATTAGTCGAATGCGATACGACCGTGTTAAATTATATCTGTACGAAACTGTACAGGACCATTGGTGGAGGGAGGGCTTTCATACCGAACGGATGCGGAATACGAGCGCATAATTTGATTTGTGTCGTGCCCGGCGGGGGACGACGACTCCTATACCGGCGGCGGCGGCGCGACGATTACCCGCCGGGAACCCGGTTGGGGGTGCAGTGCTGGCCGCGTTCCCGGAAAGCATACCGCGGTGCGTGTGTGCATATATATATATATTATAGAGAGAGAGAGAGAAAAGTGAGCAAGTAATAATATATATATTTATAAAGCCTTTTTTTTTTTTTTTCCATTCCCTATATATTTATTATTATTATAAAATAATAAAAATAATAATTATTATTATTATTATTATAATTGTATCGCTGCGGTTGTTGAAATAAGTCATAATACTCCGTTGCGCACAACCGGCCGTCACACTTTTCCCCCGCAACCTGTGAAATCGTGTACGCGTTACGATATTCCGCGATTCCGTATTACATCGTAAAAAAAAATTAATTAAACATTTACCCGTATTACGTAGCGTTTGAACGTGCCGTGGGTTATGTTACGAAGTTACGTAGAAACAACTGTAAATTTATAAATTTGTAATACCCCGGGGGCAGTGTGTCGAGTTTTGGCCTCTCGCGTCTATATTCACTTAAGACTACGGGTAAATTTAAAGAGTAAAACAAAAAAAAAAGTTGTAATTATTATGGTTAATTTGATTTACGCGGTTTTGCATTAAACCGTGTTTATTACCGCAATACCCGTCGTAATGATATATCGATTAGAACTAAAATTCGGATGAAAAAAAATAAATATTTTACTTAAAAAATAAATTTCAATCTGTAACACGACCACGCGTTATTCAGAAAAAATTTCTCGTTCAATTTTCTCATCAATCTCTTTATTCGTTAATAATGTTTTTTTTTTTTACTTTTTTTTTTTGTTTTGCTGCTTCACTATATAGTTATCGCTTGACTTTCTGAATCTGTTCTTCGAAGCTCTCCGTGTCCGGAGAGTCCTCAACGGCTCCGGGGCATTAATTATGCCACTGGTTGAAATCGTCGCGAAGTGGCGCCACTCAAAGTGCTATAACATCATAAAACACGCAGGACAAAGCGCGATTTATTTCGATTGTTTTCCAATAGAAATCGTGAATTTATTGAGGACCAAAGTATAAATCGATCGAGTTCGTTTTCAATGGTAAACATACCGTAAAATACATTAAAAAAAATTATTAGTGTATTATATAATATTATTCATATAAGAAGAAAACATTTATTTTTTATTTTTAATTAGAAAAAATACAATCTGTATGCACATACAATAAGCGTTTGCGATAAAAAAAAATAAAAAATAGTTACATAGGACTCTGAAAAGAAGAACAAGTTCTCGAAGAAAAAATAACAATAAAAACTCGGTACGAATTAAAATTAAAAACCTATATAGAAAATGTAGAAATCACACGGACATTTGGCGGAAGCCGAACTGTAATTGGTGATTATTGAAATCGACGGTTGTGAATTATCGTACTAAAACCGAACGAGATCCATTTTCCTCTTACAATATTTAAAAAAAAAAAAAAATTATTTTCGCCAAACATTTGTAGAACTTCATCTCGTCTTTCCTATACATCGTAAAACTGTGTTTTCTAATCGAGTGCTGTATTTGAACTACGAAGTCGCTGTTTTATGTCTAATGTTTTCCGCGTGACGCGTCCTCTAAACACCTATGGCAAGTATAATGTTTGCTTTCAAATTCAATTAATCCCTATGCCCGATGGCCGGCGAACAAAGTATTTCTACTCCCCACTGATATTGTTTTTTGAGTGCGTATCTTACAATAGGTCCAATGTAAAAAAAAAAAAAAAAAATGAAAGTACACTCGACTTAAATTTAAATTTTCTACAAATTATCAATTATTTTATATGTGAAAAGTATCCTTTTAATTGTGGGGAGTGGGAGGAAGAAATCACGTATTGTCCTCTGTTTTAAATCGGTTCAACTTCTATATAAATTATATACATGTTAGCGTTTTTTAGTTCACCGTATTCGTGTCTCTTCAATGCAAATGATAACGCGCCGAGCACCACTGACCTTAAGTTAATGGAATTATTATTATTACGTGTAAATCAGAAATATTTATGATGATTTCCATTTAATATAACTTATGTAACGCGCGGTAAACAATACGGTGCACCGTCATTTTTACTAATTTCGATTTAACAATATCACAGAAACGAGGACGTTCGTAATACGCGTACAATACGGGTAATATATATATATATATATAATACACAAACAAGCGTACAATATGTAACATAGATAAAATACAATAACATATTATAATATTCCTATTGCAGGGCTGTGATCGTACGTTACGATAATAATAATAATAATAATAATAATACGAATCGCTCCCTCCACCGACCAGCACAAGCGTATTTATATTATAATCAATATTATAATATGTACGTTGCACTCATGGAAAACTGCCATTATTTTTGTGTATATACATGTAGAAGAACAATATAAGTAATATTATGATATATAATAGTCTATACGAATATTAATGTATGCAAATTTAATCCTTTTATATAATCCCTGTATATATACTGTTAAAACAACAAGAATTTTTTTTATTTGCGTGTATATATACATAGTCGTATATAGAAAAGACACTGCGGCATATACGCGCGTGCAGCGTGTGTGTATTATTATTTTTTTTTTACTTTAAAAACTTACAAATTTATCTTTAAAGCTAAAACTAAATTACTAATATTTAAATACATATAAGCATAGCAATGCACAGATATATACATATATAAGAAATATAATATATATAATACTAATATTGGGGAAAAATTATTATTATTATTATTATTGTAATTGTTATTTAAAACGATAAATTTTGTAGAAGAGTGTAGTTATCTAACCTGTATTATATGTCCACGACGATACATAGAGAAAAAATCGATTTAGTTTGCGGGTATCATAATTTAAAAAAAAAAAGTAATAATAATTTAAGGGAGCAAAGTGTTTAAATTCGAAAAATTCGGACGTATGAATTATTATCTACAAAAACGAATATTAGATATAATTTCTACGTTTTTAACACGTCACAACAGTATATACATATATATATTGTCAGTTGTCTAGCGATTTGAAAAAAAAATCCGTGTAAATTCGTTCATAGTCATGTGAATATTAAACCAGTTGTCATTGACACGATAACGTACCCACGTGATTGTGTGAAAAATCTAAAGCTAATTAAAATCTATATATATATATATATATATACACGAGTAATAATTTCCGTCTAATTATTTTAATTGTGGTTCGATACTTTTATCCATTTATTAAAGAAATACATATATTAAATTATAGACAACTATAATATATATAGGACAAACAGAGTTTCAGTCGTAATTTATTCACGCTATTTATATATATATATATATATATATATATTAAAGTCAATGTTGTAATTTAATCGATTTATGTAGAAAAAAAATCGAATATTAAAGTTAGCGAAGAAAATAAATCGTCTATAAAATAATTTGAAAAAGAAAAAAACAAATATTAAATTTATTATAAACATTAAATTTATTTTAATTAAAATATCGATCGATTAAAAATATTAATTCGCAATTTTATTTTTAAAACGTAATCTACGTTATTTTATCCGGGAAGTGTACAAATACTGTACCTATATATACAAAAAGTTTAAATTAGAAAAGAAAAATTATACTTGAACGATAGAAATATGCGCTGCAGGTGTTTTGAAATATAATTTCGCACGTATATATACGACACTGTATAATATACAATAGCAGACGGATAGTAGCTTGGTAGATGTAAAGTCAAACTTTTACTTACGTTTAACCATCACTGCCATTCTATCGTAAAAAATAGAATATTTATTTATGTGCACGCGTATATAACATAATATATATATAATATATATATATATATATATATATATATATGTAAATTGCTGCAAAGGACATAGATTTTTACTTCTATACTAGTTAATACTAGTATTTTTTTACTTATATACTAGTATTACATATTATACAGTATACACATATTATTATTACATATAATAAATAATTTATAATATACGGTACGCAGTGTTTTAATTTAGAAATTATCGTATAATTATATGAGCTACATATACGAATCCCTGCAATCCGTCCCTAATATATAGGTATATGTATAGGTACAATCAGGCCCGGAAATAAAAAAATGCTTATATATTTTTAAAGCATGTGTAACAATCGTTCCTTCCTCCTCCCCGTCAGTGTGTTTAAAATGAAAAATAAACACTTACGTATTCCGTATAGTATACATAACATGCGCAGATACCGCACAGAATTAAACGCATTCATGGTATCAGACATTTTCCCCGGTTTAAATCGTTTATTGAATGTAAAAAACCAAATAAATACATTTTTGTCCAGTTATAGTGTGGAGTTAACGGCGTATAGAGCGAGGAATATTCTCACTGCGGACAATCGTCTCGACGTCCCAAAACGCGTTTAGGTACATATTGTTTGTAGGCGAGCGGTGTTCTATATAGTCGCGGACATAACGAAATTAGCGATCGTTTTCCCATATATAGCCGCCGTTATGATTTTCTATTTTTTTTTTCTATTCTTATTGTAAACTCTTATTGTTTTGGCGAAAAAGAAAAAAAGAAAACCGTACGTAATGGACGGAAATGACTGTCGTTTTTTGAACGCTCCGCAGCAGCGTAACTAGAAAAAACACGTATACCATAATAACGCGTATTATATTTCCACGTGGTCGGGGAAAAAAAACAACTATTTTTGTAGACCTACAGGCATAGGCGTGCGCAGACCTTGCTGGCAGGGGGGGGGAGCAGAATTTAATTATGTATGTATTATATAATATATAATTTAATATTATTTTGGTTATTAGTTAGTTCAATTAATATTAGAGATGGGAGTATTTTAATTGTATATATATCATTAATTTAACTACAAATTTAATATAGTAATTGAAACTTCAAAGTTTATTTATAATATATTAATATAAATAAATACATTCTTATCGCTCGTGGTTCGCTTAAAGTTGGACTGCACAAAATCATCGTGCACCGGCGCACTCTATGTTTACATATTATTCATTATATAAAATTATATTATGTTTTTTTAAAACTATATTTGGAAGAAAACTTTAGCCCGCAGGATGGGCAGCTGCCCACCCTGCCACCCCCCCCCCCCCGTGCGCAAGCTTATGCCTACAGGCGGTTTATAAATCGACCGATTTGTGTTTTTTTTAAATTGTCAACGACGAGACCATATTAAACGGAAAACATTCTTCAAAACGATGGACCGTACTTTAGTAAAAAAAAATTATTCCGAGGTACTCAGTCTCTCGCTCCCACCCGATTCGATCGCCGCGTATTACGTGCGTAATATAGAAAAATAATATTATAACAAAACGCTCGCGGTGACCAATACGATTTCCCCCCCCCCCCCGCCTCATAAACTATACAACCTGCGCTGTCCGGGGGGGGGGGTGGGTGGGGTGACGATATACGCGTGTGCGCAGTGCAGTGTTGCACGCGTGTAAAATAATAACAACGATTATATATATATATATAATATATTGTTATGTTTATATTATATATACATGAGTGTATACCGTAATAGAATAATAATATTATTATAATCACTCCCCCGGCAACGGCGGGCTGACTCCCACGGGACTCTGTTGTGCAGCAGGAACGCGGCGCGATACACGACGGTATAGAAAACGGTGCGTGCGTGTGTATAGTCGTCAGCCATTGTGGCGGTCGGCGTACCATTGGTCGGCGACCGGTCGCCAATCCAAGCGGAATGGAAAACGAGTGAACCGCCGCCGAGCTAGCGCGCGCGGGCGCCCCGGCGTACCTACCACCCGCGGCCGCCGCGCACCGGACGACGGTGTGAAACGAATTCCGTTGTCTTCAGCACCCGGCACTGCTGTTACCTTTGGAACCCCGTATACCGCGACACTACCACCGCCGCCGCCGCCGCCACCACCGCCGGAACCGGCCGCTACCGACGGCCGCGCCACCGACGTCGCGCGGTACGACCCGAACCGTACGGCTCGAGCGAGTAGCGCGCGCGCGCGCGTCGCACGTTCGCAGACCCGCTCGTCGTGTGCTCACCTCTACCGGCCGTGTGCAGTGTCCGCGCCGCAGTGCCGTTTTTTTACGTCGCCGCAACACACACACACGCGCACACACTGTGACGGTTTTTTTTTTTTTTTTTGGCTTATTCGCGGTGTGTGCGCTCGCTTTAAGTTCACACGTGTGTGTGTGTGTGTGCGCGCGCGCGCGCGTGTTGTGTGTGCGCGATATTTGCTACACGCGGGTTTTGCTTCGGTCGCGAATTCGTTTAACGTAAGCTCACCCCCTCAGCCCGCCCACCCGGTTCAAAGATACGATTTTCACGATGCGCGCGTGTGATAAATATATCGCATCAGCGCGTCGTCGTTAAAAACGATATCGTTCGTTCGGGATTTAAAACGCGAAAATTGTGTGTGTGTGTGACGTTTTCAAAACTCCGGCGTACATAAGTATCAACGCGGTCGATCAACACGTAAGTTAAAATGTCGAGGAAAACATTTATATAATATATTATTTATTATCGCAATCAATTTCTGAGCGACGAGTAACAAAAAAATATCCCGTTTTTATAATATAATGTAAACATTGCACACCGGGGGGGGGGAGGGATACATTACAACGCCGTTCCCGGACACTTTCCTGTGCCTATACGAAAACGACTTTCAAAGTACGCGATACAGTTATAGTGCAGTAGTCGAAGACAAAAAGAAAAGAAAAAAAAATTATGAAATTACCGGCTATAATAAAATAATACGTATAAAATGAGAAAACACGATATTCGTAATACGTATAAGTACGCTCTAATCAGCTGCTGCTATACGTATATGTTATATTTATATAATAATAATATAAATTTATATCGACAATTCGATGGTTTTTTTTTTTTTTTTTTTTTTTTACTCGCTGTATTTAAAGAGCGTTTTTAAATATATCGTAAAAATCAATATTTCCGTTTAATACACTCGAGCGTGAAAAAAAAATGCATACTCGCGATAAACCACGACGCGAGTGCAGGGTATATTGTTTAAGAAT
The DNA here is from genome assembly GCA_032441825.1 of Chaetogeoica ovagalla. NCBI lineage: Eukaryota > Metazoa > Arthropoda > Insecta > Hemiptera > Aphididae > Chaetogeoica > Chaetogeoica ovagalla. The sequence goes on along the minus strand of CM063748.1, from coordinate 4,446,356 downwards.
TGATTTACACTTTTTTATTATGAAAATATAAAACCGATATAATTAAATAGGTACACGTCGTTACAATATTACGTCTGATTAACGCGTATTATATTAATTATTTATAGTTATTGCGGTTATCAGCTACATCGTTAATTATATAATATATATATATATATAATTTTATTTAAAAAAAAGTTCATTCGAGTTTTATTGTATTTACATAAAATACGAACACAGACGAATATACCATGTACATATATCCGTATGATTTTAAACAATTAAAAAAAAATATATATATAAATGTTTTTAATATTATATAATATTTATAGATAAACGTGGTCATAGGTTATAATAACCATATAGATAGATATATACGCAGAACATATACATTGTATGATAAAAAATAGAGCTTTTAAGATTCTACACAATATATTAAAAACGATAAAAACTCGCATAAGTAGTCACTAAATTAGTACGTATAGGCGACTGTGTTATTATTATTATTATTTCTTTAATCTTATATGTACAATTTACGAGCAGACACAAAACGTTTTGTACGGCGGTTTGCAGAAAACGTATGTTGGAACAATATTAATTACTCGTTTTAATACTCGCGCATTTATCGCGGTCCATCGGGGATTTGTTTTTGAAATATTACGGAAATTTATAAAATTCGCTTGTTCGTCGAATTTTTTTTTTTTTTTTTTTTGTTAGTAAATTACAAAAAAACCACCCGTTTAATAGTGGAGACAAAATTAATTTCATTTATTTTACGCGCGTCGTGTCTAGATTCCATCGCGCGAATACACAATATTGACACGAGAAAAAAACATATCGCGATACTGAATGGGGGGGTAGGTACTTAATATAACATAGAGTATAACTCCGTCAGTGTCACGTGTATTTCACACACAAAAGTACTTATAAATAACTACGTTCGATGCAGGACTTCTCGCCGTTAGTGCCACGCGATCTCAAAAATCGCCACACAATAATATATCGATCAATAGTTTCGTCTATAAATAATACGTAAAAAACAATTATAATTGAGTTTTATATTATTTATTAATCGTTTCGTAATAAGAGAACAGAGACTTAATACTGAAAGAGTTCTCCAAAATCGTACGTATAAAAACCAACGTTATATAGAAGGAAAAACATTATATGTTCCAATAATATATTTGGTTCAGTTGGGTTTGACAATAAGATAACAGTAATTTTTAATAAATCAAATAAATCCTATTCGTAAAATATACGTTTTTTTTTCAAAATAGTTTATTTTTTAAATTGAATCGAATCATTTTTAAAAATATATTAATTCAATATTATTGTCCGGGGACTTTTTAAATAATAACATAATACTTTAGTGGTTAATTAAAAACTATTTTTCAATTCGATTTACAAATTGCCTGTAATTTATTTAATTTTTTTTTATATATATTATAGAATTTTTTTTTTAACATTTCTAACGTGTGTATAATTCGTTAAAATATTTATATAACATCTATTTATTCGTATACATATATATATATATTTTTTTTTACCTCAGTTTTCACTGTGATTTTCACTATATCTAATATTCGTTTGGCCGGAAAAAAATCCTGAAAATATCATATCGAACAGTGAATACAACAAATCGGACGAGTAAAACGTAAAATATATATATGCACTTTTAGATACACTATAATCGAGTGTAAATCGAGTGGAATTAAAAAGGTCGAGAAAATATCTATTCGGCCTGTACCTATAGGTATATACATATTATATTGAAGCTTATTTATATTGTAAACAATTTTTATTTTTACGCGACACGTCAAAAATAACTTACATTCTGCTGCACGCAATATCTAATAAAGTGTTAAAATCGTGACGAAATTTAGAGAGCGTTGTTATAAATACTACTGAAATATAATAATAATAATAATAATAGGTTTATTATTATTATTATTATATAGTTCACATATTAATATATAATGATAAAAGCGAGCGCGATTAAAAAAAAAGACGCGTCATACACGTTACTTCTATTTAAAATATATCCGTGTATGAATAATTTATTATTTTACGTGATTTATATTATATTTCATAAATAACAATATATATATATATATAATACATTTTTTATCGTTGTCATATATACAAAATATATTGTATTTTCAATACACATGTGATAAAAAAAAAAACGGAATTTTATAAGTATAGACATTTTAAAATTAGTTTAATACTCGTTAAAAATAAATAGTGATTTGTTATTATTTATTGTCTATTACACGTTTTTTTTTTACCATCCGAAACCGGTCACAACAGGGTGTACCGTGGTTTATCGAGAAATATTCTCAGTTTACATATATACACTTTATTTCTGCGACGTACCGGGAGACTAATAAGCGTCGCTTCGGTTTATTTTAAAACGTAAAACATCTTGCAAAATCCAATTCTAAATAATATTGGCACTTTTGTTTTTTTGTTTTACACACCTACGTATATCATATGTCTGTTAAAAATACATTTCCTCGATGACGATTTTTTTTATAATTTCAAATTAATTACCGATTTATATTGCGTTTGTCGCTATATACGGTAGTCGATTTTTTTTTTGTTTTTTTTTTTGGCGAAGGAGAAGAATTAGTGTATTATAGTCTCGCGTGCAGAACGTAACTGTTACACTCGATCACCTGTATAGTTAACAAACGATAGTTTACGAATACGTAAATAAGCAATCGATTATTCGACGTACGCGTTCGGTTTTGTAGGAAACATCGGGCACACGGCAATGCTGTTTACATTCGCAGGGATTGATTCGCAGGGGTACCAGAGGGTACCGTTTTCGATCCGACGCTAAAAAAAAAAAACACAGTATCGGAAAAAAAAAAATGAATTCATCGCGTAAAACAACAATAACGGTCAGTCTCCAAATATAGGAGTTGTCCAATGAATAACTTTTTTTCATTGGATTGTGATTTTTTACTCGTGACATTATTCAACGATTATGACTAGGTAGCATTATGATTATGTGTATTTTGTTAGTACGCCACACGAAATAAATTCATCGGAGAAAAAAAAAAGCCCTCTGTAGTCGATCGGTTGGCGCCGAAGCCCGGAGTCTGTTCCCGGGGCGTTTAATAATAAATTATTATTATTATTATTATTATTATTATTATTATTATTATTATTATTATTATTATATTCTTGTACGCGCAATCGACGGGTGTTGGGGGGGGGGGGTGGGAGGCGGGGTTGGTGTTTGATTTTCGGTAATTTTTTGTTTTACACTTTATACACGCTTCGGAAGCGATACGATTTATTGAAAAATAATAATTTTTGTTTTCTGCGTGTTCGGCAGAGTCGAGTGGAAAACGGCAATAAGTCGGCCGCGTACATATTTTGTACGAATTTGAGATGGCCGCGTCAGCCGGTCAACGGGCGTGCGATAACGGGCGCGCGGCGTCGACACCGCGGGTTGCTTGAGGCGCCCCCAAAACGGAGTACGTTACGGGGACGGGGCCATGCGGCGCCCCCCCAGTCCCATACCATCAGCCACTGATCGAACACCACCAGAACCACGTGCAACACCACCATCAGCTGGTGGCCGCGTCCAACGGGCAGTCGCGCGGTCAGTCGAACGCGGCCGCGATAGCCGTGGCCGCCGCCGCGGTCACGGCACCGTCCGTCCAGCCGGTCAATCCGCTGAGCACCGTTTACGCGACGAAGAGACGACGGCGCAACGGGAAAAGGTACGTGCGGTGTGCCCGCGGTCGTCGCGTTATTATTTATTTTCATTATTATTATTATTATTATTATTATTATTATTATTATTATTATTATTATTATTATTATTATTATTATTATTATTATTATTATTATTATTATTATTATTATTATTATTATTATTAATTATTATTATTATAATTATTATTATTATTATTATTAATTTTCTCTCGCTCGGTTCAAACCGTCCGAAAATTGTAATGAGGTTTTAATGGGTACACGCGTCCTATAGGAAGACAGTTGAGAGATCTGAAAACACTCCAACTACGCGTCGTTTGTTCGCGTATAAATTTAAAAAAAAAAAAAAGTTTGTGTATTTAAAACTTAGACGAGAACGGCGTAACGAAACCGCGTGAGACGACGCCCCCGAGAAAACGCGCAGTTAGGTGCAGTACAGCGAAAATACGCGAAAAACGTTCATGAATTCGAAATGTCTAAGGCAAAAAAAAAAAAAAAAGAAACCGTTTACCAATTGGAAAAACGGTACTTGAAGACCATAGTCGTACTATAGTAGACACCAGATTTCTACACAAAATACAATGTATTGTCCGTGAAAAAACACAGAGCCGTTTTTTTTTTTTTTAAAAAAATATCTTTAATTCTTAAGAAGTCGTGAGATTAAAAAAAAAAAAAAAAATAGTAAAAATTTTACTTTTAAAACGCATATAAGTTTTTAAGAAATAAATATGTTATCGCGGTTTAGGTAATATTATTGCAATTTATGTTCGCGTGCAACTTTTATGCGCGCGACAAAAAAAGAATATTTAATCCAATCCGTTTAGTACACAATATACTTATAATAATTGTCGAATTTAAATTTGTTAAATCATTTTAACGATAAGATAAATCGATCAATGCGTCTCAAATCGTTATCCGTATGTGTGTCGCGTCCGGAAAAAAAATTAATAAATATATAAATTGAGCATAATTTACTATAATTTTTATCATAAACCAACTTAAAAAAAAAAAAAAAAACAGGAAAATATGAAAAACATTAGTTGGTTAGTGCAAACATGTTTTTACGACAACGTAGAAAGAACCCGAGGGAACATTCATACTTTCAAATGAATCGAATACGCGCATTCAAAAAGTTTTATTCCATATTAATATGATAATCATAACGTGTACTGCGCACATTATTAAAACGCCGTAAAACGTACCCATTTCATTTTAAAAAGTCAATTTTACCAATTAAATTAGTTTAGATATTTTTTTATTTCCACATCCGTATATTATGCAAAGACACCGCGGGTATAACATCGTATTAATATTTCTTCAATTACAGTTCAGCTATATTATATCAAGCATAATGACGCCGCCGAGTCATAATATACATTTAAGTGAAGCGAAATCGGAATTATTTTCACACGAATTATTAATTAACGTAAAAATAAACATACGCGCATGTATCAATAAGACCGACCGCCCGTTATTATTGTATGAAGCTTTAGTTTATCGGCGAATCTCATGCAGGAAAAACTGTTGTCGAAGCCGTGAAAAAACGGGACGCAATAAGTTATCGGTCGTGTGACCGGCATTTATATTATGTGAAAAATGTACTATTTTTTTTTTTTAGCAGGTTTGAGAAGGGACGCAAGTTAAAAACAAAAGTGAAAATGTGCGCGTTCGAGAGTAGAATATTACAAACGTCCTAATAATAACAACGAATGCGTTTTCCGATAAAAACATTATTATTATTTTATTATACCTACTGACAGAACGAGCACAGTCATAACACTATATACGTTAAAAAAAAAAAAAGCCAAGGACGGAGATATATTTCTCTAATCTCTCCCCGTAAATACGGCGGCAAGCGAATCGCTTATACGGTATCGGCAATAACTCGTGTAACTGCTGCGAGTTTCAGTACAATTTAAACGCAAGTTTTTTTTTCTTCCTTAAATATTACTCTTATTATTATTATTATTATTCATTGATTCGTTTATATTGTGAATTTTTGTGGAAAATAATCCCGTTTTTTTTTTATTATTATTTTATAATATAAATGCGTCTGTTGTACAAACAAGTCGCACTGTTATAATAAGGTGTGGTGTCTAAAACAAAAATTATTATTATTATTATTATTATTATTATTATTATTATTATTATTATATGAGTAATCTCGCGTTTGTTTTCCCCCTGTTAGCGCATCGTTTATATTATATTATAATATTATGTCGAATGTTGATTGATACAAATCGGGTGCACGGATACGCGCACGCGTATAATAATAATAATAATAATAATAATAATACGCGTAAAAACGAGTGCCGCCTGTGTGTGTGTGTGTGTGTGTGTGTAATTGATGCATTTTGTACTCCCGGTATATGACGTCACTGGATCCATTACCGAAGATTATGTTACACCGGTAACTCCTATAGGACGCAAGAACAACAAAAACAAACAAACGACTACAACGTGTAACGCGCACGGTTCGGATCCGGGGACCGGTAATGTAATGTTTGTCCATCACGCAATCCGCGGCATGGCCACACGACGCTACCGCGCCGGCCACTGCAGGCCTCGCGTAATATGCCTGGTACACATATATTTGTAGGCGCCTACACACACACACACACTGTAGGACTAGGCTGCCGCCCTTATTGTTTTCCGACCCTTCGTTCCGGGACAGCCGCTGTCCCCAGCCGGTCTTCTATCCCGCTACGTCCCGGTCACCGCCGGGTACCCGCCCTTTGCAAAAGTAATGATCAGTGGTCAATTCCTACCGCGCCCTCCGTCCGCAGTTAAATCCCCCCCCCCACGCACGTGCACAAGGTACCCTGCATCGCCGGTATACGCGCGTACGCGGCATAGGGACAGGGATTTACGATTTACCGGAGGACCGCCGTTGTCGCTATAACGAAACTCGCACCGTTTTCTCATTTTATCCCGCGCGCGCGCCGCGGTTTTCGTTTTCGGCGGCTTATGAAAATTAATAATGCAAGAGGAAGAAAGTAATTTCGACGGGTTTTCGGAATTCGCGACGGATTAAAAAACAAAAATAACGAAAAATCCGATTTTCTAACTTATTTCCAATAACAATATAAGTACTAGCAGTCTTCATGAGAGCGAGCCCAGTGACGTGGACACGAGGAGAGTGCAAGGGATTTTCACTCTCCTAAAAAGAAAAAAATTGCTATGTTCACATTCGTTAAAAATTGTGTTCCGTTTTATCGTGAAAGTTTAATAGCGAATTTCAGTGCATATTATAACGCAATATTAATATATATATATATTAATTATACGAAATTGGGAATATGTACGCAGTATGCGCGTGTGAACGTAAGCGATATATGAATAATAAACGATAAGAGAAATAAGGAAGGTTTTTGTCGTTACATAGAAATTATTCGATAGTTTTTCTTAAACTGAGTCGAGTTTTAACGAAGTCTCTCGAAAAATCCGCTCTTTTCGTGAAAAACCGCGGTATACGTGGACATTGTTCACAACGTGTCAGTTATAAATAATGCAAATGAAAGTATTAAAAAGTCGGTGAAAGTTTATTCGTCAGTCATACGGATCGACGTGTTGCCGTAGCCGAGCTAAAAAAAAAAAAAAAAATAAGGGAATTAAAAATAAGCGCGTTGAAACGTGCGAAATACGTGTTGAAAAATAAAACAAACACGTCGAAATTAAATCTTTTCCTTTTAAGCTATGAACGTTCTTGCGCCGCGTATTGATTTACGAATTTCGAACAAAAATATTCGAATCGCATGAGACGCGGAATTATTTTTACGGGCAACGAAGTGTACGAGAACACCTAGTGCTTATACGTAAATAAAACACGTTGAACTATACGCGTCGAATACAGTGTACCGCATACAGATTTCTATTTTTTTTTATATATATATATATACGAAATACGCGCGTTTTTAATTCAGTATCCGTTGTCTTGGGCCCGTTGTTACGTTAACTATAATCAACGTGTCATTAAATTGTCGTACAATATATGTACAGAAACGAGGAACGTTTTAATAGTTTAATACCGTTTAAATATATATACTAGTAAAGAAATTTTTATTATTCCCTTGCACTAACTCGATTCCCTTGGAATATTCGCGTTTGTATATCGTTCGTTATTCATAACCTATATTAGCGAATATCGGAAACGACTCGATTACAGTCGCTAAACTCCCTCCCCCCCCATCCATCGGTTTCAAATATAATGGTATTCCGCGAGCGAATAATATTATTGTTCAAGAACAATAAATAATAATAAATTCGCGTAAAAATCCGAAGTTAAATTATTAAATTAAAATATTGAATCGTTTGTGTTTTACCCGACGAAATTGTTAAAAAAAAAAAAATCGCTTTTCGTATTTACGCGTAACAAAAAAAAAAAAAAACCATATTTTTTCTTTTTTTTTATACAATAATTTTTATGATTATATATATATATATATATAAAAATATTATACGTTACTTCGTCGATTAAATATATTATCAGTTATTGAAATGGACACACAGCCGACGTCCTGTGTGACTATATATTATATGTGTGTGTGTGTGTATACAATTAGTCGCGTATATAATATAAATATGTGTGTGTGTGTGTGTGTGTTTGAAAGTGATGTAAACACAATGAAAAAAACAGACGCGGGGAGTGCTATAGAAACGTCAAAAGTGATTTTTAATAACAAACTGTATAAACTAGATGGGGTGAGAGGAGGGAAAAGAAGAGAATCGAGAACAAACCCGTTGTGTGTGTGTGTGCGTTGTACACAACAGGGATAATTTGAGAGGTAATTGCTGGGGTCAGGAGACGTCTAAAATACATTTAAATTATACGGTTGTCCGCGGGTCGAACGCCGCGTCGCGGCCTTTCTCTGATTCGCCGACGTTTTCCGCGTTCTGAGTAAAAAAAAAAATATATATATATATATGTAATAATAATAATAATAATAATAATAATAGTGAGAGTATAAGAAATGAAAAAAAAGAAAAAAAGAAGAGAATACGTGGAATAGCGTACGCGCGCGCGCGCGTGTATATATGTGCATACACGTGTGTGTAAATTACTTGACAGGTGAAATCGAGTATTTTTTTTTTATACACATAACATCACGTGTGATCATGGGCGTAGCTAGATTTTCAATCGGGGTATACTAGACGAACTGGAGTAAAATTGTTTTCTCAAATAGGACGACAAAAAAAAAAAAATTGTACATACGCATTGGTGGACACCGTCGTCGAAACGAACGTTTTTCATTCGCGCCGCCCTTTTCTAAATCCACGTGACGCGTATGAATATCATTACTTGTACATTGGAAAAAAAAAAAAACATTATTTTATTGAGCTTAAAATATAATCGAATACGATTTCTCCGCGTTTATTTTCCGTCGCGCGAGAAATAAAATTCAGTCAATGTGCAACGATTCACTATTTCTTGCAATGGTTTTTTCTCTCTCTCTCTCTCTCTCTGTTTTTCTTTATTTCACTCGTTTTGTCGGTACGACATCATTAGATATTTCAATGTAATTTTTTCAAAAAAAAAAAAAAATAACCCCCCTTCCCCCGGCCGTGGAGGTCTGGACACGGTGATCGGCGGTGAACAGTGGACGACTCATCCGTGGAATTGATTAATAACGTTCGAAAAGTCTTACTGTTATTATCAATATTTGTTTGTCATCATTACCAAATTCAACAATGCGTTATAACGGATTTATATTATAGTGTTGTGGTATATTCATTTTACACGGACGAATCGCAGTGAGAGATTTCGATATTTCTTTAAAAGTGAATTTATTATTTGCGCGTTAGGTCCCCGATGTAAATTGAAAACGAAACGAATTAAACGCGACTGAATACAGTTAAGATGGGTAATAATATACTCTCGTATAAATAACGAGAGAGCAAACGGGTATAACGCGCGTATCGTACGCAATTTAATGGTTTATTGTGCGAGCAGTTTGGATAAATCGAAACACGCACCACGACTATAACTATTCGCAGTTATAAATCCAATTGTTTTTGTTTTTATTATTATTATTATTATTATTATATATTCGAAATAATTGTACAGTTGTTTACGCTTGTATAACATTGTGTGTTCGGTATACGCTAAAAGTACGCACTGACATATTTTAATAAGTACATGTCGTACTATTAGGTGTTATTGGCTGGCTTCGTCCCTTGAGCTGCGGCTTGTTCTGTGACAAGAAAATACGAACAAATGCGCGGTATTATTCCATGACATTAAGACCGTATAACAATATGTTATGTGCTTGTTTAATTTTTTCTTTTTCAAACTGAAAGAATACAAACTGTAATTTTATATTGGAAACATATTATGTTTAAGTAAATGTGTTGAAAACACGTTTTGTTCGTATACGAAATACGAGTATTATCGTATGATTAGATAAAATACATAGGTTAAATTCAAGTTTAAAAATTACCAAGGAATCAAAAATAATTCGCTATTTTTGGACGAGAAAAAAGATAATATGATTTTTATTCGTTAATTGAATTCCGTAAACAGCGAAATTATAGGAGACGGTAAACAAAAAACTGGTATAAACATAGAGCGACATAATTAATAAAAAAAACATTGAGAAATTGCTTAAAAACCTCCACGAGTCACTTGCCAATACGTATATGGTATACTATATGTATAATATAAAAGCGTAAAACAATTTTATATATTTTTGTGTGTATTATATTTTATGTTAAATTAATATAAACCGGTTTACTTACAATATAAGTTATAATAATAATAATAATAATAATAATAATAATAATAATAATAATATAATTATTATTATTATTATTATTATTATTATTATTATTATTATTATTATTATCTTAAATATAGTTTTAAATGCGCGTTGTCCAACCGTAAGACGTATTATATACCGTCGAATTATTTGATTTCCGTAGTTCGGCGATTATTTTACGTCTCTATAAATTGCTTTCGGAATTGCTCCGTGCAGCAGGCGGCCGTCAGTTAATCCTATCAAACCAAATGCCAATAAAACTGACTGTATAAATAACGCTATAAAGGGTTAAGTCGCTGACACGTGTCCGTATATTTTATTGCTGTTCGACTGCTGAAAACAATATGGTTATAACGGAAGACGACTTTTCTGCGTATATTGTATTTATATACAGACATACACTTTTATTCATCACAGCAAAGATTATATAGCGACAGTTACAAACACATTAGGGTCATTTCGACGTATAATCGTAACTTTTTCGGTTTTTTTTTTCATTTTTTTTTTTGTTCAAGGGGCATTAGTTTCATGATTTTAGGTTTATAAACAATATTATTATACGTGTACGTTGGTTTTTTTTTTGTTTTGTTTATACCGCACTAGACGAGGTTTTATAACGCGTGTATTACGATTTATTTAAATTAAATTTTCAATTTTAACGCGAAACGCCTGCAGGAATTTGTTTCTTATTTTTATATCCTATAAATTGAACAACTTAAATACAAGAACTGATAATAAATAAAATCAAAATAATCGATAAAAGTGTGTTTTTTATACTGTTATTCTTATACGTGTTTTCGCGTTTTATAAAATTGCAGAGTATACTGCAGAGTTGCGTAACAAATATGTAAAACAAAAAAAAAAAAAACAAACGAAATATGAATTAAAAATAAAATTATAATTGTAATCTCTAATAGTATTTAATTATATATAGAAAAAAAAATTATATGTATATATATTCGATAGTGAATAGTAATTATTTTACGGTATAAAAATCGGAAACGTTGAATAAAATGGTCGTTTAGTCGGAACGAAAATTTTAAATAATATTTACAAAAAAAAAAAAAAGTAAACTATACGCGTATCTCTTCGTATTGTAGTGTAGATTATATTAAATAATATAAGCGTTAATGACTACAAATCATAGGTGCACGCGTAAATTATTATTATTATTATTATTATTATTATTATTATTATTATTATTATTATTATTATTATAATAATAAATATTATTATCGTGGTTATATAATAACAGTGGACGCTACTGATAGTGATCTCAATCCCTTTTACAGGCGGTATCGTAAAAACGAGTCCTTATTTTTCACTAAATTTTGTGCACACAATATAGTAAAATACGACGTTTGTGTGCAGTGCGCTGAAACGTACGTGTGTTTACTCGTCTCGCGAAGAGAAATATTATGAATGGTAGTGATGGTCTTTTTCAATGACCGTGGTTGTGGTTGTGTGCCGGTGGTCAATGATGTCGACGCGCAATTATATAATAATAATAATAATAAATTGACACCGTAAGCGAGTAGACACGAAAGTGTCTACACGCTTAGAAAAATAAAACGATAATAATTATTATTACGCGGTAATATTGTATAAAAGATGAATCTACCGAATGTACGTTGAACAAAAGTCCTCCCGAGAATTTTATAAAATATTTTGAGAACAAGGAAAATGTGGAGTTTTTTTTTCATTTAATATAACACTTTTATGTACACTTTTTGTTAACCCTTATATACTCGTATATATGTATTGTCGCCAAATTTCTTTTAGATAAATTATTAATAAACGGTTCATTTGTTGCAAAAGAAAAAAAAAGAATAATAATAATAATAATAACCGTTTTACGAAATATTGTGTAATTTATTATATGTATTATGATAGATACGTATCAAGATACTCAAGTTTCGTAGAGAGAATATCATCATTTCTCTACCCTTCCTCCTTTGTCTACAATTGCGTTCCATTTCCTTAACACACACACACACACATACATATTATATATTAGGCGTTCATATCGGAAACACATTAAACGCGTAATATATATTTGTAAAAATAATTTTAATTTTCTTAAAATGTTTGATAATATGAGAAAATAAAATAAAAAATAACTGTATATAGGTGGACATAGTATATAATCGTGTTGGTACTTGTATTCTGTGTAATGTCGTTTGGTGGTTACTATAAATATTTGTAAATTATCTGAAATTAGTTAGTTCACCTGTGATGGGGGGGGGGGGGGTGGAGGAAACGCCGCTACAAGAAATACGGAACAGATTTGCTGAATACCTCGGACGGTTGACATTGATATAAATAATAATTAATCGCGAAGTCATACGCATAATTATATATAATTGTATTTGATTATTTAAACGCATAATATTTATAAAAAATATTAAACATGTATAAATAATAATACTTATTATTATTATTATAATTCTATGCAGAAGGTAATAATTATAAAAAAAAAAAAATCGTTTATATCCGTGACTATAAACGTGTAAAATTTATTTTTTATTCTATTTTAATAAAACAGTTTTATTGGAAATCTGTAGCCGTGTAGCCCGTGACGAGATACCCCGCGCATTAAAAACATATTACTTAAACTAAATCAAACTTAAATTATTATTATTATTATTATTATTCGTAATGCGTATAAATATGAGTTAACGTGTTATATAACACAAAATGCGATGTATTTTTTCGTTTTACGGTATTTTTAATGTATAATTATTATCGTTATTTGCGCGATACTATCCACTCCGATACGCGATTAAAAAACGAAAACGAATGATTTCAGCGTGAAGACGACACCAAAAGACGGTGGCGTGGGCAAGAGTAACCCGAGCAAGCGGCACCGGGAACGGCTGAACGCCGAACTGGACACGCTGGCCAACCTGTTGCCGTTCGAACACAACATCCTGTCTAAATTAGACCGGCTGTCCATACTGAGGTTGTCAGTCAGTTACCTTCGCACCAAGAGCTATTTCCAAGGTAAGCACTCCCCGCACCTGTACACACCACACCGTCACCGTGTATATACTTTTATATAACGTAAATTTCATACTTGCGTATAAAACATATATTATGATGTATATGTACTTACTCGCAAGGTTGTATTATGAATGTTGCTGATACGCGATACGGACGATAATACGATACTCGGATAGAACGTGATAAAATATTGTAAAAAGCAGTGGAGTGGTTACGGCCAAGGGGGAGGAGGCGTTGTGGGTTAAATTTAATTTTTTTTATAATATATATATATGTACCGTAAAAACGGGTATTTTTTTTTTTTCATTTTTGACAAGTCGACATTTATGTCCATCTGGTCGCCTCGTCTTGCCGAGGGCCGTTGAAAAGAAGAAGAAGAAGGAAAAAACGTCCACGGCCGGCCGAGGATCAGCGGGGTTTATTTATCATAAATTAGCGAGGCACCGTCGGTATAGAAATTCACCGGGGGTTTTTTTTTTTTTGGCGACATTTAAAGTGGAAAACGTCAGTTTATTACGAAAAGATTTTATCACGGTACTTAATAATAATACACTCATTAGATCTCGATTGTAACGAATTATTAGAACGCGGATTAATATAAAGCCACTAGGCGGCTTTCGATCGTTAATTATTTTCGTTCAATTTTTCTAAACGAAATTATTTGAAAAAATGTTCTGGAACCTCGTAAGTGGACCGGAATAATTCGCTAATATAGCGTAGAAAAAAAAAAATAACGCGTTTCAAAACCTCTTTCACAACCGATTGTGACGTTAACGATGACTTGTCAAATGGACTTACTCAAAAAAAAAAAAAAAATCTCTCGACCTGCGCGTGAATATAATTGTTGTACGGCTTCGCATTCAATTCGCGTGGAATTAAGGGGCCCTCCCCGTAAAATTAATTTTTTAGCGTATAAGCGCTAAAACACTTCTGAATAGGACGTACTCCCGTGGTCCGGATAAACTGATTGAATGATTGAACGATCGATGGCGCTCCGGACTACAACGTCCGTGACCCTTATGCTTCCCCGCGGAGAAAAATAAAAACTCGGCGAATGTCTATATGCCCCTTTCACAGTCGTTTTAATCGAAATACAACCGAACAAACTAAATGACACAACGGCGTCGTCAATCGGTCTTCGTCGTCGGTCGCGCGACTATATAATATTAAAAACGAAAAAAAAAACGAATAATAACAATAAACATATATATTGTGCCGACCAGCGCCGGCGGCGGCCGTTCGGCTGCGTGTCTGACGGATGCCGTCGCAGACGCGAGCGTGACGTGACCGAAACACTTTACACGCGACATTGGCGTTTTAAAAACGCGTAGGACACGCGACCTTGACCACGGTCAACGGCAGAATCCGTCCACCTAACCCAGACCAATGGGATATTATGAACGGTACGTTTTCGTAGATGCGGCGGAACTGTCGATCGCGCAAAAGTCGTCGACACTCGAAACGTTCGAGTGTGCGTGAGAAGATGTCCAGTGTAAAAAAGCGCACGAGAACACAACGTTCTTACCGCAATCAGGTAAGACGAGCGCGTTCTACTGTTGGACTTTTCAGTAACTCCTACAGCGAGTGCGTAGTTCACAACGCGTTCACTGTTAATTTCACGTCGTACAAATAACCATATTGTTATATAGAATTATAGTAGTAATCTTCTCGCCGTATTTACAAAGTGTATACATATTGTTTATTAAATTTAGACAATTAAATGAGAAAAAAAGAATCTGTTGTATTTGAACGCCGAAGGAATACGAAATGTAGAAAAACGCTTAATAATTTCTCTGATTAAAAGAAAAACCTTCTCGAGCCAAGCCGCGGGGATAGCTAAGACAGTTCTCGTCCCGTCGAATTCAACTTTTCGATATTCCATTTCACCGAATTTAAATTGTGACGCGTTACCACTGCAATCGATTGGGGGGGGAGGGTACTACTAAATCGGGTTTCGATACAAACATAAATTAATATTTACAACAATATTTCGACCGTTTTTAAATCAATAGTCGTCGTTGAGAGAGAGAGAGAGAGAGAAAATAACGTTTAATAAAGTATAAGCAGCTGATGTTCTGTCCCACACCGTGCATGCCGTTATCGATTGCCTTCTTATTCGTTGACACGCGTGATTCGTTGTCCGAGTTCAAATGTATATTTGATCAAACGAAACGCCCGGCTGGCGGCGAAACGGACGATACGACCGAAATATACAGACAGGATTAAATAATATTTATTTATACACGTATAAAATCGCCTTATGCGCACGATCGATCGACTATTAGACATGTTTTGTACGTATACACGCGGTCTATTGATATTTACACAATATCATACGACGACCTGCGCGGAACTGTTGTTTATAATGTAATAAGCGATTATTATAGAAGCACGCGTGTGCGTTTTCAATAATCGTTTTAATCAGTTTATATCGAATGTGTGTATGGCGGTAGTAGTAGACAATGTTAAAGAATATTTTAAAAATAATAATATATTATAATTGTTTTTTCCTAATGTCTACCATTGCAGCGTATATATGTATATGTATCGCACCGTCAATAATAATATATTATAATACTATACGATAATATGCTAATTCATTATATATACACACACACATATTATAATATGTACCGGATTGCGGGCGCGCCGCCGGAGATGACCAGTTCATTATAACGTTTCACGTAGTTATACACGTGCGGGATACGGTATAATAATTTCTTATGATATATAGTATATATACAAATAAAATTAAAAATTTCTATTATTCCATGTAAATAATCCGTTCGTTACGATGTGTTTATTCGTATATACATTACTCTGTTTGTATAGATTTAAATTTTATTCTCACGTTTATGTAGATTAATCGAATATAATTATTACGAATTAAACCTCTATCGTTGCAATGTATTATGTTCAATATTATACTCTATATAATATATTACTGGTGTCCGTGTCCGTGTGTGTATATGCGGAAAAATATTATTAATTATATGTATATATTAGCTGGCCGTTTTCAAAATAAATAATATCTGTACGCGTATTCGTTAATCATATTTCGTATTCGTTTGACTACGCGACACGTGAACACAAATATGATATCGTATTTGTTTATGTACGATAAAATGATTTTTACTCTGTAAAACGAGAATTGAAATCGAACGAAATACCACGTGCAAACTAATAGCGCGGTATAAATAATACCAGTAGAATTACGAGCCGAAATCACAAACGTTTTCGGAACTCATTTACAAAAAATACTATACATATATATATGTAAATTGTTTATAAGAAAAATAGCTTTTAAAATAGTACATTTGTTCAACTGTAGATTAAATATTTCACGGAATAAATTATACATTTATATCGGGCATGAAATGTAAAATAATTTAGTACTCGACGAAATGGTTCCGAAGCCAATTATAATAAATTATAAAACATATTATTTTTTTTTTTTTGTTATCCCTGTATAATTTTAATTTTTGTCTTATTTAAATAAATATAAAATTTACACGACTCTGTTCTCGCGACAAAATATCGATTCCTCTGCCCCCCCCCCCCACACGATCTATATCCCCTATAATTACGCCACTGCAGTGCGGTGCGTCCCGCGAAATACCGCTACGTCTCAAACTCGGTCAGCCATCCCACAAGGACGAAATCAGTGAAGCGACAACAACTGCACTGTGATATAATACTATACGATAAACCATGTCAGATGAACCAAAATCGTTTGTATAATATTATGTTATGTTCGCATCGGAATCCATTAAACGTTTATGCCGGTAGTTCATTAAAAGTGTGTGTGTGTGATGCTGCCGCGTCGCAGCCGATACATCCGAGGGTTTACTCGACGAAATGGTTGCGATAAAGCCGAAGATAATAAGTCTGAAATATTAGAATTTTTATTATTATTATTATTATTATTATTATTATTATTATTATTATTATTAATTGCCTTATTTGAACGAATATAAATTTGTATTAAAAAAAAAAAAAAAAAATGTTTGTTCTTACGAAAAAATATTTATCTCTCTCTCCATTATGCAGACCTAATTACGCCACTGCTCCGTGATTTGCTATAGCGACGATAATAATAACGACCTGTACAATTACATATTATATTATAATAACTCATAACACAACGAGTGTGTGCAATGATAGATATTCACATACACCGGCGTTCGTGTATACGAAGACGGTATTTAATTCTATTTTATGCGCGTGGAAACGCGCTTTTGAGGAGAGGTAGCGGGATGGAAAGGTTAGGGAGAACGTATGGTGGTAAAGCGTGTGGTTGTGGTGTTTTTTCTTTTTCTTCTTTTTTATTACGCGTGGGAAGATTTAGATTAGAGAGAGAGAGAACCGTGCTCGGTAAGGAAAACGGGGCGCGACCGGGGCGCGAATTGCACAGATGCAAAATTAAATCCGATAGCGGGGCCCAGCGTTAAACACAACCACACGCCGGACGATTTATTATATACCGTTGTGAGGACGCGGTCGCCGTTCGCTACCGTTCGCATATCATATGTGTGCATATATATATATATGCGCGCGTCGTCGATCGAATAGATATTGTTTTATTATTATTATTATTATTATTCTCATTTATTGTGTGTGTGTATATTTTTCCATCTCCGTCCGTTTTATTCGTATTATTATTATTATTATTATTATTATTATTTTAACGTATACAGCCTCCCTCCCTGCAGATGTCCAATGCCGATACCCCCGAAGCCACGAAGCGAGTTCTTTTTTTTTTTCGCCATATACCTAATAGAGTATATTATACAGGCAACGTGTGATAAAACACGCCTTAAATCAATTACGGGGCAAACTTCACTTGATGCTGCTGCTGCTGCTGCAAAGGTGTTGCTCGATAATTACTGTATCTGCCGAGTTCATCTCGCCAACGGTGAAGGGTCTACGGACGGTGTTGCGCACGGAAGATATTATATATATATATATGTACAGAAGAGGAACACAAGAGGGGCAAAGAAAGCGCGCATATTATTATATGTGTACACTGTTGAAACGGCGAGCGCGCGCGCGCGAAAAAAAAAACCTCTTTGCAATCCGATAGTCTGAACCGATAATGCTCTGAAACTGTTGTTTACGAACTTATATATATATATAGTGTGAGCAAAAAAAAAAAACCACATACCGGTTACTGGATGCGTGTATTGTAGCGCGTTTAAATAATTATATATTATATTCGTTTATCGGTTAAAAATGTACGTGTTGTTCCCTGGCGAAGCGGATCTGTATTGTGAAATGATATAAAATTCGCATTATGCTATTCGATATATACCTACGGGGCGCGTAAAAGTACTACTGCATACTCGTTATGATATAAGATATAATATAAATACGAGCAGAGTTTTTTTTTTTAAAAATAGAAAGGAAATTTAATGTTAAGAGGACGTCGTAATAACCGCGTTTGCGTACGTCGTTTTTATTTTAATTTTTTCCCATATTATAAGTAGTCTAAAAAGAAAAACAAAATTCGCGAATATTTGTTACATTTTTAATCCTCCGTGTTCGATTATACACGTACGAGCAGGAGCTATTGGGGGAGGGGGGGAATAATAATAAAACAAAGATATATCGTGGATAATATTATTTTCTGTTGAAAATAATTACAAATAAAACAATTTTCCATTAATTAAAATCAAGGAAATATAAAAATAAAATATATATCTCTTTTTCTTCTTCTTGTGGGTTACGGCCTTCAAGACCACCCCTGCAAACAAATTTGCCACCGTCTTTCTCTACCTTCTGCAACTTCTCTCCATTGTACATTTGGTTCCACTGCCTTAACATCTATTTTAATCCAGGCGGATTTGAAAAATTTTTTTTGCATTCGATAGTCCGATTCTCGTCGAAGGTTTATTTAAGGCTATTTAACATCACGCTTAGGAGTCGAGCAAAAATAAAATAAGATTCAGAACGAACCCTCTATACTGGAATGAAATAGTAGTAATCCGTGGACGGGCGATGCGAAAATGGAACTTACCCCCTCTGCCAATGAAATATCAACATCGACGAATTATATAACCTTATCCATTGTACACCGAGACGAAATGTAGAAATAGAAAAAGGATAAACACAATGTGCATGGAACGTAAATGAAATAAAAATAAAACGGGAAAAGAAAGTAGTCAGATACCACACACACACACACACAACAAACACACACACACACACACAACACACACACACACACACACAACAAACACACACACACACACACACACACACACACACACACACACACACACACACACACACACAGTGTGTTTGCTACAAGTAGAGGCGAACAAGGTTGTTCGCGTTTGCCCGCCGAAGCTACACTGAGCGGTCTGTTGATTGCGGACCGCTATTTATATGTGTTTTTCTGCGTGTCTGCCCACTATTTTTCGTGTCGTAGTGCTATCTGGTGACTATTTTCGTTTCCCGTTTTATCGCGTTCGACGGAAGCGCTCTGTCGGTATACGCGAGTGTTTAGTTTGACGTTTACCGAACGTTCAAACGTATGCTGAATTTATTATTACCCATTATTAAAATTATTTCGCGTGTTTCAATGAAATAAACTTAAGGATTCATCTTTCCTCGTTCTACACTCGTTTACACGTTTACTCGTTTATTTTACATAGATATGACTGCAATATATATATATATATATATATATATATATATAATTGAAATATAACATAATAACTGAAACTCTGTTTACATACATTTGTACTTACTGTTAAAATTGGTTGCACAAGGCCTGTGATTTAAAGTCAGAAATGACATTGTTTTCATCTACAATATTTTCAATACTTTTTTGTGCAGTTATATCAATTTATTGATTACGTTCGGGAGGGGGGAGGTTCAGCCCCCACAAATCCCCCCCGGAAATCCGCCTATGCGTTTTATCCGAGTTAAAAAGGCGGGAATTAAAATCAGGAAATGGAGATGTTTACGCGTTAGATGTGGACTAAAAGCATATTAGATGGATAGGTGATAAGCGCGATGAAATGTGTAAAATAAAATTAATGTATAATATAATGTAATAATATAGTTATTACTAAATACACATATGTGTTTGAACGTAAAATGAACACAAATGTATATATATATATATATATATAGAAATTTGTTAAAAATACGGCATATATAATCCTGAGCCCTATAATGTACGTTTAATTCTACTCGGGGTAATATTATGTGTTATCTCGATGAACGATTTTAAACGTACTTGTGTGTAAAAAAAAGGAACGGAGTATTTTATTTTGCGATTAAAATTTCATTGTGCTCGGAAGGGAAACAATAAATCGCGCGCTTTAAAACACGTTTCTCGTTTAATTAATACCGTCCGCGTTTGGTCAAAAACCATTAATTGGTATAGATTGTCGATATTAGTACTGGAAACATAAGAGACATAAATTTCCATCGCTAAATTAACAGAAATTTCAGTTTTTATCGATGCCGCGGATGGAGTTAAACAATAATATGTGTGTATTTACGAAATTAAATTAAATTTTTCGACCATGCGAAATAACGCAGCACTAATAATTAAAATAATTTACGGGGGGGGGGGGGTTGTCTTTAACAATTCGTTAATATTACGCAAAAAATAAAAAATAAATTATTTATTTTTACTCAACGCTTACCGTTATATTTTATTTGATTTAAATCTTATAAAATATTATACAAAAATAATAATTGTCCGTCAGTCAAAAATTCAACTGAAACAATATTATACACTCCCGTCGTTATTGTATATAATTATAACGGTATTTACGGATACTTTTATTATTATTATTATTATTATACATTTTTAGATTGTATTAATTTAAAACGATTACAAATTGCTGTGAAACGACGTACATTGTGCACCGTTCGATGAGTATCATTGTTGTATGACTTTAATATACGTATATAAGTGATTCGCTTAAATTGCAAACGATTAACTGTCGGCAAACGTCAAAGTGGTACCGGGAGGAGTCTCATAGTCTGTAACACATAATATAGTCGATATAAAATTTGACTGCCATAACCAAAGGAGACCGTATTGAGGAGTGAGTGTACCGTAATAATTATTATTGTAGTGTACGTTTTTATACGAGCAATA
The DNA here is from genome assembly GCA_032441825.1 of Chaetogeoica ovagalla. Classification (NCBI taxonomy): domain Eukaryota; kingdom Metazoa; phylum Arthropoda; class Insecta; order Hemiptera; family Aphididae; genus Chaetogeoica; species Chaetogeoica ovagalla. Next base: position 4,424,768 of record CM063748.1, on the reverse strand, counting down.
AAAAAAAAAAAACAAAATGGCGCGACGGCCGTTTTGCACGGTCGTTTTACTCTATTAATCGCAATATTATGTTCAAAATAAGATTTTTTTTTTTTTTTTTATATGAGATATATTTATATAAATTATAACATAATATAATTGCACATGGAAATTAAGGCTAACCCGTTAGGTATAAATAAGTAACAAAAAAGAAAAAAATATATATACAGGACTATTGCCAAATGGACTGTGAAATATACTATGTAGTGTATACATATATATATATAGTTATCGTGTTTCGTGTAGAAATACAAATAAATTTTATTGTACACTGTTGTATATTTTGAAATAACCGGTTGCGACTTCATTTACATAAATAACGTGCGAAATGACCGGGACATATACGAAAACATCGAGACATCAATGATGACACGCGTGCATATTATATTATGTGAATTATTATATTGTTACGAGCGCGCGTATATGATTAATTTTTTTCCCGGATTTTAATCGGTTTTGATTATTTTTATTACACATTGTAAATAATTATTATTTAGTGCAGGGACGGGGGGACCTAGCGGGAATTTGGGAGGTCAGCTGACCCACAGTTTTTTTTTCTCGATAAAATGTGGGCCCTCAAAATGTCAAATTACATAACATATTTTTTAATTTGAAAAAAAAACATGTACAATGCCGCAGTAATCAATAACAAAATAATATTAAATAATAAAATATAATCCCTTCGTAAAATCTAAAATACTCAAAATCGTTTCAATATTCCAGGTAAATTCGTTAATTTAAAATACATTTTAATGTAACAAATAAAAATAACGATTAATTAATAATACCTAAAGTTTGTAAGTAAGTTTTAAATTTTACTTCAGTTTAAACGGTAATAACTTATATTGAACGTCGGTATGAAAATGTGATAAGAATAAGGTAAATTGCGACCAACTATAATAGGTATATATATAGTTGGATGTAGCTTCTACACGGCGGCCTCTCGTAAGTGAGTCAGACCCACAGTACTAAAATCCTGGGCACGCCACTGGTTTAGTGTTTATATATATGAATCAAATATACATTAGAAAACGATTGATTCCGAGAAAAAAACCACCTGCGAGTAGATCGGACAGTCATCTGTACGATATGCGGATTTATTGTCTCGTATGGGTTTTCGCGTTCTTTTTTATACCACTCCATTTATTAATCAGACATCTCTTCCGCTTCGTATTTTATTTAGAGACGCCTTCTTCTCGCGAGTACATTTCAAAAGGAGAATTTCGCAACCAAGTGTCCGCTTTCAGGTAGATGTGTGCTCGTCCAATGCAGATTTGTCCATTTACAGCGGACATCGCGGTATATCCATCGATGGATGAGTTTTTTCCCGCTATGCTACAAAGCATAATTTTAAAGTAAAAATTTCCATACACACACGAAGAACAAGGAGCCGAAAAACAATCTGTTTGAAACTTTGAAGACAGTTCAATAAAAATAATGAGTTTCAACCGCAAATATATTATTATTATTATTATTATTATTTGATGAAAGTACCGGTTTTTCTATTCGAAGTATTTGACTGTACTTTCTACTAAAGCCGTAAACGCCGCTTTCCATCCGATATTCTTCATACTACGTAATCCATCGCGAAGTTGGATATTTTCGTTTGTTTTCAACGTTTGTCTACTAAACATATCACGTTTTACACGACATTATTGTTATATGTATATAAATTATTTTTATTAAAATATGTCGTTAGAATTCGAATTATTCGTATTTCATAGAAAAAAAAAAGGTTTGATTCGGGTGGGTTATCTAAATTTGAAAATCGTTAGAAGTGGGGTAGCGTCTGTAATAATTTTGAGAACCCCCTCATACACATATTTATAATGAATGTAGTAAATCGAAATTCGGCCTAATACGAAATCTTATAACGAATTACAATTTAGAAAAAAATTTGCTATCGATATTTATATAATACTAAGCGGTTTAGCATTTTCTTCGATTATCGCGTATATTATAACCAACCGACTGGATTTTAAAATACTCGAAATTTACGTGACAACCCGACGCCAGAATATTATTATTATTGCGGGTAATCATTTGTGTAAATCGTCGGTTAGTCACGAACGTCTGAGCGTATTATTATTATTATTATTATTATTATTATTATTATTACTATAATGACTGTTGTTGTACACAATAATATTATAGAGAATAGTGTGAATTTAGCGTGTTAGGGCAGCAGAGATACGAATAACCGCGTGTTCTCCATGTCACGTCGTCGTGATACACTGGAAAAAAAAAACTTTATTTTTGCGCTCATCCCGCCGCGCGGATAAAATCGTGTACTACTCGCGCGTTTTCTTCAAAAACCTTTTTTCTCTCTCTTTCTCTTTTTCTCTCTTTCCACATCTCATCTCATCGCTCTACGAAACTCGCGTTCGCGTACACTTGTCATCGTTCGCACGGTTTTTTCTCCCTTCTATCTTTTTTTTCTGTTACACGACATTACGCGTGTAGACTGCGCGCTGCAGTTATACGTCGAGCCGTGTTTCGCGTTATTTCGCGATATAACAATGCGGCATTTTCCGTCGTGTATATTACACACATTGTGTAACAGAAAAAACACAGTCGTCCGTTTGAGTTATTTTATGTAAGCGTAGCACGCGCGTGCGGCCGTTTCGTATACACTGGCCCACCAATCGCCGCGTCCAACCCGGGCGCAGAGTTTGGCGTCGACCTGCGCAGTGTTTGTCATCTTTCGTGTTACACACACACTTTTAAATACAACGCACAAACTCATTGTCGGCGTACACTGTTTAAATTCGATATTTTTTTTTTTTTGTCTCCCGCTCGTACTTGATTTATAAAGTAATTAATATTTCTAAAAAAAAAAAAAAACTGTATTTTTTTTTTTTGTATTAATTTAGAAAACTATACGAATAACGTCAATTTCATTCGAATAAAAATGATCGCACCGCACACAATGCGTATTTTAGCCGCTTATACACTTACGTTTATTTATAATGAGACCAACACACGGCTTAGGCCTAAAAAGAGAAATAGGTCAGAAAATTGAAGCCGTCGTACGAGCGTAACGACGAATGAGGCGAGTATGCCGTAACGTTCCCTGAAGTCTGCGGACGCAAACTTGTTTTTTTTTTGTTCTCTACTCTTTGTAGTCAGCTATAGTTTATAAACAGAAATCGGTTCTAGAGAAATATTGACAGTTACACGCTTGAATTGTTTTGTGAACTCTCTCTCTGTAGTTGTGTACGAATAAATTAAAAAAAAAAAAAAAATTAGTGGCTATATTTTTGAAACATATTGGAATCCACCGTGAAAAAAGTATGGCGCGCGTCCGTGGCAAAAGTCGTACGTACGCGCGTGCAGTTATAATAATGCGATTACACGCGTAATGAACTGTAATAATACCGCAGGAAAAAAAAAAAAAGAGAAAAAACACTTCTCGTTTTCACAATGCCGTTACTTCGGGTTTTTAACGGGGTTTTTTTTTATATATATATATAATATTGTATATTATTTACCGCGGATTGGTCCGTGGAGTTTGTTGTAACGGTTATTGTTCACGGATGGAATTCGGCTCGAGTGTACGTTGTCTCCGAATTTCGAGCGCCTCGAAGGATATATCATGTAATATTATACATTGACGACGACCCTTACGGGTACGTACAAAAGTAGACGGACTCGAGTAGTCGATCGAAAACGAAGGGCCGTCACATAAGCGAATAATGTTTTTAACGATTCGCGTAAAATGACGTATATACAATTTATATATATGTATTTTACGATATTTCACACGGGTGGTTTGGTTCTTTACGGATCGGTGAAAGTTTTTTGTACGCACCCTGTACGCCACAATACGTAAATGTGGCGCGCATGAAAAACCGCGGTGGCCGATAAAAAGTAACAAATATGTATATTATATTATAATATATACCGCGGAACGGAGGGGAAACGAACGAAAACACGGGGCGCCGCCGTCGCCGTAAATTTAATTTCCATAAACCCGACGCGCGTAATATAATATACATATATAGGTATTACGCACGTATAAAGGTACCGATTTTACTTACCCGCGTATATTGTACAATAAATATTATCCATATATACAATAAATTTATATGTACGGAGAATTATATACGCGCGCGCTTATTCCCGTAAGCCACGTGTACACTTAAACTTTACGCAAAGCTACACCTTATAACCGTTCGCATTATTATTATTATTATAACCCTTCAAGCCGTTCGGCGATCTTTGACGGTTTTCCGGTGCCGACGAGGTGGGGGTCAGCCGCGTGCGACATAATAAATATTGTGCACGACGAACGGAGGGAGAGAGAATAGTGAAACAGGAAAGGAAGGGAGAAGGAAAAAAAGTGAAAAATCGTCGAAGGGATAGAGAGGCGTATCGCGTTATATCGTTTGCGGCGGGAGGGAACGTGCGCGCGCGCGCACACCTCACCGCACCAATGGGGCGTAGCCGGTCGGCATAAAGGGATCGCGTGCCCCATTCGCGCGCGGTCTCGCCCGTATTTACGATTTATATACGTACACGCGTATACGTATGTATGTATAATGTATATTATATAAAAATATACGTACACGACTTTACGGTCTGTGCGCTTGTGTGTGTGTGTGTAACGGGCATGTATACGTAAGGGCGACGAAGGGAGGTGAGGGGGCGCTAGAAAGTCGTATTGATCATTGGGAGCATTGTGTGTGTACGCGGTTCCTGGCCGTGCCGTTCAGCCACTTTGAGGTCAGACCCTTCTCCGTCCGTCTCTCCTCCCGCAGGGCCCGTGACCGGGACAGACGTAGTAACGGCGCCCCGCGGCGATTGATTTTCCCCGTACGTACGCGCGCGGCGCACCTGTGCAGAGTACATACGCGCACACCGACAATTCCCTCCTCCTCACCACCCCCCCCCCCACAACGAGTCTTAGAAAGTGTAATATAATTACGCGAAAATGATATTATTTTTTTTTGTACAAAAACTTTGTTATATACGACACACATCATCTGCGACAGGGATTTTTTTTTTTTGGGAGGGTAGGGGAGTCGGTTGACTCACGCGGTTATAATATTATTACACATTCGAGCCCTCCGATTCACGCGTTAAATATGTTTTCGTTCGAAAACAGACGAATTACATAAAGGATATAATATTGTGATTTTTTTTTGTTGTTGTTATTTCAAGAAAATAAAAATATATCAATCTACGCACACATAGGTACTTTCGGACATTTTCTAAGCCGTTTCGGTTGATGAGACAACCGCTTTTGTCAAACCAACACGTTGTGTGACATAAAAAAAAACGTCAAAGCGTCCCCGTCGAAATCGTTCGTAAACTGCACTCGCGTAAAAGTCGTAAAACGCCCGAATAGATTTTGTTTTTCCACACGATTGTATAACATTATATTGTCAATCCGAGAGCAACGAGAAAAAAAAACATGGCAGTTTCGAACAAAATCGGTTTCTTTTGAAAACGCCCGCTCGACGAATACTGAAGAAATAAACGCCGTAAATCGTTATATATATATATATATAAAAAGTTTATTAATAATTGTTATTTATATGGTGGCGTAAACTGGATGGTGCAAAGGAACCAGAAAATCCTTATATAATTTTTATTTTCAAAAGTCAACGTTCGTTTATTGAACTAAAAGCAGTAAATTGTCGTACAAATAGTGTTTCATACATATATATATATATATATATATATATATTAATAAAATGATTTTATATTGTCACTATATTCACCTTATTGGAACGACTGTGGGGTGGTAAGTAGTTTAGCTGTAGTTTTATTGCTCGAAAAAATGCGTGTAACATTATTACACGTAATTATTTGGACCGAATGTAATTGATGCGAGTTAGGTATGGCGACGCATGTTTTTAAAAAAGAACTCGGTTAAAAATAACAAAAATTAGTAATTTTTAATTTTATATAATAACAGAGTTCATAGAGTAGGAATAGTTATTCCTTATTTACTTATTCACGATTTTTGTGAAACGATTTTTTTTTTTTTTTAAGGAAAAATAAATCGTTTGTAAAGTGCAGTCGGCGGCGCAAAGGTAGTCGGAGGAGTATGTTGTGAGTTAGAAGAAATCATAGAAAAAAATCTCTCTCCACCGCGCCGGAAATTAAAAAGCCAATTTACGCCGTTCCGGTCATTTGTATTTTTGTATACACCGCGTCCCCGTCCACGTTTTGAGTAGTAAAACGTTCGTGACAACATTATTCCCCGTCTGTTTCGTGCCATCGCGCGGTATAAAAAAAAAAACGGATTTTTTCCTTTTAAAAAAAAACGGACATTCGAATTCGTTAAAATAACAAATCCCGGCGCGCAAAATTTAATCCGCTGCAATTATATAAATCCGTATTATATATATATATATATATTACGTTTAAAAAGTTAATCGTATTAGACGTGCGGCGATGGTTCTTTTTTTTTCTATCGTTTTAATTCTATAATTTCACTGAAAAAAATCTTTTGTGTCTCCGGTTCGTCGAACGCGAGGTAAGAGAGATGGTGCGTGCGTGTGTTGGGCGGGGTGGAGAAATTAAAATTTAATTTTTTTTTTTTTTTCTTCTCTCCTTCTCATAATATTCGATACGTATATGCGCCAAAACTACCGGTTTATACGGTTAATCGCGGTCCGACAGAGGTCCCAGTGGCGGTCGTGTTGGGTTTCCGTTCCGCGTCGCAGAAAAACCTGTCTTGTCAGTGCAGAAGGGGCGCGAGCGAGTGCTCATGGGCGAAGAAAAAAAATTATTATTATTATTATACGTATTCGCCAAAACCTGCAAAGAGATAATCCGTAACTCGATCCGATAGCGTTACCGCGCGCAGACCTTGGCAGTTGTCACCGCGGCCCAGTTGTCTTTTGAAACAATTGGAACGACGGCGCGGGTTCTCGTTTCATCCGCAGCCTCGGCTGCAGCTGCACCACGCCGCCACTCGCCTCCGTATAATATAGTAATTATATTACCCCGTATAGCTCACTAACGGACACCGCAGTATTCCAAAGAGTACGTTTATTTTCGTTGTTCTCGCTCACTTCTTTTACCCCGCACGCCGCGTTTATCTCAACGCGTTTTCGTACGCGCAATTATAATAATATTAACGTTATCCCGACGAATAATTGAATTGTTTACAACCGCTTTCGTACTGCACTATGTACCAATAAAAGGACAAATTATTGTATATGTATGTATTTTTTTTTTTTTTTACATTAGCTCGTAGTCTAAGAGAAATATTCCCAGACCGTGCGGGGGGTCGCCACTGAAAAACGGATGGCGATCGAAATGTTTGACGAAAAATGTTCACGCATCGAGAGCGGCGAGAACTGATTGTTGTTGATATCTGTTTGGAGAACTCTCGAGACGATTCTGTAAAAAAAATTAAATAAAGAGTTTCAACGGCAAATGGAGTTGTGATTGCCTCTATTCGGAACACCAAACACTCTCTGCTAAAGCTATAAACAACGCTTTACATCCGTCCGACGTTCTTCGTCGTATATTGTAATCAATTGTGAAGTTGGATTTTTTTTTTTTTTTTTGTCAGTTTATCAAAGAAAATCCATATGCTTTATACAACGCTATTGGGCGATACGTATTTATACGTATATATGTACAAATTATTTTTATTATATTGTCCAATATTCGAATCATTCGTATTTCATATCACATAAAGAAATCGATTCGATTGGATTATCTAAATTTCAAAATTTTCATAATCGCACCGATAAAATGTTTGGGGGGAACCTCTGGTATAATTAATAATATTACGAGTATATATATATATATTTATTTATTTATTTAAACAGCGAAATATTTGTGAACGAAAAAATGTTTTTATATTTAATATACTCTCTTTGTCAATGTTTGAAATAAAATTAGCATATTATGTCGGCGCATATAATATAGTATAGAGTTACGCACGATGAATTATAATTTTTTGCATCGTTTCACTACATTTTATATACACATTGAACGTCGAAAAAATTATATAAACAACTAAAAAAAAAAAAAGAAAGAAAAAAAGATAGCCCGCTGGTATTGTGGACGTCGTTTATGTAAATTGAACATATGGATAAAGACTTAAGAGTTTTGTTATAACTATAAATTCGAAAACAATGCCCGACGAATCGTTGCATTAGATAAAACGCGATTCTAAGCGAAGCTTCGTTGTTGTAATATTATTTATTCTTATATAATAGATAAAACAACGTAATTTTCAAAAAATTAATAAATAAAATACACTTTGTCGATTAATTCGAAATGTTTATGAAAGAAAATTGTGACTAACAATTTTCAAGATTTTTTTTTTTGTTTTTAAACAGTTGAAGTAACGTATGCGTCTGAAATTGTATTATATTCTTAAACCGAGAACTACCTCTTTCATAAATTCCTAAAATTAGCTCAGAATTAAAAATAATTATAATTTTTTCCCTTATATAATATAAGTTACATATTCGGTGAATATTTCCATATTCATATCCATTAGTTTGAAAATTACGAAGAAATAACCGATCGTGAAGAAATCACGTTTTTATGTCATACTTATCCGGTCATTTTTTTCTGACGTTTTGACAAAAAGCGTTGAGAAAATCAAAAAAAAAAAAATATGACCATTCTAATATACCAAATAGATGAAATTTGCTACTCGTTAATCGTGTATGACACTGTATGGAGATCGGAGCACTCTTTCTCGTAGAATGATACAGACGTCGAAGAAGAAACACATCGTTGGTGTAAAACCAACACACGTTCCTCCCTCCGCTCAGAACCCAATAACATATATTCAAATTTTGTTTTCAGCGAAAATTGTTTTTCAAGTACTCATATCTTTGTCTATACACACAGTGAATTTCGAAAACATTTGCAATTTCTGTACACGATTTATTTTCAGACGAAAATGATACATAATAATATATAAACATCATAAGATATTGAAAAAAAAATTAATATTATACTGATTTTCCATCGCGGTACAAACTCAACGATTTGAAAACTACGCGCGAGTGTTTTATTTTTTCTCGATTTCTATTTTTTCAGATTTAATTGGTAAGCAGTTCAGTCTTCGCGTTGTGACGACCGCGACGTGATAATAAATAAAATCTCTCTCGTTGACGGTGGGTAAGGGCTCCACACGTTTTCAATAGGCGTAGGTCTGAACCGGTAAACACTCAAATGGGGGGGAAAAAAATCGCACGTTTCGCTTTTGATAAAATTTACAATTTTTGAAAACATAAATATAACAGTTTATACGTAAAAAAAAAAACGGACTTCTCCGATAGGAATAGGTAAAAATATGTACTCATATAACGGTTAAAATACATTTTGTACATTTTAAACGTTTTGGCGTTACGCAATGTTTTCAAAATCCTTATTCCACAAGACGGCCCTTATACACACTTTTCGTATAGGTGAAAATTGAACAATTATATCGCTCTACGATTCGTAATAATCTACGGCACAGCGGCGCATTTACTTCGTGGAAAGTGGGGGGGGCGGGTAGGCGGAGGGCTCCGCCGAAATTCCAGGAACGATAAAATTGTTTTTATTTTTTTTTTTTTTTTAAGGTCCAGCAAGGGATAATAATTAAGTAATGACCCGACGATACTCGTACTCGACGGACGTCTCAACGGACGAAAAATATTCCGTGACCCGGTCACTGCATCGCTCACAGAAACACCGCGTAGGGCTGCTGATAATATCGGTTTACCGCCCGTCAATTAATGTTTAGTACATGATTTTTACGATTTACTTGAAAGCATTGATCAATGCGATAATGCAAAGGGTGTTTAGCTCGAAATATAATAAAATAAATTCTTTTTTTTTACAATTGATACGACGACTTTGGTCCACTTACACTATACATTATATAGTCGAGGAGGAGATGACGCGCGCGTAAAATATGCGCGGGAAAAAAGAGGAACGGATTTTTGTAAAAAAAAGGAAAAAAAAGAAATTAATAATATAAACGTAATAACGGGATAATAAATTTGGCGGGAATTTTAAAACAATCGTCGAGCTGTACGACACAGCGATGTGTAATCGGTGCCGCCGACACCGACCCCAGAATGTCGAAACGCTTCCGGCGGGCGTGTGTGTACCGTGTAAGCGTCGTGTACCGCCGCACGTGCGCGCTCGTTTATTTACAATGAAAAAAAAAAAAATATATTATTATGCGCGCGGCGCGACACCGCGGTGTTGTGTTCGCCGTCGCCCGGAACCGAAAAAACCCGGTGCACGCGAGGTTCAGCGAGACGAGACGGCCGCGGCTAAGTCCATACGAGCGCCCGAAGTCACAACAAAGTCTTCACAACGCGTCGGCGGCCCCGTGCACACCGGTACAGGACGTAATGGACCGCGACTGCTGGTCGCGGCGGCGGCGGCGGCGGCAACACGGGCACAACAATATTATTGTTATTGTTGCCATTACCCCCCCCCTGCACGGGTCGTTCAGTGTTGTTGTTGTTGTTATTACCGCGGCCACCCGCGCAAAAGCCGCCGCCGCTGCTAGTAAACGCTGTCTCCGTCGGCTTTCCATTATTCCGTAACGCCGTCGTTCCGTTTGACCGGAACATTACGCGAGTGATGGTCAATAACGCTTTTGTGTGTGTTTTGACGCGTTTCGTTTACTGCGTAACGCGCGGTTCCCTTGTTGTAGCAACTTCAGTTGACCCTTTTATTCGTGCGGTGTGGTCAGCCATACAACGTTATTCCCATGATCGCGGTGTGCGTATCGTGTATTTATACGCGTCGTATTATTGTCGGGCGGAGGACAAAAAAAAACAACAAACAAACAAAGATACAGTGAATAGTAATTTATACAAATAAAGAGAACACCGTAATAACTCTAATAATAATAATATACGCTCGCGTAAATAACAGGGGGCAGCTAAGCCGCGCGTACCGCGAAGAACAGCGGCCGCCGCCGTCGCCGCGTTTGGGGCTTCTCTCTGCGTCGTGTCCGTCAATCGTCAGCGGATTTACAAGGTTTCGTTTTGTAATCCTTTGATAGTAAACATTGGGTTAGGCCACCGTGCTAAGTGACCGCCGTTTGTGTGACATGTGTTTTGTGGGTGTTTTCAATGGTCACGACAATACATAATTATATATATTGCACGCCGTTATAGGTTTATATTATAAACGTCGAAAGTCAAATCGATTTCGTAACGGACACAAATGGTCGCGATATACACGGAAAACTTTTATTTTTTTCTTTTTTTTTCGTAATATTATACCGCGTCTACTGTGAGAATGGTGATTCGTTTTTTTTTTCTTCAAAGAATAATACACGTAATCGAATTAGAATTATTTGTAAAAAAAATTAATTTGTCAATAGACTTTCGGCAGAGATTCGTTTAAAAAAAACCAAGAACGACGGAAACGTCATCGCGTGTTACTCGAGAGAACAATGATGAAGCCGCCGCGCGGTGTATTTAGCTAAAGATCGAACGTTACGACACGGGTTTTGGATAAGTCTGCGCGAGTGTATTTACACAACAAACACCCGTGTTTCACTAACATATACATTTATAAATCAATGTAACAACTAATTTTTTTTTTCCGAAACAATTATTTTTTTTTCCTTCCGAGTAACAAATTATCGTTTTTATGCGGGCAATATTTATAACGACGATAGGTATTTAAAACGTGTTCGAAACACTGCATGTATAAATTATTGTATTCGAAATGTTTTCAAAAAAGTATTCGGAACAGTATACCTAAAACTGTTTTTACTATATGTCACCAGATGAACAGGAGTGGTGTATTGGGCTCGATGATGGTGTGAGCTGGCGTTTGGACGGTAATGGACCGTCGAGTGGTCAGGAGCCTTTTGTACTTTTTTTTCCCCGCTCATTTTTCAACAATACGGACCGTTTAAAACTTTTTCCCCCCATCCTCTCCAGCCAAGGGCGTATTTACTTCATCCCTTAGGGGGGGGGGAGGCGAATAGAAAAAAGGGCCCGTCGAATCTGTTGCCAACTTAGAATTATCGAATAATTATATAAAAATAATAAGTTTTAAATAAAAAAATGTTTTATGACATTTTAGTTTTAGTTCGATTAATTTTAGTTGTCAGTAGATATAGGTACATACACAACTATCTAGGGGGGGGCGATCGCCCCATCGTCCCCCCCCCTTGTATACGCCCCTGTCTCCAGCCCTTGAAAATTTGAAATGACGATATCTCCGCGTCCGTTTCCTCCCACACTTATTCTATGTCCGCTCCGACGACCAGCGCATAAAACGTTATTGCGTATGTACAACGCGTCGTGGACCCGTAAACACATTGTTTTCATAATATATTTCAAATTTATTTTAGTTTTTCATCGAAACATACATTCTGTTATTCGTATACGCATATTAATACCGTACCATATTCATATTATTGAACGAGAAATGAGAACCGCCTCGCGTTCGAACGGGGCAGATCGAACAACAACGCGCGCGCATGCGGTTGTGTCAATTACGAATACAATTCGTGGTGAAATATTATAACCTAATACACCGTAATTCAGTCTCGCTTCTTTTTTTTCTTCCTTTTTTTCTTTCGTACGTATTTATATTTATATATACGACGACGACTTCAATCGTTACACAATATTATTATTGACGCCGCGGGGGTAATGCGCTCGTATAATGAAGAAAGTTACAATTAACAAAAAGCCATAAAGTATATAAACGAGACGATATAATGTGTACACCGCACGGCCGATCGTGTACGTATACTTATTATACACTCGGCTGGATATAAAAAAAAAAAATAATAATAATACGAGTTTTAATCGTAGTAAACTAACATTTGTGTACAACATCATACGTCACGAAGAATACGTCGTCGTCGTCGTCGTCGTCGGTCCGTGATGGAATATTTTTCAAACGCATATATCATACTAGTTGTCCCCGTACAGCATATTGTTGCCCGTAAAAAATGACACCTTTTATATATATATTTATAATTTTGTTCGAAATTTCGTTATTCGACACTCGGTGTTCAAAACACTTTGAAGAAAAAAACGATTTTTACTTTAACTTTGATTTTTATTTTATTTTACACTTATCGGCTTATCGCGTGTAGCTTACCCTGAAGTCCTTATTCGCTTATTTGCATAAAATGCCCGCGGCAAAAAAAATATATATAATAACCTTTTTAGCACAGCTACAGTAACGCTGACGAATAAAATTTCACCGACTTTTTAAAACGTATTTCACGTTTCAGTTTCCTCGACAATCGGGCTATCAAATGCAAAAAGAATTTTTCAAATCCGACTGCTTGTTCAAGAGATTGGCGCGTTCAAATAAACAAACTTCAGCTTTATCGTATATTATTAGTATAGAATATAGATAATCGTCTTCCAAATAAAAATATTACGAGATTCTGTAAACTGTTATTCGTAGACGAATTTAACCGGGTTTAAGTAGGGTTCAATAGGTGTTTAATTACAGTTTATATCATTTTTGTTATTCATAGTGGATAAACTTTATATTTGGATCACGAACGGGAGTTTAACGATAAATCTCCGATTTTAAACTAAATAATACCTAGGCTTAAAGCCGGTTTTAATCTGGAAATAACCGATAATTTATGATTTTATGTAATTTTTTTTTTATGTTTTAATAGGTTTTTATAAATATTTTTTAATTAAAAAAAAGATTGACAACGCCGACGTACAAAACGTTAAATACTTATGTAAACAATTTAAAAAAATCTACATTTTAGACGGCGAAAACGTATAAAATCCATACAATGAACCGTTAATGCTGTTAGACGCATACGTAATGGATAAACCATAAACATAATCCGTAGTCTATAAAATCTTCGTCTAGACTATTGATTTAGTTGATTATGAATATTGTACTCAGGGTTGAGAATTGAACCAAGTTTTCAAAACCTAGTGTTAAACTTTAGCGTTTGATCTTGACTGTGAATAACACCGCACGGAGGTGTTAAGGAATAAAATAGTACCTCTTAGTTTTTTTCTTAACAATAATATATCGACTTCTTTTTTTCTCCGACTTTTCTATATGCGTCGAACGTCGGCCAGCAACATTTGTTTTTCCGCTTTCTTTTTCGCACGAATAAAAAAAAATTATTTTTCGTTATTTATTTCTACCGTAGTGAAAACGATATAATCGTATATAAAACGGACGTTTTACAATGAATTGCAAAAAATATTTCAAAGCACGTTTAAACGACGCTTTGTTCTGTCTTATTATTATTATTATTATTATTATTATTATTATTATTATTATTATTCGGTCGTATGTGCATATTATACGTGTTTAACCTTCTGCGCGATTATTTACGCCAGGTCGATACGTGTGTTTAGTCGCGGATACTGTGTAAGGAAATTAAATATGAAATAAACTGCGTCTAAAACGAAATTATAGCAAGACTTTTGCGCCATCATTCGTATGGATTCATTTATTTATGGGTCGCTGCGGTCATATTATGTATGTATATAGATATATATTTTTATTTTATTTTAATATAGAAAACAATTGTGTTTCGTCGCATTATACGAAAATTATGGAATCCATTGTGGTTAGGTTGAGTCAGTTTAACGTTTCCAGTCTCTTCTAGAACGCAGATTATTTACTTTTTAATATATCAGACGTCTTTTCAAAGAAAAAATAAAATATTCGCGAATACGATTTCTATAAAATACTTTTATTGGTGTATTTTTAAATAAGCATTTTTTCCAGCAGCCAATGATGATGATAATAATAATAATAATAAAATATAATGTTCGATAGGTGTGTACAATTATCGCAATAAACGCGCTGCTATTCCGAAATCTCGTAATCATACGTTTTCGTATAATTAGTTATCCGTCGATTGTCCCGTCGACACGAATACTTTGATGATTTAAAACGATTTAAAATTCAAATATAGACATTGAGTATAAACGTATACTTGTAGCCGCAGTGGCGTATTTACCAGCCGATTGCACCGTGGCGCCGGGGTTTTTATGTAAACATTTTGAAATTATTAATAAAATATAAAATTAAAAAAATATATACATATATATATATTTAAATTTCTCTACTTTTTTTTCTTGATATTTGATTAAGAAATAACGCGTGTATTGTACTATATTAAATATAGTTCGTAAAACATCTCCGTGTTCTTTGTAGAAAATGAACGTGCAACGGTAAAAATATTCTAATCTCGTACAGGCGTTTGTTTAAATTAACGTTAATTTTGTGCAAAATACCGGAAAAGTCAAAAGTAGAACTAAATTATTATAATATGCCGTTAATTTCTTTCTTTATCTCCCCAAATTTTTTTTTCGTTTTTATACTAATATTGCTAAACTTACTACAATAATCCAAAAAAATTTTTTAAATATAGTAATATATTGTTAATAAATAATATATAATAATTACTTGTTTGTAAAACTTTTCGATAATTTTTCAATCGAAATGTTTTAGTCTCGAATAAAATATTTGACGATAATAATAATAATAATTGATTTAATCTATATATTCGATACCTAGTCGAATGTGTGAAATAATAATAATAATAATAAGCTGTGAAACTTGGACCATAAAAAGAATACAAGATAAAAAATAAACTGTAAGCAATTGCATTGTGTACTTGGAAGAGAATACTTCGTATTATCGAAAGGAGAAAAAGCAATGCAGAAATTTTACAAAAAGTTAGAGAAAAAGAGAGTATTGCTGTCTACCATTAGGTCAAGATGCGGAAAACTTACGGGACACTTAATAAGACAAAGCCCTTGCATAATCGACATAACGGAAGGAAGAATTAACGGACGGAAAGAAAGGGATGATGGAAACGGTTGGATGATATAGCAACGAGTATTTTTACATACCTATATAGTACTGGACAGGGAGGATTGAAAGACGGTTCTCGCTACGACGAGGCTTCAGTAAAAGAAGAAGTCAAACATATCGAATTTCCAATTTTTTTTTCCCCCAAAATTTTTTAAACATATCCCTTTCAAAAAAAAAAAAAAAATAATAATAATAATAACAAAATCCCGCGTTCGTTCTCCGAACAAGTGCCGTTGAATAATACGAAAACAAAAGCGTATATTCTTTACAGATACCGGCCCGTAAGTAATAATAGTACGAGTGTATATAAATATTGTTGAATGTATCAATGGGAGCCGCACCACACGCCGCGAGGGGTCTTCTGCAGACGGTACGAGAGCGCGCGCGCGCGTTTAAATACGCTAATTATTATTAATGAACGACGGACCGAGACCGCCATTGGGCGTGTAGGCGAACAACTAGCCGCGGCTTATTTACACAGTAAATTTTTTTTTCATTCTCTCTCTCTCTCTCTCTCTCTCTGTCTCACTGTCTACCGTTACCGCGGCGTATCCGTATGGATATACCCGAAGCGTGCAATAACGAATAAAATGTCCCACGGGTAAAAGAACAAAAAAAAAAAACTGTATAAATATTCCAGGAGTCGGCGGGGGCTGTGTTACAAGTGTGTGTGTGTGTATAGCATTCGTTTCGATATTGTACGACAAACTGCTGCCGCCGCAGCAGAAGCAATGAGGCGATGATATTCGAATACGATATAGATACGCGTATGTATACGTCACGGAATTATACGAGCAACGAAACTGAATATTGTTTGTAAGTTTCCAGTGTGTTCGAGTATATATATATATATATGAATAATACGCGCGCATAATATTATTATTATTATTATTATTATGTGTAATATACGCGAAACTCTATGTTGGCTGCGCCGCGGTGATCACGACAAAAAACGCGTAACGTTTTTATACTACACGCCGGGACGCCGTTACCGCCGCTACGCGAGCGTGGGACGAGTAGAGGGAGTGTAGTACGAATTTGTCAGATTTATACGCACTGTATAAATACAAAAAAAAAATATATATATATTGCGGTTTAAAAATATAAATTTTCTAAAACAAAACAAAAAAAAAAAAATTAACACGAAAAAAAATATATGTACATATTATAACGCGCGCGCGTACTCACAATATTATTATACGTCGTGTGTTATTCAGCCTTCGGAGAGGAGTGAGGTAATACGACCACCAGACAGTTCTTTCGAAGGACAATAATATTTTAATTATTATAATGACACACACATGTTTATATATAACGTTTATGTCATATCGTACGCGTAGATTAAATGCTTTTGTTGTTATACGTATATTATAATGCGCTCTTTTCTCTCGTTTATAACGTCTATTTTATTTATTTATTTTTTATATATATATATATATAAATGCTTTTCCGGCCGACGCGTTTATGTTGGACATCAGTGAGAAAATTCTTCGTTTCGCGATCGCTATCGGGACGAATCATTATAATCACGCGAATTACCATTTAAAAATTCACGTGGAAACGGTTTTTTAAATGACCTCGAACTTGTATATATATATATATTTTTTTTTTTACGTAATCGTCGAATAGTTTTGTATAAAAAACCGTTTGTTTTTTTTTTATTAAATTTTAACAATAACATAACTGTAGCGTTAAATAATAATAATAAACGCGTTATGTTTTCACTTTTAAGTTTCTGAAACGAGGATTGGTTTCACCATAACGACGTGTTTTTTTTTTCTATACTCAAAAATTCTACCGGAAGGATTTGCCACGATCTGTGAAGTGCAGGTCATACCCGATTTCCGATAACAAATTACTAAGCTAATCAGTATTTTAGAGAGATTATTCTTTGTTTTTCTCAAAAGCGCCTAAAAAAAAAAAAAACTCGAAAACTACCGAAAAATCACGTTAATATTACGCGAAATATTCGTACAAAATACTTATGTAATTTGTATTATATTAGGGGAGAAAGATTCTTTCAATTATAGGATATTACTATGGCAATTATAGATTTTAAAGTATTTAATTCATAACTTTTGGTGTTTTAAAATTTATTACAATTGTCAGACGCAGATACGCATCATTTCAATTGTACTCGAAAAAAAATGATGAAAATCGTTTGTAATAGTTTCAAATTTTTCGAAAAAGTGTAGCGTTTTATTTATTTTTTTTTTTTTTTTGTGGTGAATTATACGTTTGTTCAAAACTATAATGCGGTCTTATAGAGTCTTGAAATTTTTACCAAATATATTTTGTAACATTTTACTATATTAACGGAAACAATTATTGAAAACGTGGTGTTATGTAATAAATTATATTAAAAAAAAAAAAAGATGTACTGTAAGGTTAATCGTAAATTATGTATTCTATACACCCTATATGTATAATAATAATACCTGTATTATTATTATTATTATTATTATTATTAAACCGTAGCTCCGCTCAGAATCGCGTTTTATCTAATGCAACGATTTTTTCGCGCATTGCTTTCAAATATTTAATAACAAAACTGTAAAATCTCTATCCAAGTAAAATCACTTGAGCGACATCCACAACACCTAGCGACTCGTTACCTCTTCCTTTATAAATTCGCAAAATTAACCATAACTGTATATTATACGCAGTATAAAACTTCCACCAGTACAATATATACGAGTAAATAAAATACACACGAGCACGATACCAGCTGTCATTATCTCTTATTCGATAATTCGTTTGTCAAAAACGGTTTTATTAAAACTTACGGGATGTCGAATAATAACAGTCAATTCCACCGGTATATTACAGTAAAGGTTTATAAAACGTATACGTATTATACATTTTTTTCTTTAATCGTCTAACAAAAAAAAAAAAAACCGTTTTTCGCGTTTAAGTATTAATTTTATATATATATATATATAAAACATTTTCAATTATTCAACTACATATATTATATCGCGGTCTTATACGTGAATACATAACGTTGCTAAATTTTCATATACAGTATAATAACACCTGAGCGTGTATATTGTACGATCGTAATTTATACTTTATTATAATTTAAATATTTGATGATAAATTCGATTTCGCTACTATTCGGCGGTTTACTGTATTTTGG
Organism: Chaetogeoica ovagalla; assembly: GCA_032441825.1. Lineage (NCBI taxonomy): Eukaryota > Metazoa > Arthropoda > Insecta > Hemiptera > Aphididae > Chaetogeoica > Chaetogeoica ovagalla. The sequence continues at coordinate 4,405,804 of CM063748.1, read as the reverse complement.
ACAAAAACTATTATTCGTCTGCTTTCAATACTCTGATTTCGCTATATATATATATATTTTTTTTTAAGGAATATCGTTAAAAACTCGTTCGAAACACTATTGTATAGTTTATTTATTATTTATTTCTTTTTTCTTTTTCTTTTTTTTTAACGCGATTTTGTCGACGACACACACACACGTGTTTATAGGTAAATTAGGCGGTATATATGGTCGATACCTCCTGACTATAAAATGGTTGGCAATTATTCTCGCAAGCCGGCTGACCACGTCAATTATTATAATATGGTGTGTAATTTTTAGGGCATGTGCGCAGCAGCGGTGAAAATTCTCGAACCGTGACTATCGTCTCGTAAGGGGGTGGTTTATTCGAGGGAATAATACTAATTAAAATATATAAGAATATATTTTAATGTATATATATATATATATATGAAAAAAAATTTATGAAACGAATTTCGAACGGTACATGCTCTGTGCTCGCATGCCTATTTAAATACGCTTAAATTTTGAACGCTATGCTTATATAATATAAAAATAATAATAATAATGAAACGAGAGTCGGTTTATAAATATATTTATATATGGGACTCGTATTCACTTGGGACAAAACGGTTTATGACCTGTACCGTATAATATATATACGGGAGTTTAATAAATATAAAAATTAATAACAATAAGTAAAATTACATATTTCGAGAGGTCATTTATTTCCTCCCTCCCCTCAGTTTTTATTTCTATATCCACTCGATCCCCTCGGGTATGCGCACGCCAAAAGTCAAAAACAGTTAAATAAAATAAAAATACAGTTATACTTGAACCAACTCCCGCCGAGTGGTCGACGTCCATTTTACGTGTGCGTATTACAATAAGCGTCGAAGTCGCGACTTTGGATTTTATAGCGCAGAAATATACAGATATATTACGACGGGAAAAAGTGTTAAAATAATATGTCTTATTAAAAACGGTGTACAAAAAAAAAAAAAAAAAAAAATTAATAAATAAATGATGCGTTTTATTTATGAATAATATTATAGTAAATAATAGTTTGCCGAGACACCGCGCGATTGATATCTAAACCGTAGACGGTGGTGCGTATAACGCGAAAATGTCTAATGAGACGGGGAATGAATTCTTCTCGCACACAACACTACGGGATTACTACAATACGGAAAACGCAAGACAATTGGAATTCAACGCGTACGTTGTAGGGAAAAAATAGAATAACGCCGAGGTACAGCGTTTAAACGTAATATTTAAAAACGCTACACGCCCGTGTAGAATTGTTTTGTATTCGAGCGGAGCGTGTAAAACGAATTTATAAATAATTATCAAAACGCCGCTATTGCGAATCCGAGCACTGCAAATTAACAAAACAATACCGTTGCGCATATATATATATATATAAACGTATTAATTATTATTATACGGTTGAAAGGATAGCAAAAAAAAAAAAAAAAATTATTATTATTATTATTGTTGTTGTTGTTGTTGTTGTTATTATTATTATTATTATTATTATTATTATTATTATTATTATTATAGAGAAATACGACGACGGACTGGCCCTGCTGTCAGTTGCTGCAGTGCGCTGCGTTATATACCGCGTGCATAGCCCAGCAGCAGCTGACGTGTGACCGCTCGGGATATGATATCGTCGGCTAGATGGTATAATTACACCGTATACACATACACACACACACACATAGGTATAATGTCCTAATGACAGATATAAATCAAACGACCAGATGTTTTGGTGGCAGGCACCCCTTCCCCCCGACACTTTTCGTTACCTTCCCCGCGATGATGTCATCGCCCCTCTGCCACCACCACCACACGGGTATATAGAATATATATATATATATATATATATATATACGCCTTCTTTCCCGGGCTAGTACGAGGAAATTAATTACTTTAAATGCGGTAATTGTTTTTTTTTTTTTTATTTTTTTTTTTTTTTTTACGTTATAGCGTCTAGTACAATAATAATACGCGACGAATTAACAATAACCTAACTGCGACCATACGCGACTTAACGTCGTAAAACGACATCGAATGTTTCAAAAGTGTTATAATGTTATAATGTGCGTATTATACGGATTGACTGACGAGTAATATTAAATATTATTATAATATTAAATATTATAATAAATTTTATTCTACGACGGCGTGTATAAATTCGATTTTCAAATAACGTTTTTCATCCCAAAGCATTACGACCCTATTGCAGTTAGGACGACGGTATTATTATTCTCAGCCAAGCGAAACGTTTATATATATATATATATATTGGTTTTTGGTGGTACAAGGACGTTTTGTGTCCCGTGAACACTTTTTTCGTGTAGAGAATAGGAGTTTATACTGCTCGCGCAAGGCCGTTAGCCAGCAAAAGTTTTACGGTCAGAGGGGGGGGGGAGGAGGGCTGAGAGAATAATAATAATAATAATAATAATAAAATAATAGAACATAAATAGTTAAATTTTATTTCGAGTAAAAAATTTCAGGCCCGTTGAATTCTAAACCCCCGGATGATCTATTTATACTTATAATTTGTAAGTATACTCCGTTTGACACGGTTCTCTCGATATTTATGAAATTTTAGATAAACGCGTGAAAATAAATAACGGAAAATCGTTAAGAAAGCGAATGACACCCGGTTGAAGGCGTCGCGTCATCGACATACATATTCGTTTCGGACATTTTGGCAATTTTTTAATTTTTTCTCGTGAAATATAAAAATCGTTGCTGTCGTATACATAATAATAATACTACTCTACAATCGCCGTCTAAACGAATCGCTTCTTCTTCACCCTATAGGTTTTTCAAAGAAAAACTCACATAACTCGTCCATCAATATTGCATAATGTAGTATCGTCGTTGTTTGTCGAACACTTTGAAAAATTTTGTAATACTCAGACGAGAAAATAACTACAATTTTTAAAATAGATTTAACAATCGTCCACGGCAACGACAGTGTGCGCCATGTTTTCGGACGACTTTTTCTTCGGTGCGTATAGTGCCGGGTGTACAGACTCTTAAAGTCGAATGTCTCGTAAAATTTCCCCACGACAATCGTTCGACAAGGCTGATTATGATGTTTTTTTTTTTTTTCAGAAGAGTTTTACATGGATTAGACGTGATGGCGCCACGTTTTACATTTTAATAATTCCATCGTCTCTCGTATATTAAAATATTTATTATACAATACCATTAAAATAATTCGTTAAACGGTACCTATCGGTATAATAATAATAATAATAGTGTGTACTGGTCAACGAAATATGAAAATATATAATATGCGAAAAATCGTTTGTTATACGCGTGTATGTTTATATATAAAAATGAGATATACCAGAACCGCGTGAACTGCAGTGTTTCGATATAGAAAACCAAAAATTATTTTGCGGTCGTGCGAAAACATAAACCTGTATGTGAACAGAAACCGTATAAGAACGGTAAATGAGAACGAGAACCCGTGTACACGTTCGCGTGCACGTATATTATTTTCACTTATTGGCGATTTTCGTAAACATTATTTACGCACTCGTGTACAAATCGCGTAAATCGTGTTAAACACTCGTAGGAAAAACGGTAAAGAATTAGAAATATAAATAGGTATATAAAAAAACGTGGCTGTGTTAATTAAAAATATACCTCGAGACGTTGTTCCGACGTTATAAATTACACGGGTTAGACGTCGCGTAACGTGTATATGAGTATCACGAGACGTATTCTCGCGTACAAAAAGAATAACCGAAAATGAAACGAAACACTGTGTCGTTTAATTCTACCTCAACAGCTACTTATATTTTTCACATTGTATTCTATTCCGGTCCAAATCTCTGTATGTGGTCCCATAAGTCATTGATTTCGTTCGGCGTATTCGTGTATAATACAAATATCTAACCGCGCGCGTTCTCCACCAATTAATAATAATTTTTGTATTTATTTATTATTTTTCGTTGTCCGACCGTTACATTCGAATATTTTTTTTTGAAACACTACACACCGTAATCCAGTGGTCGTTTTTTTTTCTTTTTTAATTTTCGTCAAGTGCGCGCAAAATTAAATTACGATTTTTAATTGGTTTTTTTTTTTAAATTTATAAATTACACACATTTAAATACTACACATTCGCTGCTGCGGTATATTTTTAAAAGACTAATAAAATCAGATGCGAACGGAGAGCTACTTTGTATTATGTAATAATACCGCGGCGTATTATTTTCATATTCATACGTATATTATTTATAGTAGCGTATTAACGTAAATGTGTTTTGAATAACTGACATGTTATATATATATGATTATAATAATATGCGTAATTATTGTGCTAAGATTACGTTAAACTTACCACACTGTATATTAAATTATTATAAAAGCCAGGGCAGCTGTCAGTATTTCGTTTTTAACTTATATATAAGTAGATATGTACTCGTATGTATATATATATATATAAAATCCGCTATAGATTACATAATTCCTCTGGTAAAAGTAAAAATAACAGTAAACAGCTTTTCTTTTTTTTTTTTACCAACGATTAATTATTATAGAGAATAATCTTTTTTTTTTTTAAATATAATAAATATGATTTGTATCTGCCTAACCTTTACTATACACATATTTCATCATTACAGAAATAATGTACCGTGCAGTAAAATAATATTTTTGTACATTGAAACAGAATATTTATTACCCGATAGTGTTTTATTTTTAATATATATATATATATATACGTATTTATTCGCGTATCTTATACGTTTAACGTACAATTAATTCGATAATAATATTTTATTAGAAAAATAATAATTTTAGACTGAATACTAATTTGAACTATATTGAATTTATTTCTAAATGGTTTTACTATTTCTCGGTGCATTCGTTTAGGTGTTTTAATAATTCAACAAGTAATACATAATAAACAAGTGAACAACAGAAATACGCGTTACTTGCACGCATAAGGAATTCACTATTGGGTAAATTATCGTTTTTTTTTTTTATTTACTTTTCAATTCTTCATATCTCCGTCGAATGAACATTTCTAATAATATTTTCATTTTTATCATTAAAAACGGGTGTTAAACATTTTCTTTTTGATTTTATTGAATCGTATATAAATATAGTAAATCGCGAAGTTCAACAATTCGCAAACCCAATTACTACACGTTATATCTATTTCTTAAAATATAACATTTACATAATAAATGAACGTTATAATCGGAGCTCGAAATAGTAAAGCGCTAAAACGTACTGAAATATGCGCGCTGTATAAAAAAAATCTTAAAATACGCAATAATAAGAAGAAGAAAATGAAATTATTTTATTTGTAAATAATAATTATAATAGTGGAGGTCGCCGGCCGCTCACATTGCCGATATATCGCGGACAATTCGACGCAGAAAAATAGACTATATATAATATGAATAATATCTAAATGATAAATGTGGATAATTTGTCTTACCCGTATTCTTAAAATTACGAGATTTACAATAACAAGAATAATAGAATGTTATGATAGAAAAAAAAAATAGATTCTAATCTCGGAGAACGGCGTTTAAAATCTAAACCGGTTCAAAAACATAGATTTTTTTCCTTTTTTTTTTTTTTCTTTCTTTTTGCTCGAAACGATAATACAAATTATTCCGCCGGTTGATAAGTGTTTACAATTATTGCGTTCGGACGAAATCCTCCGCAGACGATATTTTCTAATTTTGACGACCTTCGATGATGCCGTATGTACTACGAGTATATATATATATATATAAAAAAAAAATTGTAAACGGATAAAGAAAACCGCGACGCGCGCTCCGCGAATTCCGTGAACGTTTTACTCTCGTTCGGCCGAGTTTAAATTATATTGTTTCGTGTGGGTTAAATATTCACAGACATTGCACAATAAATTTATATATATATATATATAATTATAATATATAAATATTGTTGTTATGAGCAACGTATAATTCATAGCGCCGCCGGTTCCCACTGGTGCACGTCGATATTGTAGGGAAAATGAGTATACTCGCGCGCGCGTGGGGGGGGGGAATAAAATAAATAATAATAATAATAATAATAAAAAACCGTCTCGAAAGTCATAAAAAGACATATGATATATTATTTTTATTACAATAAACACGCCGTGATCGCAGCTGGATAACGTCGTGTTATAGAAATGACCACGACGATACACATATATATATATTTTTTTTTTTTTTTTACAACATAATACGTCTTCACCGCGTTGATGTATCTGGGACTCGATATCCGGGCGGCGGAACGTAGCGGAGAGAGAGAGAGAGAGAGAAAACGAAATCCAGTTTACGCGGATATTTCGCCGGAACAATATTTCTTTCTCCTCTCCCCCGCCAACACCGCCGTTACCAACACGCGTATAAGTGTGTGTGTGTGTGTGTACTGCACCTAACCCGACTGGCAGCAGCGATCTCCGGGAACGGAGGGACAGAGAAACGGGGGATAGGGAGACACAGAAATCGTTTATTTGCGATTAAACAGGAGGGTGTGCGGAGGGTGGTGGTGGTGGTGGTGGTGGTCTCGCCGGTGGATATAGAGGGGATGATTTGTTTTGACGCCAGGTGCCCATGGTAACTGGATTACTTATACGTATGTATATATATATATATATTATATAAACGACTGCGGCGAAATCGCGTGCGACGAACGGTTTTTCGGGCACACGTACCGCCGCCGCCGCCGCCGCCGTTTATATTATACCGGCGACCAATGATACGATATAATACCATAATATACCACGCGAGTGCTCGTACGCGCGCGCGCGTGTGTGTGTGTGTACTATTGCAGTAGTGCCGGGGCACGGGATGAAAAACGTGAAAGCACGTGCGCGCGCCCGGCGACACCGGACCGTGGCGGCGGTACTGGTAACGATGTCGGTGCTGGTGGTGGTCGGTAAGGGGGAAGGCACAGTCTTACTGATTTTTTTTGTTTTTTCTCAATTCTGACATGTGATATATTTATGTCACTCTGTGAACGAGTTGTGCGGGGCGGCGGTTAGGGGAGAGGAAAGCAATTTCGTCGTCGCCCCGTTCACGTGTATACGCTCGTTGTTGCACGCGAAAGTTTTCCTCTAAAAACTCGTGTGTAAGTTATAAATATATTATTATACTCACCGATACCGCAGTATAGTTGTATGTATATATACACATACGTACTGCGCTCCGTACGAATTTAATATAAAAATCGTACGTCACACGAGTAAAGTTTATGAATCCGGTTTTTATTACAGACGGAATTGTGGTTTTATTATTCCCCCCCTCTCTCGTTCTCTTCAAAACGTTTTTTATTTTTTTTTTCTTCTCGGTTTTTTTTTTTACATTTTCTTATTTATTTATTTCGTTTTTTTTTTCATTTTATATTTATACGCGTATACAGTAAGACGACTGCAGGATAATTCATAAATAATATATAAGAAAACAACGTTCACGTACGAAGACCGCTGTGTGTGTGTGTACACAATAATAAATAATTTTCGTCCGGTTAATTAAAGCAAAACCAAGTGAAATAAGACTGCAGCAGTCGGACGAAAAAAAAAAAAAAAAGGACGAACACGAATATTTAATATTAAATACGGTGAAGATGCGAGAGTGGAACGAATGGTAAAAAGGGTACACACACGTGTGTGTGCAGAAGAGGTAATAAACTAGGCTCGTTAGCTGTCGTTTTAAGGTGCAGGGGCGCCGATGGGTTACGATTTGTTTGGGATGTAAATAAGCCATCACCAGCGGGCGGCCGATCATTTTTATCGTTATTTATTTATATTTGTCTTTTAGGTTATTTATTTACTGTATACGGATTTATTGCGCGCGCGCGCGATTTGATATTTTCAACGAAGAACACGGCGACGCCGGAGTGAAGAAAAAAAAAACGCTATAGATCACTTATTTATTTATTTCCTTATAAAATTTTACACGTTCCCACGGCCCACGCCGAATTATAATAAATAAAACGATTTTACGTATAGTTTTTTTTTTTATAACACAAAATCCTGTGATATTTTTTTTTTTTATTATTCTTTGGCTGTTAATCATTTTTTTCCCCCCGAACACCATATTAAAATTATAAAAAATTTGCGACAATTCTTGGTTCGATTTTAAGAACGTGCGCGCGTCCTATACGAAATGAAAAATAATTGTGAATATAACAAAAAAAGAAAAAAAAATACAAACTGCTGCTCTCCTCGCGCATCGTCGGCACGATGTCGGAAAATCGTTTTAATATATTATACACATAAAATTGTGTCATATATATGCCTGCAAAATTTTCTGCACTGCTAACGTCTGGACGACTATTTGTCGTCGGCATTCAAATTATCATTTCTGATTAAGCGCCTCGGCACTTAAAACCCACGAAAAAGCGCGTTTCGATTTTTACTGCGATTTTATTACACGGATCACACGATTCGTCGTGATATTTTTTTATATTAAAACAAAAATTTTACTTTTTGTTCCGATGGACTTATTTCGAACCGTTTTAGTTGTAGTAAATTGAAATATATTTCCAACGAGTGTTTACGTACAGCGACGAAGGGATTCGTGGCCAACGCGCGCGTATACATGCGTCAAAAAACGCGTATAATAATATATGCGTAGGTACATTATATTCGATACTATTGATAAATATCAGTAGTTTTCTAAATTGAATCATCACACGAGGGCGCAGTGTACTTGTGAACGTGTACGTCCTAATAACTGTTACGCGGATGACTAACACAATTTCTAAACTGTTCACAGCGGTTTGATTAATAGCCTTCTTTTTTTTTTTTAATGTTTCTTTTCACAGTTACTATGCACAAGTCCAAAGAAGAACAGGCCAACGTTACCAACTCCCAGTATCAACGTTCGAGGACTTGCCCGGAACCACATCACTTGTACTTGGACGGAGACATGTTCCTACAAGTAATAATAATAATAATTACAATATTACGAGTGACGTTTATAATCGATTGTTTATAACATAACTTTTCAATCATAAAAAGTAATAATCGTTTTTTCTTCTTATACTGTTTCTTATAGATGTTCACACTCATTAAAACCGGAAAAATAGTTGTAAAAATATTCCCGCTGAGTACGTCAATTTCTTTTGATTTTCGTAAAACTCATATTTTCAGTTTGATTTTAATTTGAAAGTAATAATAGAAATGGTAGGTTTAGTGGTGTGAGGAGATCGCAGGCAATCACGTCCCAAACGCGTTTACTTTGTGTAACGCGAGCGTTTAGTTCGTGATTTATTTATTTCTTTTATAGTAAAAAAAAAAAACATTATATATATATTTTTTTTTTTATATTTATGTTATTAATATCTGGGAAATAGCGATGATTTTTGGACATTCAGCGTCGTAGAAAGCAATAAAGTTTACCGATAATATTCCACGCAGCTGGAAAAAAAACTATTATTATTTTTGCAGACCTGCGTGTGTTGATTGTTCTAATCGAACCGTTTTCCACCCCGTTACAGTATTGCAGTTAACTAACTATGATAAACTTTTATGTCGCAGGCGTTAAACGGCTTTTTGGTGATGCTCACTTGTGACGGCGAGGTTTTCTTCGCGACGCATACCATAGAAAATTACCTTGGCTTCCATCAGGTAAATAAATCCGTCAAGAAAATATACAATACTCCCAGTGACAGTGGACTTACGCGATTTTATTCGTTTTATTTGTGTACATTATAATTTTTGTTTTTCAAATGTATATCTAGAAAAAAAAATGTAATTAACTCGTCAATAATCCGAACAGTTATCACGATTAATTACAATAATAATAATAATAATAATAATAAACCATTAAACGCCGATATAATCCATATAGATTTATTAAAAATACTGCACGTGCGTCAAATATAAGTATATATTATATTTATAATACCTATTCATAATAATGTACGACGGCGGTGGTAACATTTCAACAGCTGCGTCCCCGTATACCGCGCACACGTTGGATATTAATGGGCCATGCAGATGTATTGTAACAAAAAAAAAAAAAACATAATATATATATGTTTGTGTGTGTGTGTGCAAGTATAAAAAAAACATTTTAGTTATTATTATTTCTTTTTTTTTTTTTTTAATTATGTTTTATTACGATATTAATTTTCTGGCCGACAAATTAATCGAACGCCAATAGCGCCTAATCGACACATATATATATACATATGCGTATAGGTACAAACAATATTATATTTTGTAAACGAAGCGATAATTTTCAAAACCGCGTAACTGTCATAATCGTGTTCCCATATCGCGTAGGTATCCAATAATGGAATAAAAATCAAATTTATTCGCGTCAATCGATGTCTGACGATACATTGTTGAGGTACCTGCAACATATTTATACGCAATAAGTTCGCTATTGATATACATAAATATAGCAGTTTTTATAACAGTAATTATTTTTCTATAATTTACGAATTAATTCCGCACGGGTATATATGGGAATAGGTTGAAATTTCAAAATTTATAATTAAATTTTATAGTAACGTTCTATAAAAAAAAAAAAAAATCGCGAGGGAAAAATTATAAATGATTTTTTTTTTATATATAAAAAAAAAACGCATTTAATATTTTAAAACGTGCAGAAGTATTTGTTAACAGTACGGGATAACTGTGAAATTCTATAGTACTTCTATATTACAAAACCTGCGTGCGTTAAAAAAGATAACAATATCAATAATCGATAAACAAAAAAAAAGAAAATTATTGGAACCGATTCGATTATGTTTAAAATAAAATCATCGATATTATTGAAAATTATACTTTAACTGAGCAGTCAACGAAATACTGTAATAAATAAACGGTCTAGAACGTCAAGAATATTATCAATTTCACAATTACAAAAAAATCAACTTTTATTTCCTATAAATGTATCTATTGAAATACATTTTATACAATAATTAAATAAATAGTATTTTTACACGATCGTGATAATTATTTAAATGCCCGCAGTACCTACTGAAATTATTATACCTGTATATTATAATAAGGGAATTTATTTTAAAATAGTTAAAGAAAATCTAAAGAAAAAAAAATGTTTTATACCATTTTTCGAACACCGTTGATTCACTTCTCTGTATTACTAGTCCGAAACGATAGTATCTACAATTTACACAACTTTATATTATATTATAATACACACATATTATTATAATAATAAATACAATTTAAACGCGTTTCAATATGTTTCCATAAAAATTGAATTGGATTTTTTTTTTTTTTTACTACAAATAATTCTATATAGCTATATAATATTATGAGTATTATTTACTACTGATTTGTATCTTTTATTTTTCCTCAATGTCGGTTAAGAGGTGGGAGTAACCAAAGGGAAACTATATAGGGAACCTAGTGGTCAGTGAATCGTGTTTCCTGCAACCACGTGCGCATTTTAATATTAATCCGGTAATTATTACTATTCACCACAGTTCAAATTTTAATATTTTCCATTTTTCGTTATACAAATATAAAAAGTAGAAAAAAAAATTAATTTCTTTTTTAATTTTCTATATTTTAAATGAATCAACACTCAGTACCAAAGTAATACCTATATGAATATGCATAACAACCATATTAAAATATAATATATGTAAATCCGTTATATCATATTCAAAATAATTTTACGTTAGATTTTTGGAAAGGATCAGAAATGCTAATGTAATATACATAATATAATAATTGTGTTAGAAAAAAAAACCGAAAAATTATAATAGTTAGTTTTAGATTTTGCGATAAAAATAAATATAACGTTTATAAAATATAATATTACAAAAATATATCATATAATTAATGTAATTATACGAAAAGTTTAGCGGTTCAATAATAAAGAATTAACGATAATATTCAGAGTCGTGTTCGTTAAAAAAATCCCTCCCTCCAATTTCTTATACAAACCCGAATTTTCGTGACTGTAATAATTATGAAATCATATAGACTAAAAAGCAGCTAAATACGTATTAAAAAAAAAAAAATAATAATAATAAAGAAATATAGAGACAAAGTCAATTTGAAAATATTATGTGATAAAAAAAGATAAGTATAAATAAAATATAAAGATTTATTATGATTTTACATTTAATATAAAAAAAAGTATAAACATTTTTTACGAGATATTGTTGTTTTAAATGATAAAATAAATTATTATTATTATAATAATCGACAGACTTTATCGAAAATTCTATTTTCAGTACCTTTACTCCGTATAACTATTATCGAATTTTCAACAATAAATATTTAATAATAACCAAACTCAGATTAAATTCAGTTAATAAATTATAAAATTACGCAGATATAATAGAATTTTTCGCGTTTTGTGTGAAAAATCGTAAAACATACTCTTAAAAAAAAAAAAAAAAACAAAGCACAAAATATGCACTTATTAATAAAATATATAAAATATATAAATATATTATACGTAAAATGAATTCTCGATATTTTGAATTACATAGACATCGTGAAACATATTTCTATACAAGAATGGCAAGAAAAAAATAGGGCGATTTAAAAAAAAAAACACATCCTAACGGCCAATACTCATTACTGTGTATTATGTATGAATATAAACATTGTGGCCGGGTTTATATTGATTTACATTTTCGCAGTCCGACATCGTGCACCAGTCCGTCTATGAGCTGGTACATTCCGAGGACCGAGAAGAGTTGCAGAGACAGCTCATGTGGAACTCGGCCATACCCACAGAACCGGGTTCGCCGTCTCCGTCCATCACGTTGCACGAGGCTTTGCACCCGGATAACGGCCGTCTGTTGCAGCGGAGTTTCACCATCCGTTTCCGGTGTCTGCTGGACAACACTTCCGGTTTTTTGGTAAAACAAAATATTATAATACGCCGACGGCGATAATCGAAACGAAAATAATAATAATAATAATAATATACGCGATTATTATTATTATTATTATTATTATTATTATTATTATTATTATTTTTATTATTATTATTATTATTATTATTATTATTATTATTATTATTATTATTATTATTATTATTATTATTATTATTATTATTATTATTACTGCCTATACAGACTTGGGTAGAATATTTTTTAAAAAGTATTTGAATAAAAGTATTTATTATATACTTTTGATAAAAAGTATTCAGAACACGTATTCGAATACTTATCGTATTCCAATAAGTATTTTGAATACTTTTTTTTAAAACTAGTTATCAGTAATACGAACATCAAATATACTATAATAATTATTTTATTGTTTAATCGAACACAAACAATCGTCAATATGATGTTCAATAAAGTGTTTAAATAAATATATATTTTTTCTAAATTAACTCAATAACTAATAAATAAATGAATGATTACAATTAGTTATATAACGCAATTATTATAATAATAGCGTAATCAAATACAATTGATTATTTGCAAAAGGCTGCAGGGTTCAAACACCAAACATAGCAAAATTATTAATAAAATAATTGACGTTGCTTTAAATATCTACTAACCTAACCGCTAATTGCTACTCGTATATTTATTTTCCGAAATAATTACTTTTTACATTTATGTAACAAATTATTATTATTATCTAAATACTATTTAACATATGTGTGGTCTTTAAAAATTGTTCGGAGTATTTTTTTTATTTTTTTTTTTTTTTTAATACTGCAGTGTGTTCAAAATTCTTTCAAAAAACTATTTTAAATATATTATAAAACGGACGCGGCCGTTTAATAATAATAATAATAATAAAACATTTTTTTTTCCTTTTTTTCGTTTTCGGACGGTGTGTGTTCAGAGACTGGATGTCCGCGGACGGATCAAAGTGATTCACGGTCAAAACCGCAAGTCGGACGAACCGCCGCCACTCGGTCTGTTCGCACTGTGCACGCCGTTCGGACCGCCGTCTTTGCTCGAAATACCGCACAAAGAAGTCATGTTCAAGAGTAAACACAAACTCGATCTCAGCCTGGTGTCCATGGACCAAAGGTAACCGAAGTACACGACGACATTATTGTATTAACGTTTTCGATCGCGTACATATATCCCGCACACCTACACCGTCGAAATGTATTTCATTACGTTTTTATATTACTGATTTATTAAAACACGTGTTCTATAACCTAAACAAAAAATTGTTTTAACGTTATATAATAACAAAGCGATTATTGTATTTAATTTGTTTAAAAATAAAATTACATTACATGTAAAACGACTGAAATTAAATAATAATAATAATAATAATAAAAAAATTTGTTTTCAGGGGCAAACTATTATTGGGTTATTGCGATTCCGAACTCGCCAACATGGGAGGATACGACTTGGTCCATTACGACGATTTAGCGTACGTTGCCAGCGCACATCAAGAACGTAAGTGTACAACAATATTATCAGGCGTTTACACAACGTTTAATACTTATTCTAGTAGAAACAACACGTACAAATTCACTGTAACCCGAAAAATTTCGATCGTCTTTATTATTGATGTGTTGTGCACATTTTGTGTTTGACGAATATTTTAAATGAAATATCGAACGTATAATAGAACCACGAAACACAACCAGCCACGAATGCTGTGGATTTCCGAGTCTTGTGGATCACTTGATCGCGGGTGTTGTTAACTGAGTTGACTATTATTTTAAATTTACAAGCGATCGCATAAATTATCGCTTTCGAAAAAATGATTCTGAGCAAAACTGTATTTGTTACTTTTATATTCTTTGTAATTATTCGAAATTCAAACTTTGCACGTTTAAAAAAAAAAAAAATTTTTTTTGTTGTTGTAAATACTGTTGAAATATTGTTTTTAAACTCGTAACAAATGTCCAAAACGGATATGTTCGTATTTTTTATTTTTGCGATTTTTTCACAATTTTCGGTAAACTCGATTAAATTTTTCTACCGTGCAGAGTAACAGAAAAATATGTATAGGGCACACTAACGCACGAAAAAATATCCACCGGCAAGAGAAAAACAAAAACACATCATTGTAATACCGAACAAAACTTTTACTCCTTGGGATATTATTTAATTAACAATTACACGCATAGAAACTCACATGTTGCTTTACGTTAGTGCTGAAGACCGGGGCGTCAGGAATGATTGCCTACAGGGTACAGACGAAGCAAGGAACGTGGCAGTGGCTACAGACCAGTTCCAGGCTAGTTTACAAGAACTCTAAACCCGATTTCGTGATAGGCACGCACAGGCCTTTAATGTAAGTATACATATATCTGCTATTAATTATCTTGTATAAATTATTATTATATATCGATTACTGATGATAAGACATTTTAAAACCGAATAGAATAAAATATGTTTATCGATAAGTAATAATAATAATAATAATAATTATTATTATTATTATTCCGATAAGACGTTTCACTTTTGTTTGCGTGTGAATAGTTCAATGTACGCGCTTTATTTGTTACGTTATATTTATTACATATTATATCGTTATAAAAAATATTATTTAAATACTGTTATATAAAATATAAAACGCGAATATCCGAACACAGTGACGTATACAATATTAGTGACACGCGCAATTTTATTAAACGACGCGCGGGTTTTTTTTTTTTTTGGAATATTTTTATAACGTTTACATATATGCACACTGCAGGGAAGAAGAAGGCCGCGATTTGTTGGGTAAACGTACAATGGACTTCAAGGTGAGCTATTTGGACGCGGGTCTGACGAACAGCTACTTCAGCGACTCGGAACAACTGTCCGGTTCGTTGTCGACCACTGTCACCGGCTCGTCAACCACTGCGACGGGTTCCGGTTCAGCCGGGTCGACCGGTCAAACGCAACCGTCGTCACAGCCCAGACGCCGATACAAGACGCACCTACGGGATTTCCTGTCCACTTGCCGGACGAAGCGAAAACTGTCGGCTAGCGCGGCGGCGCCGGCGCCGACGGTGGCCACGACTGTCGTGGCCACCGTCGAGTACCCGGCGGCAGTACAGGCGCCGCCCGTGCATGCCGCGCCGCCGCCGCCGCTGCCGCCGCCGACTGCTGACGTGCTCTACACGAATCTCAATACGGCGGCGTTGTACTCGGCTGCCGGACCGTACAACGGGGCTGTGGCCACCGACAATGGTAGTTACCATCAAACGAATTTCCATCAGACCCTGTACGATACACGGATACCGTATCTGACGACCACCGACAATCTATTTCAATACAGGTAATATGCATTCTAATATTATGTACGAATAACTATTTTGTTGATTTCAAATGCCAACGTTTTTCACTGCGTTTTTACAGATGTTATACCGCGTAAAAATTACTTCAGCGTATAATACCGTAATTGTTCTTGAAACAAATCCCTCGAGACAAATAATAATAATAATAATATGTGAAATACGCTGAAAATAAAACTAATAATCATTTTCAATGTAAATACACTATAAAAATTTAAAAAAAAATTGTTTGACCAAAAAATATGTTCTAACATATATATATATATATATTGTGGAAATTGTGTAAATCAAAGATAAAATATAAAAACCGACAGATTTCTGTATAAACTCGTTACAATATTTTAGAATGTGCAGTGTACCGATATAGCAACAGCAAATGTATATAACTAACCGAATTATTTATACATTATCAACAGGCCACTAGGCAATTATTACACCGAATACCACACGCCGGCTTCTACACCATACATGGGCAATGGTTTCTTGGATATAAATCCCAGGGCGCCATCAATGCAGTGCGGTTTGCCAACGTACGATCAACTGACAGCGGTGACTACGGCAACAGTGGGCGGCGGTCGAGAGTGCGTGGACAAGTTGTACGGATCACCGCCATCAGTGGTGCCGATGGATCACCATCACCAACAGCAACAGCACCACCATCACCACCACCACCACCATCACCAACAGCAGCAGCAGCAGCAGCAGCAGCAACAACAACAGCAACAGCAACAGAGTGGCGATGACGACATGGGTAAATGTCACATGGAAGCCTCTGGTGCCAGTCTGCCGTATCTGGTACCGTTATGCGACGTTCAGTTTCGTACGAAGAGCTCGTCGCCGCCGGTGTCGAATTTGAAAATCGAAGACATAAAATCCGAGTACGGAATGCAATCGTCCGATTCGAACGTCCCCAGGCAAACGGTACTCATGTGGGGCACGTGTGTAGGGGACTCGTCGTCGTCGTCGCCGTCCAACCAATCGCCGAGCGCCAGTGGCGGCAACGGTGGTAATAATAATAACGGCGGCGGCGTCAGTGGCGGTGTTAACGGCAGTGGCGGTGTAACAGGAGGTCGTGCTGGTGGTGGTAGTAGTGGTGGTGGTGCTGCTGGTGGTGGTGGTGCTGGTGGTGCTAACGATGGTAGTGCTGGCATTACTACAGGTAATGATGGTACCGTCGGTGACCGTGTAGACGGTGGTGGTGATCCGAGAGCGTCACCGCATATTAACGGTCATCCTCCGTCGCCGTACATGCAACAAAAGAAAATGTCGCCACCCGCACCACCTGCACAGCCGCTAACTTCCGGACCGTCGGACATACACTGCAAGTCACACTTACAGACAGACATATTGGACACGTCGCCCAGCCCGACAGCAGAAGCGGCAGCGGCGGCGGCTGCGGCGGCGGCGGCGGCTGCATATGCCAACCATCATCACTACCATCATCACAACCAGTACCATCATCACCATCATCATCAGCAGCATCATCTGACCGGGGGCCCTGAGGTATGGACACCCTCGCACGCGCGCCCACCACCATCACATCCACCGCACCACTTCTATGCTTATCACCACCACCAGTGAGTGTTTTTATTTTCAAGCACAAATCGTGCGCAGTGCGATCGAATGTCAAAAAAAAAAAAATCAAATTCTATTCGATTTACAAGTAACAAAATACAACATACATTTTATAAGGTTCCATATAATATGAGAATAATTATCGAAAAACGTTGACGTTCTTAATATAGCTGTATGATATATTTTACGGATTTAATTTTTTAATCCGATCACACTGGGCATAAGTATATATATATACCGTGTTGTACCGCGATTATAATCACCCAATAACACCAAAATTTAATAATAATAATAAAAAAATGATTTAAAAACCCATAGAATTCCGAAATTTTTAAAATAATTTAAGTTTTTTAATTATGGCCTTATAGTATTTATCAATTTTTAAACAATATTTTTGACCCCGCAAGCTAATAAAAATGTCTATATATGGATTCGCCTTCGCCTATGATTATTATAGTCGAAAGCAAAAACACGTAATAAAACTTATTGTATTAATTTTTAAATTTTATACCGATAAAAACATATGTATAATATACCTATATCATTTAGCAAAATTTTTTTATTTTTACGAGTTCAGTAGAATTTGTTAATATTAATATAACTTGTGCATACACACTTGCCAATATACTTATTATATATTTATATACCAATATATTCATATATGTATATATATATATTATTAAATTAATAATACTTTTGACAGTCGGCTTTGTCTATTGATTCATATTTATAAAGTGTTCTAAACCTTAAATCTACAAAAATTATGTTATTAAAACTATTTTAATTTTAAATATTCAAACCATTTGATTTTAACATTATAAGATTCTGCAGATGTCAAAAGTATAGGAACAATATATTATATTATTATTCGATCGATGAAACAAATAAATATGGTGGGGACTTGAGGTAACACACAGGTTTTAACTTTTAATACGCGTTACGCACGTAGACACTATACTACACTTATTACAAACGTAACTTATTCACAAAACCATTCGTATTAAACCGCACCATATGTATATAAATTTAATGTAAACACGAGTTTATAAAGCATATTTCAAAAAGTTAGCCGATTGGTTACTTATAAATTTAGATAGACACTTAGAAAATTAAAACGTAAAAATCGCTTAAAACACTTATAAAAAAAAAATATGAAAATAATGCACGTAAAAATATATTATTGCTTACACCATATAATTATGTTAGATTACAAAAAAAAAAATCGAAAACAAATTTTCTGTGATGATGACACGTGGATTTTTTCGTTTTACAGCAGCAACAACAACAACACCAACAGCACCACCACCACCACCAACAACAACAACAGCAGCAGCAGCAGCAGCAACAGCAGCAGCAACAGCAGCATGGTCGATGCCTATCATCACGATCAATACCATCACAACAATTACCATCAGCTGTACAATCACACTGCTCACCATCAAACCAGTGTAATGCCGGCACCGGCACAGTACCCGAGTCCGTCTCAGTCCAGGTTAAATCACAGGACTCCAGTCCTCTGTTGTCCATCTCGGAGGTGACCAACACGCTGTTGAACCAATGATGATCGTCATCGGGAAAAAATTCGCGAATCCGAAAACCTCATGGAAGATTCAGACAACGCAAACGCTCATTTACCAGTCGGTATTTACGAGTATGTGTTTCCAGTCCGGCTGCTAGTCGAATCCGTGATCAATATTGTATGTATCGCGTCATGACTAAAGGTGCCGAAAGTTCCAATGAATGTGTATCGTTTGAAAAGATTTATTTGTATTTCGACATCAATCATCTATAAAACGATTGATTTGTTTTATCGGAAACATGGACGTATTATATATAGGGTCTCCCAAATGTTTTATACGGATTGATAATTTTCGGATATGTTTTACAACTTATATATAGGTACTATTGTAATGCCCAATATTATTTTGTAATATTAAATGCTATCGTCGTCGTATGTGTCTCGACCGGTATCGTTCTTATATTAGAATAATATATAATATTTTATTATCACTGCGAACGTCTAATATATTTTCTATCTTTACTTTTTTTTTCTCCAGACTTTTGCTCGTCTATTTTATTAATATAATATTATTATATAATTCATTGCACAAAAACGTATTTTTATCAAAAACTTAAAAAAAAAAAAGTTTTCGTATACCACTCCCTTATTATAACAATATCTAAGTAATGGAAATTTTATAATATATCGTATGTCATCGTAAAATCGACTCGTTTTAGTTTTATTGTTTGTTTCTGTGATATGAATATAATAATATATTGTGAATATCTATTCGCGATGTGTAGATGTAGTTTGTATTTTACTGTAATAATTATCTTCGATAGCTTGGACATGTAAAGTTTCTTTTTTCTTATCGAACAGATCGCGAGATTATGATATGAATATTATACATTATATATAATTATTGCTTTGTAAAAATATTTGTATACGTCATTTTACCTATAAATTAAATCTTCTCAATATATTTGTCTATTTTTTTTATTTATTATTTTTTTTTTTTGTTATTATTATTATTTTTGACCCCTTGTAATTTATTTTTGTATATAATTATTTATTATAAATAATTCATTTAAAACCAACTATAAAGACTATTATTTACATAAAATATAATTGCGCTCGATCGCACGTATCATATATAGATTAAATTGTGTTATAAATAATATAATATTTTATTTTATTGTCAATGCCTGCGATGTAGAATTTAGCAGAAGTGCGTTAACAATGTGGCCCTCTCCTTCCAAAATCCAATTTAACAGTTCCGTTTATGTGCCACAAGACAAATTATAAATATATTCTAATATACACACCAGTGGCGTAGCCAAGGGAAGTTGATAGAGCTACAACCATCTCTTCTTGAAATTTGATGAAAATTCAATAATGTTTTCAATATATAACAGACATTTTTCAATAGGTGTTGCTAATATTTATAGATTTATCAAGAAAGTAAAATGAATTATCAGTATCAACCCTTTCTAAAATAAAAATCCTGGCTACGTTACTGATACACGCATAAATGCATTATTCGCCCAGAAAAATAGCGAGATGTAATTTCTCAGTATTACTGTGCTACCATCAGGGATGGGCAAAATACATTACTTTGAGAAACTAAAATACAAAATACTCATCGATCTTTGACTATGATTTTTTTTTTATGTAGTTCAAACAAATCTGTAATTAATATACAAAAACTGTTGAATATTTAGAGAAACGATTAGTTTGTTGTAGATCAATTTTGCTGCGCGTCTATGCTTATATTGCAGGTATGATATTTTGATTTATTTATTATAACGGGTAGAGCGAAATATTATTAATAGTATGATGTAGATATAATTCTTCTCAAAAAAATTGACAACAATCACGTAGGTACTAGTATAATACAGACACATTAACTCGCATTGGACTCAACCTGCAGGTATAGATAAAAATTGAACAATGATAAAAGTGATTCACCAAAACAGGATTTATATAAAATCTCTATATGAGTATACGCTTTTACAATGACGATGAATATTATATCTACCCGTTTTATGGCTTTCGAAAGCCTTTAAAACGATATTAATAAAAACGATCAAATTCATTGAAACCGAAAAAAAAACTTTGCAATATGGTTTAATCTATTTTCCAGGTATTAATCCATAATTTTGTACATTTGATTTGTCTCTTGACTTGTGGATAGTAATAACTGAACTCAACTTTAGTACAAAAACGGAGACTTTTGGTATTCAAAGCCTGCTATACAGAGTGCGTTTAAAGAGTATTGTCAAAGTGGAAGACACAGGACGCGGGATTTAATGTCGAAAATTAAACATTCCCTGTAGTAAACCTTTAGGACTCACGTACTTATTACTTTTTAATTCATATAGGTTATAGACCATTTTCAATGTCGGCATGGTTAAAATTTCAATATTACTGTTGTGAACTTTGCACAGTTCGAGATTATTAGGCCGGAGACTGTTGGGAGACGAAGGAACTTTAGATTTAGACTTTTTTTTGCATACAATTCCTTCTTCTGGAACAATAATTACTTGGTTTTTCAACCGTAGCGTATTATTTTATTTCGACCAGTACGCATATTCACTAGTGCATTGTATTTTCAATTACACCGTAATAATAATAATGAGTATGTAAAAAGTAAATACGGTATAACGTATATTTAACTGTCGAGATATAATAATAATTTATGCGTCTAAAATCTTTCAAAAAAAAAAAAAAAAAAAAAAATTAGTAAAACTGGGTGAGTTGTATTTATTATTTGAAATCTGAAAGCAATGGTATTCGAAAAAATTATTCCAGACAATGCTAATGTACGTTTTCTCACCATTCGTTTTCAGTTTTATATTTCAAAATCGTCCCGAGGTCTAATAATGAGGTGGCGCTCTCTATCTGCTACATTACTATATTATTTACAATTTGAATTGCCTGTAAGTTAAAACTGTCCAATAACAAAATAAAATATTATGTCGATATAATATTAACTATTCAATGTGTTCGCGTACATTCGTAGTTTTTTTTTTAAAGTTTTTGGAAACACTGACCTCCAATTACTGTAAATGCATGTCCTTAAAACAAAAATAAAAATACCTATTATATATACATTGTTTTATTATATTTTTCAATGGATTATTATCCATTATAAAATAGGTAAATTTAAAGATTAAACACACATAATATTAATTGTTGTCTGTTATGCGTATTATTATTATTATTAAAACGTTAATATTATTTATGGTGTTAAATATTAATGATATAGTGGTAATGAAGAAACCTATAATTGTTACGAAGTCTCGAATCCTAAAGGTCTGTGTTGACATATCGTCTGATTTGTCCCTTTGCCGTCGGTAAAATGCGTAGAATAAAAATGCGGGGGATACGATTTAAATATATAATTATTATTTAAATTGGGAAAAATACAAATGGAAGTTCTAAGTCAAGTCCAATTTTAATTTGTACCCAATACTTATGTTTTAGAACACAAGGTATACAAGTCAAAGAGTACTAAAGAAGTAAATAATGACTACAACGAGTTATATTATTATTATTATTATTATTGATTACACGAGAATTGATTATATTGATTATGAAAAGCGGTTATCGTTGTAGCATCCAGTAAAATGATAAAAAAAAAAAATAATAAACAGCTGCTTACGCAATTTAAATGTAGGTTAAAATCTCGCTGTTATCATTAAACAGGGACCCGATCACTTTGGCAGTTTTATTTTCGAGATGTAGCTTAATGTATTTCGATGTGTTCTTATTCAACGTGTTTGTTTTAAATATTTATCGTGTTATAATTTTTCGATAGTTCGATTTTTTTTTTTTTTTTTTTTTTTTTTTTTTACTGTTACAGTAAGACCGTAGAAAATAATATAATGTCCTCAAAAGGCCCAACAGTGGATGGTTCGGACGGCTCGGATTTCTCTCATCGTCAAAAAGTTGCAGACCATTACAAAATTAGGTATTCATTACAATAGTAATCATATTTAACAATTCACATAAATGTAAATCTGGTCTAGTCAAGATATGTTAATTTTATTAATGTATTTCAATAAAGTGCCATTTAAAAATAACTTGTAAAATTGAATTGTGATCGATATGATTTTAGTGTACAGAACAAAAGTCGCCTTAAGTATTGTATACTATTTCACTATTTACTGTTCTTTTTGATGGTTGCGAAATTATGCCCAGACGTTTTGGACAAATTGGATGTATTTGTATTAGAAATTGAAGAACTTGAAATTCCCAAGGTAATTAAATTTAATATTATAATAATTCTCCAACTAACGTTGGTATTTTTATTTTTTTATTAATATTTTAACTATAGAATTATTATAACAGTATGAAAGAAATTTTGATATTGATATGCATGAAAAAAAAAAACGAGTAAAGCTAATACTATTAAATTTTTAGACCTGTCTGCAGTGTCAAACCGAGAACATGTTTAATTATGATTTTGTTATTAGCGGAAAGAGCATTAATAAAAGAAAAATTGATATTGAGAGAAGAAAAAAAAAGGTATTTTAAATGAGTTCTATGATGTGAAAGGAAAGGACAGTTTATGAGATGTTGAAAGTCACAACATGGCGCATCACAGTTGAGTAGGGTACAATATAAGCTGTTATTTAGTCCCATTTTAAAGGAATGATATGGTAAAAGGTTGTGACCAGTGCGTAACCTGGAGTATTTAACTATAGTAGCGCAATGATTAATCTTTAACGATTGAAACCGTGGCCATGAAAGTATGTTTTTAGATATTGTTTTATATCTAGAGGTGTAGGAATCTGGCAGGTTTTCTCACTCCAGTGTCCACAGTGGAAAACGTTTCTACAAAAATTAATATTGAACAAATAAAATGGCTACAGAAATCTTGGCTTCATGACATTTTCAAAACTGTATTATAATTTATCATTTCAGCCATTATTCTGGGAATATTTATGGTGCTTGAGTTTGCCAGCTTCATTTCTGGCATTACGCGCAATGAAACATAATTGTGTGAAAAATATTTCCTTTTACATTAAATGGATAATTTCATTCGGTGTGTTGCCAGTTGTCTATGGTTTTTTTAATTACTTGCCAGACGTCTACACGTTTGTTACAGAGAGTCCTACCGAATCTATTCAACTGTGGCGGGTAAATATCATCGAGATAATATTTATTTGTACGCGTACACGTTTATAATTTTGATTATCTTTCAATTTCAGGACTTCCCTTATGGTATACTCTGGTATATATTTATTGCTGTAGCGGTTCAAATTCACGGATTCTCAATACATTTTGCACTAAATTTAAAAAGAGCTTGGACTGCCAGGGGTACAGCTCAAAAGAAAAAGTAGATTTTGTTTACTTTGCAAAATCATGGTGATCTGGAATAGTATAAATGCTACAGGCAATAAAATGTACAATATATTTTTTAAATAATTATCAATATAAAAACTATGAGAACTGATTTGTTACCATTCATACCGAATCGACTTTTTATTAAGTTAATAAATGGTACATATATATATATATATACTAAACATTTATTTAAACTGTTTGAATAATTTTATCGAAATCAAATTATGAGGATGTAGTATGTATACAACTCCTTTAAAGCAGCTTAAAAACTATAAAAAAAATAACTATTTTTATCATATTTTATTTAATTATTTATCTACAATAGTATATATTTTTAAAAATTGTATAATTCAACGGGAATATTAAATTTTTTTCTTTCTAAGATTAAATATAACAATTTATTTTTACAACTCGGGTGTGTGTCAAATTCATGTACAAAATGGTTCCTTGTGTTATCGAAAAAATTTTCGAATACACATTTTTAATGTATTACATTGTTCTTCAAACAAATTATAGAATAAAAATTTTTATTTTTTTAATTAAATCGGATAAAGTTAAAAAATAATACAAACGGTTTTGAGCATTTCGAATTGTTGAAAAGAATTGTAATTAAAATGTATAATAAACATTTAAACTCAAAAGTTATATGTACCGTTAATGTTTTTTCAATATTATTAATGCATCACTGATGGCAGGGAGGGTTTTGTTTTTGTTTATTAAACGAGTGAACATAGTTTTTATATTACGTAATAAATAGAAAAAATATTGTAACGTGTAAAATATAATTTAAACGGCACAGCGGTTTTTTTTTTTTTTTTATTATTATACGTGTGTATATAGTATTGTTTTCATTATTGGCTATTAATATTGTATCTATGTGTACTAATCAGTTAATTATGGATTATTTTAGTATTAGGGCAGATTGTTGTTTTTGTTATTGATACCGAGCCACGTTGATTGACTACTGTTGTAACTTTTAAGGGATAAGTATAGTTATTTAGAATTTGGCACGAACGCGAGACGAGTTCAAAGAGTTGAAATACAATAATAAGAGAAGAAGAAAAAGTGTACAATATATTTATACAATAGAGGGAACCATACATCATTTATAATTAGAATGTTTTGAGAAGGAATACGGTTGAAACTATTACAATACAGCCGAGTATGGTAAATTTCACAACAAACAGAATAAATGATCGTTCGAGTAACTTTTATATGTATTTCAATTTGCATTGTCCGTTACGGCGGTGAAGAAAAACGCGTTGTACTTTCGAAAATAAATTGCATTTTTTTTTTTTGTTATTATTGAAATATTATCGTTTTAAATCTGGTAACGCGGTGAATAACAGAGCACGTCGCTCATATTACGTTTTTCGCGTGACGAATAGTAAATCGTATAATTCACTGATTACGGCGAACAGAGCGATTTTTTATTCGAACGCTACAAGAAGAAAAGTAGCGACAATAACGTTTTCTTTTTTAATTTTTTTAATTCGTGTTATACGATGCTGTCGATGTGTAAGACGGGCGCATAAAACCACTACACGCACGGTGTGTGGTCGGCGGCGGCCACCCGGGCCACGTAAGACAAACGAATATTTCAAGCGAAAAAAAAAAAAACGGATGACCGTTGAAATCGTTGACGGGAAACGAACGCGGTCTGGCAAACCTCGAGAGATAAAACTAAAATTGATCGCCGACGACGGTTCGACATTTTACGATTAGATGGCGCGCGAGTTACCGACCGGTCAGAAAAACGCGTACGAGGTGTGCTTTTCCTCTCCTGCCTTCCCCCCCCCCCGCCCGTGTGCGTTGTTATTGACGCGCGGCAAAACGGTCGAAAACGTCGTCGCACCGCGCGCGCCGGTTTGGCGTGACACGACAGACCGCGTCGTAGTGAAAAAAATATCGCCTTCTTCTACTCGGCGGCGTTCCCGTCGGACGAGAGAATTCGACGTTTTTCCACCATCACCGACGCGCACGTTCCGAGATAATAATAATAATAATAATTTCTGGGCCGCGATTTATCTGTAGTCCGCGCGAGCGTGGTGGAAAAAAAAAAAAAAAAAAAAAACGTTAACGGAATAAGAGAGGCACGAAAAAATAAATCCGAGAAAAACTTCGACGCGGCCCAGCAGCACTAACAGCGGCGGCGTCCGTACGCGCGTTATACAGAGTGGCCACGGGACGCGCGCGCGCGCGCCCGTGAAGCCGGCCAGTGCGCCCACACTGTACGGTCGCCGTACATTTTTGTTCTGTTCGGAGTCCACGGGGAGAGATAATCGGTGAGTGTGCGCGGCGTATTACTCGACCGAAATTTTTATTGGAAAAAAGGGTATTGCATTATACACGGGCACGTATGTTTTCCTAGTGATTGTTATTATTTTTCGTATCCGAGACCGTTCGCGCGTGTGCGTGTACGCGATTTTCCGTCGTTATTCGGGTTTTTTTTTCTCTATACATATATACATATAATATCTCTCTCTCTCTTTTCTCTGGTAATTAAATTAGTATATAATATAATGTACATATATATATAGTGTGTTGTTGTCGTCGTCGTTTTCTACGTGTTTTTTTTTTTTTTTTTTTTTCTCTCTGACGGCGTCCGTGTGTGGCCGATTTCCCGGGATAGATTCGTGTCCGAGAGAGGTGCGCGTCGTAGTAACCTTTTGCCGTCCTAACCTCGTTTCGCGTTCTCATCCGTTTTTTCCCGTTATCGAACCACCGCCGTCGAGCGCGACGCGAGTCGTTGTCGTCGTAACTGCTCTTACACACACACACACATACACAAGCACGCAGCCGCCGTGTTCGTTGGCCATGTCCGACGCCGGTGCGGACGCCGACGTGTACAAATGTGGCGGACATGAGTAGTAGCGATACACACACACACGGATTATGTGCGCGGCGCCATTGTTATGTTCAATATTCGGTGTGCCGTGTGCGAACGGCGCGGGCATAACGTAGTAGTAGTCCACTCGTATTATGTACTACGCTGGCGTTGACGGGTGGCGGCGGCGGGGTGTTGGCAAACGTTCTGCTGCCTGTTGTAACGTCTACTAGTAACATGGCTGCTACGCACGCGGAAAATCAACCGGGCGGCGACGTGAACAATCGCGACCAAGACAGGCCCGGGTTGGATGTACCTGGTTTCCAGAACGGCGGCCACGATCGCAGGACGCCCATGAGCGGTTTGGTGGCCCCCGAATCGCCCAAAGGTAAGCAGCAGCAGCAGCAGGTGCCAGTCAACCACCACGGTTACGAAAACATGAGTAGCGGCAACGGCGGCGGTCCGCCGTATAGCCGACCGGAGCACGGTGATCAGCCGACCGGTGGCGACTGTGATATGCCGAAAGTCAACAATTTCGAACAAGCGCCTCCCGACAAGGACGGCTATCCGCCGCCCCCGGGAGGTTTCCGAAACAGTTTCGGCCACCATCCGCCGCCTCCAGACCAACAGCACCACGCCAACAGCAACGCCGAGTCAAACAGTTTCGGACAATATAGGCATGCTTATCCGAAACAGATGATGCGTGTGCCGGGACCACCGGGTGCAATGTTTCCCCAACAGCGATACCACATGTCAGGCCAGAGTATATCTCAGCCGACTGGACCCACGCCTACGCTCAACCAGTTGCTCCAGTCGCCCAATTCGGCAACTCGTTATCATAACAATTACGGCAATGAGTATACCAAACCGGACGGTCCTCAACCGCCGTCCGTTCAAAACCAACAACATTACAACCAAAGTTGGCCACCTCCTCCGCGACACAATATGCCACCTTTCCCTCCTCAACACGGCATGCCTTACAGGAATATGCCACCATCGGTAAGTTACATTTTATCGTATATACCTATATTGCTTTTATTAACATTTTTCAAAATTCACTGTTGATTGTTATTAATTATGATTCGTGCTGAATACATTTAAGATATATTTATACTAGTGGTGAAGTTGAGGATTAAAGAGAACTCAAATTTATCACAGGGGTATTAATATTTAGTTAAATATAGTTATTTAATTCTAGTATTATTTTATCTCTGATTGAATAAAAAAATTTAATAGATTTCATTTCATTTTGCTTTTAGAACTCTTATAAAAAGGTAGACTGTGCTGTTTTTCTTTTCCTCAAAACTTGTACTTTTTATTTTACTGGTATATCGATTAATTTTATGTAAGAGGAAAATATTTTAATCGAATCCATTTTATATGTTTCGGTGCTTAGTAGTAATTGCTGTGAAAATTATTGTTCCATCATAATTCATTGACTTGTAAATTTTTTTGTTTATAAGGTAAAGTATAAGCGAACATTTATATACTAAATATTACAGGGGGGGGGAAATACAAATACTCCTATTTGATTATTATTAATTAAATTTTAACTCCAATAGTAGTAATGAAATGTGAGTTATATATATATATTTTTTTTCAAATGACTAACAGTTATTGCTAGTCCAAAAGCACTATATGAACTGTTTATGTTTTTATACTGACAAAACAATAAACCCTAATCTTATTTAACGTGCATTATTTGATTTTAATACTATGTAGTGACTATCAGTAATGTGCAATTAATTATCTGTTCATTTCCTGACATCAGAAATGTGTACTACATAATATTGACTACAATATTGACGTTTACTGATATAATTAAATTTATCATAAACAAGTTGATGGGTACATTAACTTTTTTGTATCTAACAATTAAATTGTATGTAATTTATAATATAACAATTGGTAAATTAATGAGTAATTAAAGTTTTTAAATATTACCTATCTAAATTTTTAACAACCAGATAACAGCCTTCATAGTTTATAAATTGAATTAAATGTTTGTTTTACATATAATTATTATTATTATTCTAACACATGTTTTCTTCTTCACATTTGTCAAAATAAATAATTATCTTGTTGAAAAATGATTTATTTGAATAATAAGTTTTGTCAAGATTTACATGAGTGTCATCAGTTTTAAGATTGAATTAAATTTAAAAAAAAAAATTACTTAAATGCTAGTTTTATAAAATTAAACCAAATACAGAAATAAATTTGTAATTTTTATATTATCGAAATTACTTAACCTATTTTTAATAATAATATTTTCAAAGCTATTGAAAAGTTTATATCAATTACCTCTGGGTTATTATATTATAACCAAAGGTGTTCCCAAATGGGTCAGAACCTCCTCGTTGAATTGTCAATATAAAATATTTTTCTCATACCTTTAAAATGTATTTTTTTATTCGTATGGCAACCTTTAAAATTAATAAATATTTTATAAATAATATACAGTAGCTCTGGTCTAATAATTTTAATTGATAACTGTTATCGTATTGTCAGGTAATCATAATGTATTTAGAATAAATCAATAAGGTCAATTGGACCTAAACTGAATTTACTTCCATTAGTTATTAGTTATTAATAATACTTTAAATAAATAAAACTCTGCTATTACAAATATCTATTGGCATATTCACAATTATATATATATACTTTTTACCTATTTACACAATCCATGGTGTAATTTTTACAATATTTATTTTAAATGCTATTCAAATATCGGGTGATAATTACTAAAAGAAGTCAGAATTAATTATAAAAATTTACTAGTTTATAATAATAATAATGTAATCTGTCCCTGTTGTAAAGTATAAACCAGTATGTACAAGACAAAATAAAAATAATTATTGTCTCTTAGCAGAGCTCATTCCTTACAAAAATCTGGTACTCCCCTGGTTATGGCAATATTAAGTCTAATTGAGTTATATCATTTAGGTCATTCTTAAATATTATTTAAATAACGCGATTTGATCAAATAAATAATTTCATAATAAAATGAGATACCACTGCCGTAATTGGTGGTCACTGAATCTCTTTCAAATGCGAGACGGACCCACTACAGCCCCCTTAATAATTAAAAAAAACATCTCGTCAGTACAATGTGTGCGATTAAGACATTTATGATAACATAAACTGCTCAGTCAGTGTTATTTAACAGCGCTTAAAAATGTAATACTTCAATGGAACACATTAGAATTCATCGATGAGAGAGTATCACAAATACTTTGAAAATAGCCACTTTGAATATAACGAAATTTATTGAAAAAACAAAATCTCGTAATAATTAAAAAGATAAGTAGAGAAAATGAGATAAATTTACCGTATTACGCGAAACTCAATGTTATTGTTAAACATTTCCTTTAGAATTTTACATTTTACAATTTTTTGCGCTTATAAACGTCGTCCGTTTTATTTCGTTCCGGAGCTCTCGGGTTCATCGACTTCGGGGTATGCCTACACTCGATTAGTTGTATTTTTTTTTTCCCGGAATAAAAAATGTAATCGATACGTTTGGATTGCGAGACGGGCGGGAGGAGAAAACGTTTGTGGCGGTGGCGGCGTCCTATGCGTTTTTAAAAATGTTAAAAAAATTCGTTTTGGCCGATTAATAAATGTGGTGGTGGTGTTGTGTCCGCGCGCGCGCGATGGGTGGCGGGTGGATTGCTGCGTCAATTTTATATTATGTTTTTTGGTTTTTATCGGGGAAAATTCGATACGTCTCGTGTCCCTCCGTTCGTTATTAAACGGCGAATTCCTCCGACGCGTGTACAAAGAAAGGAAGGGACACACACATTTCCGCAGTTAATCCGTGTCGCGTTTTCTCTCTCTCTCTAATGTCGCCGTCGCATGGCCATGCGACGGGACTCCGCGTCACCCCATACCCGTCCGACGATCGTCTAATCATCATCATCATCAATCTGCCACACCACGCACGGAGGAGATGCGTTCAAGACCGAGACAATAATACGCGGGACGTATAATTTTTTACACAGCAATTATCATAGAACACCGCCGTCGGTAGTGTGTTGTTACGTAAAAATGTGTTGTGTGAAACGACGGGCGTTGTGTTGTGTGAAAGATGATAAAGCGACCGCGGTCGGCCGGATTTTTTGATAACCGCCGCCGAAGCCTGTTTAACGATCGCGCTTCGTCGAGTGTGTGTGCACGCGCGCGCGCGCTCCCGTTCTGGACTCGATGATCATCGTAATTCGATTGTGTGTGTGTGTGTGCACATCTCCTATTGTGTCCTCCCGCGACACATAATATTACTATGACGTCCCCCTCGTTATTATAATACACTTTATGGGTAAATAAATTGATAACGGATAAAAGAAAAGCGTTTAAATCGAATTATAAGAATATATTTTTATGTGTGAAATGCGACCGCCGCCGCCACCGGTAGACGTGTGTGATTATTAATTATTGCGCGATAAAGATTATTTATTTTTATTATATATAGTCACACAACGACTGCTCGCCCGCCCGCGCCCCCTTTCCGTGTCCGTCTTCGCCTCCTCCTGTCCATTATCCGTGACGTTGGCTGTCACCGGATTTTATAACAAAAACCGCCGTATACGACGCACGCGCTCGGTGCGCGCGCGCGCGCGTATGTGTGTGTATGTGATTTATATGAATCGGAGACGGGGCCTAGACGGTAATTGATTCATTCATTAGTCGATCGTCGGAATGCGTCCAAATATTTATTTTTAATGTCCCGCGCGCGTTTGCCGCCGCCCCACCGTCTGATAATCGCCCGTTAATTTATTATAACCCGATCGTCACTATTCGTAAATACTATTTTATTTGTTGTTGTGTACACGCCATTACATTTTATTGTTTTCTCCGTAGGAAGTACCTCGAAAAAGTACAAAAAAAAAAAAAAATTGTTTCTTTTTCTACTCCGGAATTTATTTTTATTGTTGTATATTTTAATTATATATATATTTTTTTTTCCGTCGTGTTTCGCGAAACGTCCGCGGGGAGGATAATTATATTGTCGTTGTATTCGAGCAGCAGCCAACGTTTGTGCGCGCGCGCGCGCACACACACGCCGATGAATAATGTGTGTGTGTGTGTGTGTAGTAAAAAAAATTATCACGATCCGCGGTTGCGCGGCGAAGTGTTTTTTTTTTTTTCCCCCGTTCCCATTTTATATCGTTCTCGTCGCGCCTCGTTTTTTAGAGGAGTCTCTCGTGTACATGCGGGCTTTGTCGGAAACTATAGAGCCCACAGCAGCAGCAGCAGCTCTACACGCTCCGAAATTGCAGCGGCGGCGGCGGCATTCACTTCGTTTTCCTATCGCGCGCAGCAGCAGCAGCAGCAGCTGCGTGTTGTGTGTGTGTGTACACGGTCGTCGTCGTCGTACGATGTGCGTGTGTATTGTATATATATATATAATTTTTTTTTTTTTATATTCCTAGTGTACGCTGTTCGCTTGACGCCACGCCCACAGTCCCTCGGCAACGTTGCCACGTCGTGCGTCGGTACCGCGTTCGCGTTATATAATGACACTACTTGTGCCCGAATGGCAACGTTGACGGGAAGGAAAATCGTCGTATATCGCCGCGCGGGGCCGTGAGGAGGAGACCGGCGGCCACCGCCGCGGTGGTGGTGTCGCGCTGGGAAATTTTCTTATTTCTCGCGCGTTCCTTCTTATATAATAAATTGCGCGTTTTCTCCGGTTTTTTTTTTTCTTCTTCTCCCTTTCTCTCTCTCTCTCTTTTTTTTTTTATTTTAAACAAAATAAATATTTCGGACGAAAGAAAGAACCCTCCTCCCTCCCCCCCCACCGCGTTCCGCAAAACTTTTACGTTTTCCAACGAGGCGTAATAATGTTATTTTTACACGGGTAAAATAATATATTTTTACCGATACAAAAACTGTTTTGTTTTCCGATAAAATATAGCGACGGTGAACGCGAGTTTGAGCGGGGGGTTTTTTTTTAAGTTAACAAAAAAAAAAAAAAAAAATGAAACAAATTGTACGTCGTGAGAGAGATATTTTAAAATCGCTTTCTTTCGTATACGGTCGAAAAAAACGTCCTGATCATCATCGTCGTCGTCGTCGTCGTTTGTTCGACATATGCGCGTAGCTCTGAGTTCCGGTTGATTTTTTTTTAATACAACTACTCTTTTTTTTTTGGTCCAATTGTAAAAACCAACACGGGAAAATCGTCGTATTGTAATCGATTTTATAATAATAATAATATTAATTGCGCGCATATTCTTTAGACGTATTTAAATTATATATCATGGTCTGTTTATGTCGTGAAATTAATATTAAAATTGTACATTAATGCCGCAATAAAATAGAATTTAATTCGCGAGAATAAATAAAATTCGTGTAAATCATTTTTTTACTCATTCTAATCGTTTCCCGCCCATCCTCTCCATTTATTCGCGTTATATTATATTAAAGCGATTTTCGTATTAAATGTTTCATTATCGGCGGTTCACTTACCTACCACCTGTTCTTTGGATAAATGTTTCATTCAACTCGGAATGATATTAAATACTACAGGTGACGTACAAATACTTGCCGTTATTATTGTTTGGAATTTTAGTCACTTCACAATGTCTTAAAATCGATAATTATTTATATCGATATATAAAAAAAATACCACGCCACAATGGCGCTGTACGGGTAAATAAATAATCAACTGTATTTTTTTTTTTAAGACGAAATTCATACCAAAGAAATTATGTTGAACGTATTACATACGTGTGTATTAAATGAAATATCTAATCCGAAAAATTATTTAGGATAACGTGTCGTTTGTTGTTCTACTATGTGTTATTATTACTGTACAATATAATCGTGACGGAAGATTTTACATGTAACGATACATTATACAGAATCATATTAAATTTCGCCGTTTCGAACACATAATATAATAATAATTGTTGTAACTGTTCTGTAGTGACTAAATTGCGTATCTGGTTTTAAAAAATACACTTGAATTAATTATTATATTACGTGTACGGGAGTTTACCGATTTTTTTTTCCTGATTCTGTATGGAGTCTATTATGGATAGTTGATTTAACGTATGTTGTTGTTATTATTATTATTATTAGTAGTAGTAGTAGTAGTAGTTGTATTCAAATTTTCATAAAAGCGAATCGAGGAATTAACTTCGAATTACCGCCTACCGATTAATTATTAAAAACAATACATTGACCGATTTTATAAATTTCTATTTTTAAAACTTTCACTTCCGAGAACACCGATACAATTAATATATTATGACTTTACAATCATTTAGTGTTTTCTTAATAAAGCAATATTATTCTAAGGATTTTTACACATTCTCTCCCAATATTTTAAATACATTTTCGTCTCATATTACATAACCAAAAAATAATGAAATATATCGCAATAGTGATCTATTAATTATTAATTTTCTAATAAAATAAAAAACATCGGTTAGTAGTTTTTTTATTATTATTATTACTTTAAAACATTTGAAAAGTAAGTAGTTTTTTATTGTTCCGCCTAATACCAAAAGCCTATTTACTACGAGTTCGGCCATATTATGCTTTTTGATACAATCTCATAAGACAAATTCGGGTAGCTCAAAAATTAATTTTTATAATAGTTTTTCTTTTTTTTTAATGGGTTTTCTAACCGCGTTTTCGTTTAATGATACGCTTTTTAATCTTCATTATATATATAAAATATAAAACTACTATGTCTTATATATTCTTATGCGTTTCGTGTGTATTCGTATTATTAACGCATCGCTTTAATTCAATTGTATAAAAAATTTCAATATTCAGATTAGGTTCAATATTGTCAAAGTATTTTTGTTTTCGAGTTCACAAAGCATATATTATTTTTAACATTATCATATTAGTAGGTACAGAAGTATAGTTATATTTTAGGGTAATTTGATGTTTTCGCGGCAAATTTCTGTATCGCTCTCTTAAATTCATTATTTATTTAGTCGAGTTAAAATGTAGCGTCACTTATTTATTTATTAGACGAATCCGGAATGTGTGTCATTTGGTTGTTTTTAGTATGAATTAATGTAGGAGGATCATCTCCCTCGTAATTTTCTGTGGACCCGTGTTCTGTTCAACGTTTAAACCGTATTATTTATAAAGTAATATAATTAATTCTTCGGGCGAACATTCGTTATTTGATATTATATAATTTTCTCGTAATGGTAACGATATATATATATATATATTAAATAATATTGGCATAGTAATAATAATTTTACAGAGTTTGAATACGCGTGGAACAACACGTAATGATAAACACTAAAATATTTATTCGCGTGTTTTCGACACGAATATGTGGTGTGTTGTTTGACAATAATATTGTGATGGTACCTATAAATGGAAAACTCTTCTTTTATCAAGATGATTGATTTTTAATATATACCAGTATCGGCGTATCATAATATATATATTATATTAATTATATTGACGATAATAACGCGGGGCGATTTTGTTATTTTTTATTTTTAATCGTCAGTCGATTAGAGTGGAGGAAGGTGATGGATTCGGGTTTTCGCCGACGATCCTCTGATCGGTTTTTAAAGTGTTCCCGTAGTAGTAATAATAATAATATTTAAGGTATTATCGCCGACGTGTGGTGTGTGTCGTCCTCTTCAATAACGGCGGCGAACCTTGAATCGCGTTGATAGGTTATTGGCGTACGACGTATTGTCTACTACGACGACTGCATATTATTATTATTATTATTATTATTATTACTCCGTTCGCACATTATTATAATTCGTGTAACAGATACGTCGTCATTTTCGTCATCGCTGTATAATGACGTCATCGGCCGTTAACGACGTATCTGTTGTTATCGGTCTAATGACAATTGATTATTTAAATTGAAATTTAAAAAAAAAAATTTTTTTCCCCCAAAGAAAACAACGGATATAATAATAATAATAACACGTATATATACGCGCAATATTTTATTTTATTCAGCGGCGGCGGTGACTGGGTCGCGTAATAACCGCCGAGCGCTGTCGTTTGCGGCGTGGCTGGCGGTCGTGTGTGTGTGTGACACGTTACACGTGTGCGGCGCGCGTCGACCACCGATAAAGAAAAAGAGAATCGATGACAAAATTGTTTTCTAATTACGATTGAAATACGCCGCGGTGTAAGGTCTGACGACGTGACCGAAGCGTTTATTTTTCGTCCTAACAAACACTTTTTTACGCGGTTGGATATTTATTTATTTTTTTTTTCTACGTATTCAAATAAAACGCCCGTGAATAATACACACGTTCGAGTTTCAAAATGAAATAATGATTGGATTCGATATTATCGAGAATCGGAGTATAGCTGAAAGTCCTAAAGGCTACCTACCGGCTAACGGGATGGAAATCTGCGCGAGTGGATCCGAGAAGGTGAATGAGGTTATTCATTATAAATGGGGGGGGGGAGGGGAACGCCCGTTTTGTTTGAAAATAAACAAACGGATTACATGTTCAAATTAGGTAATTATCATATTTTAAATATTCCGTTCCGTTCGTGTACACGTGTACGTATCGTATGAGTTCATCGGGTTTGTATAACGAAAAGCGCGAACGAACGACAGACAATATCCGTCATTCTCTATCGACCCGTACGCGCAAATATTTCGTTTATGTACAATTTTTCATATTTTTTTTTAACGTGTCACGTGAATTATTAATTGAACCGGTCAGAAGTTTTATGTAAATCGCTGATTGGTAAAATGTTTGAAATATAGTTTTTTTAATTAAGAAGCATTTTACAATCCGTATTCAATATGATAATACAACAAGCAAATGTGTGTTGTCTTTTGTTACCAAACGTGATGATATGATAGAAGGAGGCCTGGCATCCGCGAATCGATATAGCGTTTGTATAGGAACGGAAGTGTACGAGTATCTGTCGGCCCGTGTCTTACTAGTGTGAATTGACCACGTCTGTACTAGAAATGTAACAAGTGCTGCTGCTGCAGTGTCTGTGTCGGTAGGTTAGGTGTGACACTGTTAGTGTTAATCGGGCTTTTAAGACGGAACGTGTGTGTGTGTGTGTGTATATATGTAATAACGTCGTGTTTACGATGAATATATAGGCGGTTGTGTCGGCTGCTGTTATATAGTAAATGTTGTCCTCTGTCTTTATTATTATAATGCTATGGTCGGGGCGATATAATATGATGGTGGTGTGACTGTGGAGAAATGCGCATCGATCACCACATTTCCGCGGCGCGCGCGTATTGCGAGTTTATAGTTTATTTATTAACTCGGATTATTTATGCGTGTGTGTGTGTGTGTGTAATATATAATAATAATAATATGTAATTTGTGTTGTGTACGAGGTGTTGTTACAACAGAGTGAGAATGTGGAGGAAGAATGGATTTGTTTATTGTACGTCGCCGCGCACGCACATTATTATTATTATTATTATGTACGCGCCCATGCCCTTACCCAACACTCACACACATTGCTGCCGAGTGTAAATACAACACATTTTATAGAGATAAAAAACGCACGACACGCGGAATTTTTCGGTCAAACGTGTTTTTATTTTATTTTTAGTCCTTCTATAATTGATCCGCGTATAAATAAATATATAATAACCTCTCTAACCCCGCGGCCGCGTGTTTTGAATAACACAACAACACAGAAGACGTGCGCTTACAATCGTTTATTATTTTTCGCTATGGAAAGCGGGGTTAAATGTAGCGTAAAAAAAATAAATAAAATAAACAAGTGACAAAAAAAAAAAAAAAAAACCAATAGATTTTTAATGTGTGCGCGTAATGTCTCGGGGTGTACCCCTACTTTTGATTTTCACCCGTTTTCACTAATCCGTGTAATTTAAAATATCTCTGGATCGTTCGAGAAGTCGTTATAAAATTATATCAACAACAATATTATTGTTGTTATTGCATAAGGCGCATATCGGACGACGTTGAAATAAACATATTATAATATGTGTGTAGTCACTTGGTTCGTAAAAACGCGCGCGTAGGAAAAACACTACCTACCGGTGACCTATGTGAGAGCGAACGGTACAGATTCTTGTCGCGTCATTCGACGTGGATAGGGGTAACAAATTGATTAGATTTGATTTCGGAATACGGTTCCGATGAGGAATTGTGGATCCGTTTATACCTACCAACCGTGTTCCTCCTCAACGATCTTTTTCCATATAATTATTTTTCAATATTATTGCTTTCGTGTAATCCGGATGGCTAATACGAAATAAGGCACCGTCGTGTCGTATACACACACCTATTGTGTGCTGTAACTCGAGCACTCGTTTGGAAAACTACGCCCCGCGCGTTCGCAGAAAACTGTGTAAACGCTCTGCGCGACACAGCTAACTGCTGCTCCTGCTGCTGCTGCTGTTGATTGGTACAGGCGCAGTATAGTACTGCGGCGCTGTTTGTTTCTCAATTTGCGCTCTTAAGTCACAAACCAGTAGTAGATCACAAAAACCTTCCGGGCTTGTGCTGCACTGCGTCGCCTGCGTCTCAATTCGCGCCCGGCCCAAAAGGGGACAACACGCGCACACCGAGAGTTATATACGCTTTCGTCCGAGCGGCGGCGGCTTCGTCGTAAATCGTTTGTGTTTATCATCGGTTTTATAATATACCGAAATCGTTTGTTATCCCTCAGACCGTTATTGTATTATCCGTCTCGGACCGTCCGTATCGCCTTGACACCGAATTTTCGCTCGTATTGTATTTTATATAGTATTTGTATACAACACACTAGATCGCGCACGCGCACATTAGACAACGACAAATCGTGTCCTCGTCGGTCGTGGTATGGGTGTGTGTGTGTGTGTCCGCATCGATAAAACTACCACCCCCTCCGTCCG
The DNA here is from genome assembly GCA_032441825.1 of Chaetogeoica ovagalla. NCBI lineage: Eukaryota > Metazoa > Arthropoda > Insecta > Hemiptera > Aphididae > Chaetogeoica > Chaetogeoica ovagalla. The sequence continues at coordinate 4,366,520 of CM063748.1, read as the reverse complement.
TCCGTGTTTGCTATTGTGTCCGTTTTTTTTTCACCCGGAAGATCGTACAACAAACGTCGCGCGAAAATCGATGACAATGAGAACGAGGTGGTAGATCCGTCGTTGAGTTGCTTGCTGTCTGGCACGGGGTACAGTTTAAAACGAGATGATTTAGTGATATCGACGACAAAGAAATCGATATAATAAATACACGGACAATAATAACACCACCGCTGTGTGTGTGTTCGTATTGTTTGTATGTAATGTGTGTCATATAACTAAAGAAATCGTAGTTAGCGCCTAACCTGCGCATTGACATTATACGCGTCGGTAAAAACGGTGTAGAGTAATAAAAAAATAATCGACTCCCATTCACGTAGGCCAGGAGTGTATTTTTTGGGAGATAAGTCTATGTAGAAAAAATTAAAAGTTCCGTATATTTGACTAATCAATTATCGAACATTTAAACGAATATTTTATTGGAGACCAAAACATTTCGATTGAAAAATTATCGAAAAGTTTCAATTAACAAGTAATAATATTTATTAACAATATATTATTACGTTATAAAAAAAAATAAATAAATGTTGGATTAGCAGTAGGTGTACATAGTATTAATATAAAAACGAAAAAATTTCCGTGAACGGAGGGATCCGGACCCAATCTATTACCTCCGGATACCTCACTGGTCTTATTACGTGATATTCTTTCGTACGGGTTTCCTGGTAAATAATAGACCCACGACTTATATTATTATCTCGTTTGTAATTTTAATAAAATAATTCTTAATACTCTAGTTTTTCGAGTAGAGTTGTATGTATTGTTGTGACATTAAAAATCCGTTTTACTGCGTGCTGTGTCGTTCAGGTCTCCGTCGACTTTGTATTAAAATATTTCTCAACTTTCAAGACAAAAAAAAAAAAAAAAAATGCATTCCCAGTTTTATTTACTCGTACAAAGTTAAACATTGTACCGAAATAGTATAATGTAGGTTTATTAATTTTTTTTTTTTTTTTGTTAACAAATATAACGGTTAACGTTTAATAAATATTGTAAATAGTTGTGTATATATGCAAATATAGACAAAAGAACGCGTGTTTACATTAAGTGGAATACGTTATAAAACCCGTTTCAATAATTGAGTTCGCAAATACACGCGTTGTTGTATTTTTATTATTAATCCACGTGTTTGTATATAGGATCGTTTTCGGAAATTTTACTCGATAAATGGTCTCGATAAAAAATTGAAAAAAAAAATAATCAAATTTTTTTTATTCTATAATCTCGCGTCTCGGTATTCTCGTGCGCGGTTGGTTGATGTATATTTTCCATTTACAGTTTTCCCCCGCCCCCCATCAAATACGCGCGTGTATATGTTTGACGTGTTCTGTGAATAGGTTTTTACGCAATTATTTATTTGTAAACACAACACACACACACACACACATATATATATATAAATTCGAAGTAAAAGTTTCGTTTTCATTTAATCGCGACGATAGTACGAGAAATAACAGTAAGTAGTACACACCACTGCCGCCGCCGCCTTCGTCGACGACTCGGGAACTGATGCGCGGGATGGATTGAATGATTGGGGATTCGACGAAAAACGGTCGGTTTTTATTTTTTTTTTTTTTTTTTTATTCGACCCGGCGGCCAATTATATGTTATTCTCAATAGTCGATTTATAGTAGTTGTACTACTACTACTACTACTGCACCACGTGGTCTGTTTTCATAATTACGTTTGTGTGTGCAAGCGTGCTCGCCGCACACACATCGAATACGTAGACAGATATATATATAAGCGCATTTCACGCGTGCATATATATATATATAAACACGATAATGGGTCATTAATTATTTCACATTGGACCCATTAGGAGGTCACCTTTTCCGCATCGTCTAGCGCGACGCGACGTGCTCGTGATTCATGAATGAAGGAACGCGTCATTATCACGGGACAGAATCCACAGTTTTGCGGCTTCGTAATTTTACAACCCTTAAATGTTCCTCGCCCCTCCTTTCCCTTTCCCATCGATCGATGTGTGTTACACCCGCCCCCGCTGTGTTACCGTTGCTTCTTGCATCTTTCCTCCCTCCCTCTCTCTCGTCCCTTTCGCAATTCCAAACGTCTACCGCCACTCCGTCTATAACAGGTTTTACGTTAACTACACACACACACACACACTAACATGTTTTGTGTAAAACTTTTTAATACAGACCCTCCCCGTCTCGTTGACGCGCTATATATAAATATATATATCATTGAAATAACAATAATAATAATACTGTAATGATAGTAATTGTAGTAGTAGTAGTAGTAGTTTACGTACAATACATTTATATATGTATAAGTAATACGTGCGCGCGCGACTACCTGCACACAAATCCTTTTTGCCCCCCATTTACTTTTTCCTCTACGCTCTCTCACTCACACACGCGTTCTGTCTCGCTCTTTTTGTGTTTATTGTCGGCTGTTGACCCCGATATCTTCAAGGTCACTGGATTTCTCCCGATTTGTTGCCGCGCGATCTTTTTGCCGAAACTACTAGGGAAAAAGTATTACGTTTGTAAAAAATATTTATTTTTATTTTTTTTCATTTTCGCTTTGCAGGCGAATCCCAGAGGACCTACCCCGCCTCCGTCGCCTGGCCACCAGACGCATTATCCACCGCCTCCATCTTCGCCTACTGGATATCAGCAACACCATCGAGTACCACCGTTGCACCATCAGTATCCACCTGGGCCACCTGGGCCGCCGTTGCAACAACAGCAGCAGCAGCAGCAACAGCAACCGCCACCATCGCCTCAGCAACAGGTAATTTGATAAAACGTGTGTAATTTGATTAACGCGCCATCGTGGTTTCTCAAAACGAGAGAGAGAGTGAGAGTGAGTGAGAGAAATATTGACCTAGAACCCCGTCGTATCACACATAGTTTTCGACACGAAAAAAAAAGTATTGCACTCCGTTTGTAGTCGTATTCTGGAATTGGGCCAAATCAACACTGTGATGATACAACGGTGGTGATCCGGTACACGATCATTTCAGGAGTAATAATAATAATAATAATAATAATAACAACAACAACAACAACAAATACGGCGATTTATATAGTATTTCGTCTATTTATGTAATATAAATAAAAACGTCTGTTTACGACGACGAGTAATAACGTCATTGACCTGTGCGTTATAGTTTTATGTCGCCCGACGGAAGCGCCCGGTGGACTTCAAATAGAATGGTATAATGGTCGCGTATTACAGTCGTCTGACGGACGGGCGGACGGCGTAGTGGTGTGCAGTGTGTGTGGCATTATCACTCACACAGCTGATGATCCTCTCCTTGCCGCATAGTCGACATAGTCGCCACCCATCACGACCTTGACTCCCGTGAAATGTTTTCCCGTCGGTCCGGCGAAATCGTACACCGCCACCACGTACATCACCACGCGATATATTGCAAAACCCTGTTGTCGCGGTGGTTCTTCGTCGCTATCGTCAAGGGGGGGACGTCTCTTTCCCCACAAAACGCGTTTACCGATATAAAACCCGGCATTTGATTATTACATTTTCCGAGCACCGGTCGTTGTTTAGTGTTCTAAAAAACTGTATGCTATAAATAATAATAATAATAATTATTACTTTTCACGGACGTTTCTTCGCCGGCCGCCGTTGTTAAATACTATTATTTAATATTGGCGTACACTATATAATTACGTCGTTACGACTATTATCATCGATATGTACGCGTATTAGAAGTGGAGGGAATGCGTGTGTGTGTGTGTGTGGTGCGTATTTACTTCTAACCGCCACCGGTTTTTTTTTCCACAGGCACCTTATGGCGGTTACCCGAACCAACAACAACAACCGCCGGCCGATCGTCAGCAACAATCGCTGCAGCCTCCTCAACCGCCTCAGCAACCTCACGCCGGTCCGGGACAAACGACGTCGTCGTCGTCGCCGGCTTCGGCGAGTCCGCCGGCTTTGCCTCCTGCGACGCAGGCCCAAAATGCCCAACAACACTCGTCGCCGACGCCGCCGCCGTCGCTGCTGCCTCCACAACCTCAGCTGCAGCAACACCAACAACAGCAGCAGCAGCAACCTCATCAATCACCGCCACAGGCTCATCCGGTGAGTAGTAGTAGTAGTTATTTGACATTTTTTTCTTTTTTCTGATCGTTTCGATTGTATTGTGTGTGTGTGAAGCGCTTAAACGGTGGTGAAATAACGGCTTTTGGGGGACGCTTGGCTGCAATGAAAATAATGTCATATCGCAAATTAGTGAAAGTATAAAACGTTGTCGAGTCGTAAGACCGACCGATGAAAATTCAATAAAACATGATTAAAAATAACTTTACGTGATTGAAATGTTATTATTGTGTGAAATCACCTATTTCCACGAGTAACCATTCGTCTCGCGCGATGTTTTATGTAATTATAATGACAAGTGTTTTATAGAACTTTTTTATTATTATTATTATTATTCAGTTCCCGGGTGTTAATCGAAACGTTTGAAAAAAAATGTATATATCAACCGGTTTAGGTATATTATTAATAAAACGAGATTGTAGTAATTTACATACAAATTAAAACGTTGGTTTTTATACCAGCCATCTAACTAATTTTCTATTATAATAATAATAATTTTTTTTTTTTTCTACTCAATTTTTACGATGCTGAAAAGTCACGTGAAATTATTTCGAAAAAATAACGATTAGCGGCGGGAGTGCGAGCGTTAGAACGAATATAATTGAGTTTTTTTTTATGGAAGTAGTTTATTACGGCGTTTTTTTTTTTTTTTTATGAACATTTAAAGTGTTCGTTGTTTTCTGCGACCTTTCACGTTTTATGATATTTTTCTATTTGCAACTAAAATAGGTTCGTTTTAGTATAAGTTCACCGATTAAATATATTATGCAGAGATTTTATATATTATAAGTACACGTATCACAAACTGTTAATAGTATTATAATCTTACTTTTTCTTTTTTTTTTATGAAACAAAAATTGTGTATACAGGTCGTGCGTGCGTATCCTTTATAAGTCTTAATATCCCATGCGACAGGTTTTGTGTAAAAGTTAAAAGTCATATTATACTTTAGGATCCTTAATATAGGGTAATGTACGGAACACGTGTCTGATTCTTATTATTATTGGTATTCGTTGTGTCAAAGAAAAAGAAATATGCCAATATATCAGTAGTATTTGACGTCTGAATTGTGCATTAAACTCTAATAATATTTGACCTATTATTGTTGTGTTTGGTGAATATTTTGTTGTCCATACAAAAAAAAAAAAAAATATATATATATATATATATGTCCGTATGAATAACGCTTTAGGTTTTTGTAAAGCCCGGGTTTTTAACGAAGGACGCCAAAATAGAATTCATAAAATAAACATCAGTCGACAAACTATTTTTTTTTTTATTTTTGTGTAGCTTTAATTTACCGTCGAACGTGTCAAGTGAAAATGCCTGCCCCTGTTTATAGAGAGAGAAAAATTACACTGGCCTCTTTTTTTTTTTTCAAGTAAATCGTTGAAAATATTTTTTTTTTTTTTGTAAAAAATAAACAAAACCGCCGTAATTATTTAGCAACGCGTGTTTTAATGACTTTCGGAATTTTTCCCGTACGAAAAAAAATAATAAACTTTTATTTGTCAAAAGTAAATTTGTGCGTGTGTGTGCCATCACATCATCATCGGTGTGGCGGCGGCACCCGCGCCGCCCTGTCGTTGACGCGACACTCGATAAAAGACGTATTCTATTTCGTAGAAGCGAAAATAAAATTAATAAACGAAAGGCGACCCCACCGTCCCAAAATGTACAGAAAAAAATAGAAAATATACACGTTCGAAAGACTATAATAATACGAGTAAAGTATAAAGTAAAACAAAAAAAAGGCGCTTTTTTTTTCGCGTTATACTTTATTACTACTATTATTGACGTTGGGAGTAAAAAAAAAAAAAACAGTTATGTACGGTATTATTATAATAATTGTGAGTCGTACAACACTATTTATATTGTGTACACACACACACACACAGTTTTTCCAAACGACAATAATCCGGTTTCTACCGTTCATGCGCATGATTGTGTGTGCAGGCGCGGAAGAGTGTACCATCGAGGAGAGTACAACTGAATATTAATAATAATATTGTTGTTGCCGCGACTAAAATTGCATACACGCACGTCGTTATTATTATTATTCGTATAATAAATATTATGCAGGCCCCGGGTTGGGCGCGCGCGCGCGCGCACCGTCCTCGTCGTAGTCACACGTATATGTATAATATGCACGAGCAATATTATTATTATATCATGTGCTAAGAATGCGCGCGTATATTATATCTTCGTCGGGGTCCGTTGTGTGTGTGTGTATACCGACTATAATAATATACACGAACGTTTGCCAGCGGCCGCCGGTGCTCGGTCGGCGGTCGACCCGGCGTCCCGAGCATCCATTATTTGCGCCGTTACCCCAATGCCCCGCCACGTCGTCGTCCCCGAGCACGCGAACGTTTCTAGCAGCGGCGGCACACTCGACGCGAGTTCCAGTCCGCGCGCCGCCCCGCCCTTCACTCGCCTCGCCCGTAGTGAGTGTAGATGCCTGGCCGCCGCGGTACCCGTGTGCTGCCCCCTCTTCCATTCCCCCGTAGGAACTACACACCGCTGCCACGGACGACTGTCGCCGCCGTCGTCGTAACGCAGCAGCAACGGCGGCGCGCGCGTTTACCGTGGCCGCCGCCGCCGCTGCTGCTGCCACGCCGTGCGTTCGATGACGTTGTTTATTACGACCGCCGCCGCCGCTTCTATTCGGCGGCGGGCTCTCGTGCGTGTTTTTGCGCCCGCGCGTTGTCAGGCCGTCGTGGCCACACGGCGTTGCGTCGTCGTTGCTCGCCGTACGGGCAGTGGGGCGGCTGCGGCGAATCGAGAAATACGCGAAACGCGCGGTTACGTTCTCGTGTTGTATATTATATACATATTGTATAAAACGCGATGGCTGTAGTACGCGCGCGTATCATCGTGTTGTATACAACACGGAGAGGAGACTTCGTTCGGACGGCGCGCGCGAGCGTTTCACCTCGCGTCCGCCGCCTCCCGGGAACGACGCGCCGCTACGTGGCCGCCGCGAACGGCCGGAACTAAAATTTCGATTTTCCGCGCCCGACGATCGTCGTCGTCACCCCTTCTTCCTCCCGTGTGTCCGTCGTCCACACCCCCTTGCTCTCTCCCGCGCATGTATTACGTTCGTTAAACGACGCGACGTGGGAGCGCGGTGCTTTTTTTTTTTTTTTTTTTTTTTTTTTACACGCACACACCACGCTCTGTGTGTTGTTGTAGTTTTCGATTTTGACCGCCCGACGGTTGGCAACACTGGGCGCCGCGCGTATACACGTTTAAACCGTCGTCGTTGTCGTAATATTTTCGGAGGATATTCGGCGGTAAAGCCGGCCGCCATATGATAATAACCGGAATATTGTTTTTGTGTGTGCGTGCGTGCTGCTTATTATTATTATTATGTCCTTACGACGGTGGTGGTGGTTTTTCTGTCGTGTCCAACGTTACTACGCTACCTCTCCCTATCCGCTTGTCTCCTCCCTCCACAATTGGCGCACTCGTCCGTCGGCTCGGACCGACCGCGTCGCGTTCTCTCGTGCGGAAGAAAACGAGCGTTTCGCGTATACTGCGTAAAACAATAATTATTACGACGGACACGAGCGCCGGTGTACGTACGTACGACGACGGTTAGGTTTCTTCGGGGTATCACGTCGAATACGGCGGCGGTGGTGGTGTTCACGCGCGTAATAATTCCCCCCGGCCTTTCAGTCCGACAGGTTGTCCCTCCGCTTCGTCATAGCAGAGTCCCGGCCTCTTCACCTCCCCCCCCCCCGCCCGTCTCGTCGTATCCGTTGTATTTTAAGGGTGAGGTCATTTCTTAACCCTTTTTATCGTTTTCCCTTCCGAACCCGCCGCCCAGTAGTAGTAATTCACAACCCGTGTGTCTAATCATTACACGCATTTGCCGGAATCGACCGTTCAGCGTTTATGCCACTACCAGAAGGAGTATATTGTGTGTACCCGCTAATGACGGTGGTGTGGAGAAGATACTTTTTGCCAAATCTCTTTGTCACGTAATGATCCGTCGTCGTCGTCGTCGTTGCTTTTGTACACAACTGCGGCGCGGTGTTTTGGTTTTTCTCAACGCGCACATACGCCGTGTGTTGGCTGCGAGACGCGCACGTTGTACGCGCATCGAGTTTGAATTTCTATGCGGTGACCGCTGTGTTCCCCCGTGTTCTATGGACAAATCGTCCTTTTATACGACACATTTCCCCTCCTCCCGCCGCACATTAACTTCAGTTAAATCGTATTGTCGTTGTCGTATTGTAATACGGATTACTACTGACGGCGGTGGCCGTATAAGCAGCAGCAGCAACTGCCAGTGAAATATCACACAAATTTATTGTTTTCGTTATGATGATTTTCACTATTACTATTATTATTTTTTTTTTTTTTTTTTGATCAATCGTATTTATTGGGTTTATTATTTTACCGAGGGCGCTTAATATGCGTGTAATCGGTTTATATACGATTATTATTATTAAGTAATCAAATTAACTATGTTTTTTAATCGCGTGAAAAATAATAATATATTGTGTACGAAAACATCGCGTTTTTGTGTGCGTCGCCTGTGTAGTATCGCGCCGCCATTACTCATTCATCGACAAGACACGTGAAATGTATCGTTGAAAATAAAGTGGCGGAGACTGTATCATTTTCAACGATATTATTACACACACACACACAGTTTAATGTTTTTCACGAAACCTCGACTGGATGTTGTGTCTCACGGATAGTAAAAAAAAAAAACTCGTTAGTATGTTGTATATCGACATGCGGGAAAACAAAAAAGGGTTTTAAAATCGTGTTAGCTCGTATAGAATAAATATTCGTGACTTTTTTTTTTCTCAACCGCCGCGAGACTTAATATTTGTTTTCTATATTACGTTCTTGCAAAATTTTAGTTTATTTAAAGGCCGGTAAATATTTTAAATATATATTATAATGTGTATCGGTGTCGCGGAACAATGCGCGATTTGTTTTAACCACTTAGAAGTGTTGTATATATATATGTAAAAAATTTAAAAAAACCATAATATCGAACGAAATATATAAAAAAAAAAAAACCTATAAACTAGCCACGCCAGCACCGCCGCGGCCTTCGCGGTCCGTCGTATATAGTTACTGTGTGTGTGCTGTGTTGTTATGTAGTCTATGCTTTTGCCGCCTGTGTTAGGATCAATAAAGAGACGCGATATATATAATACACACACACACACATCAATACGACTGTGCTATCGACTTTTGTGTCATCTACACATCACTGTTGTGTGTGACCGTCGTAGTAGTATAGTACATCTCTGTTATTATTGTTGTCGTATTTTGCAAACGATTTTCTTGTTCCTTTTCAGTCGTATTGGATAACATTATTTGAAATAATAATAGTCGAATAGGGTTTTTATTTTCGTTCGCATAACATATTTCGACATAATATTATATTATTATTATTTCTTGGTTTTATTAAATATATTTTTAAAATTAACTGCCCCCCCCCTCACGATTACACACCCGTCCTTCAGATATTAAATCTTTCTTCACTATCTGACCGTCGTCTTTCTCATAATATTTCTTTCCTCAATAAACTTCTCTCTGGTTCCGTTGATTCTCCTTCTCTTCTTCAGCTAATAAACTTTATGGTACCGATACGAAACACCCGTAATAATTCTAGTTTTGTCATACCTCACTGTTCAACAAACTGTTTATTGAATGAACCCGTAATAAGGTTAATGAGGCTTGCCAATGAGACTCCGTCATTTCTCTATTAACTTAACAAAGTTATATTGTAATATGTCTGTAAATTTTTGTTGCTTTTGTTTTGTTTTTGTATACTTATGCCTTTGTATAAATTGGGCTCACGCCCGTACTTATAATAAATAAATAAATAAATTATATTATTCAATACGGATTTACATTCGAATCGGAATGGGGGGGGGGGGAAATATCTCATTCCGCTCGAGGTGTTCTCGCCGCCCGTACGACGATGTTATTCTAAATATTAATTTACTCTATAACGCGCGTAAATAATAATAATAATAATAATAATAATAAACCAGATCATAATATAATCGCTCTTGTTTGCATCATACCATTAGAGAACGGATTTATGTGCGTTTATAATCCTAAAAATATCGTATTATTTTATATAATTTCATTAAAATAATCTTTTACGAGTACAAAATTATTATTATTTTTTTTTTTTTTTTTTGGAAACACATGTTGTTTCATAAAAATGTATTGTATATACTGAGAAAAACGAATAGAAATAACAATTGTTATAAATTATTATAAAATTGATAAATTAATCCTTATCTTCAAAAATCGCTTAAACAGCAATACTTAATACGTATTATATGCTTGGATGATATATATTGTTTATATGTATATTTCACTTTTTATGATTAAGTGTATTGGGAAAAAAATAAAAAATAAACTATATATTATGCGATAAAAGTAATGTTCTTCAGTATTACGATTTGAATATAATGTGTTTAAAAAATTATGTATTTACCAAATACATTTACTAAATAGTATTCAAGTTGAACGGTAAACTCTTCATCCGATCTGTCGCGTCCTCCGCGGAGTACAAACTAACGGAGGTCACAATTCCTTTTGCATTTTTTTTTTTTTTTCTATTATAAATCATATATTTTGAGAAATATATTCCTAAAACATTTCATTTTGTACAAAATATTCTCCGACATTGAAATATGTTTTTTTTGATGCGCTCGACATTTTTGTATGTCATAAGCTCATGAGAAAATGAATCGTCGAAAATGTTCATCCAATTGAAACTGCGCATCACATACTCTTAGTAAAACGTATGCGAAAACATAAGAATCCGTTCTCCTCTAATCATCATACGTCGTGATATCCGGTATTTTATGTGAAAATATTTCTAGAACATCGCCGTCGTCGTTCAATATAAATCCGCGTAATTTAAAAATGATTTAATCGACGAAATGCTGGCAATATAGAAGATAATACACTTACGCGTTATTTAATTTTATCGTATTTTAAGATACGATTAATATATTATATAATACGTGTATCGATTCAGTTGTCCGTCGTATACCGCGTATACAGTTTTTCACTGCCGTTACTAATCAATTATTTGATAAAAAAATATTCGCGTTTATTGTATAAAATTATGCACACAAACACAAAACGCGTGCAATTCGTATTCGATATGAATATTGTGTGTGGTTCGATAATATCATCCGCATGCCAAATTTTTGAAAGAATAAAACAAAAATACATACATAAACGATTGAAGGGGGGCACGCACGGTCGTTAGTTATTATTTTTATTTTTTTTTTTTAGATTAACACCTAACCTTAAATTTATTATTATTCCACCTATTCAACCTTATTGTTTTTACATTTTCACGCGTTCTTCTTTGCAGTGTGTGTGTGTGTATTTATAGATTTTTCCCTTTCTGTTATACGACGTGTCCGATTTTTAACTGTCGTGTTTTAGACGCCGCTTATTTTATGAATAGGTATATAATAAGTACTTCCTGCGATTATTATTATTATTATTATTATTTAAAATAATAATAATAATAATAATAATAATAATAATAACAATAATAATAGTATAGTAGTGCCGTGTTTGTGTAGTGTTACGTATGGCGGCGGGATGGTGGGGTGCGACGTATTATTAAATTTAAACGATCGTTCTTGACTGACTACACACGATTGTTGTATTACTTTCCCTTTCCGCGTTGTTTTCACTAGTAAAAATGCACATAGTGATTGATAAGTCTCAAAAGGTCATGGTCGTTTTTTGACCCCATTCCATTGAAAAAAAAAAAAAAAAGGAGGAAGCCACAATCGTTTACACATTGCGAAGATATATAACACCGCGCGCCACCACAACCTATTTGATTTATATTGGAAACTGGCTATGATGGTAAAATAACTGGCGGTAGTGGTGGTGGTGGTGGTGTGTGTGGTCTGCTGTGTCCGTGTTATGAATGGCGTCACACGTGTGCCTCTCTCTCTTCCCCGTCACTACTACCGATCCCTCGTTCCTCTTGTTACCGATGTCGTCCTTATCATCGTTTTGTGTGTGTACGCGCGTTTTATGCACACACACATATATACATTACACAAACATATATTATATACATACAATATATATATATATAATACGCATGTTGTGTGTGTAAGTAAATGTATGTATGTGTCTGTTGTAAAATAGCAGCGTGCGTTCCCTCCGCCCTTCTTTCTACTGCGTTCCTTGCTCTCCTCTCTCTCTCTCTCTCTCTCTGTCATCATTCTCTATCGCCCTCCGCCTCCACCACCACTGACAGTCATCGGAGAAAGGTCCTAACCCTCCGCTCATCGTATACCTACCTACCGCCCACCCCATGCACAACTTTGTCGTCCCCTCGTTTTGCCTTCCACACCCTCCCCCTCCGGCGGCCCTCCACTCAATCATCTCTTTCCAATTACCGCAATATAAAAGCAATACCTTTTATTTGTATGTGTGTGTGTGTATACACATCGTGTTTTCACTTTCTCTGTCTTTCTGCGTCTTCTTCCTCGTCTCTTTCGGTTCGTGTTTTTCCCGGGCCAGACAGTAGGTCTTCCCCGAAACCTCCACATGTTTTATTGACCCCTCGCGTCTGCTGTACACCCCGCCCGACAACCCTACGTGATCCGTTTGCATCTTTTTACGGTCTAAAAACGACGACCTGTTGATTTTTTTATTTTTATTTCCGCGCGTCGTCTCAATAACAACAATAACGGTTTTTATATACAGGATTTGACAAGTCAAAACAGTAATGACAGCAATTGCGGTGCTGTAGCTGGTAATGGCGGTACGCCTTTGAGGCCATCACCGTCACCGACTGGATCTACTGGTTCGCGTTCTATGTCGCCTGCTGTCACAGCACCACCAGGCGGACAATCTCAACAACAACAACAACAGAACATTCCAATGCCGCCTAGGCCACCAAGCAGCCAACAGCAGCTTGATTCTGGGCAACCCATTGCAAATAATCGAATGAGCCATTCGCCTATGGGGCCACAACAAGGATATCAACAACAACCTTCCCCGCAGCCGTCAGGTGGCGCTATGGCTCATATGACATCTCCTTCACCTGGCACACAAGGAAATCCGTATAAAATGCCTGCACCGAATCTTTATGGTCCTCCTCCACCTGTATCTTCACACAGTGGTTATCCATCACAACAACCACCTCCACCACCGATGGGATCATATCCTCAACAACCTCCTGGTAAAATATCAATACATATTTCGTGTCTAATTTATTATGTATTTCAGTTACTAATATAGTGTTTATTCTACAGGTAATTATGGTGCTAGACCTCCTGGTTTACCTTATCAAGGGTATCCACCACCTAATAGTAATGGTCCTCCACAACAGTATTCTCCTAGGGGTATGTCAATGCATGGACCACCTCATCAATTTCCTTCGTATCAGGTAAGTTTTGAATGTGGAATTTTCGCTGTGTAATGTGGGTGTTTTGTATGTTTAATGTTGTTGTTATTATTAACACTTGATATCTTATTGGGTTAACTATTTGATAATTAATTTCATTAGTGTGTTTCATTATATGTGAATTTTTTTAAGTAATATATGTTCACTAAACTCCGAATGGTTATGAAAATGTTTTTTTTGTTTTTGTCTTATGTATGCTTCTTTTACATATCATGACATGCTTCTTGTGACACAAAATGTACTTGCAGGGATGGCCTGGTAGTGGTCCACCACAAGCACCACCTCCATTAAGTAATAGCCACCATAGTGGTCCTGTGCAACCACCTACACCTACCAAAGTACCTCCCCCATCATCTTCCCCTCAACAACAACAACAACAACAACCACCACCACAGTCCCATCAACAGCCGCAATCACACCAACAGCAACAACCACACCAACAGCCACAACCACACCAACAATCACAGTCACACCAACAGTCGCAGCCACACCAACAGTCGCAGCCACACCAACAGTCACAGCCACACCAACAGTCACACCAGCAACACCAGCAATCGCAGTCACACCAACAATCACAGCCACACCAACAGTCACAGACACATCAACAACCACCACCAATTCAACATCCTCCTCCTGCACAATCCCCATTACACCATCATCATCCTCATCACCCACCTCCACCAGGACCTCATATGCACCCACATGTCCATCAAATGCATACGATGCAGCAAGGTGCTTCTCCTGGGCCGCCACCACCTGTCTCGCCTGGTCCTAGGCCTCATACACCACCTCATCCACACTACCTCAAACAACATTTACAGGTGATCATCCAATCAAACAGAAATAATGCTTTATGTGTATTGTTTGTTTTAAATGTTTTGCTTTAATTGTTATTCATTTTTGTTTTGTTCTATTTTTATTATAAACAATTTTTAACCATTTATTGTTTTTCATAATTGTAGCAACAACACAAAGGGCCTAGTGGCTATCAGACATCTGGTCCAGTTCCACCTAGTCCTGGTCCAGGAAATTATTTAAATTCAATGCCTCATAGTATGGGTCCACCAGCACCTGTTCAATCTAATACTGGTCCTCCGATGGCGCCACCAAATCCTTCAATGATGCAAGTTGATCATGAAATTTCACAACAACAAAATCTGAGTGGTGCTGTTACTTCGGTTGTTACCACTGGGCCTGACGGAGCTGCCATCGATGACGCAAGTCAGCAGTCGACTCTGTCAAATGCCTCAGCGGGTAAATAGTTGCCTATAAATATTACGTGACTTTAAATTAATTAATATTTATAATTTTATTCTTTTTAGCTTCTGGTGATGACTCAAATTGTACAACGCCAAAAAGAAAAGAAAACATGATTGGTAATATGATGTACCAACAAGGAATGGGTAGTATAATGGGTCCACCATGTTCACCTGCTCATGATGAATATTCCAATCCAGATCCAATGGCACCTAATTGGCCTAGAGGTCCACCACCTCATAATCCAGTATTTAATAGCCATATGGCTCCTCAGAATGAACATATATATCGGCCAAAAGTAAAATTATTGTTTTAATAGGAGAAAAATGTTCTCTAAAACTAAATATTTTTTAATTATTTTAGAAACATGATAGTTTGAGTAAATTGTATGAAATGGATGACAATCCAGAACGACGCATTTGGTTAGATAAATTGTTACATTTTATGGAAGAAAGAGGATCACCAATCTCCACATGTCCTACTATCTCCAAAAACCCCCTTGATTTGTTCCGTTTGTATATATATGTTAAAGAACGAGGTGGCTTTATGGAGGTGTGCAAGGTGCGTAATAATCATAAATTATTCGTTTAAATTTATTTTTATCATTTATCAACCTTGGATTATGTATTTATTTACTATAACAACATTTCCAGGTAACAAAAAATAAAATATGGAAGGACGTAGCTGGCTTATTGGGTATTGGTGCGTCTTCAAGTGCGGCCTATACTCTTAGGAAACACTACACTAAAAATTTGTTACCATATGAATGTCATTTTGATCGCGGAGGCATTGATCCTATACCTATAATTAATCAAGTGGAATCTTCTACAAAAAAGAAAAGCTCTAAAGCAACATCTGTGCCTTCTCCTGGTAAGTGATATTGTTTAACACACTTGGTGTGTTACGTAGGTGAAATCCAAATAAATAATTACAATTAGGTTCTGCAGGATCTAATTCGCAAGATTCATTACCATCTGCACCTACTGTTCCTGGACCAGGTCATGTAGATGGTTACCCAGGTTATGGAGGTTATAGTGGTCCACAAGATTATAATTCTTCTCAAAGACCTCCACATCCTCCATCTCATGGTAAGACATTAAATCTTAAAATGTTATATTCTAATATTTAAATTTTTAATTTACTTATTTCATTACATACATTGTAAGCTATAATAAATGTAATAAGTTAGTTGTTAGTTATTTCTATAGGGGGATGAGTATGTAAATTTATAAGAAATTCAAATTTATTTTACTTAGATATTATGTATAAAATGATTTATGAATTAATTTGTAGCTTCAAAATTTGCATTCTAAAATTGCAGATTAATTGTTTTTTAATTATACTCTTGATAAGTATTTTTATTTATATGAGTATAATTTTAGTTTTCTCACTACTTTTATCTAAACAATTATATTTAAAAATTGCTCTATTAAGATTTTGACTCCTGTAAAAGGTAGTAAAATAGAATATTTTTAGACATTCTCACTTAAATACATTTATAACATTATTGTTCTTTAGCTTATTCAAAATAAAAATAAAATAATTTAAACAATATAAATACCACCTATCTTTAAAATGTATTCATAGAAACTATGATGCATAAATATAATTTAAGGCAAGGAATAAAATAATCTATAAACATTATTAGCGTTAGGAACTTAATAGCATTTATTATTTTGAATAATTTAAGAACAGGGGTGTCCAATTAGTAGTTTGTGGGGTCCTTTCATTTTCAAAACCCATTATGATTTACTACAAATGTATGTATCCCACCTGGATCAATTTTCTTTTTGCATTTGTGTATATGAGAAAGGAGGCTCGCGACAACTTCTATTCACGTAATGTGACCCAAGCCTCATAAAAGGTTATACATCCATGCTTTAGAAGAGTCTAAGTGAGATCGTTTCTCTCAGAAAAAAAATAAATTAACTGTTAATAAATATCTAAAATTAAAATAGTAATTATTCCAATGGTGGTAAGAATTGGTAAAATATGTTTCATATTACTATTTTTACAAAAAATAAATAAATACAATTTTGTGAAAATTAAAAAAATATACTCTGTGCACAATCTTAATAAAAAAAAACTATGTAAAATTATTTAAATTGAGGTACTTTAAAAAATCAATTATTTTTTGTTTTGCTCGGAATCTAAAATATATTTAAAAAAAAGTACATATTTTAGTATTTATATATGTGCATATGAAAACATTTATAGTCACATTTTTTTATTGCTAGTAATAGTAATTTTTATTTCTCCACCAGTCTTGGTCAATTAATATATAAATATGTTTTAATATATATAGGAATTATGACTAATCTATTTGTTATTTACATTGTTAATGAACCTGATATGTGTATGTTGGTAATTTGATGATCAAATTTTGAACTATAGTTACAGAAAGGAAGATCAAATTTAAATATTTTGTTAATTTTGCTGCGCTATAATGCTAAAATTTTCATTTCATACAATTCGAAAATAAAATATTAACTTTTATTAGATATTAGATGCTGGCTATTTTTGTTATCCATATTGGCCATTCTAAAGTGGTGTTCTGGTGTTATCATTAAATTTAAAATCATTTCAATCAATTACCATTAGTGTATCAGCTACTAACTCAAATTAACTCTAATGTTAATTTACATAATAGTCCTGTGGTATTCTTTGTGGGTTCTATTCTTATATTCTTTCGAACTTAAAATTCTGTTATTTGACTTATTACGTCATGAGAGACCGAGATAACAACATTGATTCATCTTACAAATTGTCTTTACAATAATAATTGTGCTGTTATCATAAATAAATAACATCTAGATACCAGCTGTCAAAAAATATGGGAATACAATATAATTTTATTTCAATCGCATGCCATTTGTGATATAGTTCACAGACTATGGTTGCGATACTATTATTGTTTTGTGAGGTTATTAATTGTTTTAGTGTTATGATTTTATTTCTATATTAAATTAATTAATAATTATATATAGTTTATATTTTGCTGATAAGTAATGGTAAACATGCATTCCAATTGTTATTGTCATCTGATTATTTATTTATGTGATAGGAGTACAAGGAAGTTACCAAGGACAAGGTGGATATAATCAGTATCCAGGTAACAATGATCAATATGGACAGCATTATCCATCGGCTAATACTTCGGTTGGTTACCCAAGTGGTCCTGTGAGACCGCCTTTATATCCACCTTATTCAAATGATGCAGAAAGGTAAAGGCTATTTCAATAAATTTTATTTAAAACAAAATTCTGTTTTTAAATTACTTTTTTTCTGTTACAGGAATTATGGTGGTTCAGTTCCTCCACAAGGTCCGCCAAATACTCAAGGACCTGGAAATGGTCAAGATCCATATGGTCGTGGACCGATTCCACCACCATCTGGTTATCAACAATCGCCTAGGTTTTCGGGACCGCCACAAAATTCTTCTCCAGCCACGGTCAACCAAACACAAGGAGGTTCAGTATCTACCCCTGGATATCCACCTGGCCAACAGTCTCAACAAGAATACTATCGACAAGAACCTCCTGCTGCAGTAAGTGTATATGTTAATATCTCATGAGTCAAATAATAGTGGTACATATTCAAAAATATTGTAGTGTTAACATATCGGCACAGCTAATGTGTGGCATTTGTTAGCTGTTTGCCAATTGCCGGTATTGCATAAATTTTTTTTTTAACGGAGTAAGAGTGTAATCTGAAATTTCAAATTTGCATTAGATCACTTGCCATCTAAGCCACAAATTGTATGTGATCTCTAGGCTATTGCTGTTGTAATATGAATAACTATAATGAAATAATATATTAATTAAAACCGAGTTGACTTGTGCACAAATTACCAAATTACATTCATTTTGAATTGTAATAGATCATCTGCTGTCTGATATGTTTGCCATGCACTCAGTGCTTTAGCTGATATACGCATATAATCCACACAAATATCTATAGGTCTTTTGGTTTGTTAAAAATATAACCATAGGATATTATATAAAAACGCTGGTTTGACAATTATTGTAAAAATAATGCACTGTTATGTGACTGACCTATATGCAGCTTTTTAACAATACCCCTGCCCACATAACAGCAAGTCATCTCAGTTGAGACGATATTAAATAATACATACAATTTTAAGATAAATAGTTTACTACAAATATTAAGAATTTAATATCACTTATTTATTGAAATTTAAGGTGGTTAGATTCTTGTACACTATTATCATCATTAATCATTGTATACACCACACACACACATATTGTTGTACCATATTTCATTTTATCATTCAACTATTTATTTTAGAGCCCAGGATATCCGCCAACAAGTGCTTCTGGTACTTACCCTGGTAAAGGTATGCCACCACCTCAGCCACGACGTCATCCAGATTTTGCTAAAGATCAACAATCAGGGCCTCCACAGCCAGCCGGCTATCCTGGTTATGGTCCTCAACAACGGCCTATGTATCCAGGTAACTTGATTTTTAAATTTTTTCTTCATTATTGTAAATAATGACATTTAATTAATTAATTACAAACTCTAGGATGGACGGGTACTCCAAATGCTACTAATCAATATCCACGACCTGGGTATCCATCTGGATCTCAACCCCCTCAGAATTGGTCACAGGGTCCTCCGCGGAATATGCCACCATCACAACATCCAGGACAACCTCCTCAGTGGGAACAGCATAGATACCCACCACAAGGATCATCTTATGGTACACAGCAAGTAAGTGACATTTATTTGTTTTATGACTTTTTATGTTATTTTATAACATTTTTTACAATCAGAATCATTGGGGTTCAATGGCACAAACGCAAATGAGAATGCCGAGACATAGTTTTCGTCCAGATGGAAATAAACCATATGGACCACACGGTCCTATGGCGCCACCACCTCATATGAAGGTAAATTAAATTTTTGTTTAAAGAGGATGTTCAATTTGTTTATCTATACCACCTATCTCAATGAATAAACAATGGAAATAAACTAGTATTACAAGTGAAAATTTTTTATAAGAGTTAATAATATAAAATTTCAATTTATTTTTCTCTGTAGCATGGAATGCCAGGACAGCCCATGTTCCAAGGAAGTAACTTGTTGAAGCGTGAAGTAATTTTCCCTCCTGATAGTATAGAAGCTGTAACTCCGATTCTTTACAAACGCCGTCGGATGATGCGACATGATGTTGCACCAGTAGATGCATGGAGATTGATGATGTCTTTACGCTCTGGTCTTTTAGCTGAGTCTACTTGGGCTTTAGATGTGCTCAATATATTGCTATTTGATGATATGTCTATACCCTATTTTGGATTATCACATATGCCTGGATTATTAGACATACTCTTAGAACATTTTCGGCAATCATTGGTCGACATGTTGGAAACTAACATCAAGTCGTATTGTTGGTATGAAAAGTCCAAAGTTATTGAAGATATACCAGATGTTGGTGTTGTAGATAATATAAATGTAAATGAAAAAGCATATTTCCCAGACCCATATTTCTCTAATCAACGACCAATTAAGAGTTCGGCAATTACCGATGGATCTAAAGAATTATTCATAAAAAATGGCAAGAGATCGTGGGATATAATTGAAAATTATGACATGGGTTATAATATTGCTGAAACCAATACGAGTTTCCTTGTACCTTGTTTTCGATCAGAGTTTGGTCTCGTGCCTTTTGTCAAACTGTTAAAGAGTAATAAACCCAAAGCTGAAATATTAGATGATAAAGTATGTATAAAAAAAGAATTAAATGATAATGACGAATTAGTACAAAACAGTATTGATGATGTTGTAAATATAAAAAATATCAATGTACGTGATCCGGTGGGTGTTTTAAAACGAAAAAGTATATTAGACTATGAGGATGAAAGTTATTCCAAAGACGAGTCAAGCTTGTCATTAATTAGTGAAAGTCAAGACGCCATTGGAAAACGATGTGTGTGTGTATCGAACATTTTAAGAAATCTTTCATTTGTACCCAGTAACGAATTAGAATTTGCAAAAAATGGTCCGTTTCTTGGTTTGGTTGGCCAGTTGTTATTGACTCAACATGAACATCCATTACGCTCATCTAAGACTAGGAATTATGATAAAGCAGATGACGATACAGAGACTTTATTCAGTTGCACTACAACGACGGATGCTGATACAATTGAACCAGGCAATGACGCCAAATGGTGGTGGGATTATTTAGACGTTGTTAGAGAAAATTTGCTTGTTTCTTTAGCTAACATTGCTGGTTACGTTGATTTGAGCACGTTCAATGAAGACATTTCACGTCCAATTTTAGATGGTCTATTACATTGGGCTATATGTCCTGCAGCTGCAGGACAAGATCCGTTTCCATCGTCACCACTATCTCCTCAACGATTAGCACTCGAGTGTCTATGCAAGCTGTGTGTTACCGATAATAATGTAGATTTGGTCATTGCTACCCCACCATACTCGAGACTGGAAAAGTTAGCCAATGTTCTTACCCGGTTATTATGCAGAACAGAAGAACAAGTAAGTCATGTTTATATATTTATATGTTTTGAACATAGGTGATCCATTTAGTATGGTTGTATAACTTTTTTTCTCTATATTTTCTTAATTTTTTATATTTGTATTTATCATATATTTTATTTATAATTTTATATTAATATATTTAAATTAATATGGATCATGAGATATATGTTTGAAATTAAAATTTAATGGCATTTGTTTTTAAGACCATAAAGTTAATAAAAAAAAAAATATGCGAGAAATAATAATTCAATTTTTAATTGTTTAGGTACTCAGGGAATTCGCTGTCAATTTATTGCACTACTTAGCGGCTGCAGACAGTAGTATGGCACGTACAATAGCGCTGCAAAGCCCATGCGTTTCGTTACTGGTAGCATTTATTGAACAGACTGAACAGAACGCACTGAGTGTAGTAAACACTCACGGGTTGAATGCCCTACGTGACAACCCTGATTCAATGGGAACGAGTTTAGACATGTTGAGAAGAGCAGCACGCATACTGTTGCTGTTATCCAGACATCCGGACAATAGACCGCTGTTTCTACAACAAGAGCAAAGGCTTTTGTCGTTAGTTATGAGTCAAATACTTGACCAGCAAGTGGCGGCCCTGATATCACGCGTCCTATTTCAATGTTCCAGAAATACGCCGTCTCCTCTCGCCCAGTAGTAAATAAATATACAAACGCAATTTTTATTCTTCCAAATTTATTCTTTTGTTTTGCATTGCAGTTGTTTCTACAATGTTTACTACAAACTAATTTTATTTCTTTTATTATTAATGTTCTATTGAAATAGTTTTAGAATTAATTTATGTAAAACAAATTTCCAGGATCTTATGTTTTGAATCAGTTGAAAAAAAAACACCTAAGTATAAAAAATAATTTATATAAAAAAATTAATTAAAATCCTTAGACAAATCAAACAAAGAGACTGACCGTGTGATTGTTTTTAGATTTTTTTTCAAGCTAATCAATAATGTTAATTCCTTTACTATTGAGATTTTGTTAATATTTATATTTATAGCCTATAGTTGACATTTTCCGCATTAAAAATTGTGTTTAGTAAACACTTCTTTTTTTTTAATGTAAATAATGTCCCAAATACATTTGTGTGGGGGTTATTATTATTTAGTCAAAACTGATACTTAAAAAATGTAACATTGATTTTTATTATTATTTTTTAATTCAAAAAAATATTTTATACTTTGTACTATGTATATAACGTGTCTATAGAAAATAATATTAATAACGATTATGTTTTAAGTGCGTTTATTTTTATTTATTTTTTAATTTATCTCGACCTGAAAAAAAAAAGTTAAGTTGCCTCAAAATGAATTGTAAGTAGACTACTAATATTGTAATATGGAATATTTTATTATTATTATTATTATTATTATTATTATTATTATTATTATAATGATTATTATTATAATTATTATAATTTATATATATATATATTTTTTTTTTTTTTTTTTTTTTTTTTTTACAAAAGAAACAAATTTTTGTTTTATCTAGAATATGATATATATATTTTTTTTTTAGTGTTTATTGCAACTGAATGAACGCTGGTTGTAAATAATTAACGCGTGAATATTTTGTCATGTACAGTTAAGTATTTTTCTTTTTGTACAAAAACCGAAGACTACATAAAATAATTCGTATATTTGTAGATGTCAGGCATGAATTAAATAAAAAATAAATGGTTGACATTATTTAAAAATAAAAAAATGTGACTTTTAAATT
The DNA here is from genome assembly GCA_032441825.1 of Chaetogeoica ovagalla. Taxonomy (NCBI): domain Eukaryota; kingdom Metazoa; phylum Arthropoda; class Insecta; order Hemiptera; family Aphididae; genus Chaetogeoica; species Chaetogeoica ovagalla. Next base: position 4,343,426 of record CM063748.1, on the reverse strand, counting down.
ATTTATATTTAATAAATCATTAAACTTTTGCTCCACAAGTGGGTTTATTCAAAGAACTTTTCTTAAGCTGACACCACACTCGTTTGCTTTCCAGGCAATCTTGCAAAATCACACAATTTTGAAGATAAGAGAATATTTTCTAATGATGTGTGCTGTTTTTTGTTAAATATCCAATAAAGAAGTGTAAAAAGTTCTCTTAATACTTTTAAATAGATTTTTGAATAAGTTATGATAAACGCCATCAATGAACAATCATAAATTATCAATGCACTGTGGTTGTAGGTGATCTGGTAAACGATTTTGTCATCCATAGATTAATGGAATGGGTTTTCACATTATGTCGTACAGTCATATGTTTAAATATGTCCATTTCATAATAATTTTAATTATTTTTTAAATTTATTATACATTTTATATTTACTCTATCAATACCTTCAAAACAGTTTGTGTGCACTTGTATAATTATTATTTTTCAATTACACATAATTCAATTATACAATCATACATAAAACCCTATTTATAAGTACATGAACCATGATTTATAGTAAAATAATTTTGAATTAAAAATTGCTCTTTAAATACAATTTGTGTTGTTAACCCTCTATACGATATAAAAAATATTCTATATCGCTGTTCCCCATAAACAAATCCTAAAAATGTCATAGACACATTTCGCTAAAGTTACCACCTAAACTACAAATCTGAAGTAGTTCATCTTCATATAATGGCGATTATTTCATTTTTTTTTCAAAACTGTCTATACGTGTTGTCATCTACTAATGTCGGAAAGTCAAAGAAATGTGTGGTTCAGTGACTTCGCCATCTGATAATAAAAATCTGATTTATAGGTTCACATTTAATAAAACTTTTTTTGCAATTACAAGCACTCCACTTATTACATATAATAGTTTCCGATGTTCAGATTTAGCAGTGGAAGGTCTTTTTTTTAACTTTTTTATCATTACTTTTACTAAAATAAGTGATTTACTCTTGATCAAATTGGAATGCTGTCGATAAATACTGATTTTCCTGTACATTCTAGTGAAAAAAAATGTACAAACACTTGAAAACTGTCCACAAACCAAAACAATTATTCAGAATATTCCAAATGTTTTGAAGAAAATTGGGTTTTGAACCAGACTACAAAAAAAAAATTTACTAAAACGTACTCAATTTGTTGTTTCACAGATCACGTGGGTCCAACAACAGGACAAAATATTTTGAAATAATTTAAAAAATTTCTTTATGGTCACACAATAGCAATATATAATTTGTATACTTTAAATTTTGAATATATTTTTGTTTGTTTATTATATATCTACTGCACTCATTATTATTTATTTCTTTTTTTTTAATATGAAAATATTGTAAAATCTTGAATAAATGGTTTGACAAGAAAAAAAATTGAGATAAAAGGATGATGGATTATTTTCAAATATCCTACAAACAGCTGTTGCTATAGATTTTTATTTAGTAGTCGTCCAACACCGGTTCCTTTAGCCCAATTACCAATTAGAATAGTCTAGTACATAAATACCTATAATGCAAAAGTCTCATGATGGTGAGACAAAAACCAGTAATAGAAAACATTTATAATTTTTGATATAAACTGGTAGCATTAAACACACAATCTGTAAATACATACATATAATATATATATTTTTAAAATTTTTTTTACATAATTTTTATGTTCAGTTGTTTGAATATATTTTTAGCATAATAGTAATTTGTGTAACCTTAATGAAAGTCATCACTTCCTTGGGAACATGACCACACATCATTACAATTTTCATTTTTTTGCTGGCCATACCAATTAAGTACTGATATTGAGAGTGTAGTTGTATTAATTAAAAAAAAGGAAATAAATGTGTTTAACACTAAATATATTGAAGTATAATAATACCGTTATTATGAGAAAACTGTCAATTTATTTTAATTCTGAAATATAAAATAAATGAAGAGACTTAAAATGTAAATGTTAACTTAGTAGTAATAAAAATTGATGAAACTATGATAAAGTTGGTTCGCCGGGTTTCCAATCAGCAGGACACAACGTTTCCGTTTCATCTGTATATTGAAATGCTTCTAAAAGTCTTAGTATCTCGCCAATATTACGACCTACGGGTAGGTCGTTGATTGTCACATGTCTTAAAATACCTCTCATGTCAATTATATAATGAGCCCTGGAAAGCAAACAAAATAATAATGTATTATCAGTGATACTCAAAATATATAAATAAATAAAAGTAAAATTACCTCAAAGAATGGCCAAGTTCAGGTAAATAGCATCCATAACTTTTACTAATGGCATGTGTTGGGTCAGATAAAAGTGGCATTTTAGGTATAGCAATTCCTCCGTCAGACCTCAATGTTCGCGACCATGCTTGGTGTGAAAGGTAAGAGTCCACAGAACATGCTACTACTTCAGTATTTAATGCTCTGAATTCAGATACTCTGTCACTTAATGCAATAAGCTCGCTTGGACAAATTCGAGAACTAAAAAAAAAAAAAAAACCAATTAAATTGAATAAGTATAAAAATTATTTTAGTTTTTAATTTTCATAACTTATGCACTAAAAAAAATAATTTACTTAATTTTAAGTTAATTAATTTAATTTTAGATCGGAGAATACTGCAATAATATTTGATTTAATCCAAAAAATGAAGCCATCAGCTCAATTATTTTTAAGTATGGACAAAATTAAAAAATGTGTATTATATATTAACGAAATATTTTTTTTAAATATAGTGCAAGTACAAAATTAAATCAATTTTTATATTTTAACTTATTTGGTTTTAACTTTTTGCAAATCAAAATATAAATGTGAATCATATAAAAGTATAACCAATTTTATATAGCCCAAAAGCGAAGCCGTGAACTTAATATAATTTTTAAGTACGGTATTAGTATGGGCGAAAGTAAACATTTATTTTTTAATTTAAATTATTTGGCTGCAACTTAAATCAAAATATAAATATATTTGAAAAGCTTTAAGTACAACCAATTTCATATGGCCCAAATGTGAAGCTATAACTTAATAATTTATAAATGTGGTATTAGTATGGGCAATTCATCATAGGTAAATAAGTGTTAAAACAATATTTGAAACTTTATATTAATTCATATTCTTATAAAAGGCTAAAAAAAAAAAAATTCATATTCTTACAATAATATTTATAACAAATTAAATTTAATAAAACAGTAAAAGTAAATGTGAAACTATATCTTAAAATAAAACTAAAATACATAGTACTTGTACTAAATGTTTTTAAATACATTAAGAGTTATTTAAAACCTAAATTTGAATTTCATTTTATCAAAGAGTATACATATAATTTGATTTTAAGACGCAAAAACTTTCAGTTTTTATACAAGAATCTAACTATAGTTTGTCGTAGACAACAATTATAATTTTATATTATTTGGAACAGAGTAATTGTATACAACTTACAAGTCTTGAGGATAAAAAAATAAGACCAAATAACGTCCACTGTAATCACTAAGTTTCAACTCTGTCACATGACCATTGACAACAGCTGTGGCTTTCCAAAATGGTGCAGATTTTGAAACTAAAAGTAAAAAATACATTAAATTTGAATATATATATATATACGTTATATTTTATCAAAGAAACTATATTATATACCAATGGCTTTGCACTGGATGTCTTCATGTTTCTGATCCATTTTTTCATAATTAGATGTGCTATGATAGTCATTTGATTGAAGACCCACTTCATAATCATCATCATTGTCTATTGAATAAAAAATATTATTTAATAAATTCAACTTTTAACACATATTTTTTAAAATAGGTGTTTAAATAAAACAACCATTTATTAAAATCGGTCAGAGCTGCAATTTTTCGGTTAATATCATATATATTATATAAATAAATATATATATATATATAAATAGGTATATTGAATGAATTTTCTTAAAAGACAAATATCTATGCAACTTAAAAATAATATTGAACAAGGTAAAATGTTTATTATTTAATAGATTTTGTATAACAAATAAGTTTATTTAGGTCACAAGTATTAACATAATGAATAATTCTTTTATAACAAAATGAAACGCACATGTTAAAAGCTCTGACCAACCTTTCAGGGCTTGTTGATTAAAACTGTCCTTCAAACATACGGTCTCAAAAATAAAGAGTTTTATAATTTACCTAATATACATAACACATTTGCTATTAAATACAACATTAAGCGCGGAAGCTCTGACCAATTATAATAAATAGGTCAAAACACATTTTTTTACAACTGAAGACCCAAAACTAACACCAGAATAAAAAACGATAATTACTTAATATAATAACAAAACAAATTCTAAATTGTTGAAAATACAATAAATGATGATCTTCAATTGTAATTTTATAATTAATATGTATATTATTAAAAATAGAAATTATGATAAGAGTTCATAGCTTTAGGAATTTACTTAGAAAATAACTAATAAATATATTATTTCAAAAATAATCAATTTTAGTTTTAAATTAAAAATTAAAAGCTATAAACTCAAGGAGACATACAAATAATACCCAATATCCAAACCTTTAATGCACAAAGATTTCATTTGTAAATCATCAGGAGAATCTTCATCATCATCTTCCAGTTTAACTTTTGATTTGTTTCTAATGATTGGACCTTCATAAACTGTGCCACCAGTTTTCATCACATGTTTTTTTGCCTGTGAATGATTTCGTAACACTGTGATATCAGCTACGAGACTTTTGTCGCAAGCTTCACATCGAGCTTTATAGCAGCTTTTTGGTTCTGGCTGCAACCAACCTCTGAATTCAGACAGTTTTTCCCAATCTGTACGATACTTTTGTAATCCTCGTTTTCGTTTCATCATATGAGCACGATTAGCTGCAGATTCTTGTTTTATTCGTAGTGGTGTCAATACTTCTTCAATTGCTATGTCATCTTCATCTGCAGACTGTTTCTGTGCTTCAGCATTATCTGATAACTTGATTTCAGATTCAACCTGGATGTTCTGTTTTCTGAGGAATTTAATGAATTTAAATTTACATGACAAGTACTGCTAAAATGTACAACACACATGCACTAAAAACATTATGTTAACACTTGGACCTTTGAACGTGAAAACCCTCTTTGGAAAGCTTATTTCAACCTTTTATTAACTCAAATGACCTACTACTTGCATACATTTTAACATATGCAAATACTGACTTATTTGACCTAAATAATACTAAAATTTAAATATATTCTATTTTATAAATACCAATTTATTTATTTGTTTATAAAGATTATTGCAGCTCTGACCAGGACACCTAAATTTTACCTTTATTTTTCTGTACATGATGTTCAGTAACCACAGATACCAAATTTCCAGTCTCATCGATTACATTCACTTCTTTTTGTATGTACTGAGTATTTGAACTAGTTGCTTGTGGACCTTCATTTTCTTCTTCTTCATCATTTGGCAATGATACCACAACATATTTGTCACGTTGCGCTTGAGTAACCATTTCTGATGTAATTATTTCTTCTGTAGGATTTGTTTGATTTATGTACAATGCTCTTGACGCAAGTGAAGATTTGTCTTCTTTATTTGTTACTACAGCTATGCCATAAGTACCTTTTTTGTCAGTTACTACATTATACTCAATTGGTGGTATAGGGTTATCATCAGCATTAGGACAACGAGCACGTACCATACGTACATGGGCTTTGCTTACACCATGTACTCGCAATGATTTTAAATCGGCCCGGAATATACGTTCACAAGCTACGCACCAAGCTTTAGTAACATCTCCATCAATTGGACGTAACCAAGCGTGGAATTCTGGAAAACGTTGCCATTCGGAACGAAAAACTTGAGTAGGTGGTGTAAATGTAAGATGAGGTTGAGACATTTGACCTCGACTGTTCGAACCTGTTGATGTTAATATTGTATATTCTTCGTGTTGTTGATTGTTAGACATTGAAATAAAACAATATCAAATAGCAGGTAATTACTCGATAAAAAGTAAATTAAAACGTATTTTGCTGTATTTCTGCTTCTAATACCACAAAATTTCTTAAGTGGTGCGGATTACTGAATTTCACTGCTGCAAAAAATAATAACATAAAAACTAATTAAGTAGCCTATAACTTTGTTTCCCCATTATAAATTAAATACATAATTAAAATTACTTGAAAATTAAAATAACACGTGATAACTTAATAATAAATAACAACAAATTCAATTCCATAAAAACATTAAAAAAATTATACAATTTGTTTTTCTTTTTTACACCAAGAGAAAATAATAATATAATTATTAAATTAGATAGTGCAAACAAAATTGTTGTTGAAAAAGAATCTTGTTAAAAAAAAATATTTAAACTAATTTAATATAAAATAAATAGCAATGAAAAAAATAACTTTAAAATATGGTTAACAAAAAATACTCCCAATTAGTTAGGTACATTACATTTTATTGTTAAATCAGTTTTAAGATGTACAATATTATTTATAGCAAAATAAAACCAAGAGTAAGTGTAAGAGTAAGAGCTTGTGTAAAAATAATAATTATTAGGTTTTTGACATTGAAAATATATATTTTTTAATTAATTAAATGATATGTTGAAATTAATTTTTAAAAAGAAAGTATGAATAACCGAACACCAAATAAATTCAACCAAAATTATACTTACTATAAAATACAATTTTGTTATCTTCCAAAATCAAGAAAATTGCATAATACAATTTTTACTCATTTATACCTAATTCTTTATTATTGTAAAACAAAATCCCAAATACAAAAATGCAACAAAATGAATGAAAAAAAATGTACTTTTTAAACGATAAAATATTATGTGATAAATACTAATAAATGTACATTATTCATCACAAATTTATAAAGGATATTTATTTTTGTTACTTAGTAAGTCTAATATTTATTATACATTAATATTATATATATATATTCCAATCTAAATATAATTTAGATAATTAATTTTAAAATAATTATAGAGAATAAACAAAAGGTGAATAAAAAAAAAAAAAAAAATGAACAAATACATATTTATTATCTTCATTTGTAAATTGTACCAATAATAAACAAAATACCATTACACTGCATAGTACTAAGTCATACATACACTAGGTAAAAATACGGATCTGTTCAAGCCCTAAATAAGTAAGTGTATTTAATAAAGATATTTACTTAATACATTTGCAGTAAAATTTGCTTTATTAAATTGGTATGTATTAGTTTTTTTTTACATTATTGTTTGGATTCTCCGACTAATTAAGCTCTTAACTAATAATAAGCTAATCTATTGGGATGATTTCACAATGAAATTTATGCAAACATTACGCACGTTGAAGGACAGTTTAGAATATATAATTAAATAGACACCAATTATCAAGTAGGATACTCTACCTGACATGATTGTATACGTTTCAATATCATCTCCTTGTTCAGCGGGAGAACCATTGATTTTTTCCATGTTTCTTTCGTGTTTGCGCGTGGCCAAATGTTTTTCGAGTTCACTTTTTCCAGCAACCAATACACAATGACAAACCTTACATATGGCCTTATCTGGCAATTTATGAGGTAGCAGCCAATCTTTGAACATGCTAAACTTCAACCAGTTTGGGTTGAACGATTTTTTGGTCAAACTCATTTTGCGAGACTCGTCATCTTCTGAGCGCATACGTTTATACTTTGGCTCTTCAGTATACATAATTCTAAAATAGTTTTCGTAACCAAATGAGGAGGATGGGGTTTTAACGCAAAAAATTCAAAGAGGGTTTTCATAAGACAAAAAAAAAAAAAGTTCTAGATTTGTAAGGTTCTTACACGTATCAGAAAAATTCCATTATGATAATATTAACAAAGGAATATTTATGAAAACACCTCTAGAATCGGTAATATATTTTACATATTTGTAGGCCGAGGTAATGGGTATTAGGTAGAACTCATGAGAACTGTTACGATTCATTTATGTTTACTCGAATTACTTTTATTTTATAATTTAATTTTTTTTAAATTTTCGTTAATTCGTAATACATATTATATGTAAGGACATTGATAACTAATACCTAATAAATAAACAATTATAATGATTAGGTGCACGTATAAACTACACAGCGTGTGGCAAACAATAAAGTAATAAACATAAAACTTTCGATATGAATAATTATTTATTTGCTTTTAAATTTGAAAATTGTTAATAGTTTTGTAAACAAATGTATGTACCTACTATATTTAAGCAATCAACAGTGATAACGAAGGACGGAGGGGAAAAAAATAAAAATATAATTCGGTAAATTAAAAAGTAATATTTTCCACCGTCCTAAATTCTCATGGCTTCACACAAAAACGGTTTAGTTTATTTCTGTATAGCAGAAAAGCACATGGAACAAATATAGGCCTACTAATAAAAACCATTCGGGGTTACATAAGAAAAACCACGAAGAATTTTAAACGCCTGGTTCGTCGTACGTGTAAAACACACAACTATCCTCGTGCAAAAAACGTCGGGGAAAAAAAAAACCTTTTTGGTACAAAACATATATATTCGTGTGTAGGAGTAAGCAACACATGTGTGTAACGACGTCCGCTGGAAATATTTTTTCCCACGCGCCGGGAACGGAGCGCGGAGAAACCGTCTGGTCGTTGTCGTTGTCGTAGTACACAAATAATAAAACGCGACTACGCTACTTAACCGTACGCTAACGAAATAACGTTTTTTTTTTTTTTTTTTTTAAAACCTAAAAACGATATTATTTACGAAAAATCGTTTACCCAGAATCGTCGTCGATCAATTCGACATTTGATGAAGACATTGCCGGCGAATTAAACGTCGAGACAGGAGCAGCGGCAGCGGTAAAGAGTTCGTCCGACGGTCACACACACACACGCACGTCTTCCCGGCGTCGTCTCGGCCAGTTTTTTTTTTTTTTCTCGTTAATACAATAAAAACAGTGAAATGGTAAATTACGAACGTGTTTTACTTGCACTGTAACGAACAGTAGAGCCTGAAAACGACACGAAATACCGCGTGAAAAAAAAAATGGCAGGCACAATACTTTTTTTCCCACTCTTAGCACCTCTCTCTCCGCTCACTCGCTCGTTAAAAACGTTCTGATGCGTGCGTTTAACGCGCGATGCGTGCGACAGAGCGCGCTGCGTACGCATTGCGCTACGTTGCCGTGTCTCGCGCCGACGCGCTTTTATCAGCGACAAATTCTCCTCGCCGTTCATTTTTTTTTTTAAATACGAAAATTTTTCCAAATGCCGCCGCGCCGGTTAGATTATAGTCGTCACACGGATTTCTTTCGAAATGGCAATTTTCCGTCACATCGGCGAAATTAAATGTATATTTTTCCCCCGGCCGCCGGCCGCCAAACGATTTGTCGCCGCGACACCGCGGATTAATAATGGCCAAACGGTACGGCGGTGGGGCGTCGCGCCAAAGACGTTGGATAAATCGTTGGGGCGGGAGCGCGACAACGTTGCGCACCGTGAAATGCCGAAATTTTAGGAGAGAGAAAAAATGCGGACGCCATTTTGCGTCGGACGTGTCGTGTTTTGTGTGCGCGAACGCGATGTGTTAAATGTCCGACAACCGGACCATTAGACCTTAGTCATCGTTAAAAATTTTGTACATTTTCGTTTATAATTATTGCACGTCTTTGACAACCGTTTGTTTACTTTTATAGTTTTTTTTTTTTTCTCTTTTTCTTTTTTTTACATTCTCATTTGATTTTATATTTTTATATAATATAATATACGCGTAATAAGAAAAAAAAAGAACCGGACAAGATGAGAGGCAAATCCGATTTAGAGGAGGACGAGCAAGGGTAAGTTTCGGACGACCGGCGTCGGTGGTGTTTCCCTACACTATCACATCTCGTCGTCGTATTCGATTTTTTCACCCGGAATTTCCCCATAAATCGTTGCGCGACGCGCGCGCGTTCGTTATTAATTCTCATCCGTTCGGCTTTCCATGCGCTCGTTTGTGTACGGAAAACGTTCACAAAAATATCCGTGTACGGGGATAAAACGCACGTTTCACATTTACATTCACACCTACTCATTGTCCTAGCCGGTTATAAACCGTTGAATTCGCCCTGGTTCCCCGAAAGTTCTGTCAATCGACTCCTGCATTTTAATCCGTTTCTCACTGCTCAAATCGTACCCCTCTTCAGCGTCCGTAGTACCCAGCAGTGTATAACAAATTTTTTTCCTCAGTATCCGTTTTTTTTTTTCAAATAGATTTGTTTTATTTTCATCTGCTCGTTTATTGTATCTTATATAACGTGTACGTTTTAATACATTTTTGTGGTGGGTCATAAGAGACGTATTGACAATAACAAAAAAATCATTTGTAATCTTAGAATGTTGGCATACCTATTATGTGCTTATACTATCAAATTTCATAATTTAACGTAAAGATAATTGTCATTAATATATATATATATATATGTGTGTGTGTGTGTGTTGATTTGTATTTGTATTTCAGAGGTATAGTATTGTGATTTATACTTAAAGATGAGAATAGCAATTTGATTACTACTCACGGTTTTTGTTCGTCAAATCAATTTATTCGTATTAAAATGTGGATAACTATCGAGTAAAAAAAAAATATAATTATTGAAAACTAATGTTTTACACGGATACTACACATTTTTAGACTTTCTTATCTGCCTCAATGAACAATGGTTTTTTTCAACTAATACGAATTATATGCTTAAAATACAAAATCTCCTGTTTACATACAAACAAACAACGAACAAAAATGAATTCAGTGTGCGCACTCGATTTGTACAATCAGTATTCATACGTTTTTGTATGATACAATTTCATATCCAATGTGAGCGCGGCCTAAAAATATAATATAAATGAAATTAAATAAATTTCATTGTAATTATACTCAATTACTATACATAAAAGTACTTGATAAAATTATGTGTTGTGGTTGTATATAAGTACGGGGCTGATTCTAGAATTATTCCTCAATTACTTATGTTTTCATGTCATCCCATTATTTTAAATAATTTACATTGAAGATAATTTTCAAAACAAAAAAAAAATTGGAAACTATCACATTAACTATTTATATATTTATGGATATTCTAACTTATGATCATAATAAATTACCAATCAATTAATGTGTACAATCATAATAACATTTACAGTCAATATTTAGAATATAAATTAACAGTAATTTAAAACGTGACCCGTTCAAAACCTACCCATTTGTGACAATTGAACATTTTTAAGAACCTTATTGTTTTTGAAATATTTACAAAATCAATACCTGAAGACTTATCAACCTGTAGGAAAGATAAGATTTGATCAAAGGCGGCAAGCAATATTTTAAATTATTTTCTTGTATATATCGAATCATAATAATATAAATGTTATGGAAAAAAATGTAGGAAAGTCATTCTATAGTAAAATTCAAATTTGTTTTTAGAATCTGCATAGAATTGCATCACTAGATAAATCGGTCGATTGAAACGTTTATATTACTATGATTCGTATGCAAGACGGAGAGAAAATACTTGCTTTCAATCTCTTTAATTTGAAATATATAATTTTTCTTGTTCATTTTCGACTTATTGATTAACTCGTGTATAATAATTAATGTTTATTTGAAATTATAATTACAGAAAATTATTTGTGGGCGGACTTAGCTGGGAAACTCAACAAGGTAAAGGAATATGCTTTTTAATAAATTACAATATTTAAAGACTATCATGTGTAAAAAAAAATTTAGAAATTCTTTCTCTTATATTTTTAAAATTGTAAATATTTTAACGTATTTTAAACACATAATAATATTGACAAAATAAGGTTATTGTAGTCTGAATTTTAAATTTTAAATACAAGTACTTTTTTTTTATCAATTATTATTTATTATTTATTTTAGAAAGTCTTCAAAGATATTTTAATAGATATGGCGAAGTGATTGATTGTGTTGTTATGAAGAACAGTGAAAGTGGACGATCTAGAGGTTTTGGTTTTGTTACATTTGCCGATCCAAATAATGTAAACGTAGTACTTCAAAATGGGCCACATGTTTTGGATGGTCGCACTGTAAGTGACAATATTGTTATAACGATGATTCATTAATTAGGTTATATAGAAAATGTGTGTGTGTATGTGTAAATTATGTAATTATATTATTATTTATAGATTGATCCAAAACCATGTAATCCTAGAACTTTGCAAAAACCTAAAAGAAGTTCCAGCTATCCTAAGGTCTTTTTGGGCGGTTTGCCCTCTAATGTAACTGAAACTGATTTAAGGACTTTCTTTTCCCGATACGGCAAGGTTATGGAAGTTGTCATCATGTATGATCAAGAGAAAAAGAAATCAAGAGGTAAAATACAATATATATATTTATTTATGTTTATGTATTTTAACTTAAAATTTTGGTTTTTAAACAAACATAAAAACTATATTCAACAATCTTAATGTTATTATTCCATTCATAAGTTATCTTTAACAATATTATAATGCAGTTCTAATGCTCAGAGTGTTAATATTTCTAATAGATATATATAAATTATTTTAAGATTTTAAAAGTCTGGTTTAAGTGTAAATTAGACATAATAAAACTTGAGGTTTTCAATTGAGATTAAAAAAAAAACATGTTTGTATATTCATTAATTAATATATTATTAAAAACAAAAAGGAATAGTCAACATTTTTTGAATTTTACTTTTATATTATAAAATTATTTTTTGTTTATTGAAATTTATTGTAGTTTGTACTTACATCTACAGTTTTAACAGATGTGTAGAACTAAGTGTTTTAGATGTATTTGTATGCTTTTTAAGTTTCTTTAATATTACTGACGCCTTAAATTAAATGTGTTTAATTTATTATTTTAATATATTTAGATATTAAAAAATATGTGATAATTTATGTTTGTTTATACACCTGCTTTTGTGTAACCTTTCTACGATAATGAATTATTGTTAACAATAATAAGTTTTTATTTATTTTAACACTGCTGCCAATTTCAAAACATTGTTTCTTTCTATTATATGATAGTTTTGATTATAAATTGATGTATTATTGGCTTAATAAATTTAATTAAAACTAGATTATACATTTAAATATATAGTGTATTTAATTTTATATTATAAGATAGTTAATATTATTTTTTTTCTATAATTTAAGTAATAGTTTCTATTTAAAATCTGTATTAGTATAGGTAATGTGTAAAATTAAAAAATTATTCTATATATTTTAACATAAATAATGAATCTAAATACGTTCAGTCAAATGTTTCTTTTCTTTATTCAACTTCATATGATTAATTTTTTCATCATTCATTCACAATTAAGTATGAACATGTAATTATGCAATTAATGTTTACAATTTTCATTGCAGTTGATTAGGTAGTAAAATAAATAAACGATTTATTATTTATTTTAAAAGAAAATAACTTAAAAATGCATTTTATATTGTAATGTAATTTTCATTATTACTAATATTTTTGATTTGATAGGATATTTTAGAAATATTAAAAATAATCTAGGCAGCAGTGTCTTAATGTGGTGGTTAATTACATTTATCACCATAACATAACAAATGGTATTTTTAGGGTTTGGATTTTTGTCGTTCGAAGATGATGATGCAGTTGATAGATGTGTAGCTGAGCATTTTGTCAACCTTAGTGGCAAACAGGTATTATTATTATTTTAGTAAATAACGCAATAAATATAAATCTGGGTAACTTTGATTAATAAAGAACAAACATTTGTTAAAACTTTCAATTAGATACTAAAATGTATTATTCATAAATTTAAATTTTTACTGTAAAATTTTATTTGATTATTTGCAATATACATAATTATGAACGTCAAAAATTAATGTTTTTATCTAAATATTTACTCTCTGTATGGTTTTATCTATCATTCATTGCTGCGCAACAACAAATTATAGATTTTCACCGAGTTTTCAATAACTTAATGTTTTATTAGTTTCTGTTATTATTTTAATTCAAACTTTCCCATTTTACATTGATTTAATAAAAATGGTTTCTTTTAACTTCTAATAAATCTTTCATTTATAAAATTATTAACTGATATACATTATATATATAATTTACATAATTAACATATGAGTATATTTAATGTATTTTTTTTAACAATATGTTAAAAAAATATGAATTCTATATTTCTTCTTATTATAAATTGTGTGAATGCATATATTGAGCAATATTTATTGCAGGTTACTGTCATATATTATTATGATACTTTAATCATAATTAAAATATTGTTATAATAATATATAATTGTGCTTCTATACTCTGCATTGGTTAAGTCCAACCTTGGGGTGGTGACCGAGTTTGGTGAGACTACTCAATGTGAAATTTGTTGCTGCCAACAGTTATCGGAAGAGGGCGACACATGTGCCATGACTTAAGTATTATATGCCGTATGCACTTTTAAAGCAAATGTTTTATTGTATAAACATTAAATTGTGCACAAAACTATTGAAGTAGAGAATGTTGGTCCTGTTCTAAGAGCAACAGAAGGCTGCCACCTGAGATTAGACTTCACCAAGACAGAGTATTGAGATGATTATTTTAAGTAAATGTTATAAATAAAAAATATTAATACAATATATTTAATTAATATAATTTACAGTAATTTTAATTTATCTGATTTATATTATAGTTATAATTATATGCTTTTATTATGTAAAATAATATTCTATATAGTAATAATACTAATATTAGCCACTAATGTATCAATTAACGATTTGTAATATTGTTATGTTTCAGGTTGAAATTAAAAAAGCTGAACCAAGAGATTCAAATAAAATGAATGACGTTGGCGGTGCCAACCAGTGGGGAATGAATCAGAACAATCATTTAGCTATGGGTGTAAGTATAATTTTATTAAGACTATTTAACATATTCTTATGAATATTGAAAATTATAAATATTCAATAATATATAAGCGTCTTAAATAATTGAAATAAAAACATTACCTATGTAATTTCCTGAAATAAAATTCATCCAGTTATCTCGTATTAATATTGTATTTATCAAGTTATATTTTTAGCCTGATTATTAAAATTATTTGGTGTTTTATTATTGATAATAATTGTAATACTAATAACAAATTTTTTAGGGAATGGGCATGGGTGGCCCAGGTGGACAAATGGGAGGTCCCATGGGTGGAATGGGACCAATGGGCCCTGGAAATATGATGCAAGGTTTCCAAGGAGGATGGAGTTCTACACATCAATCTCAATATCCTGGATATGGTACACCATCTGGTCCTGGTGGTTTTCAAGGGTGGGGAGCTCCACCTGGACCGCAAGGTCAAGGAATGGCTCCTCCAACTTGGGGTTCAAATTACGCACCACCTCAGCAACCTGGATATGGATCTTATGGTAAATATTTAGATTATTTAGTATTTCGAATATCAGATTTTTTTTAATATATTTTATTGTAGCGCCTCAAGCACCTCCACAATCAAGTTACGGAAATAACTGGAATTGGAATATGCCACAAAATGGCCCTGCAGCAGCTACAGGACCTCCTGGACAAACAGGTCCAGGACCTCAAAGTAAGCTAACGTTTAAATTTTTTTCGTTTTAATTTCATTTTTTCTTTACATATATATTGTTATGTACATTTCCAGATGATATGTATTCTCGTTCTGCTGGAGCAGCGCCAGCAACTGGACCAACTCCGCCTGGAACTGCCCCACAAAAAGCTGGTGATTATGCTGGCTATGGAAATTACACTGGCTATCAACAGGTATAATTTATTTGAATAATAAAAATATTTTAGTTCCTTTATATGTATGTGTGTGTATATATATATATATATATGTGTGTGTATATATGTATGTATATATATATTTATATATATATAAATTTAAGATGGAGGACAATGTAAATTGTATGGTTTAAAATATTTAACAATTTATAATGAAAAGAATAAGTAATCCTGATATTTTAATTTTATTAAAATCTAATAATTTGTAAAATATATTATTCAGTCATACAATTATCTATATATTTCATACTAAGTGATAAATGCAATAAAAAAAAAAAAAATTGTTAAAAGGCCCTCATATAATAATGATATATATATTTACTAGATTTAAACTTGGTATAATTAAAGAATATAATACACTATCTAATTTGCAACAGGAAATATACGTCTCATTCTTAAAATCCACATATACTTTTTAATAGAAGATCAATATCTTGTTATTTGTCGGTAGGTATTTTTTTAAATGTATATAATTTTTAAAGTAAGTTATATTTACTTTTTATGTTTAATTCCTTTCTTAAAAAATAATAACTAGTGATATACTTTTTACTTCACTTACAAATTTGATTATTATAAGTCAGTTGACAAATATTAAAATCTATAATACATAACGAATATTTGTAAATTGTCTATTTTCTATGTTGCGCATATGTTAACAGAGTTGAATTACAGTGTAGCGTCTTCTTACCAACATTAATTTTAAAATTTGTTTCATAGTCTTGAAAGCTAATTACTGATTTTTATAGAGGAAAGAAATTATATTTTACAAATTTAGAAATTGTATGTAAACTTATTGTAGTAGTGAGTCTCATAATAAAATTTAGCATGTAAAATTTTAATTTGATACTTGATTCACATTAAATAATTGTTACCAGTTACACATGCAGGTGAGGCACAAATCATATTGTAAATCTAATCTGTAACTGAAAAACTTAACCCATTGCACTAAATGTTATGTAGATATATGTAACTACAGTGAAACCTTAGAAGAGCGGATGCCTATGAGACTTAAAGGAATTCTGCTATTAGGAAAAATATATATATATTTATACGTTGTGTGACTAATACGAAATTTTTTAAGCCATCCGTTAGAATCGTTAGATATATGGAAAATGGCTTTACTTGAAATTTCAGCTATTTATTTCTACAGTGTTTTCATATGTTTGAAAGGACTGAAGATGGGAAAATTTTTACTACTGATTTTAAAAAATGTTTCATAACAATCAATTTCAATGCTCTTACCATTAATGTTGTTCTTTTTTTTTATCTTCATCATTTCACTTCTGCACATATGGTTTCTATTTTAACTTTTCCTACTTTAAATTGAGCGATACGCTCATAAATACTTTGTTTTTCTATATCATTACACTTTATTACATTGAGTTTATTTTCGAACATATAAGTGCCTAATAATAAGATTATTGGTGCTTAATAATTAGATACTGAAGGTAGAAAATGGACATTAAGCTGCCATGTGTAATAGAAAAATGTTTATCATGAATGGTTTATTATATTCATTAAATTCTGATGATTTGATTCTTCTGTTCACTATGAAAAGGTGTTTAAAGTCTAGTTGACTACTAAAAATGTATCAGAGTCCGTTATTCGAAGTTGTTCAAAACTAATTTATTTCAATGAGGTCTTGTCTTGATCTGAAAATTTATGTTATTGAGGAATGTCTGTTAAGAAATTTCACTGTATTGCATTAAACCACTAGTTAGCTACTCGCTTGTATTTTGTATCGTGAATCAAGTATATAATATATTTTTAATACAAATTTATTTTTCCTCAAATTCATATTTTTAATTCAATTGCAAGTTTAATTATTTATTAGTTTTTTAAGTTATTCAATAAAAACTAAATATGACATTAATTATTAGATATGCGACAAATATATTATTTTATAAAATCAGTTAAACATTAGTCCAAAGGTCCTACTTATTAATATATGGTTAACTTCCATAAAAATAAGCGCAATGATCTTAAGCCAAATCAAGTTAAATTCTATAAATATATTATTAATGTGTACTAGTATAATAAGTCAGTACTCAGTTAGGTAAATAAATATCATTTATCTTATTTTTTATGTATTATCTACATATAAAAATCAACTTATTTATTTTAATAAAACTTGTTTTAAATTATTAATATATTTTGATTGTATTGTTAATAGTTATCAATTAGAAAAAAACCTTGAACGTTTTCAACATTTAAACTTCATTGCTATTATATTCATCGTAGTGAGATTGAATGTTAAGAATAAATAGAATTACAATTTATTGTAACAATTGAATTTTTAAGATTTTAATTTGAAAAGTATTCTATAAATTCAAAAAATTTTAAAAAATAATTTATTTTTTATTGTCAACATATTTAACAATACTAAACAATACAATAATTATATAATTTTATTTCAAAATGACAATGAAAATTATAATTGATATGTTATAATTCAATATCAATACATATATAATTTATATACTATTTTTTATTTTTAATACATTTATATAATATAAACAAAGTTTTGTCACAGTGTTTAAATTTGATGAAATAAATTAAACCTTTTTACATTGAAATAAAAACACTTTCAATTTTGTTATTATTAATTTTGGCCGTACAATTTGCACTTGTCCCTTAATAAATGAAATAAGTACTGCCTTTCAAAATTGTATTTATAATAATTAATATATTATATTAAATATTATTCCGTCCTTTTTTTTTTCTCAATCAAATACATTGATTAAATTTATTTGTTGAATATATATTTTTGCTATTCTCAAATGTATTCAGGCCAAAATATTATTTACATACAAATCTTTTTTTTTTAATAAAAATAATTATCAAATTTTACATTTATTTAGATAATTTCTAGTTTGTAATAATCATTTTTTAATTTTAAATATATATATATATAAATATTATTTTTTAAGGCAGCTTTTAAATTTGTTTATTATTATTATTATTATTCAAAATTTTTGTAAGTAGTAATAATATTTATAATATTAGTCATAGTAGTAGTTTATAGTATATGATACATAGTTTTATACCTTGTTATGGGATAATATTGGAGTAAATTATATTTTTAGGATTCGACCAGCTATGGTGCAGGCCAAACTTATAGAGGGGCGGACGGCACAGCCGCTGGTCTTGGGTCTGGCGGTGGGTATGGTAAGCCATTTGACTTTAAAGAATGGCCCACTTCATGACTGATTGAATTCAATTAACACTTCTCTCAATATACACTGGTTTGGGTAACACAATTATTATAATAACGAAACAATTAAAAATAATATTATAACTTATATAAAAAAAAATTAGGAATATTATAGTATCGATTAATATTTGTAATTCTTACGTATATAATAGAATTATATATTAAATATCTATATTAATACAATCTATTTATAATTACTACATAATAATATTTAACTTATACACAAATAACAAAATATGAAACTTAGCGTAATGATTATTATGTCCCTAGATTCTAATGATTTTATTTTATTTTTTTTTTTTTATTATTATTATTATTATTATTATATATTTAATTTAGCCTGTTTTTCTTTTAGACATATGACAATTGTTATCATAGTTTATTTTTTCTTTGGTCTTAAGTAAAAAAAATAAAAATAAAAGTAACGGCACCATGTTTTTAAGGTGAAACCAAAAGTGAGACTAGGCAGTACATCTAAAATATTTCGAATATAATTATTTTATAACTTAGTGTGAAGGGAATCGGGTTAAGGACTATAAATAAATAATATTAACAAATTTCGGGTAAATTTCAAGCTCTTAGATTTATAAAATTACTTTTAAAAATCACATTGTAATAGATAGCTAAAGAATCACTGGACTGATTAATTGGTAAAAAAAAAATTAATGTACATACAGGCTTAAGGAAGATTCTCGAATCGTTTAAAAAATAAGTGTTGTTTTCATTTTTAAGTAGAAGTTGAATTATTTAATGAATAAGTCAAGGTTACTTTAAAATATCTTGTCCCGACTATTTGTCATTTTTTTTTTTTTTTTTTTTAATATATTTATATTCATATATTTATATACTAATAATAATATATAACAGAAGCTCGTCCTAGTAAGTTACTGGTTTTTTTTTTTTTTTATAAAGTCACTATTTTTAAAATAAAATAATAAAAATAAGATTACACAATTAGTGGGTAAAACTTTAAAGTAATATTTATCTGTATTTACTTATAGGATGACATTTTCTTAGTAATAATTTTTGTTTTTTGGGAAAACTTCTCAAAAAATAATTCTACCAAAACTATATTTTTAAAGAATTAACACGACTTAAATGTGATGAGTTATAAGCATATTTTTTGTACAAAATAAGTCTAGGTTTACAGTTGTTATGGTCTTAAATAAGAATTTGTTTTAATTATTGAATTTTTTTTTTATCAAGACATTTTATATATTCGACGGATAGGACACGATTGAGAACTTTTTTAACCTGTGACAAAATGCTATGGAATATTTATATAGATATTTATTTATATATTTCTCGTTTTATTTATTATTTATGAATGTTTAATTATTTTGTGAAAAACAAATTTGAGCTTTATTATTAATACTATAGCCTGTAACAATTTTTATTTTGAGAAAAAATCCTATTATTTATTGTCAGTTAGAACTTTTTTCATTGATGTAGAAGGTCGCTTTTGGCGTGATTGAAAACAAAATATAATAATAATAATAATAATAATAATAATAATAATAATATAATATAATATAATATAATAATAATTGTTTAAATATATAAAAACCAAAAAAAAAAATATTTGAGTGTCCATCAATTTATTTTCCTTTTTTTTTTCTTGGGCGACATTGCGAGTTATAAGTTAATGGTGTTTGATCCCATACGTATTTAAATATATAAAATAATATTTTTCATTGTTTTTCCCATACTTATTGATTGATGCAAATTAGTCTAGTAAAAAAAATGTCATTCAGTTATGAAAGTCGGCCATTTTTTTTTATATATAATATATATATAAATATGTATATACATAATTTTTCCTACTTGCAGTGTTGCCTATTCTTTTCTATATCTAATGTAATAAATTTTTTCAAAAGAAATATGAAAAAACTAGGTTTTTAAATTGTCAACTTTCTATTATAATTTAGTGGCCCCAGTAGTGACGCCAATCGTTTCCGCCGGGGTACCGGCGGCGACGTACAATAACGCTCCAGGACCAACCAGAGCGAATAATTATAATTCAAACCAAGCACAACCATACCATCCTTACAGGCGCAACTGAACGTATTTTTATTTGACTGGATCATCGCTGACGACATTTTATTTGTCCCTATGCTCCTCATACTATTTTCTAATCATTCTTAATAATAATAAACTACTATTTTAAGATAAATTGCACATTATGATTGTGTTTATTTGTAAGATGGAAACTGATGATTACATTCAATCAACATCTAAGTATATTTTTAAATGCTTACATGTTGATTATTATGTAATAATTATAAATAGATAGTATACCTTTGTCATTTTAGTTTTTTTAAATGAATTTTAAATTGCTGACAGCAACACTGTAAATAGATTGAATTTTTTTTTTCTGTTAAAACCTAGGAATAGGTTATTTTGGTCAATAATTGAATATAAATTAAAGTTATTGAACAGTGACCAAACTAATTTGGTGTATATTATAAAATTATAATTCATCGTACTCAAAAATATTGTCAATTTTTTTCTTTTTATTATAAAATATATAGATTTCATTTCAAATATATTTTTAATGGACTTAAAAAAAAAATTATAAATAAATCATTATTATTCTTTTAAAGTTTATTTTATAACAATTATTATAATAATAAATTGGCCAACTTCACTTATTTTTATATTTATAAACCTTCTTGTCTCAATCAATATTTATACATCGGTAAGTATTTTTTTTTTTTTTTTTTTAAGTATTCTATGTACAGTCGTTATGTTGTAGACATATGTAGTAGACAATGATGGTGGTGGTAGTAGTAGTAATATCCAGGTGTAGATTAGGGCTTAAAGCTTTCCCCAAAAACTATATTAATATTAATTAATATGCTATAAGTAGTGAGAAATAAAATTTGTTGAATCAGTCCCCTCAAACAATAAGTTGTATGTACTGAATGATGAGTATTGAAAATTATACTTATTTTCCAAAAGTATTCTTATATAAAATATTTTATTCTCGTAAAAAAGATCACAGTATGCATTATTATTAACTTATAAAAACCTGTTGCTGTTCAGAATTCGTAAAAAAATTTATGATAATACATCTATTAGTGAGGGGAGAGGGAAGAAAATGCTATTGTCCTTGGAAAATATATAGCATTAAATAATAAATATATGGTTGGCTTTCTGACAATAATTTCTTTTGCCAAATTTTAAAAAAAATTAAAAAACATTTACATATATCGATAGTAATTTGAGATAACAAAGACATGTGTTTCAAATGCCAAGTTAAAAATATTTAAACACTTCCTACTGCTTCTGAGTGCATTCCTTATGTATGTATTCATTGTTGTGTAAAACACATTACTGTTGTGATTAATTTCATATTCACTATAATCAGAGTTGTTGGCGAATAAAATTAATTACACGTGCAATAAAGGTAAAGAGGTAACTAACATAGATTTACATTGAATGTGATAAAATTATTACTTTTATAAATGGTTTATAAAAAAAAAATATTACGGTACTAAATAAATTAATAATACTTAACATCGGAACATAATGTAAAGAAAATGACACGTTTCAAGTGAAAAATGGTGGTAAGTTGTAAAATTTAATAAAAAAAAGTAAAACATTTTCAAAAAACTGAATCTATAATGTGTGTACATACTTATATGTGGATTATAACAACAGGCTTTATATTGTTTTTAAACAAATTTTCTCAGTTGCATATTTGAAATTCTCCACGTCCATTGTACCGCCATTTTTCAAATCAAATTTAATAACATTGATTGAGTTTTAATACCACCCGTTGATTCCCTTAATAATCAATAGGAAGTGACCATAAAGAAAAATACATCTTTATGGATACCTAGGACGTCGTGTAGGCTATTAATAATGTCTATATTTAAATATAATTATTTTTCTAATTAAACCAGATACACATTTTAATTTAATACCTTCAAAAGTCTAGCCACTGTGCAGTTTGAAATTGTTTGCTTTAGCGGTGATGACACCGAGGAGTTTGGACTCATTGACATTTAACACCATCTCCAATGTGAAGCATTTCAACAATATACGAAAAATGATTTTCAAGGCGGTGCGGATTGATTATGACTGCACTTCAGAATAAAGTCTGCATTATAGACACTGTTTATTTACCTGTTACTGTAAATTATTGTAAAATGTTTAATTTACTTCGATAGACATACTAGGAATTGTCAATTCCATTTAAATATATGTATTTCAAAGAAAGTTTGTTGTTTGAAGTACGAAAATACTAGTGTGTATATCATATATATTATACGTACACATGTGACGGGTTAAACATTTAGATAATGCGGATATTGGCTAATATGTAATTCTTAGTTTATAAACACGAAATGTCATTAGTATCCGGATGTCAACATTAGCCATTCAATAATAATGTTAAGAATTATATGTTTGTAAAAATACCTCCTCGACGAGGTGGTACCTGTATCGGGAATCATTGAGGGAAATTGCGAGTCTCGAATGTCTGACAAAGATGTAATTACCGATCGATGCGAGCGTGAAAATCTTTTAGCAATTTGTGTAATTCAAAATGTCACAAAAGCATGTCATGGTACACACCTCGTACGTTCGAATAGGTATTGTATTAAATAAATGACTCTTTTCCATTTGTTAAATATAACTGAAGTAATAACCGTGATGTATAATATTATTATGATCTGGTGGTGTACATGATTTAGTGAAAACGAGACAATCCGTTTATACTGCGGGAGTGGTAGTACGACTCGTATGATGCGCTGTACATTTTACATTTTTTTTTTTTTATCAAACAATTATGTTATAAAATAAAATAAAATTAGATAAAATCATTTATGATTTTCTTTGAATAGCTCATAGAATTCTTCACGGTCAATGGCCGTGTTGATTTGTTATATAGTTTTGTTGGCCGGTGAACGCAGACGTCCTCGATATTTTTAAAAATAACGGAGAGGAAAACGATGTTTTAACATCGGTAAGTTTTATAATATAAATTGGCGAACTCGGGATTTTAACAAGAATTGCTCCAGACGCACGAACAAATAGAATGTTCGCCGCCAGTGTTTAATAAGTCCAACAGAGTTATGGAAATGAGAGACGCAACACAACAACTGCAATGATAAGAGAAATAATGCTAATGTTAAGGCTTCATATTATACACGCGGTGTTCGGTATGGTTTGAAATCATTACACGTTTCGAGTAACTCGTGAGAGAATCTGATAAAACACTAATATTGTCGTCTACAGATATATTATTTTCGTAATGACGATTATTTGACAATCATACGTGCACGTTGTAATAAGTGAATCCGATAATGATTTATGAGAAAATGTTTAAATATTTTATAAAAAAAAAAATTTATTCGTTACGATAAATATTATGACGTGTACGTAACGATTTATACGGTATAAATCGACATTTTTTTTTTTTTACAGTGAAGAAAGTGCGATGCGTAAAGAAGAAATGTGTGTCGTGTCGTCGTACCGTTTTTGATACGCGTCCCGCGCTTTTTCGGAATTCCGCGCGAATAAAATATCGTTTCGTTCGTTTTTTTTTTTTTTTTATGCGAACGGGAAAATAATTGCCCCTTGAGTAACGACGAGCCGCCGCACAACGTGCACGAAAACGCGTGAAAAACGTTTTTCTTTTCTCTCCTCGAATTTTGTACATATAATTATTAAAAATGTCGACAAGTTATATCCATTTTTATTGGTACGCGTTATTATTATTATTATTATTATTCATACTCCACGCCATTCGTATTGCGATTGCCAGACTTTATATCTATTGTTGTCGGCGTCCGTCGTCGACGGTTTGGTTCTCGCGAGCGTTTCCTCGACGTCTCCGGTGGTTATCGTCGATTCGATGTTAATATTCGATTTGTTCTCGAACGCGTTGAATATCGAACGCATAGCGTGCATAGCCGTTTCTTTACACACCAGTTTTATGTCCGAACCCGAATAACCGTTTGTTTTCTATAAAAAAAAATAAAGGAAAGACTTCTCTCGTTGATTTCGTGTTGTGGAAACTTCGCCGTAAAACATTTTATTACGCGTGGCGGAATCAGGATGGGGGGGGGGGAGGGCACCCTCTGTCGTCTAAGCCGTCAATAAAATAATATTCATAGGGATGTTGAAATTACTCCAGAAGAAGTTATTGAAGAATTCGGTAAAAAAAAAACCCCCCCAGCTCAAAAAAATTACACTTACAATTTATTATGTAAAAAATATTTAATGTTATTTTTGAGTTTTACGTTTAAATAAGTACTAATGTTTTGAATAAAAAAAAGTCAGCTCTAATAAATTCAACATAAAATAGAGAAAGGTATAACCGATTTTTTTTTTTTTTTTTTTGAACACTCCCTGTTTTAATTTCCTGGATGCGGCGGACTGCGTAGTTGATCGGTATAATTATATTTACTTGAGCAAGGTACTCGCAGTCTATTTGGCATTTAATATATTTGTTCGTCCGTAACGTCTGCGATAAATAATATTCGAACATGTCTTTTCTGGCCAAAGCATCTGGCAAGTCCACGAAAATTCGTTTCTCGAGACGACGGAAAATCGCCGGATCTAATTCCCTATGAGAAAACATTCGGATATACAAAAAAAAAAACAAATAAGTGTAATTATATATAAAATAATATATTGTAAATGTTTTATAGAGGATCTCTAATATTGATACGTGTAATTAAAATATATTTAAATCAATAAAAACGAAATTCCTTAGTTTTTCGATTATATTTCTCGTCGGTAATTGTTTATAATATATATAAATTTTTTTTTATATATAACAGTAAAAACAAAACACGAAATTTTTTAAAAATAAAATACGCGAAAGAAATTTGAAAAAAAAAATACTGTAAATTAATATCGGTAAATAAAAAAATATATTTATATATCATATAAGTTCGTATATGAAGTCTCGACGCGCGAACGTTGACCTCTATATAATATATTATATATAATCAAATTATTGTAGCGTATTATTTGTTTTAGATGGTTTTTTTTTTTTTTATCGATTGATATTATATTTTAATACGCTATTCGTATGAGAAAAAGTATTATTATTAAACTGAAATTCGGTAATTTTATTGAATTTCAATGAAAGGCGAAACTTATTGATCCAAAGAAAAAGTGCTCGTGTCGTTTTTTTTTTTTTTATTATTATTAAAAAAAAAAGTAAAAGTAAATATTATTACACGTATTTTATTGTTTTTTTTTTTTTTAAATAAATATTAACGAATACCTATACATATATTATTGTGCACGCAATATTTCGGTTGATAATAATACGAAATGAATAAAAAATTATTGTATTATACCGTTCATACGATATTATTTAGTGTTATACAATTTAGTCGTAAGCATTTTTTTATATGCGTGTATAAAATGTTTAAACGGTAAGTTTAAACGAGTTATTACAATCGGCCAACAGTGTATAAAGGATGCACTCGGTCGATCGCGATTGGATTCGTCATGATGGAAAAATTCATCGCACATCGATTTATTGGTGTGTGTAACAATGAAAATCGAAATCAATAAAAGAGTGTTTTATTTAAAAAAATAAAAACCATTTCGGTATTTTGAACTCGCGCGAGCGGACAAACAACACTTGTAATGAACATATTATTTCGCTGCAAACGATTGTGTAATATTATTTCTGTAGTACGGCAGAAAGGCGTTTAGGACGCGTGAACGTTGTGAAACGGAAACGGAGAGGAATCTTTTTTGTTTTATGGCACCCCGACATTGTCCAGCAATCTGTAATCAGAATTCTTTTTTTTTTCCCGAATTGTTCATATAGACATACAAGTAAGTAGATGATAATGTAATACGCCCAACGCGCACACGGCCTGGTCAATGTAATCGACTCGAGTGAAACGATACCGAACTCGTAGGGACGCGTTTGTCGAAATGAACGGAGAATTTGTTGGAATTCAGGGCTTTGATAAATAATTTTTCGTCGCGCGCTTCGATATTCACAACAACGACCCGGCCGATTTGTGGTCTTTTTCGCAAAATCGTTGCGAATTTCTTTCAGACTTTTTCGGCTTTATCATGGAATTTTTACGCTCATATATGCGCTTTGTTTCTTCTAAATAACTAATCGACAATTAAGTACTTTTAACGCGTAGAAATATTTTTTTAAATTTTTTTTAAAGTAAACTCTCATTCGTTAATTGGGGATGAGTATTTTTTTCCTGAGAACTTGTGTATTATAAGTCATACACGCGATGAATTAAAACGGTGACGGATTTACGGTACACCGTTCTCGTGAGAAACCGTCGTTCTTATCAGATTTATTTAGTTTGTGTTTTTATTTACGAATTGAGTATAAATCCAAAATTATTTCATTTGCTTCTACTGATAATGTAGTTTTTACACGTGGTCTCAGTAGAAATATGCAGTGATAAACATTTTTAAATATTAAAAAATATCCATCACTATGGTGTTTATTACATTATAAAACGAATACAAATGATTTTGCAGTTTCCTGTGCACTGATAATAATAATAATATATATATTTTTTTTTATGTAATAAAATATATTTTGAAATGATATAATAGTGTATGTACCTAAATGGTTATCATATTTTTATAGTGGCAAATGTTTGTTTTTTTTTTTTTTTTTAATCTTTTATTAATGTAATAAAATTTAAAGTAGGTATTTGATAAATAAACACACTAATCTAATTCTTTTTTTCTTCAAACATTGAAATTATTAAATACCTATATTTACGTATGTTATATTTAAAACCATTAAAAAAAAAAAAAGTTTGTTTTTCAAAATGTACTTATAATTAGAGTGACATTATAAACAGATAAAAGTAAAACTATAGTGTTTACTGTAAGACCGCGTGTAGAAAACTATAGATTTTACCAAAAGTTTAGTGAAAACTAGTTAAAAAAAAAAACTAATTCTTACGATTACCCTTAAGTAATCTGATACAATTTAGTTTTTTTTTTTTTTGCTAGTAAATTCTAACTCTAAATCTCTAACTTATTTCAGGTGTTCGCTGCAATATATATTTAAATAATGTTAAAAATAATTGTTAATATTATATATAGTGGGATGTACGCTATTAACGATTTTTTTTTCTTTTTTGTAATTTACCAAGGATGATTCGTTGTTGCCAGCAAAAATATTCGTTTCTCTGAACTCAAAATACCATCCATGTGTATTAATATTTCAGATGTCAGCCTACGGGAAGCTTCGTGATCATTGCGCTTTGACGCTATCGTGTCTAATTCGTCAATAAATATTGTACTCGGTGACATGTGTTCTGCCATTTCAAACATAACTTTAATAAGCTTTTCGGAATCTCCTCTCCACTTGGCCACCAATGTACTAGGCTTGATGTTAAAGAATGTAGTTTTACACTCTGTCGCTACCGCTTTAGCAAGCAACGTTTTTCCTGTTTAAAGTAAATAATATATGTTTTTTTTTTTTTAAATATTTTTTTATTGGTAATAAAATTTGTACGAATATGATAACACCTGTTCCGGGAGGACCGTAAAACAACATTGCAGTCCAAGGAGTGCAGAGTCCAGTGAATAAGTCTGGATATTTCGTTGGTAACACGATTGCCTCGTCCAACAGTTTCTTTGCTATCGAAAGTCCTTTAATATCCGACCATTTAACATTCGGATTGGTCATAAGAATGTCCTTCGAACGAAAACAACGGTCATAAATAATTTATTATTTTCACGTATGATGTGTTTTCTTTTTTTACGCGATGATTACCTACTTTTGATATCATTTCAGCATAGACTTGCCACTCGTCCTTCCAGTAGCTTAGATCAACAGAAGGCAACACGTAGTCCTGTTCCATTAAAGTATCGCATGAATTATTATTATTATTATTATTATTAATAGGAGTCACTGTCATAAAACTCGTGTCTAGTGATGGAATGACGTCTCGTGAATGTTGACCCGAGTCGATTTTTTTTGTACTTTTAATTCTGGTTTTGTTTTTGTTGGAAGGGATGATGTCTGCAGTTCTGGCGACATCCAATGACTTACTGATTTTCGGGTTTTTTTGATAACGTAAATAATAATAATTTTCGTATTCTATTAGAATCGTATCCAAGTCTATGTTGTCGCAAACGGTATAATTACACGTGTCTAAACAAGCTTCTTTTACTAAAGTCGACGCCGTTTCCATGTAACTAAACAAAAATTATCTTTTTAACTTATAGCGAATACGCTCCGTTAAAAAAAAAAGATTATATAATAATAATTATTCAATATTATCGAAACTTTTTTTTTTTTTTAAATAAATCAATTTCGTACCCTTCAATTTTTAAATAATTCTCTATTAAATATAGGATTGACTTTTTTCTTTCTTGTTTTTTCTTCTTTTCCTATAAATTAATAACGATTGGAATTATAGTTTCGAGAAATCTAAAACAACTCTATATGTTTTTCAAACGTTAAGTAATAAATCGTTAAGTATTTTTTCCTGAATATTTTTTATTCGATATTTTGTTATGATTGATCGCTTTCTTTAGATAGCCTAAATGTGCCTAGATTTTCTGATATTTAATGACACCAAATTTTGCATTCAGTCGTGACGCGGTCGGCGATAGATCGTCCATAGACCAAAGGAAGTGGAATGCCACTACGGAAATTTTAGCATTCAATACGATTATATGTGTAGAATAGCTAATTACCACGGTGAACATTTGAATTGTCGTGTGTATAATATAAAACAACGACAATATAATAATAACGATCTACGAAAATCTCTAATATTTGAGAGTTATTGTTCCGATGGGCCAGACGTTCGTCGTGCTCGTTGAACTCGTTGAAGTCGAGTCTATAATATCGAAATTTTCATTTCGTAGAAATGCCAATGAAGAAAAACGGACAGAAAAACCTGCAGTTGAAAAAGCAAGAGGTGTACCATCCGGGTGTCGGCGGAGACAACTGATCGTGCACGGGGCAAACGGAAAAAAAAAACGTGTCGTCCGAAGAAAAATTTTTCTTCGTAGATTGAAAAAATGAAAAATGAAAAATGTTATACACGTGTTTTCGCTAAACACATACAAAAATGTGATATATAATAATTTGTGTCGTCGCATATTCTGCGTGTAATCGCAAATTGTTATTCTATTTTTTTTTTTTCGGCAATACAATCGGCTTATGTTATAATACATATATAGCTGCTGATATATTTACGTTTTATCGTGCGCGCTGTTTTTTTTTTATTATTATTATTACACGCGTTAGCTCGTACAGATACTACTATATAATAATATATTTTTATTATATATATATATACTGAAATATACTCACATAATCGCGTCCTCGGTGCATAGCGTTGTTGACCGCGGAATCGTTGTTTATCATTTATAAACTATCATTAATATTTGCGTTCAAATCAAAAGGGGAATTCAATTATTTATTCGACTCTATCCCACTGGGTTCTCTTAAAACGGAACGGCGTTGCGATCGTCATCGATCACGCGCGGTACCGAAAATATAAAAAAAAACTATTATGTATTTCCATGGCAACAATAACGGCATACGCTTTACGCTCGACGTCGTCGTACACGCAGGGCCCGGCGTACGTGTCGCAGCGATATTACAACCTGACCAATAACCGTTTAGGCAAACCGTCATTTTGAGCGCCTTTTTTTTTTTTTGCATTCGTATTTTTTTTTTCTATTGCGAAACGTATTTATATTTAAATAAAAATTAACTAAACTGATAAAGTGTGTACACGTCGTATACGGTAAAACACACTCGACGCGTTATTGTAACAACGAGAGAGCTTCACGTTTTCTCGTTATTTTTTTTTTTTTGGAAAAACAATTGAAACGCCGGTCATCGGTTCGCGATGAAAAACAATAATATTATATATATATTTAAAATTTTACATTTTCCCAGACTGTCACATCGAGCAAAATAATTTCTCGACGAATAATACTATAATCGAAATAAATTAAAATCGATTTTTAAAAATTTCAAACAGACCAATCGCCCGAGACGGATCGTCTCTCATACGGCATAATAATTATAACGTATTCGAAATAATATTGTATAGAAATTATTGTTTCTCGATAATAAACCCGTAAAAAAAATTTTTTTTTTTTTTTGTTGTAAATTTATTTCAAACCGATCGTTCGAATCGTTTTGGTAAAATAACCGACGTACACGTAACTTGTCTATACGCGTTAATTTCAAACACGCTTTAATTTGACTGTTATTTATTATAATTATATATATATACAATACACATATAATATAAATGTGATATTTGAAAATAGTGATACAGCTGTATACACAACACTGCAGTGCAATAATAATATTTGGCCCCACCCAATTAGTCAAATAAATACTCGGTAGAAATATAATGTACCGCCGAATAGTTTTCTTTATCCCGAGTTCAGTTACCACGCACGTATTTCTTTAGATATAACCTATTATTATTATTTGTTTAGACACTATTTTTTTAATTTTTCATAATCTACTTTACGCTTTTTTCTCTTTTTTTCGATTATTATAAATGTTGCGACGAGTGATCGTATAATAATAATAAAAAATATTCTTATTGAGTACAACGGTTAAAAAAAAAAAAAAAATTTTTTTTTTTGTGATTCTATTTTAAATTTAAATAATAATTAATTGAAAATTATAATTATAGTCGGGGTCGTATAAATTAAAAATATTCATTTATAGATATATATTTACATTTTGAAAATATGACTGAACAGGCGGACGTTAAGTTGAAATGTTATCAGTGGACAAACCAGGTGAGTACGATAATAATATTATTTGTCAAGTCCAATATATTTCCGTGAAAAACAACAACAGCACAGGTCTGAAATACGACTATTTAGACGTATTCCCCGCGGCGGTATTATAACATTACATTACATTTTTTTTATATATATAATAATCATTACGATTTTCAATTTATTTCAATTACGTTTCAAAGTTAATACGTTTTACTAATATAAAATAGTTCATAAAACATATTTTTTTCTAGAAGAAAAGAAGTATAGAAACTTTTTTTTTTCGCTCCCCTGAAAAAACTACAGAAATGGATTACTACCGTTTTTCTCCCGTACCCTTCATTTCGATACGTGAAAATTATTATACGTGCATTACTACGTGTACATTTGTATACGCGTTAAAACTTACGAGTTTTGTTTTTTTTTTTTTTGATAATAAATTCCCGAAGTAGGTACCTGAATACAGTGAAGTTTTACAAAATGTTTTTCTTTTAAATACGCGCGCGCGCACTCGGTAAATTTTGATAAAACAAATATATTATTATTTATGTGTTTTGCGAATCGTATATTCTTTTTTTTTTCAACTCGACTAAATTACAACTGAAATGACATAATATAATAATATTTCAATAGCCATATAAATAAACCCGCGTAAAAACGCATTATGAAACTCCAACGAATAAATCTCCAATTCTCGCACACGCTATAATAATTATTTTAGATTACGCGGAGTTATTTATTCGTTGTTATATTTACTTTTCGAATTGGAACAACACGTTCTTTCATTTGTTTCTTTTTTTCTTTTAATTTCTAATAAATACTATTCTAAAACGGTAACTATACAAATCACACTACATAATAGTGTATTTTCTATTATTATTATTATTATTATTATTATTATTATTATTATTATTATTATTATTAAATATACTCGCGATACGACGTACATAAGAAAAAAAAAACACTTTAAACACAAGTGTATACAATAATAATTATTAACACATGTGAGTGTCAAAAACAAAACTCCTTTATAAAATATAACTGACCTTGCTGTTGCGGTTGTAACGAAAAACGTTACGTACATTTCGTACACAAGAGAGCTGCTGCACCACCGGAATTTATAATATATTATCACTTAGAATTTCGAAGTTATTTAAAAATATAATAATAATAACGTGCACATATTGTATTATAAATAAGAAGTGGAAATAAATTTAAAACAACGACTCGTACATATGCGTACGTATTTATCTTTATATTTAGTAACACCACTCGCCGTTGGCTTGATTGCATACACACGTGTTATATAAATTATTGTTTTTCGTAATTTATGTATTAAAATTTTGTTTTTGCTGCGACGACGACTGGGTCAAGGGATGCTAAGACAAACGCAATGTCCAAGGGCACGAAAAGCTTATAACCGCACATACGCTTTAATAATACGCACGCAATGTTGCAATCATTCGCAATGTTCTCACGCACGTATATCACACGTACACACGTATTATATCAGATAGTTCCATTACGCGTCATGTATGTTAAATACACGTATAATATCCATTGTTCCCGATACAAACGGTTATCGATAATCTGACCGCTGCCGTCCGCAAATAACAGTTTGTCGTCTTGCGTGTGTATTTGCTTTGGATGTTCGACGTAATATTATAAAATTGGATTTTGACATAATATTAATTATATCACTGAAATATTATTAACAGCGCGTATACAACGCCGGGATATCATCATTTCGAGTACCCCCTCGAAAATAATAATAATAATAATAATAATAATAATAAAAAATATTTATTTTTTTGTAACCGTTTCCGATTTATCTAAATAACGTTCTACGTTAATTGTTTTTTTTTTTTTTCAATAATCTAAATATATATTATATATATTAAGATTAATATTAAATAAATATATGTTTTTGAGCGCGTATATATATATATATATATATATATAGTATTTATTTTAATCGAAACTCCTGACTGCTGTTATAACAAATGAAAGAATCGTGTACCGCGGCATTCACGGAATCGCGTTTTTATTTATTTATTCAATACTGATTGTCGACGACGGTTACATGTATTGTATTGGGGGGGGGGGAGGGGAAACGAAAACTCTTCCACTTAATAGTTTGTTTTTTAGTCACATTTATAACATTTAATTCTCGTTTGTCTCACACTCTCTCGATGTTTAATATACGATTTATGCGCGAGTTAATGCGCGTTCGTTTCAACGATAAAACCGATATTAAACTGCGTTGTTTCGAGATATCGGCCGAGAACGTTTTATTACACTCATTCGAAACGATTATTACAAATTTTTTTTTTTTGTAACAAATAGTTTTTTTTTTTTTTTTGGCTGAAAAACTAATTTATAATTTATAGTGACAATTTTGTGACGCAGCACGAGTAAAACATTTTTTTTTTTTTTTTTTTTTAAAGACTACTGCACAATTGTATCGATGCAATTTGATGCTCGATAGTTAATTTTGCGACTTCATCTGTATGTACTCTGTGTGAGGCCACGCGAGCCGTCATGATATGACACGAAAACAATATATCTGTAATGTAAAAAAAAAAAACGTTCAAAATTATCGCGAACTGTTTTTTAGGAAATATATTTTCGTCCGCACACATATATGGATATCTATAATTTAACAAAAAACTACACTGTATTAACGAATATATATTATATATAAAAAATCTTATTCTACGTATTTTACACAGTTAATAAAAAATAAAATTCTATAACGAAATTCGAATATCCTTAGAAAATTATCTATAAACTATATATTACAATAGACCCTTGAGAATAATTTTTTTTTCAATTATTTATGTATAACATATAAACATTTTTTTTTATATTCATTTAAATTCAATAAGATATTCACAGAGCACCGCGGTATACGGGTATAATAATGCGAGTAAAAAACGCTATATTTGACTTTTACTCAAAATCATCAGACGAATTCGTTTAGATATACATATATAGAGAGTGTACTAATTATTATTTCATAAATTTTTCCACCGAATTCCGTCAATTACGTACTACGTTGATTAGCGTCATATTTCACAATTTAAAATAATAATCATCACTTACACTAGCTGGTCTAAAAAAAAAAAAAAAGAGTGTTAAATTCTAATTGACCGCCAATCAAAACGGCGCACATTTTTCGTAAGTCATTTCTACACACTTTTTTATTGTAATAACGTTTATTAATGGCCATCGATCGTATAACCCCGCACGTTTAAAATTGAATAATAAAAAAAAAATCGACAAATTATTCACTTGATATCCGAAATGTCATCGATTTTTTTTTTCTTTTTACCACATCAACTATTATTTTAACTTTGTTAAATGTCTGTACACTGCGTGCAAAACGCGTATTTTTCAGATTCAATCCTACGAAAAACTCGTTCACGACGAAGAAAGTAAACTAAACGTACATCAGGGTATAAAATTAGGATGGATCGAAGGCGTGCTGAATCCATGTCTACTCAGTATTTGGGGTGTTATGCTCTTCTTGAGACTGCCGTGGATCGTAGGACAAGCTGGCATATTCGACTCGATCGCGATTATCTTCATATCACTTGTAATCATACTTATCACTACGTTTTCATTGTCGGCTATCAGCACTAACGGACGAGTAAAAGGAGGTACGAACGATTAAAAGTCATAAAAACACTTCTACGGAGAGCGCTCATTTTCAGAATACGTTTTATAAAAACATACACACACACACCGTAATTGTAGATTACGGGATTATCACGACGGTGTTGAAAGAGAGTAAAAAAAAAATCGCGAAATTCCCGAAAATTTCACGTGCTGAGAACGGTCGGGATGCATTGAATATTATAAAGTCGGTTATCGAAAACTGAAAACAAGAACACAATTATCGTTGCGCGTATTTTTATATTTTACAGACTATTATTATATAGTTTAGTGTAGTTCTGACGCATATCGCGGGATAAATGGAATAATAATGAGTTTTCGGAAATACACGTAAAACACAATAATTGGCTTGATAAAAACGCCTGCAGAGATATTGAAATTTTAGTACTTTGATCAACGGCGATAATGGCGAAAAATTCGTCCAAGCAAACACAGGTGTTCGATTTGTTCTGGTTCAAACGTCCAAACGTTCTTCACCTATTCGCATACCGGTTGTGTTTTTATTTTTTTAACAGACGATATAATTACGCGTTACTGATTTGATCTATTGCGAATTCGTATTGAATTCTTCGAATTTCTTTCTCGGATTACACCGACAAAAAATAATTAATTTTTATCAAAAAAGAAAAAAACCATCGTATTTTTATATATATTTTCTCTATTTTTAATGTGCGAGACATTTTTTTCCTCTTTCTTAAAACGTAATTTCTTACACCGATTTGAAATGTAAAAAGCGAAACGACGAAATCCCTCTACTTTCCCCGCTCCCTCGATTTATTTATCTATACATATAAATATACTAATAGCGTGTATCGTGTATTTTTTTTTATACATATACACTAACATACGATCCCTTCAGGGGGTCTGTATTTTATTATTTCCAGATCGATCGGACCCGAATTCGGAGCGTCTATTGGCATTTTATTGGCTTTAGCCAATACGATATCAGTAGCGTTGAATACAATTGGATTCTGTTTGTCGTTGAAATCGTTGTTACAATCGTTTCACATACGCGCGCTGGATTCCTATTTCGGAATTACGCTCACGGGAATTATAGCGATACTCATTTTGGGAATGTTGTGTTTTTTAGGCATGGACGACGAAGCTAAAGTCAGTCGAACAAAACGTTTACATAACGATGTTGTAAATAAATGTGTTATTTCTGAAACCGTCGATTGTTATTATATGTTTTAAGGTCCAAAATATATTACTCGTTTTGATTGTTGGTGCGATATTTGATGTCATCATTGGATCGTTCGTCGGACCGACTACTGATGTTGAAATCGCATCGGGCTTCACTGGATATAGTAGTAAGAGATAATAATTTTCGACTATTGCATTTTTTTTTCGTATAACTAAAATCAATTTTGTTGTTATTATTTTTTTTTTTTCAGCGAAGACGTTCAAAGAGAATTGGCATTCGGATTACAGGCAAGAATCTTTTTTCTCGATTTTCGCCATATTTTTTCCGTCCGTTACCGGCATACAAGCCGGGGCGAATATATCGGGAGATCTTAAGGTACAAGAAAAAAAGACCTTTTAAGATTTATGTTTGTAAACATCACGATATTATAATAGGATCCAAGTGCTGCGATACCGAAAGGAACTCTACTATCGATTCTCATTACCATAACTTCGTACGTCGTATTGACAGTGATACCGGGATCCGTTTTTTTGAGAGAAGCGAGCGGCGATCCGAACGAACTTTACAGTGGACAATTTTTAAACTGTTCGTTTAAAAATTGCACTCAAGGATTGTATAACAACGAGAATGTAATTTTATTTGTATTTATTAAGTTATAATATATATATTCGTATACACCTAAAGCGATCAAGTCAATATAAAATCATTTTTAGCTGATTATTATTCTATATCCATGAATGAAACCATTCCAATCTAACATAATACGAGTATTTACTTATAAATAAATATATATTTATAGTTGATGCAAATAATATCTTTATGGCCGTATCTCATATACATCGGCTGTTTTGCCGCCACTCTGAGCACTGCTTTAACGGCATTAATCGCTGTCCCAAAAATCTTACAAAAAATGGGCGAAGACGATATTTATCCGTTTCTCAAATACCTAGCAAAAGGTTATGGAAAATCGAACGAGCCGTTTCGAGCCCATTTTCTGGCCATCATAATCTCGTCGATATTTCTTTGCATAGGTAAAATCGATCTAATTATTATTCTTATATACATTTTACGATTGTTTATTGAACAGTCATGTGCGTCTAAACGTTTTCAATTTATCGAATATTTGTTATTACTGCAGGCGAATTAAATGCGATCGCCTCGTTCATTTCGACAATTTACTTGTGCGCGTACGCGTTGTTGAATTTCTGTACGTTCCACGCGGCATATTTTAAACCTTTGGGCTGGAGACCATCGTACAAGGTATACATTACATGTTATCCAATAACATTGGTCATCGATTAATTTACTGTGTATAAACATATAATAACGATTCATAATGATTACCCACGTTTCTAGTTTTATAACAAATGGTTAAGTCTTGCAGGAGCTATTATCTGTTTTACAGTTATGATACTTATCGACAAAGTAATGACGATGATTGTAGGATGCGTTTTATGGATTTTATACCTAATCGCAGCGGAACAGAAAGACGGTATGCAATTATTTACGATACGCGTTTATACTACGTAGACATCGTTACAATATGATTACCATGGCTTATGATTCATTGTCTGACGGACGCGATGTGTTCTTTTACCGTTCATTAATAGATTGTTTTTTTTTTTTTAAATCAAGCCATTAACTGGGGATCGTCGATGCAAACGCAACAGATAAAAACCGTTATAGAAAACACGTACAAAGCCGATACCATCGGACATCACGTGAAAAACTACGTACCGAATATTATTGTGCTTTCTGGAGAACCCGAATCGAGAAAAGAATTGGTTTACTTGGCACATTTAATAACTAACAACAACGGTCTACAAATGTGCGTCAACGTGGAAAAGGTACGTTTTAAATCGATTTTTAATAGAAAATATTCATACGGTGAGATTCGTGAGAGGAGAACTAAGTCAATGGACGTATCGTAATACAGTGTCGGTCGCGAAAAAAAACTATCTTTAACCGATGAATAACGTTATTTGAATCGGTTTGGTCTACTGATTTGGTCATTTCAACGGATAACGAATAAAAGTGATTCTAACCGCGGTTCTCGAGACATTGTTTAATACGGTGGGAATATACGTAATTGTCATTCCTATTATTATAATATTATTATTATTATTATTATTATTATCATCATCAGTAATATCGCGTTTAATGGTTGCCGAACGGTTTATTTTATTGGGCACGTCGTACTTGAACGTTTTCCAACAGCGCGTGTTAGCCATAACTCGTAGCTTAAATATTAAACACAAAATCCGTATGAACGAAAACCACGAAAGCCACCTATACGCGATATGTTTAACGGGGGGGGGGGGAAATGGAGCCAACCATCACCGCTCTATCCATAACATGATTGGACCAGCTTACATGGCGTGCCGCGAGTCGGCGGTGCTAAGAGATGTAATAAATTTAAAAAATACGTCGGAATCTCAAAGAAGAAGGGGTGGTGGGGGATGCGATCCTCGTATAATTCCCAATTATGTATAATTGGCTTTTTGTGCGCAATGCACAGGAATGTCTAACGCGCGAACGAAAACAACAGTTGCTGGTAAATGGAACGGAGTGGTTAAAACGGACCGGGATCAAATCGTTATACAACGTGCTGGACAATATCGAATTGCACGTGGGCGTTCGTATAATGCACAGCTGTGGCCACGGTGTTATCAAGCCAAACGTTGTCCTGCTCGGATATAAGAACGGCTGGTCGAACAACAGTGACGTCCAGACGTATTTGAACGTATTAAAGTATGCCAGTTAGCCGCGTTGTGCGCCGGCCACTTGTTAAATATCGTCACGCGCGTTTCGTTTTGGTTTTAAAGCGTAGCGAACGCGAACGGACTAGCGACGATAATCGTTCGTTTACCGTCTACCGCCGCGGCCGCCGACACGAGCACTGATGCTGCTGCTGCTGCTGCTGCTAATGCAAAAGACGTCGAGGAGGACGGCGTACGATTCGCGTCGAATAAGAAAACGAGGCGATTCTATGAAGACGACAGATTACGCAGTGAATCGTTGTTGATGGACGAGGAGACACCAAACGAACCGAAGTAAACGGGGAATATTATTATTTATTCGATAGATAGAATAGTAAGACGTTGTGTTTGTATGGTAAAAAAAAATACATATTGTGTTTGAACAGGCCGCTGCTGGATTGTTCCGTACACATTCACGGTCAAAAACAATTTTCGTTTTTAAAGAAACGGAAAACCGGTACGGTGGACGTATGGTGGTTGCCCGACGACGGAGGTGTGTACGGCGACAAAAATAAAAAAAAATAAAAAAAATATGCTTGATTCGCCTAATGTACGCTGTCGAAAAACGATAAGTTTATTGTTTTGTTTTCAGGTATAGCGTTGATTGTCGCGCATATATTTAAATCGTGTGATTTTTGGAAAAAATGCAAGTTTCGAATTTTCGGTGTTACGGACCGAGTAACAGACGTAGACACGGAGAAAAGCAAGTAAATCTCACACAATGCTCGACGTATTAATTTAAGTCGAACTCGTGAATTTTTTTTTCGTTTCGAGGGAGGACACGGTTTATTATATAGCGATATTCAGTGCTCGAATTGGACAAATAAAAAAAAAAAAACTAGGACTCAAAGACTTTGGAAAAATGAAATTCCTTTACGACGATTTGATTTGTGAGCGATTTTGCTCACCGACCGTTCATTTTAATCGAATTGTTACAAATTTAACACGTACCAAAAATTACAATGAATATATATATATATATAAATCTTTTTTGAATTGTCATTTGTTAACATGTAAAAATGTACTCTGGCCAATTTCGTACCTAATCAATTGTTGAATAACATCGCGCAATTGTGATTTATTTCTGTGTGCTTATATTCGATGGAGATTTACAAAATCAAAATATCAATATTATTTTAACAAAATAACACGTTTCGTCCGTTCGTTCTAATGAAAATATTTTGAGAGGATACTCTCAATATACGAAAATAATTTGATGAAGAGCTCCGTCTCCCTGCGTCCCTCCGTCCACCCAATTCGAGCATTGGTTGTGGATATTGTATACCTCGATTAGAAAAGGACCGTCTGATTATTATCAAACGGAGAAGCGTGAGGGATGGGACCCATTCGTCGGATTTCAAAAATCGTTACATAAAATATAGAAAACGTGTAAGAAAAAAAAATTTAATAAAAATTATTTTTATTTCCCAGGACGTAGCCTGGTTCACGATGTAAAATAAAAAACACTGTATTATCAAAGGGTAAGATTATAATACGAGCTCTTTTTAAATTAATAATTTCAATACAATTTAATAAACATTTTCTACGCGCCATACGATAATTTAATATTTATGTTTAATGTTTGGAATAAAATCAATTATAACGTTTACACATACGATCCAATTTTGACGTTTCGTATTTTTCGAATTATTGAAACACCACGCGATTTAACTACAATCTAATACGTACAATTGTATTTTATGATTATTATGGTTTTCATGTACACTGCATCAGTTGCGAATGACGAGGTACACAAAATCAAAAACGGATATTGTTTTACAACGAAATTGTTATTTATACGAAATGTAATATATTTTTAATAGTCGTATACGAAACGTATTATAATGATAAAAAAAAATTTACGTTTCGTGTAAAACTGGGTCGTGTGGCGCGGTATATATGTAATTTGATAAGTACGCGTAAAATAAAAAACACGAAAACGCCTGGGGAATCATAATAATATATTAAATAATTAATACTACAATTGTGCACCAGAGAATTGTTTTTTTTTTTCATAGAAAACTAATAGTCCATAAGTGTATATATATATATATATAATGTAAATAGATATAATGCGTGTCATTCGATGTTTCATTCTTATCATTATTATTATTATTATTATTATTAGATTAAGACGATTGCTGTCAATGTATCGAGTTCAGTTCGATTTTATAGACGTCGTCTTATCGAACGCCACCAGTCTGAAAACTATAGCCAGTTTCACCGCTTTACGGAATCAGCAGTTCATTAATCGGGGTAAGTAATATAACTGCAGTTATTACCGGTGACGTGTTGTTTTTACTTTCCGTTAAAAAAAAAATTATTGTTCGGATCCAATTAAAATAATAAATCGAAGTGAATTAATGTTCGTAATTTTAAGGTGCTTGTTCAGTATTTGTTCAGCCCTCGCGTTTACAATATTTGTACCATCAAAAATTAATTGCTTAAATCCCTAGTGTTTTCGGAATTTTAATTAAGTTATTTTTCATTTTATTAATGTCATTCCGCAGTTGTACGACAACGAACAACACGCTCAACCGCTAGTGTAGCTAAATTAGATTGTCGAATGTATTTTTTGTTTTTCTTTCTTCTACGCAACTCAACATACCCAAATCGATCGAAATTATTCTTCAGATAGCAGTTACGATACAATACGGTGATCGCAGCTTCTCGAGCATGCGGCGTCAGTTTAATTCGCAGTTCGAACAAATAGAACAAACGACTTAACGCGGATAGATTTAATGATGATTTATTTTGCGTATTAAGACGTATAGAAAAATACCTTAAGAATAATAATTGAAAACGAAACGAATATATATATATAAAGAAAGACAGATAATATGAAAATAATTTTCGATACTTTAATAATACGTGAGAGTTATATGTAGAAAAAATTTTAAATGGTGATTAAATCGCATATTATATGTATATGTGTTATGCACGATTATATTAGAAAAATAGTCGCGCTTTTTAAGAAAATCGAATAATGACCTCTCTAAAGTACCAACTAGATACGATTTGCTACATCGGAAACAATTTGTGTCTGCAAAAATCGAATCACTCCATCTGGTAGAATTTTCGGGTACATATGTATATATATATAAAAAAGAAACATAACCAATACGGATTCCTCGCTTCGTTCATAATCCAAAATATTTGTGTACAATATGACGCGATTAATATAATATTATTGTTATTTGTCTCCGTCTTCAGCTGTATATAATATATATATTATATTTAAATATTGACGATTTTCTTTTTTTAGGAAGCAAAGATAATCACGACGAAAATACAACGAGTATGGTCGATACGTTGTACATAAGAGATTTACTGGAAACGTATTCGATGAAATCCGATTTAATTATTGTGTGAGTATATTTTATACGATCTGCAGGACGATATAATATACTCAGTATACGAGTGTCTAAGAAAGAAAAAAAATTGTACGCGTTTTTTTTAAAAATTTTTTACAGATCGACTTCTAGAATTACGGAGGAATTAGACAAATCGCATATGTGTTGGATGGAAATCGTCACCAGAGGATTACCACCGTGTATTATGATTCAAGGAAACACGATTCAAACCGTTACGGCCAGTGCTTAAATCCGAATTTAACGTATTTTCATGCACTATTTTCACCCATATCGACGAATTTTATTTGTTTTGTTTTTTTTCCCCCCGAAGTATTGAACAAAACCGTTTGTTGTTTTTTCTTTGCAAACGTATGCTTGTTTAACGGAACTCGCATTTAACGGATTTGTATTTTATATATAAATTGTCATAATCAAAGCTCGGATTTTACAGCGATAAAGAGTGTTAAAATATGATTGGGGGAGGGGAAAAAAGAAATCTTAAAATATGTCTTAAAACAGTAAAAAATAACGAAAACATTTTTTTTATATAATAAACGTACAATGTAAATATAAATATATTACGATAATGTAATACTTAAAAATAGTTTATAATATGAAATATCTAACGAAATAGAGCAGTGTGGATAATTATTATATTTTTTTTTTACCTTTTTAAAGTAGATATAACAATGAAATAGAAAAAAAATGTAACTGAAAATCATCTAAAACACTTTTAATATTCAGTAGTATATAGAATTTTATATATATAATATATTTTTCCGAATAATTGAGGCATAAAGTATCTAGCTTACGCTCTGCTATTTTTATCTGTATTCAATAATAATCAGCAAAAATACGCTACAGAATCCGAGCCTTAGTCATCATATAATAATAATCGACGCATCTCGTTCTTCCTACATAAATTTAAGGACGATTCAAATAATATTTTATTATTATGTTTCTGAATGATATATATGTATTATATGATTTTGTTGGGCTGGAAAGGGATGATTTGTCACCTCGTGGATCCGTCAGAAATCCACTGGACACCGCGTATTTTTTTTTTAAGACAAACCCCCATTTTGTCATTTTATCGATTATTATATTGTATTAACGATTAACTCATAGTAAATAACATTAATTTAATTAAAAGTACATTTGATTAATTCGCTTTAATGTAGTATATAGATTATTATTTATACAATTATAATACGAGTCAAAATATCAAATCCTAGTAGAAATAATATATTTTTTTTTTATGTTATCGACTCATACAAATTAATAATATATCCTGTAATTATCATTGTTGTGGCATTTGGTTTTCGTGCAAAACCAATCCATGCGGTATAGCTTGTATAAGTATATATTATTCTGTCCTAAAATAATATATATTTGGCTGTTTAAATAGGCGAATTTTTTTTTTTTTTTAAAGCAAACACCAAACAATTTTTTTGTCAACATAATTAGTACGAATTGTGTAAATAACAATAATAATATATATATATATATGTAATAGTGGATTAAACGATTAAATATAATAGCATCGATGTAAATATAATTTAAATAATAAAATAGTAAAAACAAAACAAGAAATGGATAATGTGTGAAATACAATAAATAAATAATCAGTGGTTAGGTTAGTGCCA
Organism: Chaetogeoica ovagalla; assembly: GCA_032441825.1. Classification (NCBI taxonomy): domain Eukaryota; kingdom Metazoa; phylum Arthropoda; class Insecta; order Hemiptera; family Aphididae; genus Chaetogeoica; species Chaetogeoica ovagalla. The sequence goes on along the minus strand of CM063748.1, from coordinate 4,299,107 downwards.
AGTGAGGTGGTTTTCAGGTTACAACCCCCCCCCCCAATTAACTCTATAACAATACTTAGAATAATCGATGACTCTTTTTTTTTTTTTGTATTTTATTTCAAATAATTGCGAAAATTAAATAAATTTAGTTGGTAATATTAATTTTCATCACGGAGTAAAAACTTTATTCAATCTGTTTTGAAACAGATGAGTTTTAAAATCCTAACTACCTTCCTTGCCCACATGAAAATCCTGACCACGCGTCTGTAAACAATAGACATGTGTATCGGCCAAGGATTAATGTGTAAAATATAGAAAAAAATATACGAGTTGTTTTATTAAATTTCGTTGAATTTATTACTATTGCCCGATATCGATAAAAAGTCAAGTGAAAAGAATCACGAAAGACAAGGGAACGAAAAAATAGAAACGAACGGATCGCATAGAGAGAACGATGAACATTGCAATAAACATATATGACATGGAATTAAGAAAATCAAAAGACATTGTTAATAATTTTCCCCCCCAAGTCTCCAATTTTAAATTTTTTGTTCCAATTTTTCTTTCTCTTTGCTCGATCGATACCCGATAACGGTTACTACGGTGAAAACCGGTAATAAATTAACGCGTTTAATACAACGGCACGCGTAAGTTTTCTTTGCGTAATACACTTTAGCTGATAATAATAGCTGGTCATTGGCCGTATGAATTCGTCACTGCGGGTACGGTTCGTTTGTGAACTGTCTCTAGACCATTCTTTCTCAAAGTGGGCGATAACGCCCCCTTGTGGGCGTAAGTGGCCTTCAGGGGGGGGGAGGCGGTAAAAGGCCCAAAGAAGTTTGGGGGGGGGGGGCGATAGCTGATTAAAAAAAGCGAAAAATTATGTAATCCCGCAACTTTACCCTGAATTATGGTCGATTGTTCAAACGTGTCTAAAGCGTTTCCATCATCGTATTTGTCCGAACGTGGATTTAATGCTGTAACGATACTAATAACTAAAAAAAGAAATCGGCTGCTTGTTACCGAACGTGGCGACTTATTACGACTGTATTTAAGTAAATTCGAGCCTGATATAAAAAAAAAACTGGTTAAACTACATCAGGTTCATCCATCACATTAAGTAAGCTCGATAAATTCTAATTCAAAGATTCGTTTAAATTCTAATAAAAATATGTACATTGAAATTCGATTAAGCATGCGTTTTAATCGCTTTTATTAAAAATGATCCTTTAAAATGTAAGTTTGAACTCTAAAATAGAATATGGCATGTTTAAATATAATAATTGCAATAACTAATAACTGTTTAAAGATAAACAACAATTGGTAAGTTTAAAAAATGTTTTGGGGGGGGGCACTAAAAAAAATTTTGATTGTCAAAGTGGGCGGTGTATGAAATATGTTTGAGAACCTATGGTCTAGACCGATTTCAAGAGCGGATCGTTTTCGTTCTACACTTGGTTTTTGTATTTTTCACTCTATCGTTCTACACGCGTATGACGACCGCTGATCGAGAAACAAATGAAACACCAATAAATCGACAAATAAACTGGAATAAACTTAAATCCTTTTCCGCGGCGTTTACAACGGGCGGCTGACCGGAAAAAACGAGTGTTTGTCTTTCGTTTTATGTTACACGAGGAATCGGTCTATTGCGATTACTGTCGTCGAGCCTCCTCCCCAGCAGTTGTTACACGATTATGCTCATCGTTTATAATATAAAACGACCGGCGGGGGCTGGAGGATCACGGGTATGTGAAAAAAAATAAATATGTTTTATAGACGCGAACGATTCGTAAGGCAATACACATGTATGTCACATACTTCGAGGAAGTATATTTATTTCTCGACGTTACGATTTCGAGGTAAGTAATTTTCCTATTAAACGTCTTATTAACGATAAAGTATATACGTATATGAAACGTCGTTATTAACGCGTCGTTTTACAATAATAGATTTCACGTAATTTCTGATTTTTTTTTTTTTATTTAAAAAGCTACAAAATTAAAATTGCTCAACAATTACGATTTTGAAACACGTTCAGGGTATAATTTCTGATTCTTCCGCTATATAATACTTATATATATATATATGTTTTTCAAAAATATTATTTTACGCGAATTCTAAAAAGAAACTCCGTTCCGTCGACGTTAATTTTTTTTAAAATATCTAAATTTCGTTATTTAAACCGGGTTAATTTGAACAATACGTCGTCGACAACACTAACCGCCCCTCGTTGTCTCGCGTTTAGAAATAATAATCGAAAAAAACGTGTTGTTTCGCCAAAAGTCACTTCGACGGTACCCGCCTAATCATTACGACACAACGCATTTTTATAATTAAAACGAATATTGGAATACGCGCGGAAACACACACGAATGTCGTACGCGGACGACAAATTAAATTCTGTCGTGACTCTCTATTAACTTTTGTTTTGACTGTGTTTTACCATAGTTACTGTAACACACGCGTACCGTTATAAATTGTCGTTTCCATTTTCGCGAGTCCGGTAAAGAGAGAGAGAGAGAGAAAATTAAAAAAATGGACTTACGTTTTTATTTACACCATTGTTTTGCCGGTAAAACGGCATAAAAATTGTTCCGGTCAGTCCGTTTTGTCGCGTTAATTTCATATTGCTCTTACACATTATTGTCCCCAAGAGAGTGTACCTACGGCGGTGGCGGCGTACACGAGACCCGGAGTCGAAATTTCATTAATTTTTTTATTATTATTATTATTATTATTATTATTGTTATTATTATTATTATTATTATTATTATTGTTATTATTATTATTAACAATCGCAATGATCTAATACAATTTCGTAATAACGTGCGGTGCTCGGCGTTTTCCACGACAATATCATATTTAATTAATTACGCGTATTATATTTATATACAAAAAAAAAAAAATTACTTAATTATGACGCTACACGCGTAACAACATCGTTAAAATACAATTCCCGTTTAAATACAATTATTTGTACGCGCCGCCGCCATTCCGTCATAATCTTTTCGGCGTGCAAACATGACAGGACACGACGACGTAGAAACGAAATTTAAAATTAAAAATCACTCGTGGATCGATCAGGTATGATAATAATACATAAATGGTGTATACCCGTATTTTAAATTCAATACCAATAGATCTCAATTAGATTTATTTAAAATTATAACTCCCGGTTATATTTTATAATACCCGTATCTCGTATCGATGGCGGGTTTAGATTCGGAGACGAATCGCAGCGGGGTTTAACTAGACAATACATCGTGTTTTTTTTTTCTCTTTTACTTTTACTTTTAATTTTCGATTCATCTACCGACGGTTTTCCGGAAAATTAACGGAAACTTACAACAGAACTCATTCCTACCGTTAGTAACGTTACGTTTTATAATTCTGAGTAGAAAATGTTCAAATTTTAATAACCGTTTTTTTTTTTTTGTAATTTAAAAAGCGATACACTTGATTAGCAGAAAAAAACGGCTGTTTTGGTATTTCGCAGACAAGATTTTTAAGAACGTCCTCTGGTTTTTATTTTCTTGAGTTTAAAGGGTTTTAGGTATAATTTCAGGCGTTCACATTAATATCGAACTACACACGGAACAACAAGTATTGAACAATGTTTTCTATTACGTTAAAATCGTTTATTTTTACGACGTTTATTTTACGACAAATTCTGCTAAACGCATCAATTCTCATTCGAGATTCCGAGCATATTTTTTTTCTTTACAAACAATAAATACGGAAATGTATATTTAGTTTTTAAATGTATTTCTTGTATTAATTTACTAACCCTTTGGACAAGTTAATTTTTTTAAGTGCTCGTTACTTTTTTATATCTTTACTGTGCCGCGGTATACGTGTTTAAAACTTTTTTCGGGCCTGTTTGTAAATTTGTCTATCGAAAATCCGAAATAACGCTTAATAGTCCCTTCACTGATTGCACATTGCAAACTATACATAGATAATATATATTTTAACGGTACCTGAAATATTTGACCGCGTTTTCATAACGAGTGTCTACTTAAAACGTTTTGTTTTCTTTTTCTTTCTTTATACATATTTTATTATTGTGTGTGTGTGTGTACGTCGGTTGTGTAGATTCAATCGTTCGATGGACTCGTGCACGAAGAAGAAAGCAAAACAGAACCGAGTCTGGGGATAAAATTGGGATGGGTTAAAGGCGTGCTGGTCCCGTGTCTGCTCAGTATATGGGGCGTGATGCTTTTCTTGCGGATGCCGTGGATTCTAGCACAAGCCGGAATATTCCATTCGATAGTGATTATTTTCATCTCGCTAATCATCATACTCATCACCACTTTTTCACTGTCAGCGATCAGCACGAACGGAAAAGTGGAAGGAGGTATTTTCTCCATTGTCGTACATAAATATATTACGTCCTATAACGGCATAAGGAGTGTTAAAACAATTAATTCATTTTTTAATACATCGTTGATTAAATTAAAAACACACGCGTGAAATACATTTGTTTTCTTCCACAAACGCCCAAACAATAAAAACAATAATTTATTAATAATAATAATAATATATATATTTTTTTTTTTTTTTTTGCAAAATGATTCCGTTAGGGGGTCTTTATTTCATAATTTCTAGATCGATCGGTCCGCGGTTCGGAACGTCTATCGGCATTCTACTGGCATTCGCCAACACCATTTCGGCGGCAATGAACACGATCGGATTCTGTATATCGTTAAGATCGTTGTTACAATCTAACAACATACACATAATCGACGACAATTTCAATTTGCGGATGTTGGGTATCATATGTATAATAATGATGAGTATCACCTGTTGTATCGGCATGGACAGAGAAGCTGAAGTATGGTTTCGCTAAAGTGTCGTTCGAGACGTTTCTAATCCCGTTTACTTACGTCGTTTCAGGTGCAAAACCTTCTTCTGGTAGCAATAATCGTCGGCATTTTTAACGTGCTGATCGGTTCGTACGTCGGTCCGACCAGCGTTGACGCAATGGCGTCGGGCTTCACTGGATTTAATTGTACTCATATACGAGAATTTATGTAAACTTTCGTGGGTTTCACGATTAAAAACTCTGTTCGCGTTTTCAGGGAAGACGTTCGAAGAGAACTGGTATTCGGATTATAGAATTAACGGAGGCGTGCAACAAACGTTTTTCACGATTTTCGCCATTTTCTTTCCGTCGGTCACTGGCATACAGGCCGGGGCTAATATATCGGGAGATCTTAAAGTAAGGATGGATGAATGAGGGAGAGGGGGAGAGAGAGAGAGAGAAAAAATTATATTTATTGTCGTCGACTTGACTGTGTGTGTGTGTAATATTTTGTGCGCAGGATCCGAGCGCTTCGATACCGAAGGGAACTCTGTTATCGATTCTCATCACTATGACTTCGTACGTCGCAATGATAATAGTGCCCGGAGCGGTACAGCTGAGGGAGGCGAGTGGTGATCCAAACGAATACGCGTTCAATAACGGGTCTCACTTGGACTGTTCGTTCAGAAATTGTACAAAAGGATTGTACTACGACGAAAATGTCAATACAGCTTATATTTTATTATATTTACATAAATTACGTAACTCGAGCGTTCGTGTTAGTTTTACAAGGGGGATTTTTTCTTTTTCTTACAGTTGATGCAGTCGATTTCGTTATGGCCGATTACAATATATTTCGGTTGTTTCGGAGCTACTATCAGTACTGCTTTAACGGCTCTGATATCCGTTCCGAAACTGTTGCAGCGAATGGGCCAAGACGACATATATCCGTTTCTCAAACATTTAGCAAAAGGCTACGGGAAAAATAAAGAACCGTATCGTGCTCATGTGTTCGCTATGTTTGTATCGTCCGTGATATTAGTTATAGGTAATATGTTGTTATAGGTATTGTTCCCAATTTATTCGATATATTTTTAATTCGTATTTATTATTTCTACGTGAAATACGAAAATGTAATAATAATAATTCTAACTTTAAACCGGTGGACGCCATCCACTTTCCCGAAATCTCTAAAAAAATTATCCAAAACACACGCAGACGAAGTTTTCCCAGATGCCGTATTATCTGTGTATCTGTTTTATACCCGTTTCGTTGGAATTATCTAAAACGTCGTTTGACGCGTACGTTTTACAGGCGAACTGAATAGTATTGCTTCGTTGATCTCGACCGTTTATCTGTCGGCGTACGCGTTGTTAAATTTATGTACGTTTCACGTTGCATATTTCAAACCTTTAAGCTGGAGGCCGTCGTACAAGGTCAGTTCTTCTTGTTAATAATTAAAAACGCTTTAACACTGCTGTTTTTGTATGTTTAGTTTTATGACAAATGGTTAAGTCTCGTCGGTGCCATTATCTGCATTGCAGTAATGATATTCATCGATTATCAAATGTCGATATTTGTCGCCTGTCTTATATGTGTTTTATACCATATCGCATCCAGAAAAAGTAATGGTACGCTGCTATTTATTATTATTATTATTATTATTATTATTGTCGCTGTAATTGACGTTTCCTCGTAAAATTTCCTATTACTATTTTTTTTTCTATAAGCCATAAATTGGGGATCTTCGAGGCAAACGCAACAGTTGAAAGACGTCATAAAAAACGTGTACAAAGCCGACATCATACAATATCACGTGAAAAATTTTCTCCCTAACGTAATTGTTCTTTCCGGAATACCCGAATCGAGGAAAAAATTGATTTCTTTGGCTCGTCTGATCACTAAAAACGATAACGGCATACAAATATGCGTGAACGCCGTAAAGGTTAGCTTATACGAGAAAAAAACGAAAACGAACAAAATCATAACCGAAATCGTTTTTCATCACTCATTTTATAATGTTACGAATTTTTGAAAAGTGCTCGCTCACGACCGAACAAAGAAAAACGTATCTGGACAACGGAATTCGTTGGTTGAAAAGAGCCGAAATAAAATCCCTTTACGTTGTGATGGACAACATCGAATTGGACGCGGCCACTCAGATGGTGTATAACTGTGGTCACGGGCAGTTGAGGCCGAACATCGTTTTGATCGGATATAAGTCCGATTGGTTGAACTGTCCGCAGCAAGACGTCCAAGACTTTTTAAACGTTTTCAAGTACATAATTTCCCGACGTTTTACTACGATGTATTATTATAGTTTTACACGCTTATTATTATTTAAATATAAATCGCGTTTTAGCGTTGCAAACATGAACGGGATCGCTACGATCATGGTCCGCGTGTCGTCGGCAGAGACGTTCGAAAATCAAAGTCTATTTATCCAAGATTTTAAACACTTGTGCAATCAAGAGAAAGTCTCGTTCGAAAATATATCAAACCAAAATGAACCGCTAAACGTACAAAAGTAAGACAACTCGTTTACAACGCGTTTTTCGTCTTTCTTTAATTATTATTATTATTGCACAAAGTATATAAGACGTGTATAATTATTATTATTATTTTTTTTTTTTTTTTTAAGAGTATCTGATTGCTGTGTAAAAATAAAAGACAACGATTTTTCATTTACCGACAAAAAGAAACGAATTCGCGGGACAGTGGACGTGTGGTGGTTATACAACGACGGAGGTTCGTAATTTACTATTTATTATATTTTAAAACACCCGTTTTCGCCAAAATCTTACTACACATTTCCCTTTTTCGCCAGATCTCCTAGAAAGATCGATTTCTTTTTTTTTTCTACGCTCGAATATAAAAAAATGTACCATTATATACGGTAATAATCGGATTAGTCTTAAAAAAAAATTTACCATCCAAAATTGTATACAATTATAATTGGACAAGGTTTTAAGATATAATTACTCGTATTCTTAACGATAATAGTTATTATACGTATATTGCGATTGACAAAATATAAAATTAAAAAAATAATAATAAAATAACAATATTGAAAACTATACGTTTTAGAAAATACATTAAAAAAAAAAAATGTTAAAAATTTGAAATTAAAAACTATTTGAATTTTATAAAAGGAGTCCGAGTGTAGTAATATCTACACGATATTTAACAAATTTTGCTTCGTATAATAGAATAAAAATATATTTATGTGAACCGGCTAATTTCGAAATTCACCATTTATTAGAAATGCATTCGTCGCGACGAACATGACAACAGAAGTGTCTAGACATTAGACATTTTCTTTCCACGAACGTAAACGACACATTATTTCTTCTTTTTTTCTTGATAAATATATAAGCGTATCAGATTTATAAACGCAACAAAAATAGTGTTGTACGTTTCGGGTAAACTCTTAAAAAATTAATTATTTAAAAACGAATTAAATTCTCTTGTATCTTAAAAAAAAAAATTACAAATTTGTGTTTGGTAGAAAACGAAATCGGCGTTTTTTTTTTTACACACACAGATCTGGCACAACAAAAACGAACGATCGGAATACGCATAAACGTACGGTTTTGGCGGGTACGGATAGCGGATCCGATGATTAGAAAAAAATTGTCTGTTATCGAAAATTGTCCGTAGGTTTAGCGTTGATCATTGCGTGCATACTGAGAGCCAGTGCTACGTGGAAAAATTGTAAATTTCGAATTTTCGGCGTCACGGACAAAGCCGAGTGTTTGACCACGGAAAAAAACAAGTAAAATAATTACTCCACACCACCACACCTTTTTCCGCACTCCTCTGAAATCCAAATAAAATCTTAAATCCGGAATCGCAAAAGCGTAAACTACTCATTGTGATCGGAGTCTCCGCTGATGCGTGGTCGTACCCCGCGTACACGAGTTTGGGGCCAGCCGAGTCCCTGATCGTAGGGTAAACAGTCGTTTGAAAACTGCTGCTGCTGCTGCTACTGTTTTTGCAGGAACCTAGGACGCTAGTGCGCGGCGGTGTCGACGAAGTGGATTAAAATAAGTGGAGAGCGGATGGAAATAGTGGTCCGATCGTTTCAAGTTTTTAACGGGTGTGCGAGAGGGACAATATTGCTGGAAAAAAATAAAAATCTTTTTCTCATCAAAAGTCTCCAAAAATAGTTCTTAACAAAATAAACAAAAAAATTTAGACAACGTAATAGCTACAAATTATAAATAAATGTCTAAAAATCCAAGAGGGACGAAAGTCGATTTTAAAACAAAATAAATAGAGGGAGAAGGAATGGAACGCGATAATTAAAAAAAAAAAATCGAAATTGCACGTGAATTTCGGGAGAATTACCGTCGCGCGTAGGAACGCGTATGAGTTGTGTTATTCGTTTGATCGAAATTAAAATTACGGGTTTTCGCTCGATCGCCGATAAACGTGCACGTACACGAAAATTTATTGTAACTAAAAAAAAATTAAATAAATATTTCTATTAGAAAATATGTAATTGTTTCGGGTGGGTGTTTTACAAAGATTCCTCCGAATAATTAATTATATTGTCAACGCGTAAATATTTCCCTTGATTCCGGTACAATAAACATTTATTATAATATTATCGTTAATGAGAAACGCGCGAGGTTGTAAATATTATTATATAAAATATATATCCATTTTTCTTTTTCCAGATTAAAACAGCTGTTGTCCATGTATCGAGTTCATTTCGATTATGTGGACATTATATTAGCGAATACCACCGATCCAACGACAATGACGTATTTCACTTCTTTATTGAAACGCGCCGCACCGAAAGGTATGAATAATAATAGTGTACGGACGGAGTGAAGTAATAAAATTTTATCGACAGTACTGTCTGTCTGTCGACAAATCCCGTGCGTTTATTTATAAATCCGTGTGTGTGTGTGCACGTACGATGAGAAGAAGCGGGGAAAAAAATGAATTCTGCTCCTCCCTCTCGTATCCGATAAATGTCTTAAAAGCGTCGGTACAAACGCGGTGGTGTGATGATGATGATGACGATGATGATGACACGCGCGTTTGGCGGCGCATAAGAAAATAGATTTTTTTTTTTTTGTAATCTTAACGCAATGTATTATGTTTTGAAAATCAATCGCGAAAACGCGTTGTGGCCTGTTTGTTTTTCTAGAAAACGAATTCGACGAGTACAAGTGTCACGAAGAGAGCGTTTCCGAAACGTTATTCCTGCGCGATTTAATTGAATTGCATTCGCTGAAATCCGATCTAATCGTCCTGTAAGCGATGTTTTGCTCCTCGTATATATCGCGTGTACGATCGATTTTATATTAACGGCGACGATTCGATTTTTTTTTTGTCTTTTTCCAGAACGACTCCGAGAACCGAAGAGGAAACAAACGCGTTATTCATGTGTTGGATCGAAACGATCACCAGGGGTTTACCGCCGTGCGTTATTATCAACGGCGACCCGGGCACGGCGGTTCTCACTGCTCGTGCTTAACGCAATACGCGTCTGTTGTGTGTGGAACATATTGTATAAGAAAAAACAAAAAAAAACACCACCACCACCTCGACGACGGATCTCCGTTTTCCGCAAAAAAAAAAAAATAAAATAAAATAAAAATAATCCGGGCGTTTATATTAACCGTGAACAGTAAAAGAAAAATGAATCGTCTCCCGAAACGCAAGACCCCTTTTGTATTCAGGGAGCACAATAAATACGTTTCACTTTGGACCTCTTTAGATATCAAAAATAAATATTCCACTATTTTCTCGTTGACACCCCTATCGATGTGACGTGATCATTGGCCACACCGCCCGGTTCGTTGACGCGCCAAATAATTTTTTCGAATTCTCGTTTATAAAACTATTCTCGTACGCGTGTTCGCGAGAAATCGTCGAAACAATTTCAACGAATATTCAAACCGATTACCGGAATTCGAAGCGAAGGGGACGCGTGAAACTTAAGCCCCACGTAAGGGGCGGGGGACGCCGTCCCTGTTTAAACCATTGGACGCATTCCAAAGACATTCTCCGTCTCCGACGCCCGTGTATCCCGTCGAAATCCGCTTTTCCGTCAGAGAATTTATAAAAAAATACTCCGTTCCGTTTATCCGAATTAAAAACGAAACGAAATCGCCCCGCGTTGTATTAGAACATCACCGGCAGTAGTGACACGTATGTATAAAAAAAATAATAATATATACATTCTACCGTCTAACGCGTCTTGCGTTGAACCGTTTGAAAGTCATCGAAAAAATTCAGAGTCCCGTTTTAAACGGACTGTGCGTGTGAAATATAAATATGGACGGAAAACGGAGTAATTTTACAATATCGGTGTGTGTGTGTGTGTGGATCCGTCACCGTAAAGTTTAAAATAATAACGTTTTTGAGAGAGAAAAAAAAACGCATTTAAAATACTACTATTCAAATGTAAAAAAAACCTTGCCACCCTCCCGCCGGTTTCGCCTGGACAGTAAAGATTTTCTCGTGTGTGTGTGTGTACCATCCGAATGGACGCCAAACGTCCGGGTTTTACGACGAGAACACTCGTATGTATATATATTCTCTGGACGCAAAAGCGAAAACGACAAATTTCAATTGTATCTATATACATATAAATATCGCTTAAAAACACTCTAAGAATTTCGGCACTTTTTCGGAAACAAGACTTGTATAAAAGCAAAAACCGTAAAAAAACGAGAAAAATTATACGGGCGTTTTTTTAATGTTTCACTTTTAATACAACCAAGCATTCGTGTATTTTTAACGCACGTTTATCATTATTCTTATACATTTGTTCTACTATCGGTTTTAAAAATGTATTTAAATTTTTTTATTATTATTATCATATTATATCAATCGCGTGTTTATTACACAGTGTTTATTATGTACTACGTGCGCAATTATCGAAACGGCTTAAGACGAGAACAATTAATCGTTCTCCGTCGGTCGTGTCGGGTTTTTGAAATTCTAACAATGTCGGCGGCGGCAACCCTACGATTGTCAAATTAATCATTTTAACTTTTACCACGTTATTATACACGTATTTAATTTTCGATCGCTTGTAGCAGAAAAAAAAAACATAAATATTAAACTTGTATCGCACAATAGTTCGTAGCTGTATAAGTTCGATTTCCAATACAACAACAATGCACAATATAATAATACGTATGGATTTAAAATTTTTTTTTTTTTTTAAACCGATTACGAGCTTATATCTCACGCGTACAATTGTGTAACGCGCAGTTATTTTCGTCGGTTTTTCTCACCCGTGTTTTACAATACGAGTGTATATTATTATTTTATATTATACTTGCGTTTTTGTAGCGAGAATTCGGATTTTTTTTTTCTTTTTTTCATTATCTATTAAACAACAACTCCTAACTATATCGTTTTCATATTCCGGTAACAGTAACGCGGATGGAAATGTCGGTTTGTCAAATTGCGAACACGACGCGCCGCCCGCGTTTTAGTTGTAATACGCGATCGGGGGGGAAAGTCTTGAAATGTACACGCGGTAAAAAACAACGAAAATAACGGTGGAGGGGCCAAAGAAAATTGTTTTTCTTTTTCTTTTTTTTTTTTTGATGAACGTTTATAGGATTAAAGGTGCGCGCTGCCAAAATATTGCGATATTTAACACTTAAAAATAGATTATAATATGAAAAAGCTAACGAAACCGCAGTATGGATAATTTATTTCCTGTTCGTTTAAGGTCACACACGTGACTCGTGATAAATAGGAAAACGGGCGGTATAGTAATAATTTGAACTCGACGCGTAACTATTGGCGAATAAGAGGGGAAACGGGATCGAAACATATAGGAAAACGGCCGTAAAACGCTTAAAATTTACGGAGCGTATATTATATTTGTACACTCCGGGCCACAAGTACGTTTAAAACGAATGTACAGCTCACCTACTGCAGGCCACGTTATTTTTATCTGTATACATTAACACGAATTTAGCGAACGCGCCCGTAGCTGCTGCAGAATCGTGCGGCTCACACGCGTCGAGACGTCGGACCATTTGTTCGTTGCGTTTTATCGATGCGTTCGGAATATTGACTTTTGACGTTCTAAATCGATTTTTCAACCGTGATTCCCCGGTGGTGTGGTCCGTCCGTCCGGTACCTAACCGCTGGGCGTTTTATCTCAAGAAATTACGATATTAACGAGTACGAACGAATGGGACGGCGCGCCTCGTCGGACGCGAACGCGACACAACGAGAAAACCGAAAGCCGACAGCAGATAGAAGCACACGTTCGACAGCTTTAGTGTCAACTCACACGGACACCACTTTAGAACCACGCTACGACCGCAAAACGGTGGTCGCTCGTGTGGTCGATTTATTAAAAACACATGAAATATGTAATATGAAAAATGCAATTGAACTCGGACGGACCACTTTCTGCCGTCAGTTTCGACTCCAGTCGCATCGTGTCGACTGTATCAGCCACGAAATTGTGGTTGTCGGTGGTTGAGTGTAACACACGCACGGTGCGACACGCCAACCACTTGCCACCGGCACTAAATTTTATCATTATTATTTTATATTTATAGAAATATCATTGATATCTGTATAATCTATACATATATTAAAAAATGTATCATCATACATTCTTAATGAATTATATAGCGAATTGAATTGGCTTTCATTTTTATTTTCAATAATAGGACGGACCCAAAATTGTCTCTTCTTACGACGCCGCATTCTTCGCTGTAATAAAAGTAATAACGGTGCTTCCTCTCTTCAAAGTCCATTTTTACACTAGCAAAACGTGTAAAATAGAAATGAAGAACGTACGCCACATTTGTGGTTGTATTGACGTCGGTTCGGACTTCTAACGATCACAAAAAAGTTGTTCAAAAGTGGTCGATTTCACTGACGGTACAACCACAAAAAATCGTTCACGAGTGGTCCGTGTGAGTTTAGAGGGTTAACAGCGACGAAATCGTACTCGCGACCGGCGTTGTTGTCTTTTATATTCCACGCGATTTCAATATTCAAAACGTACGCTTTTTTTTTTTTTTATCTTCTCTCCCCGCGATTTCCCCAGTACAACTCTTCGCGCTCGTCTGCCGAACGATTTGTTTTTCATTTCGTCCCGTAGAACGCCGGGGGGGGAATTTATTTTTATATTTATCGTTTATTAGCGAGACTCTCCGGTCTCGGTTCAATTTGTCGACGACAGGGGCGTATTTACTTCATCCCTTAGGGGGGGGGGGCCGAATAGAAAAACGGCCCGTCGAATCCTGTTGCCAACTTAGAATTATCGAAAAATTATATAAAAATAATAAGTTTTAAATAAAAAAATGTTTTATGACATTTTAGTTTTAGTTCGATTAATTTTAGTTGTCAGTAGATATAGGTACATACACAAGTATCTAGGGGGAGGCGATCCCCCCCCCTTGTATACGCCCCTGGTCGACGAGTGGTTTTATCCCGAAATAATTTTGATAACGTTGAAATTATCACGGCCGCCACAGCGACGGACAGCCGTGTTCGCACTTAGTGTACACCGAGTGTTTCGATCAATACAACGTGTCGATAATATTTATTTATTAACGGATTCTAAGAATAGCGTTTAAAGAAAATTTCAATTTTTAGAAACAATATGTAATTGCGTTCTTATAACAAAATAATAATAATAATAATAATAATAATAATAATAATCGACCGGGAGGGGGAACCGAACGATGATTTCGTTGAAAGCACGAAGCGCGGAGGATCTAAAAGCGGTCGAGTGGAAACCCGTCGGGGAACAGATCGAAAAAATAAAATAAAGAGAAACGACGGGAGGGATGGACGGAATGGAGCGGGGGACTCGGAGGGATTACGAGACGACGAATATTGGGAAGTGGGAGAGTGCACGACGGTGATGAGCGATGGATGGAATGAGGCGGTTAGGTGGCGGCAAAAACTCTCGAAGGGTCCCCCCCGTGATGCGGAGAAGAAGGATGTTTCGTTGTAAATTCCGGGTACGAAAAAAAAAAATGTTTAATCCGGTACGCTGCATCGTCGCGTGAAAACCGTCGTTACGAAAATAATTTTGCAATTATTATTATTAATTTTTTTTTTTTACAAATTATTATCGACATAAATACACGTTTCGATTATCGTTGAAATCTACGTATGTAAATATGTACCGGCGTACACGCGTGATATTATCACAACGCGGACAGCACCGCCGCTCTCATCGCCAGCTACGACGACGTTCGAATCCGTTACGACTACACAACGTAAATTTAATTATAACATTGTTTACAACGTTACCACGCGGACGGTAACGCCGCGCTTGGGCGAGCGAGCGAGCGAGAAAGAAATAATAATAATAATAATAGAGAATGTTCTAAAAATAAACACATCCTGTTGACCTTGTGTCGCTATAACCGTCGTGGGACAACAGTAAACAACACTGAAACAATACAATATCAGCGGCGGGCACGTGGAGTACAAAAAAAAAATTAAAAAAACATACGCTCGCGTGCCGCGTGAATTGTTTTTTTTTTTTTTTTTTCTGGTTTTTTAAACACCGAGTTGAGTTCGTATTCCGTCGCGTCCACGAGTTTTTTTTTTTTACCGTGACCAGGGCCAATAAGGGAGGCCTCCTCCCAGGACGGGACACAACCGGTGTGGGGGGGGGGTGGGCTAGAGGGACCGAACCCGATCCTCTTTAAGAACTCAAATTTTTTTTTTTTTTTTTTAAACGTCTTTTACGTTTAATTAATTGAATTTTTTTTTTTTTTTTTTGTACGTATTTGAATTTCGAAAATCTTCTATAGCCTCTCCGTTTTTTTTTTGCATTCCTAGATCGGTTCCTGGGATCTCCTACAAAAAGGGAAAGGGAGGTATTCTCGTGAAAAACGGTTCGAATTTAAATGTAATAACAATAATAATTAAATATATATTTTTTTTTTACTCGAACGAAATTTAAATCGATTTGTTTTTGAAAACTAAATTTATAATAAATTTTTTTGTATTTTCGCACATTTTTACCGTGACGCGAAATACGTAAATCAAATACGCGAGTCAAAAACCGGTGGCGGTGTCCATGCGATTATTTTTCCCCTTGAAGTGTTTTCAATATTATATATGCGTATAACGATCAAATTAATAATAACGATCTGATCGTCACTGCTGCAGGCGACGACATCGCTATTACAAATAGCGAGGAGAAACGAATTATTAAAATTATTCATGATCCGTATATATATACACGTACTCGTGAAACTCGGCGATGAAACACCGGTCGGTCATTTATTTTTTTCGTGCCGTGTACATTTTGTCGAATTCAATTATATTAATATTGCGTTAAACCACTATTCGAGGGCCCCCCACCCCCGAATAATCGAGTAACAACGAGTGTTCCCCGTTCGTCACCACTCTCGCCGGGGATACGCGGAGAAAAAAATCGGTAACGGCGGAAAATACATTATTTTATTAAAAATTACGTGTTCAACAAGTATAGAAAAACGAATAGCAAACGCAGTTCCAGAGTAAAAAATCGCATCTCGCACCATTATTAGGTCTCGATGAAAATCGTTACGAATGCGACGATTTTTTTTTTTTATTCATTAAATACGTCAAATAACGATTCGCGCGTCCAATTACAAAACGTAAACTATTTGCGTTACATTATTATTTTTATTTCAATATTTTAAGAGTAGTTTTATGGGAAAACGTTTAGAAATTATAACGAGCGGTACAATCCGTCGAAATATTGGGCTCAACAGGTGCGGAAGGAAAAAAATGATTGGAAAACCGCTGGCCTGTGGTGGCGGTGTTCTCGTCGGACGGGAAAGTGTTCGTGTCACACTGCGCGCAGTCGGTACACTGTAAATGTGTTTTATTATTATTGTTATCGTTGTTATTAATGTTATTTCGATCTTCTTTTCCCAAACGTTATTGCGTGCGCTCCGGTATTCGAACCGCGGTTACGGTTACGCTCCTCCGGACGAGACGTAGCAGATGTTAAGATATAAAAATCCGTTATAAAACAAAGACGGAAAAGTTATAAAATATATTGTGGAGGACCTCCAGCTGTTCACGCTCCTCTTCCGCCGAAAAGAAAAAAAGACACCTCTGGACAATTGTTTATGGGCCCTCGAACGAACGGGATGGGACGCGGGGAGGAAATCACGGTTTCGTTCTTCCTGTCCCTCGTGTTCGAACACAGATTATCCCGTCGAATTCAAAGCGCATTGAATACTAAAACGTCATTGAAAATCGAAAAGTATCAGCGGCGTACGCGATATATACGACGTTGTATTACGAAAATAATGTATTATGGGATATTTTTTCGCAACCGAACGTGTGTATTTCAGTGTTGAAATATAATTTTTTTACGCTAGAAAAAAAACAAAACACAAAATAGAGTAGTCACTATTATATTAGTTTTAAGCCGAGTACGTTAGCGCGACGATTATAACACGCCGTTCTTCGCCGTTCCCTCCGTATTTTGTCGGCCTAATAATATTTCGGACGATTCATATATTTTTTTCACTCTCTCTCTCTCTCTCCGTTCATATTTACAGCTGCAATCGTCTTAATCTCTATATTGTATCGCATGTACGCGGTACAATTAACTGCGGTTTTTTTTTTTAAACATTTCGTAAGACGCGATTTTTTTTTTTTTACTCTCGTAGAAGCCGCAAACCGTAATTGGTGTACGCACTGCGATCGGGCACGTTGACCTTAAAAATTAAACTTGATGTTTGGACGTTCCGCTTTCGAAACTTATTTTTTGTTTTTTTTTAGTACGTAAAACATATTTTGTTTTTAATCTTTCTTTAACATCGCGGGGATTATTATGATAATATTATTTTTGTAGTGTTTACAAATATTGTGATTTGATACACGCCATACACATGTAGACTTACAATGTCTATTGGAACGACGGTGGTTGTCCAACACGCGGACGGACGAGTACGGGGCAGACTTGGGTACACGGCGGAAATATGAAAAGGAACAAGTCCGAAATGCGTTACGAATTGCCCACGGCCGTTGGCAATTTATTACAAAAGTGTTATAACGGGAATCGTTTCGGCGAGAAGACGTAACGTTTGGAGTTTTCTTTTCTTATTTTTGATGTGTTTCACACTCTCTCTTTTTCTCTCTTATCCGGTGTGTAACGTTTTGAACGTAAAACGCCCGCGGGAATAACGCGTGAAAAACCGAGAAATAACGTGAATTCTTCTTCTTAACACTCGGTTGAGCGTTAGCATTGAAACAAAACGTGTGCAGAACGTACGCATTATTTAAAACTAATTACTATTTATATTGTTTTCAATCCGAAAAACATTTGAAGAAAAAAAAATTTTTTTCAGCGTAATTTATAACTTTAATAAGAAATAAAAATAAATGGGACGAGATGTTTAGGAGGAAGACGCGGCAGGTGTTAAGTATTGGTGAAACGCGTGTTTGGAACAAGGCCGCGCGTGTGGAATGAGCTACAACAACAACAACAACGAGACACGAACCGATCCACCGAATAAACATATTTCTTTGATTTCAAATATTATATAGATTTTCCCGTTTACTCGGCCTCTCTCTCTCTCTTTCTCTGCACACGGTGTTCAAAGAGAGAGAGAGAGGACGGAACGTTGTTAAGTGTACCGCGAAAATACGTAGAAAACGTTGAGAAAATTGAAACGTTTACGATACAAAACCGTTACACGGACGCGGAAAGAAGGCCACAGCCGTACTTAAAATAAATTACGATATTATACAGAGCCGTTTTTTTTTTTAAACATCTTCGATTCCGATTACAAGTCGGGTAATTTACAAGTTTTAGAAAAAAATAAAATGGTAAAAATCGTGTTTTCAAAACGTTCGTAATATTATTAAAAAAAAAAAATGGCTTTGTTTATCGCGCGGTAAGGGTGATATTTTCGTAATTTCGTTTTCGTGCGCGCTTAGAAAAATGTAATGTCTAAAGTATATTATACTTTGTAGTCGTTCAGTGCCTTTTTTTTCCGCTGTAAACGGCGACGTATTTAAATATCGATGAAAATCAGCAGAGTACCACCGTGTGTGCGCTCTTATAACGACGGGTCGGTTATACGCGTCGGATCGTCTGATGTAAAAGAAATCGACGAATATTTTTTTTCGACTTGCCTTCCAGCGGCGTGCGCATATTTTAAGTATATATATATATAGCAGTGTTACGTGTACGAGACAATTATGAAATTTACTCTCGTCGTATAATAATAACGTTAAAATACGCGGCCGTTATTAAATTAATTGTTATTTCCAAACGAGTGTAGAATATACACGCGCGAACGCGTGTTGAAAAAAAAAATAAAAATTAATAAATATCGCGGCCGACATCGACCACGGTGTGGCCCCGACAACGCGGCGATTTATTACAAAACACGCGCGAAACGAGAGATAATTACACACACACACACGTGTTCGACTATATAATAACATTTTTGTAGGAAAAAATAAATAAATACTTTACGTTTAAATAACATGATAATATAAAAATCAAATGGTTTTCTATTTTTTTTTTTTTTTTTTTTGAAACTGCGGCTCCAATCGACGTTGTGAATCAAAAAAAAATACACTTCGAAACGCCTATTTCGCGCGTTAATTCGACAAATAAGTTTATATAATATTTTCCCCACCGTATTTATAATACGAATGTCGAACAATGTCTATGAACACCGCAGCCGGTGATGCAACTCTCGGTCCCCGGGCGATCAAAGCGACGGGCAGTGTCTGACGACACCCCCGCCGCGGTGGAACAGCCTCGAGCGTGTTTCTACGCCAAGTAAACTGTACCTATTTACGAAGGAAAACATTCGATTAAAAATGAAATGCGCGAGATATTAAATAAAATATGTTTTCGAGCACCAAAAACAATCGTTTTTATACGCCGAGAATACGTATAATTTAGTCAATTACGTATACTTAAGTTATATATATATATATATAATACGTTATTTATTAAAATGTTTATATAACGGTTTTATAGTGAGTAACCGGCAAAGGTTTTTTGTAATATAACTCAAGAATTTCTTTTTCTTCTATTTCATTATACGTTTATGCGCGTCAGTGGCGCACCCAAGGGGATGGACTCCGGGTCCGGACCCCCCCCCTTGACTAGTGCAATAGTATTACATTCATAGATGAAAATCCAAATTCTCATACAACTTTCATATTTTTCTGTTAAAATTTCGCTTACGATATAGATAACACCAGGTGTTAACAATTTATTGATTATATTATACTATTATAATATATAATCTATTTTTATTATCTATTAAAAGTTTTGTTTTTCATAATGTAGTTTTTTAGACCCCCCCTCCTTGAAAAAATCCTGGGTGCGTTACTGATGCGCGTTTATTTCGCGTACGACGTTTGAAAAAGCGCGTTAAAAAGATCTTTACAATAAAAAGCCAATAAGGGCACGTAAAACGTATCGAATGTGTCCGCCTCAAATCAAGAATTAGAAAACGTTATATAATATCACTACTTTTTCCCCTTTGTTTTTACTTATATATATATATATATATATATTTATATATAAAAAAGAAAAAAACTTATTGAAATACAATCGAAGGACCCGCCGATTAATTCGCTGCAGGCGCGCGTGAAAAAGGTGTTAATTTTAAATTTCATTTCACAGCGAAAACGTAAATTTCAACTCGAAAACACGAGGATTAGCGTCTTAACGTGTTTCGCCTTATACGCGCGCACGTAATTTAAAACGCGCCAAAAGCCGGGAGAAAAAAATTCACGTTCCGCACTAAATAGAAATATTGTTTTTCTTTTGTTTTTGGAACGGCTTAGCGTAAATGACTGTCCGTTCTTCACGATTCGGTGAAGTTTTCTCTTCTTTTTTTTTTTCGATTTCAATTCGATACGTACTATTTTTTCAATTTCAAATTTTTTTTTCTTTTACGTGTTCGCGACTCCAATAATTGCGTTTAAACGAAAGAAAAACCGGTAAAATATTACGCGTGCAGAGTTTTTTTTTTTTTTTTAGCCAACTCCACCGAAAATTCTCATTCTTACGGGCTCCACAATTCGCCGACCCGATACTCCCATCTTACGTGAAGCTGCTACCTTTAACCCACGGAATTCCGAGTGGTCTAATCTCGCCGTTTCCTACGCCGGAAAATCCGGTACCGTCCGTCGCATACAGAATCCGGTCTATGGGTTTACAAATAAATGGACATATATTATAATCCAGATTACGACTGAGTCGCGGATAAGTTATCCAAACATTCGTTGGAAACGGGACTGAACGATTGTGTCCAGCCAGCAGCATTCATCCCGATCGTCTTGGCGACGATACACGCGACATTGACACAACGGGCTGCAGTCTTTCGCGCATCCTTTCACGTTGATACGACTCTTTCTGATTTATTGTTATCCAATAAATATATACCGTCATCAAAGCCGCAATTGATTTTATCTCGCGTACCGGCCTTCCGATTTCAACTTCGAATTTTGTTTGTACACCTTGAGTACACGCGCAACGTTGGCGCGCGCGCGCGCGTGTGTTTTGTGTTTCTATAAAATATTGTTTGTTTTCTCTTTCTCTCAAAAAGTAATACGTTATCGTTTTATTTTAAATCTTGCGCGCGTGTTTAACGTAACACGTTTACAACACACCTTGTACGTAATCGTTGATACACATGACTCGTAGTTAAAATTTCATTAAATAAATTAAGAAAAAAAAAACCGCGCCTATATATATATATACGAATCGTAATTGAATTTGAAATAATATATTTTATACCGACTTATTATTTTATATACGAGTGTATATTATATTATATTTAGTCGCGTCGTCGTTTCGAACCAGTATGCCAGTATACCTCACTGCGTAGTCAGTCACCCTTTTACTCGACTTCTTTTCACCCGACCGTGTCGTAATACCCGACGACGATCTGTCGGGTTTGAAACTGCGCGTTATTCGTTGTATTATTTACGAGCGTGCACAACGACGTAGGTTGTTACACGGCATTGCGTATGGATGAATACGTAGGGAGGAGGATGAGGAGGACGAAGACGACGAAATCTCTCTTTCGGAACCACGAGAAAATTTTTATCGTTTATTCGCGATTTTACGCGCGCAGTCCCTTATTTTATCCGTCATCCGGCTAACGGTTTTCCGTATTGCACCACAGACGTTCTCATACTGTGTTGTAGAGACCGAGTCCCGAAATTATTGAAATTCCTATTGGAAACCCGGATTATTTTCGATACTATTCTACACTATTTGGATTCCGGATTTTTTTTTTTTTTTTTGTAAATACTACTCGTATTGTGTACACGTTTACACGCGCTACAATTGAACAAATACGTTCGAATAGGGAATTCGAAAAAAAAAAAACCAAAAAGGAAAAATCACTTTTGCGTTGGCAATGATGTATACGCGACACTGATTTTACAAATTCGAAACGATTAATATTATTGTTTCCGGGATCCAACTAGGGAACGCGCCGGTTTTCATACAACAGACATTCGTCGTAAAGACGTTATAATACGCTTTTAATTTTCGAACGAAATCCTATTGGGAACGTTCAAAGCGATTTTCACTAAGGATTCAACAATCGTCTTATATCCTTCTCTATAATACGATATTGTCGAATCAATAACCCGAACAAATCGAATAAAGAACGCGTTTGAAAAGTATCCGGATAAACAATATAGGAGGAAAGAAATAGTGTTTGACGACGCATTAGGTACTCCTTCGCGTTTTAGATTCTGACTGGAGCGTAATGGTGTTACAACGATGTGACTTTTTTCTTTTTTTTTTGGCCTGTACCCCAAAAATTCTATTAGCTCGGATATTTACGGTCGCATATCGTTACAAGTTGTATCTAGTCGGCATTTTAGATAGGACATTTTTCTTTTTTTTTCCCCCAAAAGCGCTTAGAAATTACACTGAAAACGCGAATTCGCCGAAATCCGTTACCGGTTGTTTCTATTCGTAATTTCGCAATTCGAAATATTCACCAGATACATATAAACTTTACATTGTTATTAGACGGGGAGAGGAACTTCGAATAATTCCGTTTCCGAATAAAAGCGTGTAAGAAAAAAACACTGTGTACAAGACCGCGCGTTTTATACACACCGTTAATAAATATTATTTTCACGAGTCGTTCGATTTCGTGGTATTAAACGCGTCTACAGCAATAATTCTAACAAGTCAAACACATTTGGCATATTTTTAATTATATAGCCAACGCAGAATGTTTCATTGTGTGTAACGGGGGAGATGCGAAATTTATGTTCACGTAAAACATCGTTAACCACACATCACAATATATATATATATATATTATATTATGTTAACAATGTTTATTGAACCGTTTTTTATTCGTTACCGCACGAGGTCATTAAACAAAAATGTGTCAATATTTTCGTTGACCAACGGAATTTACGACCCTAAAAACCAACGAACAAAATGTGACCGCAAGAACGTATAACATCTCATGGAATATATTTCAAAGCACGAAAACGTACGATGGAATAATTCACACGAATATATCATAATATGTGCGACAATTATTCAATACCGTTTGACCGTTAATGCTCGAATTATTTTACGCCATCACGACGATCGTCATCGAACCGCGGTAAATAAAATACTAATACAATAATAACATTTATAACTGTGCACAAAATATATTGATTTGTCTATTTTTTTTTCAATACGTCTATCGCACACGCGTATGTCCACGTATCGCAGTATAATTATACCATTGTTTCGTCAAATAAAAATCGATTTTTCACACTCGGTGAAATGAGACAAAAAAAAAAAAAAAAATCGTTAAACGAAAACGTTTTAAAATTTTAACGCGATGGTGTGCCCGACGAACGAAATTAATTTAAAACGATTACAATCTATGTTATCGGCTATATAATTCGGAGAACAGTTAAAAAGAGACAACAATTTCGATAATATAAAATAGTTTTTTTTTCTTAGTTTATACGTACGTTTTTAACATTCGGATACATATTATTAGAAAACAAAATTATTGATAATCTCGAATTTCTTAATAGTTCCTATTAAAAACATTCCGATTTTTAACGGTTAATTAATTATATAAAAAAAAATAATAATAATAATAAATAGAAAAACGGTTTAAAACGCAAATATTACGGAAACGAATATTTCCTGCAGCGGATGATGTACAGTTTACTGTGGCGGACGAAAAACGATATATTGCCTCTTTTTTTTTTTCTTTTCTTCGGTATTCAAATCACGTGTAATCGGCGGGGGAAAAAAAGAACGTCTCGGGATTCGAACTAAAATTACCATAAAAATTACAAATTATTCGCATTTGTTGACGTTCTTGAACAACGACCGCGGTGAACAAACACACTCTCCTCGCGCCGGCCCTTGTTCGGTTTTTATTGTTGTGTATACACAGGCAATAAAATTGGTCCACGGTCATGGCAAATCTGTCGTTATACTAAATTAAAACAAATGCGTCTATATGAGATATATTTCAAAATTACCTACTTTTTTTTTCTTCTTCTTTTATCAAACGAATGAAAATATATATATATAAATTTATTTACTTCGGATTTTCATATGTTCAATATTAAATCGTAAGACGTATCGTTTCGTCAATTCGATTTCTTCGTACATTTCGTTGTCGTCGAACTCGCGGTGCAGCGGATTTAAAATATTGTCGAAGATTCGACGTTTTCAATTCGTTTATCGTTGTCCACATTACGTTCGTTTTATTCAAAACGCCGTAAAATTCAAACGAAACGTTTTTAATATTTATATGAATATATTGCGACTCGCGCCGGTCGACAACCGGCAACGTCGTGGAGAATAATAATTTTAGACGAAAAAAAAAAACGAGTAAAATGTCTGGGACGACGCCGCCTTCGCGCGAAACGAAGTCGTCGACAAAACGAAACGACTGAAGACTTGCCCTCACAGAATTGCCCGCGGAGTACAATCGCTTGGGGATGGTGTGGTCCACACGCTGCGGAGAAGATGGGATATCACCGTGAGGGCCAAGGGCGTAGATTTATTTGTTATTTAATTTTAATGAGGTCGCGGGAAGCTGCTGGTGGTAGTGATCCGATCGACCGATGATTGCTCGTGATACGTCTCACTATTTTTTTATACACATATTCAAACTCGTACTCTATTTTTTACAAGACATTTTTATACACGTTATGTATGGTTTTATTATTATTTAAGGTTTTTTTTTTTTATTATACATACAAATTCGGTTTCTCGTCCGTAGTTTTATTTATGTATATGGCGATCAGCATTTCCCGCATGCGTTTGATACGAAAAGATAGTGTTTTTTTTTTTTTTTTTTTTTTTTGAATCCGAACAGGACCGCCGATACGCGCGTTAGAATGAAAAGTGTTTTTTTTTTTTTATCTTATAATATGATCGGCATTCCGAGAGAAACGGGCGTTGGTATATATATATATATATATTTATTTGAACATAATGTATAAGAAAATGAATTCCAGAATTAATGCTTTCGGCTTGCGTTATAATAGAGCGCATATATATGATATGTGTGCGTATCATTACAAGAACGTTCACAAATATTTATAGGTTTTGAATACGTTTTTTTTCTTGAAAAAAAAAAATGAAAATCGTTTAGTGTAATATATTTTTCTAACGATTATTATCATCGCGTCGACGAATAATCGTTAAACCGTTATTGTACAGAAACAATTATTAATTTATAAACTGGTATTACGCGGGAGTTTTTTTTCTTATTTTTTATGACTCGACAGTGCGGACAGTGCGATCTCTACAGCGTCCCGTCGGAAATTCGTTACATCAATTATTTACGCGAAGAGTCAATCACGTGACCGGTGGCCAACGTGTGTTTTTCTCGACGTCAGTACGCGCGCGATGATTCATTTTTTTTCCCCGATCGCGACCGATTTCCGAAACAGACGTCTGGTCGTAATGCGTTAAATCGCCTTCGATTAGCTCGCGTTGTCTGATTTTTAAGCGTAGAATTTTATACAGAATTTAAAAAACAAACAAACAAATTCACGCAATATCCGACCTATCGGACGCGGAATAATCTATTTTGTAAATATAGCATTTACACTCGCGTCTATAACGATATGTAATTTGTTATTCGTCCATTTTAAGAAAACCCGTCTGTTATAATCTAATATATACTTATATATTTGTATTAACTCTCTCTCTCATATGTATATCGAAAATATTTTCGATTCAATCTAACCCACAAGCAAAAATCGTTTCATTTTTTTCATACGACGAATTAGTAAATAAACTTACGTCGATTATTCGCGTTTGATGAAATCGCCGCGGACTTTTTGTTTAAATAAATATCGGCGGGGCGTTCTGAATTCATAATCGAAATTCGATTTAAACGATTTTCGAATTTTTATTATTTTTTAAAAAAAAAAAAAAAAAACGTCGCGCTTAATAAATATTTACGTTACGGTTATTTCGTCGTAGCCTGAAACGTATAGAATTCAATTCGAAAAATGCCCGTTTAAAACGTTCTGTTAATTCGAAAATCTTTTTGAACACACTGCTCGATCGATTGAATTATTTAATTATTTATATGTATCATTTATATATATATATTTAGTCTATTATGGTGAAAACGTGATATTCGATTCGATATGAGCGCAAAGAAGTTTCCACCTCGCCCTCCTTCCCCCCCCCCCAACAACTAAGCCACAAAAACAAAAAAAATCATTTTCTTTGCTAATTAAAATGCTACGAAATTGTGTTTCGTTAATTGTGAAAGTAATGGCGAATTCCAGCGCGTATTATAAACAGTATTAATATTTAATTATTTGAAGTTCAAAGCGTTCCAATGCTTATAACTATGTGAACGCAAACAAAATATCAATTAATTGACAAGGAATATTTTCTTAATTTATTGTTGAAAAACCTGTACGAGAAAGATAGTTTTTTTTTTTTTTTTGTACTTAAACCGAGTGAAATATTATATTTCTTGAAAAATCTACTCTTCGTAATAATCGTATACGGTAATGATTAATTTATTTCGTTAAAAATTACTTAAATGCAAATTTAACGAGTATAATATAAAATATTTTTATTTTTCGAAAGTTCCTTTGGACTTCCCGCCCTCGGAAAAATAAATCGTATCCACGCCACTGTATAAATATAAATACAGTCTTCATTATTAATATAATAAAAAATATATATATACATATTATTAAGTCGCAATGATAATAGTACTTTAATTATCGAATATTAAAAATACCGAATAATATTATAAAATTGTTTTTGTGAACATTTCTAAAATCGGCATAAAAGAACGACCTCCCGTAGCAGTAGTAATTTCAATGACTTTTCAATAACGGCGCGAACGGAATATTATATAAAATAATAATTTAAAACGCGGCGTACGTTCTTGTGAAAACATCGTAAGTGTCGGAAAACGTATTCAAATAATAATAAATATTATATTACTCGACTGGCAATATTATTACACTTATTATTAAAATTATATTATATTACGGATCGTAATATTGCAAAAGTTTTTTAATAAGATATTATTACGTTTTACATCGGCCAAACGGAATAGTGTAATATATAATAACATTGTTGCTATGATGTATACCTCCTACTATCGTCTAACGATCATACGATCACTGAAAATAAATATCGAATATAAATTGTATACTAGTGATACGTGTGTCCGGGAATTCATAAACGCGTACACGAATTCTATGTGATATTTTTATTTATTTATTTTTTTTTTAAATCTAATTAGCGTACGTAATACGAAAACACGAAGAAAAACAACAGATTTAAATAATATTATTATAATAGTAAGGATGGATAAACAACGCGCAGTTATGCGTTACGCTCTTCTATAATGAAGGCCGTTTTATTACTATACAAATTGTATTTTATTAGAAAAAATAAAAAAACAAAATGAATTGTCGCTTTCACCTGCAGGAATTAATAAAATACAAACTATTTCCGAATAACAGGCAAGTGCCACCACCACACGTGTATCGACGCGTAAAATTAAAAACGGTATTTCTTTTTGGATGTTTACAAGATTTTTACGGAATTCACTCGTACGGATGAAACTATATATATATATATATATATATAAAAATTATGATAAATATTGGTAAACAATAAGTTGCACGAATCGCTATAATAAGACCGGAAAATAATCTTAAAATATGCCCCGAGAAAGAGTGCAAATAGCGGGGAAAAAATTGTTTTATTTATTAATCGGCGAGCACTGTTCGCGCGCGATAATTCAATATACGAAAACAGTTTGAAATATCAAACGAAACGTGTGTGTGTTCTTTTCATACCTTCCGAAAACTACTAGCGGCTGATGAGAAACAAAAAGTAAATAAACAATATAACGCGTGTCAACACCCGAAAATTCGGGAAAATGACGCTAAAAACGTTTTAAAATATGTAAAAAAAAAAAAAAATGTGTTTTGTTTTCCGTATATTTGAATATAATAATTATACGCTATAGAATCCAGCGCGTCTCGTAACCAATCGTACGAGTAAAGAAAAAAAACAAAAACAAAAACGAATAATAGTACCAAATTAAAAATGAAACGAACAAGAATAAACACGATTGTACACGAACATTTTTTTTTTTTAATTTCTAAAATTATTTATAATAAAAATAAAAAAAACACTAAATTTAAACGCGTCACGTATAGTCCGTGTAAATTGTGCTTAAACGCGCTCCTCTCTCAATTGTTCGGACATCAACAAGTTTATAATAGTGCGGTGTTGTTGAGTATAACACGTAATCATAACGCCTGGTATAACATCAAACACGTATTATTATTATTATTTTTTTTTCATTTGAACGCCGTCCAACGTCGCATTTAAATAAAAGAAAACTTTACACGCGTTCTTTAGCGGAACCGATTAATAACGACAATGATGTTTTTACGCAATACTCGATGTAACTGAATGTAAAAAAAAAAAAAAACATATTTTCGAAGAATTATTTTTTTTCGCAACCGACAAAAAAAGCATATAATAAAATAATGCGTGAGTCGTTTTACGCGCATTTTATCAACGAGCGTTGCGCAGAACGAAAATCGCAAACGGTGCGTGCACGCCAAAACGACACTCGGACACCAATCACCCCTTCCGTACAGATCTATTACTGTCGGACGACAAAATTCAGTCTTGTACAGCCACACGTCGTTTGAAAATACGGGGAAAAAATAACTGAATAAATACGAGAAAAACGTATTATTAAGAGATTTTTACTGAAACGTAAATAACGCGTAAAAACGCGTTTTCCAAACGATAATTCTGTTCTTTAAATCCCGTGTGTGTGTGTGTGTGTCGTATTGAAAAAGTCTGTTGTAAAAGTGTTTAAAAAAAGTTTCTTGGCGTCTTGTCCAAAGGATCTCTCAACAGTTCCGGTATAAAAACTATCTTCTGTCCGTATCTGTCCGCACTCTAAGTACGCCTAACGTAGATCGGACTGTGTTATTTTTCCACCACTTCTACGAGATACTCCGCATTTTTTTTTAGGAATTCATATTTCATCTATAGGTTAGCTGCTGGTCGAGACGCTAACCGCCGCTATAATCCAATTTCTTTAGTATGCAAATGTAAAATTCAACCGGTTTTATTCGATTTTCCCGAGTTGTGTTAGCTTCGAAAAAGAACTTCAGGGCTACACATAATACATAAACAGAATTTTTCCCCGGGGGGCGAGGAGGAAAACATAGATTTTAACATACGTAACATACATTTTCAGGGACGGATTGCAGCTAAAATGCTCTTTACGTCTACACTCTACTCTCTATACTCATATATAAATATTATCAACGGGGAAAGGCTATCATTCGTTTCTATGATTGTTGTAACTTTTTTTTAACTCTGTACATTATACAAAGAGTATTATATTATATACTCGTATATTGTTTTGACGAATAACTTATTGTTACACGGGCCTTGACTCGCGTTCGCGTACGCGTACGTTAACGAACGTTCAGCACTTTTTTTAATGTCAAAAAAAAAAAATCGTTTTTCCCGCGTAACCCACGTATATTATTTTGTTATTTTAATATAATTATAACGAGGCGGCCGATTATGTGCGATTGACATTTGGCCTCAAAAAATAAATAAACAGTCGTATCGTCGCGGTTATCGACCTGTGCGTTTTCTAAAAATACCAACACTAATTTATTAATAATAGCGTTTGAAAAGTAATAATAACTCGCGCGTTATCTATACAAAAAGAAAAAGAAAAAAAAAAGAGTTGTTTTTACTCGTGCGTCGTATAGCGCGCGTTTAAATTCTTAGAGCGTTACAATTTATTGACGCGTTTGATTTGACCGATGGGGCCGCGAGTATATATTATTATTATTATTATTATTAATTGTATTTCGAAATCAACGTCTTCATATTATTATAATGCCATCGATATTTACATTTATTTGTATAAAAAGTACGCAACGCTATACGCGTTTTGGCCGCACACCGCAGACCGTTATGCGAACATTGGAATTCAATAACGATGGCACACTCTCTTATAAAAAAAACTAACAATTTTCGGATTTTCTTCCGAATTTAAACGATTGTTATTAAATTCGTTGTGCGTTTATTATTGATCGTCGATAGAATTAACACATTTATCAATATAATATACGACACATCGGAAATTAAAAGTGGAAACACGTTTTCGTACATTCGCCGAAATATCCCATTTTTTTTTTTTTTTTTAAGAGTTCTTCGCCTGATATACATTTCGTATTTTAATCGTGTTCGAATGACTTTTTAAATACCTGTAATAATATACGAGTATACGCGTAGTATTGATTTTTTTCGTCCTTGTTCTTCTTAATAAGTCTCATAAATCACTTCGAATAAATATGAATATACAGACATTTAAGATCACTATATATATATAAATACAATTTTTTTAATAAACCATAGACGTTTTTATCGAGTTTCAAACGTTTTTTTTTTTTTAAACTAATCGGATCTTCGTTGTCATTATAGGAAATGCTTATAAAAATTACACTTCAGTTCAGTTTAAATCAAGTAAAAATTCGTTGAAACTTATCGGATCAATTTTTAATATTATTAAAACGACAGTACAATCTCATTATATTGTATTTATCCGGCGAATAAATAACCCGCGCCATAACGAAATCGTAATTTTAGAGAAATAATAATAGCCGTATAAAATGACATTGTAAATACAATATTATTAATTACATTTTAGCCAATTTATAGTTGCAACGTATCCGAGAATAATGTGAATCTATTTTAATTTTTTATTAAAAAAAAAAAAAACCACGATCGTGTAATATTATATAAAAATAGCCGCGCAAATTAAAATCAATAACGTTTCCACTATTAAATTTTGTATTACGTTTATAAATTATTCATGAACGTAAATAATACTTGTATTTTTTTAACGCGAATTCTTTAAATATATATATACATATATTTTATAAGAATTTCGAATATAATGTGTTTACGAATGTATTACTACGATATCAACATACGTCGTTTAACGTTTTTGATCGATACGAAAATACGTTTTTTACGCGTTTAGTTGAAGAAGATTTGGATGCCGATCGTAGTTATTTTTTTTAATACGATTTAATTTAAGTTTTTTGTTACTCTAAATCGTAAAATGACCAATTACATTTAGGTCTTACGGCCAAATAGTTTTTTTTTTTTTTTAAGAATATTATAGGAATAATATTAAGATTATTTATTATCACAATAAGAATATTATTATTTTTTAATAATATTATAGGCCGTTATTGATTTACTATATCGCAGTCGAGGTAAAGCACTTTTAACACCGCGATTCTTCTTCTTCTTCTTCTTCTTCTTCTTATTATTATTATTATTATTATTATTATTATTATTATTATTATTATTATTATTATTATTATTATTATTATTATTATTATTATTATTATTATTATTATTATTATTTATTATTATTATTATTATTATTATTATTATTATTATTATTATTATTATTATTTATTATTATTATTTATTATAGCCTACAACTGGCATATGATTTTATGTGCCTATCGCGTAAGATGAATTCACTCGAATCGAATGTGTTTCTACAAAAAATAAATTATATTAATTTACTCTACATATTGTGTAGCGGATACAAGATGAACAAACATTTTAATTAGATATGAACGCGAGGTGTAAAATGTCTTCGTAAGATTGACACGCGTATGTGCGTGCGTGCGTATTATCGTCGCGTTGTATTATAAATAAAAAGAAATCAATAAGAAAATTGTTATTGAAGAGAGCGAGAATAAATTGGATAGAACAGTGTTTCATTGACAACAAAAAAAAAAAAAAAAAACTGTCACACCGATCGATTCTTATTGAACGATTTCCAATAGTTTTTCCCGTAATGATTTGTCCTTTTCAATTTCGTTACTAACTATTGGTGAACATTACGTTTAATACAAAAACTATTCGGTAAACGAACAGAGATTAACGGAGATTTTTCTGTCCCCGGAACAATAAAAATAATAACACGCTTTCTAATAATATACGTTATACCGTTAGTTATCGTTTGAAATTCTATTACGAGTTTTATACACTCACAAATTCTAAAAATAACTATTTATTAAGTAGTTACCTATGCGCGTTTAATAAAAATAATTGTTATTTCAATTAAACTGCAAATTAACGATAATCAAACGGCAAATTGATAATGAGAGAATCGCCGACGTCCGTCGGCCTTCCGTAATAATAAATATCAATAATTAAACGGCGCCGTTTATTTTTTTTTTGCTTTTAGCGTATTAAAAATAAATAAGCGTGGCTAATAATAGTTTTCAATTACAATTATAACCGTTGCGTATTTATCATTTATCGTTTTTATTTTTTTTTTTTTTTTACACACTCCGCGAGGTTAAAAATGAAAAAATAAAAAAATCGCATTTCATTAAATCTCGCGAGATTTTCGAATGGACGTTTCCATTGTGATAATTTTAATGATCATTAGTTTTTTTTTTTTTAAATATATATTTATTTTTTATATAATCTGTATCGATACGAAGTGTATAATTAAATAAATTTACATTTAAATTATACGATATACGTATATTCGCTATTTATGACATTGCGCGTTTGCAGCTAAGTCGTTTACAGCGACTGGTCGACGACGGTGGAATTTGACAATCGGTTTTTTTTTTGTTTTTTCTACTCGTTTTATGTACCGAGAATAACAAATCGAATAAATCAAACGCACCGCTTCGAAAAAAAAATAAAAAAATAAAAAGAATTAATACACAAACCCTCTCCCGTCGTTTCATCGGCCTTTTGGATAGCGTCCGAAAACTCAGAACAAACATTTGTATACGATCAAATATCGTTCAGAACGACGTGTAAGTTGACGAACGCTCGCATAATGACCGTCTCTGACCGAACTATACGAAAGAAGTTCCACACGTCAAAAACATCACTCAAATCTTCTCGTTTCAAAATTCATCCCTCAATAATCAATCTGATAAAGAACAATGCGCTAAAAAAATCGTATTAAAACGAAATGAACGAAAATGAAGAGAATGGTCGTTGAACTGCAGCGCGTAACCGTGCACCACTATATAGTAAAATATCAGTGGCGGATATTTTCTCCAGTCGCGGCGGTGAATCCCCCACGTCAACGTAATATTATCAAATTTACCCATTTGGTGAAATGAATTACTTCTTAAAAAAAAAAAAAATACGCATATAATTCTCCCGGTTTTTATTCTTCCCGCGACGAATTGCCGTTCTTCGTTACATTTTTACCGTTCTCGTAGTTCTCCTCTGTAAAATTATTACTTTTACCGATTTCTATACTGCAGCGTCCTGCCGTCCATTCGTATAATCCAACCTACACGGTGCCCGGGAACGTTTCACCGGAATGTATCGAATATATGCGGCGTGCGTCTCTACGGAGTAACGTATGAACTCGTACGTGAGTTACGCGTGTAACAATGTAACGCGCGTTTCGGAGAAAAGATAAAGAAACGATCTGTAACGGGTCTGTGCACAATGCGAGGTGTACAATATAATATACGGTCGGAGAGAAGATTTACACGCGTGTTTACACTCCGCAGCGGTCCACGGTGCCGTGTTAAAACGTGTTGTTGGACGACAGCGGAATTTTTTCTGTTGTTCCCGGGGATCGATTCCAGGAATATTATCGAAAATATCGCACGAACCTAACGAAAACGTCATTTGAAACGATCGCGGAGATGGGGAGGAAAACGAATAGAATTCCGTAAAAAATTTTTTATCACCAACATAATATAATAATAGTCAATGAACCGTAATACTACGCGTATTAAGCATAACGATTATTCTCCGTTGTAACGAAATCCGAATACCAGTAAAAAGTAAAATAAAAAATAGACCGCGAAAGATTAAACAACACCGTCGTGCGTGTCTAAACGCTCTGCAATTCTGGGTATAAAACAAAAAAAAAAATAAAAATAAATTCTTTTAATTTTTCCGCCGTTCCCATAGCGGTCTCGTAGATTTTTCCGATGATGTTTTTATTTTTCGTATTAATGGCAATTCTTAAAAATTCAACACCGACGTACACATTCAGTGAAAATCTCGGAAAACCGTTGTGTCGCGAATTTTTTTTGTTTTTTTATCGCATAACCGTTGCGAATTTTTCGACGGAATGTATTTGACGCGCCGCCGATAGAAATCGAACGCAATGCGGTTTACCGTTGCTTTCAAATATTCTCATGGTAATGAGAAAAACTCTAATATCTTCTCGTACGACTGTAACACATTCGAATTCGTTAAATGACCGTGTAATTTTCTCTACGGCCCGATACTGTGTTTTAACGGAATCGTAACAATCGTAACGAATAAAAACGATACACCGATAATATTATTTTTCGCCCCGGCAGCCGCCGGACCACGACTACTTGACCGACGACGCGTACGAGGACGAAAAAAAAATAATAAATACGACGCGTGCGTCCGGTCACGTACGGTCCGTATAAGTCATAGAAATCATATTTAAACAGTAATTATTATTATTATACGCAATGTCTTACGCAATATAATTATATATGATATATATAAATATGTGTAGTTTGTGTGGCTACGTAAAAATGTAACCGCCGTGCCCTTAAAACATATTTCGTATCGAAATTAAAACGATCGGTATTCCCCTATAATTTTTATCAATTATTCCGCTCCAATAAAAACGACGTATATTTTATTACGAAAAAAAAATAAATAAAAACGAAGCGTTGGTCGCGCGCGCGTGACAAACTCTTAGAATAGAATAATAAATACGCGTTATTGATTTCCCGATCGGCCGCGCGCGTTCACCGCAGCGATGCGGCCAACAATTTTCTTCTTAATTTTTTTTCCTACTACGTCGTGTCTCTGCGGTTTATACGCGTTTCGCGTGTTTTTCTTTAGTCCGGAATAGATCGCGGTCGTCGGATACGTCCCCGCGGCGATTAGAGTTTTTTTTTTCTGGAAAATCTAACGCGTTTCAAACGGACATTATTGTATAAAATATTTTTATTTATTTATTTTTTTTTTTTTTAATGCCGGGAAAATTGTCCGAATCGCGTCGTTTTCACATACGCTCCATTTAGCGTCGTGCGATGTGAAGAGAAATGCGCGTTTGCTGTCGTTACGCGAATCCCCCCGTTCGTTCGAACGCGGGGACGTTTTTAACACGTCCCCCCCAATCCAACGCAATCGCATTTTTCTTCTACTTTTTTAACCTGTCGTTTCGCTCGCGGTCCCGTCATTACAAGAGGTTTTCTGTAATACGCACGTCATTCGACTAGATTTTCTTTTCTTTGTTTTGTTTTTTTTTGCCGCGAAAAAAGTCAAACGAATTACAGTGGAAAAAAAAGAAAAAAACGAAATTGTGAAAAGAAAAATGTGAAATCACGCATTAAACGGCCGTCGGTGCACCCCTCAATTACAAATTACGACGGTGCTGGGTTTCGTTTCGGCAACCGAACTTTTTTTGTCGAACAAATCAATATGTTATTGCCTCCCCCCCCCCCGTCAAGACCGTTATAATATTTATTTTTAAAAGCCTTTTCTCTCTCTCTCTCTCTTCGAATACGAAATTATTCTAATACACAAAAATTCCGTAATAAATCATGCTATTAGAGATTAGTTAGTAGCCCTTAGACGAACCGCTCGGGTCGCGCACTAACGTCACTGGTTATCGTTTAACTATACATTTCATGATAAATCTATCACGTATATTGCGTTATATTATTATTATTATTATTGATACATCGATCGTAAAAACACATACGAGTTTGGGAGGTCAATTTGGGGGCCTGCAGAATTCACTTTCAGAATGAAATATTACTTTTTTTTCGAAACATTAATATTTATCGCGAACATCGACTTAAAACAATGAATTATGGGGGTCCGCAGTCTATTGGATCGCAAAAAATTTTGTTATTATTATTATTATTATTAAATATCATTCTCGATCGCTGATGGCCGATATCGTTATAACATTGGTTGTTTAAATTTCAAACAACATTATACGTATATATTTACATGGTATACTGTTATTAGAACGATTTCGATTTTAAAAGCGTTTCATCGATATTGACGGGCGGCAACGGATTTCCGACCGCGAAATTTTCTCGCGCCACCAAAACGCTTGCGCCCCCCCGGGACAGTCGTTGTAGTCAGTGTCCCCTCCCCTCCGACTTCTAAATATCTGTTACTGGCCCTGGCCACTGTCCGTTGGCGTGTGCGTTTACACAATACAGATTAGTCCGCGCGGATTTGACGTCACACTTGCGCGCACAAAGTGCAAAGAAGAGGCGTTGCAAGAGGAGGCGTGCGCGTACGACAAATACAACAAACAACCACGCCTGTACAAAGAGGCGCATTCCTCGTGGTTTTTGACCCGGATCGCTGCGGACGCGATTTTTTTTTTTTTTATATATATGTATTACACACAATCGTTTCCAGAACAATGCGGACAGATTCACGCGTGGTGTAACGACGACGACATAATAATAATAATAATAATAATAATAATAATAATAATAATAATAACCATAATAACCATAATAACCATAATAATAAATGATAAAAAGCCGACAGGTCGATACGGAATGAAACGCGTTGTATTATTATTATAATAAACCGCGGTAATGACGTCAAAAAGTGTATACGAACGAAATATGGACGGGCGCGGCGGTGTTTAAAAATAAATTATTATTAGTATGCATACCGTTCGGCCGGCAATGCCAAAAATGTTTTGCGCGGTGCGCGAGACGAGAGTTGTTTTTTATTATTATTATTATTATTATTATTTTAATCGTTTAAAATCGCCCGCGGGTAGGACGGAGCTCCGAACGAAGAGAACGAAAATTACCACCGGTAATTCTTACGCGCGCGGAGCGGTTACTGATTTTTTGTTTTTTTTATATATATATATTTATTTACACCGGAACGGAGTAAAAAATTTATTTAAAAAAAAAAAAAAAAAGAAAGTCAATTCGAATCGTCGACGCGAAGAAGGAGAAACATTTTTTCACCGCCCGGTGATAATCGCGGCGGTGTCGCCGCCGTCCTGCAGATGCGCGACCACGAAGGTCGCACGAAATACCGGGAGACGACGACGACGACGACGACGACGTGCGTATAATACGCGATATAACGCGATATTTGTGCGTTGTCACACAATAAACGTTGTTCGTGCCTCGTCGTGTGCAGTTCTCGTCCGTTTTTCGGAACTCGAGGAAACGCCCCGATGACCGTGAAAATAATGGAAAAAAAAAAATAAAAAAAAAATTTAACGAATACGTTAAAAGTTCCTTCGCCTTACGTACAAATACCAACGGGTTAGGTGTACTTTTTTTTTATATATATATAATATATTTACACGTCTTTTTATCAACAAATTGCTCACTTTTAATCAAAAAAAAATAATTCATACGCTTTTCCGCATTAGACTTTCTACACGTTTCTTTAAACGCCCGGCAATTATCGCGCGAGTTCTTAGGAGGAGGATTCGTTCTGATTTTCCGATCGCGTAGACTTAGTCTTCTCCTTCGAATTTCAATACTCCGAAGAAACAGGGGCGTATTTACTTCATCCCTTAGGGGGGGGGGGGTGCCGAATAGAAAAAAGGGCCCGTCGAATCTGTTGCCAACTTAGAATTATCGAAAAATTATATAAAAATAATAAGTTTTAAATAAAAAAATGTCTTATGACATTTTAGTTTTAGTTCGATTAATTTTTAGTTGTCAGTAGATACACAAGTACATACACAAGTATCTAGGGGGGGGCGATCGCCCCATCGCCCCCCCCCTTGTATACGCTCCTGCTCCGAAATACGGGACAATTTATTTTCATACCGACCCGCCCGTTGTTTTAATTACAATTATATTCGTATCGCGAACGCCGTTTAAAATGTCCTGTAAAACACCGCGGTCAACGATAAATGGCCGAGCCGAACAGTCGTCGTTCTACACGAATTACCGAATTCGTTTTTTTTTATCTTAAAAAAAGAAATACCGCCGTTTTTTTCCCCCTATAAACGTTTTCGGAAAACTGATTCTGTTTACAACGATATCTCGAAACGTCCGTATCGCGTTTTAAACGGATTGTAATTTCAAATTTCAAAAAGTCTGAGAATTCTTATTTCGAGAGTATTTTTTTAAAAAAAAAAAAAAACATCGCTCGTGTCATTTACACTTAGTTTTAAAGAGTGTGTGTGTGTGTGTGTGGATTTTGAAAAAAAAAACTTCAAAGAATAATAATAAACAAAGTCGTGTGCTCGAAATCATTTTTTTTTTTTTGTCGCTATATCGCCGTTTTCAGAATTCAAAACAATAATAATAACCGATCGAAAGATAATAAAACTGCATAATAATTTATTTTCGACGTTATTTATCAAGTGTATTTCGCAATAAGAATAAAAAAAATAAGGCGTTTAGAATAATATTTAAATAATTTTTTTATTATTATTATTATTATCGATTAAAAACCCGTTGTTTTCGTTTCATTTGGTATTCAGATTATTCGATAATAATAACTATAAATAGTCAATAACTTATTTATATACACTGCAGGTACATAGTATAATAATGATTCGACATTATTATTCGATTTTTCGTTCTCCCGCATATACCAATGTTTATTCGCTATACTATTGCGGAATAAAATCGTTTTTAAATTGAAATTAAATGTACAACAATGGAAACCCGGACGCAGTAAATGAAATATTAATCATTGTGTACAACGTTCTGTTGTTATTAAATTTTAATACGAATCCTACAGCGCATTACCTGTTGACTTTATTACAGTGTTCAATACAATTCGCGTTTGTTACTGGACGTCGGATTTGAGAAGCCGCCAGTGTCGTCATTTATATTGTGGTCCAAAACAAAACGATTTCAAAAATAATTAACGTAAACAATGTAAATAACACGAGCGAAGAGCAATATAATACATTTTATTGGTATTTATAAGAAAACAACACCGCTCGAACATTTACCGTGAAAAAAAAAATGATAAAGTGTTTTGAAATAATGTAAAATAATAATATTTCAAACGCCGAAATAAATGTTTTATTACGAAAAATGTATATTTTCACCTACCGGATTTCAACGCGTAATCGATAATTGTCTGTTATACCACTATACACAGTGTTGTATTTACGCGGAGACTAGAAAATTTCAGATAACTATTATATGTTTATGCTATAACTATAGGAGAATAACTGTGTAATATATTATTTTACACTGTGACGATATTTTTTTTTTTTGTTTGTTTACCAGTTAAACAATTATATTTGTGTTGAACGATAACAATATAAGAAAATTGCTAGAAAAAAAAAGAAAAAGAAAAATTGCACTTAAAATACTTTGAATACTATTGACTATATTATATTGATAATGAAATATATATATATATATATATATATATATATATATATCTTATTTTAATAATAATAAAAAAAATTTAAATACCATACTATTGTAAACGAGTAGATTTATTAAAATATATTTTCTAACAGCGTCCCCGCGCGCGTTTGTTCCAAATCAAAACGTCTAAACGTGACTGTGCTTTTAATTATAATTGTTTTTTTTCATTTTAATTCTTTATTTTAACCGTATTATTATTTAATTATTCGATGATGATGATGATGATGATGATTATAAAAGGAAAATTATCGTGTTTCTTCACTACGGATATTCATAGTTTGTCTTTAATTCAGTTCCAAAAGCCTATTGATCGATTTATAGGTACACTAATTGAAATTCGATTGTCGGACCGATTAAAAAAAAAATTATTGAATTATAATATATATATATATATAATATATTTATATATAATATATTTATATATATAAATGCGCGCGGGCATAATTCGATTTAGTGAAGAGCTCTCTGGGTACCGTGTAGA
Organism: Chaetogeoica ovagalla; assembly: GCA_032441825.1. Lineage (NCBI taxonomy): Eukaryota > Metazoa > Arthropoda > Insecta > Hemiptera > Aphididae > Chaetogeoica > Chaetogeoica ovagalla. The sequence continues at coordinate 4,258,926 of CM063748.1, read as the reverse complement.
GATTTACTAATCCTTGCATGCTCCTCAGCCCACGACGACTTGATCTAAATATTTATCATTCGTGTAAACGATAACTCGACCTAATATTATTATTTATTATGTTATTATGTTGCAGTATTTCGATCGTATACTCATTAAAATTAATATTATATATACATATATTATAATAAATAGAAAACAGGTATAATAAATCGAAATAATATAGAGGTTATCACGCGGACGTGAATATAAATAAGATTAAATAGAATTATTCGCTAACTAAGTAAATAATATGTATTTTTCGCGCGCGCACTTATTATTTATTTATTTTTTTTTTTTACATATAAATACGAATGTGCAGCCTACGCAATCAATTTTTTATCGTTTGTTCGACTACGACAACTACGTATATAAGAAAAATTATTTGTAAAACAAAATAGATCGTGAAATATGTTTAGATTCTGAACGAAGCCATTGAATGAAACGTATCGGATTTTGCAATTCATTACTAATTTTGTCTACGAACACTCTTCTTTCGTATATATATATAGCAATGCGATTTTCAAGACCGGGTCGATACTATTTTCCAGTAAAAAATCGGCAGACATACTTCGCTTGACGATCCTGTATCATTAATCGCTTTCGAAAATCGATAAATAATTAAAAAAAATTACTCAGGACGATCGGTTTTTGGCGCGGAATCAAACGCGTTTTACCGAATACATCATACTGGGCTTTACACACACGTCACCACTGTGGTGAGTCAATGGTCATAGAGTCAATAATAATATGGAGTCACCATCAATCGATGGTCGCCGGACGGATGGTCGTCACAACCACCGCCGAGTTCGCGGAGATAAAATATCGTTCGGGAACGGTGGGTGGGACGCGTCTCCGCGCGCGTGACGTCATTAACCACAATCGACCACGTGTCGCGGCTGCAGCGTCGTTACCCGCCCTGCCCGCTGTTAATACGGCGTAGTGCGATATGCGGCGCGCCAGGGCAAAAGTTAGGGAAAACGCGAACGACTCCTCCGGTAAGTCGAAGTGGAAGAGAGAGAGAGAAAAAACGATTTTCTTTTCTCTTTTTTTTTCGTCATTGCTTTAAGTGGGGGATTTTTATTCCACACGCACACACACAAAACGCGTGTGTAGTGCAAGGGACGAAATTTCACGTTTCCTACGTGTCTATTGAAACGTTAACCCGACCGGATTTTTCTCGCGTTTTTAATTCCCCGCCGACTTCTCTCGCCCGTCATAAATCCCTCCGTAAGAAATATTAATCGAACGGATTGAAAAACGGGAGAAAATCTACGAGAATTCGAAGTATTTTAGGGCGGGGGGGGGGGAAAGGGTTAAAAATCGTTGGCAAGTCGGATCACCGCGTGCAGAATCATTCCCAACAATGACTTTTCAGAATCCCATATGTTTTGCGTATCACTACATCATACCGGTATACGGTTTTATGTGTTGGGATTAATACGGGAAATTTTCTACTATTACACTGCGATGTTTCGTGTACACGGAGAAAATAAAACCGATTCAAAGAGTGAATTTATTGTATAAAACGAGTTCTCCAAACCCAAGTACGGAAAAATACTATAAATTTTTGTTTTTTTTATCAATTTTATGATTTTTTTTTTTTTTTTAATATGTGAAAAAAATCGACATAAAGTGATATGATTGATAAATATTATGTACTCTAATTTCATTCGGCGTCCATATATACATATATATACACACAAAATACATTTATCGAGTATCTATAGAATATTTCGGCCGGGTATTCCAATCCGAAATGATGAGTTTTCAACAAAATTTTCGTTTTAATTCGTGTGAATTTCATAAGAACGACGTGCGGCGTTACATTGTACGCGCGATATTCGTTTTTTTTTTTTTTTTTGTTCCTGCGCAGATTATCAAAAATTGATTTTCAGTCCAAAGGATATTTTTGGGGTTTTTTTTCGCGTACGTCTACTTGTTCGACGTTTTCACGTATTTCATCTGTAGGCGGTGAAAATGTTCATCTCCCGTGTCCTCTGTTTCAACAGAGAGAGAGAGAGAGAGAGAGAGAGAGAGAGAGAAGGAAAACGATATAAATTCAGATGGTAATCGAAGAGTGTAGTACACCTAATATCGTAGATAATTAAAATCGTTTGTTTTTTGTTATTCATTCGTATGATGCGATTATATTTTCGTTAACAACACGTATAAATAACATTTACACAAATATAATAATATTAACGAATAATAGTAATAACGAATTGTATTTAAAGCATGTTCACGATAATACACGCGCACGTGTTGTTCCGGTGACGTGTCGCGCGGCCTTTTTTAATTCCGTGTTTTGTGCGTGCAAGCTAAAAAAAAAGAAAAAAGAAGAAAAACGGCGCGGCACATTTAGAACGTTTCCGAACATATGCGCAATCTTGTAATTGTTATTTTAGCGCAGACTATTGGTATCGCGGTCAGTCAATATTGATAATACGGCCAAAACGAGTTGATAAAAATTGCGTCTGTTGTAGAAAACATTGAAGAAAAATGACGCGAGCGCACACGACGACAAGAATGGGCCGGTACGCGTTTACTACGTCGTTTCTATGTATGGAAATAAAAAAAAAAAAACTGACGAGAAAAAAAACGTCATCGATACAGTCAATCGAATAATAATAATAATAATAATAATAATAATAATAATAACAATAATAATATTAATAATAATAATAATAATAATAATAACAATAATAATATTAATAATAATAATAATAATAATTAAAATAATAATAATAACAATAATAATAATAACAATAATAATAATAATAATAATAATAATAATAATAATAATAATAATAATAATGATAATAATAATAATAATAATAATAATAATAATAATAATAATAATAATAATAATAATAATAATAATAATAATAATAATAATAATAATAATAATAATAATAATAATAATAATAATAATAATAATAATAATAATAATAATAATAATAATAATAATAATAATAATAATAATAATAATAATAATAATAATAATAATAATAATAATAATAATAATAATAATAATAATAATAATAATAATAATAATAATAATAATAATAATAATAATAATAATAATAATAATAATAATAATAATAACAATAATAACAATAATAATATTAATAAAAGAAACAGAAAAAAAACGTGGATAAACGCGCGCGTATAACCTATAGCAGGGGTGACCAAAATTTATTTTTTGATAAAGAGAACTTTAGCTTTGAAAATCGACCCGCATAAAAGAAAAAAAATCATTTCTTTTTTGTTTTTCAATATTCGTAATTGACGATGTTATCGATAAACACATTTGTAAATAAATAATCAAAATATAATAACGTGTAAATAAATAAATTCAATACCGAAAACTCTCTTTATTTTACATAATATTTATTTTTATTATTTTTTTTTTTTTTTGTCTTATTCCGTTTCGTTCTTTTACATTTGTTCAAGTATTCGTTTCTTTTTCTTTTTTCATTTTTACTACATTACATTATTTAGTTATTGATCCGTTGCGTGTTGGACGTCGCGTACGCACGTGCAGAGAGAATAACGAGCGGAATCCGCAGCCGATTAGCCGTGAAAAGTGAACGAAAACGCGAATATCGCATGGAATTTTTTATTTTTTTACCCACGTCCGTGATAAGATCACCGCGCACGGGGACGCGTCGAAACCCGACTTAATACTTAACTTAATACGATAAATGCTTTCCGAGACGACGTTGTGTTTATTATTGGTTTTAGTAGAAATATCGTAGTTGCTAACGATTTTAACCGTTGTGATGATGTCAACAGTCGGTATTAGAACGATTTAGATTCGCTCGAGGTTTTGTGGTGGTGGTGTTTCAATTGTTTTTGTTTCCTTTTGAACTGTAATATGCCAATATTAATCAAATATGCCAAATGGATTTTCACGCTACAGATTATTACCGCAGTAAAATTTAAGACTTCGCAAACGCGTTATTCATATCAAATCGGGGGAGTGGGGGGGGCGGGATATTTTTTATTTAAAAGTACGAAGAGAGCGAGCGGAGACGTCTCTGAAGAGTGCGGATCGAGGAATTGACACGATTTTGTGCGAATTGCGATGTTAAAATAACAATCTTAACGGTACGATAATATAAATTTGGCGAGAATCGCACCGATCGTTGAGCCGTGTAATCGTGGCTGCGTCTCGCGCCGAGGAGACCTATTCGAAAATGGTCAAAAAACGCACCAACGGTTGTACGCGAAGGAGGCGAATTTGGTCTTTCAGTTGTTTAGGATTTAGTCTGATTCCGGCCCCCGGCGTCCTGGGCCTCCTCAAACCGGCCACGAGTATTAATAGTAGTAGTAGTAGTCAGGGCCGGATTTAGGAATGCGGGGGCCCTGGGCCCACCTTAAAAGCATATATATTATATTTCGATAACGTATATTTAATATATTATTATAAGTGAATTTAATTTAATAATATATTAACATTTACCGAAAAAATAATATTTTACTAGAAATTTTAAATTTATTTTGCAAATATTATATTGTGTTTTATACTTGGATGCGAAAAAATCCCATTAAGTGGAGGCCCTCATTTTGTGGAGGCTCGGGGCCCCCCTGGCCCTCCCCCCCTAAATCCGGCCCTGGTAGTAGTGTAGATGTAATAGTAGTTGGTTGTAGAGTAAGTCCCCGGACACGACGCGAATCAGATCGACTGCTGCTGCGTTTTTCGTCGAAACGCAATAGGCTCCGGTAAAGGCATTGTGTCGGCTTATCCCGAACTCCGTGAGACTTTGACCGTCTCCGTTGTTGCGCGCACGTGTTATTATTGCGTAAACGACGTTCAAAAAGCAACGAGAATTAATCTACGACTACGACGCGTTAACGTTTTGTTGTTCGTTGTACCTATACCTACTAGTCCGACACGATTGTTGACACATCAATTGTTACCAACAGATTTCTCTCCCCGGGCAAAACGAAACGCGCGAACGTCATCGTGGGGACGGGGGTCGCGTTGTGCGCCTCTTTAAAGTCCACGAAAAGAGCAGGGACGACGTGCCCGAAGGGGAAACGGGGAGCAGGATTTCTCGGGTCCCCGGACCCCAATTGAAAATCCGACGTGTAAAAAACGTTTTCACGATATTATTATTATTATTATTATTGTTATTGTCGATTTCATAATTATCGCGTTATACAATCAACGTATAATATAAACGCGTCGGATTTGTATTTTCGTCAAAAATTTATAGCACGCGTTTGTTTATTTAAATTTTTTTTTTTTCAATCGAAATATTCGGCGTTTAAACGAATACGGAGATCCTCCTCGCCGCGTTCCGTCGGCAAAAAAAAAAACATTTCAACGATATATTTATATATGTTATATAATTACATATGTATTAGATTACGAAACACTTATGAAAAAAATAAATAAATACCCTAATGAAAAACCGGAGGATTCGCAGAGTAATAGGGTTGGTGGTTGAAAAGAAATAGGATCTCTTTGTCGTCCGTAATTGATTTGATTCGTGAACATGTAACGGTGAGATGGATTCAACTCCCACGGTCGAGGGGACGATCGTTAGCTCACCACCGAATTTGTGTTCGAGACCATCGAAATACAATATAATCTCGTCCACTGGTCCACCCGCCGACATTCGTCGTTACTGCGTCGTAACAAAAAATATTTTTTTTTATTATTGCCAATCCGCTCTCTATTCCGATTAAACGCGCGCGTTAATTTCGTACACACTATAATATATTACGTAATATAATAAATAATAATGTTGCGTTGCACTCGTATTACGTATAGTTCTATTGCGCGTCCGTACGGACGGTGTGAGAATTCGCAGTCGTACTATTTGTCTGTGTAAACGCAATGACGGAGCTGCTTTTTTCTTCTTCTTCTTCTTAAAGAGTTGTCTTGAAAAAAAGAGAAAATGGTAAAAACCGCGTTTTCAAAACACGCTCATCATAACTCTTTAAGAATTAAAAATACTCCATAAAAACAAATATACATGTGTTGGCTCGTATGTATATACTTGCGATAATTTCTTTTGCGCGTGTAAAAATTCGTGTAAGTGTCCGCGCGTAACCTTCAAGAGTTTTTTTGTTTTCTCGCGTTAAGCAATCGTTATTGTAAATTCGACGAAAATCATAGTGACATCCTCTTAATGCGAATAATATTGCTATTTGTCACAATTATCGTTGTAAATACTCGAATAATTTCCTAAAAGAAAAAAGTATTTAAAAGACCATATTCGATAAATCATTGAGAAAAGCGTACTCGTCTTACGTACTTTTGAGAATAGACGCTGTAAAACAAATGTCACCATTTGTTATATAAAATTTTTTTGACCGGTCGATATTAATTCACCTCTCCCCGCCAAATACAATCGACAGAGTTTTCTGTTAATTATTTGTAAATTATACTATACGGTGTTGTTCAGAGAGGAGGTAAAATTATATAGCACACCACTTTAAATAATATTATTAAAGACTAACGCGAGCATGTTTTATACAAATATACATTTCACCAATTAAAATATTGACGGTTGTTAATGTAGTAAAGATTTTTTTTGTATTATCCGTCACGCGCAATAAAGAGTTTAAAAACAATTATTCGATACATATATATATCTTTTTTTCTTTTCGTATACTCGAGAGTAAAGAAAAAAAAATTCCATTCTACCAAAACGTATAATCACTAATAGAAAACAGTGAAAGTATCCGTTATGTTTTCTGAGTGAAAACGCGTCAGATTACCGATGGCAATAACGAGCGTTTAACAGAATAAAATCACATCGTTTTTCCCCAAAAGTCTCCATCGTATTTTCGAGTTTCACAATCTTTAGCGGGGCGGCTCGAGTAGAGATGAGCAAAATGTACAATGCTGAAATGCGATTTGCATTTATATATATACCGGGGAGTCGTGGAGTTAGAAATATAATAAAATCAATCGTGTTGACCAGTTCTTATATAATGTCTAAAATCATTGAACGAATCGCCGCGGACCGTTTCGACGGATCGTCGTTTACATCGGTTATTAACGCGTTCACTGGTAAACCGGCGGATTTTTAGAATTTTTTTTTTTTTTTCATTTTGAAATTGCCGCCCTTTTCGAATGTGCTTATGCATTCGAATATTTATTTATTTTTTTATTTTTACGTCTTTTTTTTCGAGAAATTCGTTTAATGACATTATGTATTTTAAACGTCCCGCGCAACGATTTACGGCGTAGTAACGCGTGCCCGTCATCAAAACGTACGTACACAGCGATCGATGATTACTACGATTCAATGTTTTATTTTTAGACAATTGTAATTATCATATATGCCATAGTGTAACTAATAATAAAACGATCATTTAATAATAATAATAAAGAAAATATATTATTATTATTATTATTATTATTATTATTATTATTATTATTATTATTATTATTATTATTATTATTATTATTATTATTATTATTATTATTATTATTATTATTATTATTATTATTATTATTATTATTATTATTATTATTATTATTATTATTATTATTATTATTATTATTATTATTATTATTATTATTATTATTATTATTATTATTATTATTATTATTATTATTATTATTATTATTATTATGTCGTTGTGTTTGGCCGCAAAATATTGCTTTTTTTTTTTTTTGTAAAGTGATATATAATTATTATTATAAGTAATTTGCATCCAACGGCCCGTATTTGTTATCTTTTTTTTTGTCGTTTATAACATTAAAGCCGTAGTAGTAGTAGTTAGTAGTTAGTAGTAGTAGTTGTAGTATTATTATTATTATTATTATTATTATTATTATTGTTGTTGTTGTTTACAATATTCTTCGTATTTGTCGACACACGTCATAATTTTCGGCGGTCGTAAATGACTCAACGCGCACGTTCTAAAAATACGCGCTCGCGCGCACTTTCATCTATAGATCGTATCGAAATAACTATATTTTTTATTAATATATTATCGTATACGTGCGTAGGTATATATATGTATATATAAATATAATAAACCTTCGAACAATATAGTACGACGCATATTATTATTATTATAATAACACTTGTGTTTGTTTTCGTCTTCTGTACGCGCGTCTGGTGTGGCGAATAATCGATTGGCAGAATAAAAAAATGATTTAAGTACCGCGGGCGCACGAAAACTTTGGTAATAGACGGGGTTGGTATACGGTATGTACGATTGGCGAAAAGAAAAAGAAAAAAGAAATCCCCGGTTTTTTTTTTTACGTCGTTACAAATAATTTCGAAACGATTCGTTTTCGATGAAAACACGAAGAAAAAAAAAGAAGTTAAATCCAGCCGAAATATTCGTCGTATATTTTTTACATTACCTATGACGTATCTATCGAAACGAGTGAATATAAGAGCAGTAGGTTTAGCCGAAAATAAATCGCACGCGTTTTAGAACGAAACGGTTTTTTTTTTTCTGTAAATCGACTGTCAAAATATGTGTAAGTACAATTTCGTTACGTTCTGAACGAAGCGAGAACCGTGTTGGTTCTTATACACAAACGTATGGTTTTTTTTTTTTTTTTTAAAAAATTTCGTATTATATTTATTTCTGTCTGCGAATATTTTTTGTGTTTAGGAGCACTCTCGGACGCGTTACGTACAATAAATCGCTCATTCACAGTCGGTCGTCAATTGACACGTCTTTTCGATTTTCTCTAACGCGTCTTTTTTACCCAATTCAAAGAACACGCGCAGTTACGATGATTTTCAATGAAAAAAACAAAAAAAAACTGCGAATACAGCGGGGAACGTGTGCGGGAAAAATCGAAAAGACTATTCGGAAAGGCGTTTTATTGATATTTATTCGTTTTTGTCGATATAAAACGTGTAAATATTTAGTATATCGGTCGTTGGTTTTTTTTTTTTTGGCGGAGAAGAGTAATATATATTATAACAACGGTTTAGCCATTGCGTTCGGCGGAAAAGACGCAATAAAACCCGACACACGAGCTCTCATTGTGATACACGTTGTTTTTTATTATTATTAATATTATAATTTTCGATTTTCTGAATTATATATATATATATAGAGCGAAATCGGTAAATCGGCTGCAATCATTTTTTTCCTCGTCGATAACAGAAGACGGAATTTTTTTTTTTTTAAACAACCTTAGGACCAACCCAATTAAAATCCAAAAGCAACTGATTCTTTTAGAACGCGATTCGCTCTACGCGTCGTCACTCAGTTAATAACTATCGAACAGTTTCATGTCTGCGACCGAATGGCTCGACAACTATACCGACTATCGAAATTATCCGATGAGAGCTGTGGTTATTTAAAACCATCGACAAGGCTAGTTGAAGTTCTCGCAACAAATCAAAAATGACGATTAACGTTTGTCGTTTTAGAGTCTATACGCCGTTCGAAATATGAAGTTGCCTGACGTGAAAAAAAGCAACAAAAAAAATCTATTCACACGACCGAGTGAAAACACTATCGATTGATTCGGTCGATAGTTATTATTTTTTTTCTTTTACACATTCGATAGATATAATAATATTATCCGTTCATTCGAAAAGAATAACAAACACTCGGTTGTGTTTATTAAACCGTCGATAATCAAAAATAATAATCGATACCGCCGCCCGTCATTGTTAATAATTATGTATTATGTATTATTATTATTATTATTATTATTCAAACGATTTCACAGAAGAACCGATAGGGGGGAGGGGTGGAGGAATGACGAGGACACGTATTTAATTTCAATCGCGCGATACCGCATATTATAAATATTCGACGTGAAAAACGATTTTTTTTTTGTTTTTTTTTTAATTTTTCTTCCTCGTTCGTTTTAACCGCTCCGCCGTTTACTCGTTACAAGTTGTACGCGAGACGAGAAAAATCGTTCACACGCACAAACATATTAACGTAACGTCGTAAAATAAAACGAAAACAATAAGTTTTTACGATACGAACACAGTCGTTAATAATAATAATATAACATACGACGAGTAGTTATTACTAGGCGTAGTAGTTATTACAAACGACACCGTTTAGGGAAACGCCGCGCGCGTGTCGCCTTGAGAGCGAAGAAGTCCACGAGCGCGCGTTTCATTATTATTATTATTATTATTATTATTATTATTATTATTATTATTATTATTATTATTATTATTATTATTATTATTATTATTATTATTGTTATTGTTATTGTTATTGTTGTTATTATTGTTATTTTTATTATGTTTTAATTGTTATAACTAATTGTTTTTAACCAAGTTTCAAAATAAAAAATTATTATTATTTCAATACACACGCACGTTGTATACACACTGTGTCGTTTATAATATTATTAACAACGCGTTGTTTTTCGTGTGTTTCGATGTTATATAATATTGATGGAATGTGATGATGGGGGGTGGGAGGAAAACGCTATTTGATTTCATGGGCATCATCGTCCATGGTGGCAGGGCCGTAATTAGAGGAGTATTCCTTTTCTGGTATTTTACATATTACGTAAACTGTACGAAAAATATACCACGCTAATATTAAAAACAATAAATATTTTATTGTGTTAAGGAAATCTGTTATATAATAATATTTGTTAATATTCTTCAATTTATGTGACACTCGTAACGTATAATATATCGTATTATATGGTATAACGCGTGAGACGTGCTCCTGCTTTCGCTGGTTAACTAATTTCAGTTATAACTTCCGAATTGCTTTGAATTTCGCTTGCCAACGGTTTACTTTGTTGTTACATCCTTCAAAGCTCATATTTATCAACGTCTTAGCCGACCGCGTTCCCGGGCCTAATAACATTATTTTTTCGGAATTTTACGTTAAATATGTTTTACACGTAATCGAAATATTTCTCCTGGGCTTCGCGGTTTCAAACGAGTGATTATTTTTCTTATTGAAGAATTACATCACACAATTAGCGTGTTTTAGCTTCGGAAAGACGAATCGAATAGAATACTAATTTGGGCGTTTTAACGGAATGGAAAACGTGAGAAATTCCACTGATTCCCCGGCACTTGAAATCTATGGTTTATTATTATTTTTTGCTTTATTACTATTATCGTACTGCGTATACAAAACGATAAACTCATTCATTTGTATAATTTTATTTATTTATTATTTTTTTTTTTTTTTTTTTTTTTTGAACGATTACCACACTGTTGTTAGAATTCGATAATCGAATTTTCTCTGTCGCGTTTTAATTTCTTTTTTATTATTATTATTTACTTTATTCACAATACGCGTCATATGCGTTAGCCTGTTTACGAATCCTGCACCGTATATCTCTAATTTTGATTTTATTAAAAATATTTTGTCGTATTTATGGACGTTTCTTGACACGTGTGCGTATATTATGTATGACGAGATGCATTAAAATTTAAACAAGTGTTAAACGATGAAGAAAAAAAACGTTAAGGTTTCTTTTTTTTTTTGGGGGGGGGGAGGAAGTATATTAAAATGACGTTTTGACCGTCGATTTTCAAACTATACGTATAAAAAAAAACACGCCATTATACGTTTTAGATCCTATATTATGTAAGTGAATTGAAAAACATTTTTTTTTTTGTTTTTATAAATTATCTTTCTATTCCGTTCGTGAATTCATATATGCCTAACGCAGTTAATCTGCAGTTAATATTCCGGTAAAGTTTTAAAATATAAATAAAACCGTCATCGGATAATAGAAGAACCGTCCGAGTGTGCGTGATATTGACACATCATAATACAAATACGATATTACGTGTACGACTAGTGACTAGTGACGGGCGTACGATCCATAAGTGTTATTTATTATATTCTCGATCGTCGTATTTTTGAGTACGATACGCGCGGTAATCGAAATAGCAAACAAAATTATCGCGGCGCAAAATACACTTGCGAGCGCGCGCGCACACGCGCGTTGTGTTTATAATAAAAAATTCGTAGAAAAATACGAAGAAAACCAAATCGCTGTGTCCCCGTTAACGCCTTCGACGATGAGCACGGCGGCGATACGGACAATAAAAATATTTCGTATACACGTTTTAATCGCACAAGAGTTTGATATTATTATTATTATTATTATTAATTCTCTTTTCTAACATTGTATTAACGACAATATTATTATAAAATCTCCCGTATGTTTACCGCACGAATTACGTGTTATTAAAAAAAAAAAACAACGACAATTTTCGCCGATCATCTACCGCGTATCGTTGAAATGATAACGCGTATCTGCACGACGGGATTTAAAATAGAAACGATTTGTAAATATTACGTTTTGTGATGTCACCGTCAACACTTGTCACAAAGATGACAATATTTTAAATATTTCGACCGCGCACCGACGTTGTTGTGGAGTGCACTGCGGAGAGGAGCACGCGAGCGCACAATAATAATCCGTTTATCTTTGTAAAAACAAACAAACAAAATTAATTCGGACGAAAAAAAGGAAACAATCCGACGTCAATACACTTGTAATATTATTGTCGAGATTTCCGTTTGGATTAATATTAACAGTTTATAAAGATTTTAGAACGACAAAAAAAAAAAAAAAAATGCTCATTATTACTATACGAAATTAACGCGTCCGCTGACAATCGGCGTGCCCGTTAAATATTATCTACTAATAGAATATATCCGAGTTTCGTGGACGTCGGTTCAATAGTTTCGATTTTTACGCACCCCGCGCGTTTGCGCAAAGTGAACTCCCAGTTCACGAGCGAAACAAACGACATCAAACAGGAATATCCCGTGGAATTTTGCGTGAAACTGAGCAAAACGGTTCGGGAAACGATATAGAGATGCCAGTAGCGCACCCAGGATTTTTTCAAGGGGGGGGTCTAAAAAACTACATTATGAAAAACAAAACTTTTAATAGATAATAAAAATAGATTATATATTATAATAATATAATATAATCAATAAATTGTTAACACCTGGTGTTATCTATATCGTATGCGAAATTTTAACAGAAAAATATGAAAGTTGTATCAGAATTTGGATTTTCATCTATAAATGTAATACTATTGCACTAGTCAAGGGGAGGGTTCGGACCCGGAGTCCATCCCCTTGGGTGCGCCACTGAGAGATGCTCAATACCGCCCCTGCGTCGACGAAACTGTGAATGGCGTTTACGTTCCACCGCAGACATAACGCGTTCGAGACGATGGCCGAGTACACGGTACGGACGCAGCAAATGCTCATCGATACAGCTGATGTCATCATATCGCGAGTTTTCGTCAACACAGCTGATGCAATCAACCGCAAGTTCTCGTCAATACAACTGATGTAATCATACGTATGATGCGACATCACAGCTGTGTCGATGAGAACTTGCGTACGCGCTGTACTCGTCTGCAATAGTCTCTTCTTATCATCTTCTGCCGTCCTTGAACGCATTACACCTGCACCGGTAAAACGTAAACCGCTTTCACAGCTTCGTTACGCGTAGGCAGTATTGAGCATCTCCATCGTTTTCTGAGCTGTTTCGCTCGGGAAAATTCACTGTCACGCGAAATTCCACGGCATATTTCTGTTTGATATTATTTATTTCGCTCGTGAATTGCGAAGTGATAATCAAACTCACTTTACGCAAACGTGTGTGTGTGTAAAACTGAAACTGTCGAACCGACGTTCACGAAACTTGGATAACGGTTGAATGGACACGCGTTGCTATACACATTTACCACTTACAAACGTCTCTCAATTAACGTTACTTTTTGGACAGTATCAGGCTCGATTCATATTAATTAAAGAGCTGTTTTAAAATAAAACAACTATATAATACTTGAATTGTATTTCCTTTGCGTGTTAACAGCTATACCGAACATCAACTATTGATCACAGTATAGCTATAATAAAACTTAAATAATTATTTGATAAAAGTAAAAACCAGAAGTCTTATTTTCAACGGAATTCTGAATTATATTGATTACTATTCGGTTACAGTTTGAGCGTTCCGACGACGTACCTTATCGAGAAACTGTTAAAGATCAGAGCTTTAATCAGAGCTGGTAAGGGAACCGAGGAGTCTCCCCACGTTCCCTCCCCTCCACTTTAAAACCCTGACCGCAATAAAAAACGGATTTTGAGTGGAGTTTCGCTGTGTATCGTCGTAAATACGTACGCACAATAACGGATTTTGTTAAAAAATCACGTTTTTATTACATTTTTCATACTTGTTTCGAAACGCGTTTAAAAACAATTGACAAAAAAAAAAAAAAAATCGAAAAACGATCATACCGGTAAAATTTGACACCGGATAATGTGTACGCGAATCGGTCGAAACGGAGACTCGTGTCGGTAGAAAATTTGTGCACAGAAAATAATAAAATAAACAAACGTCGGTGTAAAATCAATAGCTCGTATTCACTGCGGGAATCTAAAAAGTGTAACCGCGAGTGGGGTATTGGATGTCGTTTAAACGAATTAAGCTCGGATGAACTTGAGACAAAACTTTTGTTATTACTGTAAATTTGAAAATAATTATAGTATAATATAATCTCAGTCAATATAATATTCCGAACGGAGTTTCTGTATAATATACATATAAATATGTCAACACAAGTAACGCATGTTATTATACGCATACAATTATTTACACATTTATGCGCGATCATAAAATATCGAATAAAATATAAATTTATATACATTCGTTAAACCCCTTCTCGTATGGTTTAAAATTTTTGTTTTGTTGTAATTATTTCGTAACATTGTTGTGTTCTGTTTCGCGCGCGAGTTCTATGAAAAAAAAAAATAGATTTTCAATTCGCATATTCGCGTTCTGTTCTGTGCATTGTTTATACGTTTTATATATATATATATATATATTCGTACATAAATATTACAATACGAAACGTTGTTTAATTATTACGACACATTATTATTATTATTATTATAAAACGTACGTTTTACATACCGTGGCTATGATGATAATGCGCGTACACTGTGCTTCTCTATAACCGTTTTCATCGTATTGAATATTAAAAAATAGTATAGTTTTTTTTAAGTAAAAAACCGTGTAAAAAACACTTATACGCGCGTTACAAGGTCGTTGTTTGTCGTTTGTCAAACTTGCGCGCGCGTACACAAAAACCGTGCGCGCGAGTACTTACTGTAGTACATCTATTACAATAAAATATTTCGTTTGGTTTTGACGATAAAAAAAAAAGAAAAAAATTAACATATAAAAACGCGAATTCGAATATTTTACGTTTGAAAATGACAAATAAAATGTAAGAAAAAAAAATCGCCGTAAACGTAAAATGTACGTCTATTATTACGTTAGAAATAAATCGTGTTGTACGCTAAATTAAGATTATTAAAACGCTGCAATCGTGTAAAGATTTCAACCACAAGTTTGCCTTTAAAATCCATTTATAATATTACGCGTTTTTCATTGTATTCCATTTTTTAATATTTACCACACGCGCAACTCGTTTGAGTCAAAAATTTTATAAGTAACAGTCTCTTTTTTTTAAGATATTTAATAATCTTATATGAGTATTCCTCATTCCGGATACGAATATAATATACATTTGTAATAATCCCGTAGTGAAAAAAAAAAATTAAATATGTTTTTAAATTAACGCATAATATTACAAAATTGTCTTGGACTTCTGGAGCGCCTTAATTTCAAATTTAATCCGATTAACTCTAAAAAATAAATCGATATTTTTTTACCCCGCATTCAAAATATCATCATTTAATTTACATTCGATTTATCGAATATTTTCGACGTTATATATTTATTTTTATTCAATACTTTAAATTATATGTCGACTATGTTTATTTAATGTCTTTGAACCGCGCGTATGTCTAGAAGTTCTCCTTAAATTCTTTTAATTTATTACACTGGAATTTCGGAGTTTATTATTAAATCGGACCGTATTTGGTATTATACGAAAATCAAACACAGTCAATATAATACGCTTTTATATAATTTGTTGGTTTACAAATAAAATTGCGTTACGGTATACATATTATATTTCCGTCGAAAATTCAACGTCAACGAGTTTACGATTATCATTTGTAATTTTTTATTTTCCCCCCAATTGAACGAGATCTATACACAAGAAAGATTTACAATAATAGCGCGTATATGACTCACTTAATCGATATTCGGCATTTGGTTCACGCTGTACTGTATATTATCTCCCTTCAATACTACGTTCAATGCATACATATAAATATTGTCCAATATATTTTCGTGACACTTAATTTTTTTATGTTTTATGCTATAAAACAACAAAAATCTGATCTTTTAATATAAACAGTTGCTCGTCTAAATCGTGTGAATTTCAAAGCGATATTTCGTACGTATATATATATCAGATATAATCGAAAGATAAAACGACGGTGAATCGGTCGGGAAATCGCGGGAAAGGTGTGCGTGATTTAAGAGACGAAAAATCGAAAATTACCTTATAACCCTGTATGCAAGTCATGACTGAAACCAAAAATTTCCTATTAGTTGATTTATATTGAAAAAATGGTAACTCGTTAAGTTATACAAATGACATCAAAGTAAATTTGTAAATTACAAAATTACTCGTTATAGTTGAAACGAAATGTTATTTCGCGTACAATACTTTATTGTCCAGGAATAATATACACAATTAGTAGGTAAAAAAAAAAATATATATATATATATATATTACGTAACGTCGTAATTTGGGTCAGTGAATAAAGTTTTCAACTGGCACGCCTCTCGGTCAACAGTTTACTGGCGAGGGCTTTAGAGACACACTGTTCATCTATGTATGATAGCGATGTGATATTATTTAGAATTATTAAAATATTATATATTATATTAAATATTTTGTGAATTGTCGAGTGTCAACATTGGATTTATTAATTATTCGTATATAAATTCACATTTTAAATGCGCCCAATACATTTTATTAAATATAATCGTTCAATAAGACTGCAACAATTTAAAATTTCCATTTTTTTTTTTTACGTTACATTGAAAAAATTTAAGAGAACCTCTAAATGTCTGCGGATAATAATCGAAATGTATTTTCATGGTTGTAAATGGAACAAAATTGTTTTGTCGCAGATGATGACGTTCGTAGGTTTGATACAATTTACGAAGATTACGTACACGTAGAGTATAAAAAATAGGATACGAAGACTGCAGTATAGTGTATTGGGTAATAAATAGGATAATATTATAAATATAGAGTATTATAGGCCATAAAATATATTCAATTCGCCCCGAAATATATTCGTTCGCGCCTCGGATGTTAGATGATATTGTGTACTGGTATACACTGTGTAAATATAAAAGCAACGACAGACGTCATTCGAGTGTTTCACAGATTTTTAAAATGCACGCAAAACAAAAAATATATTTCTAGTATAACCTAGTTTTAAATACCATGACGATCGAGTATCGAGTTAGAATATAATTAATAATTTAAGAAACCTCGAATTAGTAGTATTTTTTTTATTTGATTTACATACGTTTTGTCGCGAAAACAGATATAACAATAATCGTCGAGAAATCAATACAATCGACAGTCGTTTAAAAACGTTGAATTATTTTCACCGTTTATGTTTAAACATATTGATTGAACGGCGTGTTTTCTGAAAAAAAAAATAATAATAATATATGAGTATATCGGCCAAATAATGTTGTATAGTTTTCCCGTTTCGTTCAACTCTACGTCTCTGAAACACTAATATTTATATATATTGTTTTTTCCTATAAAAACTGTACGCGGAAATTAAATAAATCCTCGTTTTCAAATATTCCCGTTCGTGTATATAATATTGACTTAAGTGCATTCTGCAGTTGATTTCATATAGAGGTATTGGTAAATATGTTTAATATCATATTATTTCTGACACGTTTGCTTAACACACAATATTATATCGGTCGGATTTAACGGTTTGGCGCGCGTGTCGACGATATTCATTTAAATAAAAAACGAAAAAATTCAGTAACATAACCACTCTATCTGATATAGAAAACGGTTAAAAAGAAAATAAAATTAATTATAAAAATTTCGTTGTTTATAGTGTTAAAAACGGTAAAAAAAAAAAGTAGTCGCGGCGAACACACACACACAAAACAACGTTGTTCGCATTTGCCCGTCGTGGCTACACTGAGCTGTCCGTCGGTGCCGGGCCTCTATTTATACCTATGCGCCTTGCCACCACGCCTTTTATGTTGTGTCGTAGCGCTATCTTGTGGCTACTTTCTTTTCCCGGTTGGTTGACGCGATGACTGTGTCGGTGTGTCGGTGTATGCGGGACCGCGAGTGTTAAGCTCGACGCTAATCGATCATCTGATCGTACGAGCGTATGCAATATTTATTATATATTTTTATTATTATTAATGATAATAATATTATTATTAAAAATACATTTAAAAAGTATTTCACCAGAGTCCGGGACTCTATAATAGTTACCCGAGCGACTATAAGTTTATAGATTTTTTTTAAATGTAAGACTTTCTCGTTCGCTTATTCGAATTACCATCGCGAGAATTTCGCGCGCGGATTTTTCTCATCTATCAATGTACGATTATTTCACGGATAAAAAATTGTTATCGAACGAAAACGAGCGTAATTAATAATAAACAAAAAAAAAAAAAAATTATCATCCGTCGAAATCAGCTAAACGATTTTGGAATTCAATAAAAACATAAAAAATAATTTTTTTTTTTGTTCTGTATCCTCGGTACATGTTTTTGCGTACTTAATACATTTTTTCGTGCATGTTTTGCCTTTCTTAACACTTATAACTTCGGAGCGGTAGTAATTATTATTACTATTATAGTCGTTCTCGTTGTCGTCGGCCGAGTACAACGAATGCGCGAGTGCCTAAATGGTACCTATTTGAATGTAAATTATTACAACAGTTGATAATGTATCGTTACAAAAACACGGCACGCAAATCGCGCGTAGAACTATTGCGCAACAGCCAGTGTACACATCCGAATTTCAATTGCGAGCTTTCTTATACGAAACTATAAAATAATTATAATGGTTTGTGACGTCAAACTCTGTCACACTGCACGCATATACGCATAACAAATACTACACACCAAGTAAAAATAAATTCGCATTTTGGCGGGCGTCGCGTGCAATGGAAAATCGCGAGTGTGATATTGTACGAACGAGTTACGAGTTTGTATCCGTGTGACGAAATATTTCGGTATTCAATCGTCGGGGGAAGGTTTTTTTTTTTTTAAATAATTTTAATTCGCGCGAATTATATCAATTCGGAGTGGCGGTTATATTGTATGTTCAGCGGAACACGGTCGAATTCGGTCTTCTTTTAAGTCTCGAACATGCGTTTGCTTGGGAAAAAAAATATATAAGAAAAAACTCGTAAGAATTAAAGGAATTCAAATAAAAATTATCTACTCCGCGTAAAATATTTTACGCACAACCTGTGAGTGTAATGGCGACCTACGTGCTGATAACGCGGTAACGAGCGTTGAAATTTAAATCACTCTGAAGCGGGGGGAAAAAAAAGAATTTTTATTTATTTTTGTTTCAGAAACGTACTGCGCTGCAGTGCGTAGAGAAAAACGTACGAGTTGCCGTTTGAAAATAAAAAATTTACATTCGTTTATGCGTATGTATATATATGGTGTGTGATTATGAAATAACGGTCTAAAAAATATTCCTTAAACGATTCGATAACGGGTGAAAAACGTCGATGTAGAATTCGATTATAATACTGTATCTTGACAGATACAATCGCCGAATAGGA
Organism: Chaetogeoica ovagalla; assembly: GCA_032441825.1. Taxonomy (NCBI): domain Eukaryota; kingdom Metazoa; phylum Arthropoda; class Insecta; order Hemiptera; family Aphididae; genus Chaetogeoica; species Chaetogeoica ovagalla. The sequence continues at coordinate 4,239,204 of CM063748.1, read as the reverse complement.
ATTATGAATATTATTTAAATCTAGGCGATGTGTATTATCCGTGTATTGTGTGTATCGACGAATTTCGAGTGCGCGGTGAAAAAAAAACTGTTCACTTCATTTTCCGTGATTTGCGCAATGAGTACCAAAAAAAAAACAAAAACGAAAAAAAAAGTGTTTCAAAATAGAAAACTTTATATCTCGAATAAATTATACGGATTTTTCGTTTACGAATTTCGTAAACTTACTTCGTGCGTGTATATATATATATATATATATATATATATAGTGCGTTAAGAAGGTCACTCATGAAATACGAATATTTTTACAACATTATATTTTACGTGGCGAGAGGGGTGAGGTGAAGTGTATGAGGTGTGTTATACATAAAAAAAAAACGAATTCAAATCCAATTAAAACGTATAATGATAGAAAAAAGCTGGGCAAACAGTTATATAATTATATATATATATATCTTATATACGCCTATATAATAATAAAAGTAATAATAATAATAATAATAATAATAATAATAATAATAATAATAATAATATAGTCGAAGAGCTCGAAAAAATCGATATGAAATAAAATTTGAAAACCCCGCGTAGTTACTTCACACCGTGCAGCGTATGTACGTATTTATTATATGTATATATTATATAAAATATATATATATATATTTGTTTCTACGCGTTTACAAGGTGATTATTTCTGTATACACTACAGGACGTTGGAAGTCTACGCTGCGCAGGTATTTATTTATTATAACAAATGATAGAATTTATCAATTGTTTTATAACGCGAAGTATACACGAGTATATAGTGAACGTGGAAATCGATAAAACGGTTTAAAAAAAAAAAAAAAAAACGTATCGATCCGCTCGCATAATGAGACTATTATAAGTATGTATGTAATAGTATTAAACCGAAGGTTAATCGCGTCGAATATCAATCGATACACACCACACACGCACAGTAATACGCACGCGACTTCCAATAAATAACACACCAGCGACGGAGATTATATTCTGAAACGCCTACGCAATCGGCTATAATGTTTTGCACGGATTGGAAAATCTTGACCAATCGATTATTGGCGTAGCTCGTGAACTCGTACGCGATTAATTTATAACGTTTTTTTTTTTTTTTTTTTTTCAAATGCCAAACCGCCTCCCTCCTCAATCGGCGCACGGTTTTCACGTTTAAATTCGGTATAAAAAAAAAACCTATTAAATCGTCGAAAATTTGCACATTAAAAAAGTGCAGAAAAGTCGCGAATATTTCTTTATTCCTCTTCAAGTCCATATATAGATAGAGATTCAAGACCAGTTGTGGTACTGCAAACGCGGTCAAAACGAAATCGTACGTCGTGTCGGGAACAATTGCACGAATTGTGCAGAGAATGTGAAACGGTTTCATTTGCGGAAACGTCAAAAATAAATTTCGAGTAAAATTCCGGTTAAAAAAAAAAAAACGTTTTTACTCCTATCGTGTTGTTTTTAAAACAATACGCATTATTATTATTATTATTATATGAACGAGATGGAAGTGAAACGTAATATATTTATTTATTGTACTTAAATTGCGAATCGAAAAATCCGGCTTTAAGTCACTCGGGATATTATTACGCCTTTTAAATTTTGTTTGCACGCCGTGTTATTATAGATAATACGGACTAAACCGCATGTACGTTGATCCTTTCCCTCAATATCGCTCCGACGAGTTCGTATATAAACGCTCGGCTGAGAAAAATCCCTAGAGTACAAGCCCTGAACAGTGGTCGAAGTGGATCGAAATAAGTGAGAGGGACAATTTCGTCGTTTTGAGTTTTGAAAGGAGGGTGGCAAAGTTGTCAAATATTGTTGAAAACGAGCAAGAAAACAAAAAAAAAAACGCTGTTCTTTCTTAAAGTAAAAGCCTCTAAACTGCTGCACCGGCGGCCCTATTAACCTCGATGATGGACTATATTTCTATTCGTTAAGTGACGTTTGGATCTACTGAACGCGCTAACGTTTTAGAAAACGAAATAGTCGTTACGGAGAAAAAAAGCGATTCGATGATTTTTTTCCAAAAAAAAAATGTTTAAAAATCCAAGAATGATTTTACACACACACACACACACACACACAATGAGTGGGGAGGAGGATGGAATATGCTAACTAAAAGAAATGGAAGGATATCATCCCTTCCATCCAACATCGACCAGAGAAATACGTGTTTCTCGGCGTGGCTCCGCAAAGAAACGATTTTGACGTTTTACTATACAGATATTCTAGCTCTTTGTGACGCTATGTAAGTTGCCTGCTGAAGAAGCCGAGCGTGGGACTGTTCAGGTGTCTCAGCAGCCCGTTGAGATGCCAGATATTCAGCGTGGTGTTGACGTCGAGCTTGGGACTGTTCAGGTGTCTCAGCAGCCCGTTGAGATGCTAGATACTCAGCATGCTGTCGAAGGCGGTTTTGAGACTGTTCTGGTGTCTCATCAGCTCGTTGAGATGCCAGATATTCAGCGTTCTGTTGACGTCGAGCTTGGGACTGTTCTGGTGTCTCGGCAGCCCGTCGAGATGCTAGATACTCAGCGTGCTGTCGACGCCGATCCTGGGACTGCTCTGGTGTCTGAGCAGCTCTGTGAGCTACCTCACGCTCCGCCTGTTCAAGCCTTCGCAGTTCGGCTTGTGGAAACGTCTCGTTAAGTCTAGCTACTTTCATAGATCGAGCTTTATTAGAGCTTTGGGAAAGATTAGACTTACGCTTTCGCGGCATAATTATTTCTTAGGAGGTACTTTTTCTACGATATTTTTATAAAAAATAATTGTAATTTGCTGATTGAAAAACAAAATCAAGCTTTCGTTGTATTATTATTACCATAGATACCATAGTATCGCGCGTTCGGTTTGTCATCGTCGTAACTATTAAAATATTTGTCCAAATGATGTATTGTGAAGGACTCCTTTAAATACCAAAAGCGATAAAAGTATTCATTTTGATAAGGATCCATTTATTACTACCAAATGTGCATTAGAAATAAATTATCAATTTTTATTGTATTTATGGTTCACTATTTTGACAATAATGGCTTACTCATAAAAGATAGATATATATGGTGTCGCAGAATTTTTTGTAGGACTATTTAAGATAAATATTTTCACCATACATTATATACATGTAGCACTAACTGTTTTTGCAGCACACGCCTGAATAGCTCGCAGATTGCAGAATTTTTTCAGACTTAAATGACATTTATCGTTATATTTTGGACAATTCACACAATATCTTTATAAATTATAGCCTATGTGTTATTCTGATCTATAAGCTACATTACTGTAAAGTTTCATTAAAATCCGTTTAGTAGTTTTTGCGTGAAAGAGGAACAAACATCCATACATCCATCCGTTTCATCCATTCATCGTTATATTTTGGACAATTCACACAATATCTTTATAAATTATAGCCTATGTGTTATTCTGATCTATAAGCTACATTACTGTAAAGTTTCATTAAAATCCGTTTAGTAGTTTTTGCGTGAAAGAGGAACAAACATCCATACATCCATCCAAACAAACTTTCGCCTTTATAATATTAGTAAGGATATATGGCGATTTAATATACGCTTGTTGAAACGCAATATCGTATCATCCTTACGCACGTTTAACGAAAGCGTATTTAAATTATACAATGGTGCACGCAACGAGTTCAAATTCATTTTTATTATTATTATTATTATATTTTATTATTGGAATTCGTTCGGGAACAACGGGGGTTAGATCAGACTAGGTTCATAACTGTGTAATGGGACCGCAATGAAAAACGTATATTAAAAAAAAAAAAATTTCATTTCGAGAGAGAGAATATAAAAAGTGTAATTCCGTGTTGTAGTTCAATGAAATCCGCATTGATGTTTTCTATCCGAAAAAACTTCCGAGGAATATAAAATAAAACCCCCTAAGTCAACTCACTGCAGAAAAGAATTTTTTTTTTTTGTCTACTCAAAAAATAGAAGAAAAATAAAAGATTGTCGAGAAATAAAAATCGATTTTATAGGTATATAGGCTCGTTGACTTTTATCGAGTTGATATTTTGTACGTTCCTATACATGTATTATTATATGTAGTTGACATACATTTTATGAGTATGCGTACCACCGGTGCATATGTACGTATTAAAAACGACAATATAAGATACGATGATGATGATGACGATGATGATTATCATAATAATAATAATAATAATTGTAGTAATAATAATTGTAGTAATAATAATAATAATAATAATAATAATAATAATAATAATAATAATAATAATAATAATAATAATAATAATAATAATAAATAAATATTTTATAGAATTATACGACACGTTTTTAATTTATTATTTTAACAGCCGCTCTTGTAATCGGATACAAAACACGCGTATATTATTACGTGACATACGTATGCTACAGTAGTCGATTTTCCCAAAAAAAAAAAAAAAATCAGGTGTCAAAATGACAAATATTTAATTTTCGTCGCATTCTTGTAAAGAATACTTTCGAAAAGTATATCCTAGACGTGTTACGTTCGAATAAATGAAAAAACGACAAATTATATATACAAATATATGGCAGTTGTTAAAACCGTTATGAATGTTATTATGAATCGGTGTTTTATATAATCGGACGGAGATTTTCAGCGAACAGAGTATAAAAAATGCGACACAATGACTCAAACGAGTAAACACACAAACGGTATTTTCAATTAGTCGAGTTTAAAATCGTAATGGAAACAGAAAAAAAAAATCGATTACAAAAATATATGAAAATAAAATTGTTTCGTTGAATTTTTGTTTAATTGCTTTTCGTTATAATGCTTATAACGAGACGCATTTCCGAATTCAAACTCGCCGGGCAAATCAATATTTTAGTTAACGTCAAAATAAAATATATTAACAATCTAAATATGAAAAAAAAAACCGAAGAAAATCATTATTATTCTTATTATTTTTTTTTTTTAACTAGTTATAATTCACCCGTTTCGGTACAATCGAATACGCGTATTTTCAACAAAAAAATAAAAAATGTATTTTCGAAAGATATTCGAATATATAAACGAGATGTGTGTATTCGTAGCTTTTGTTTTTTGTTTTTTTTTTTTTGACTCGAGACTTTTAAAAAGTTTTTCCAGTCCACAAACGTAGAAAATCATTTATTTATGTCCCTTTCACACACACACAGAAATATTCGTCCGCAGCCTCTTGTATCTATTACGTTCCGCATAAATCGTAGCGAAATCGTTTTTATTATCGAAACTCGACGACGGTCGTCGTCAATCACCTGCTGCAGTTTTGATTTTTCTTTTTTTTCTTTAACTCATTACCAGTTTATTGATTTTCGACGATTCTTTTTTCTGTTTTATCTACACTGCGTTGTATCGGGGAGACGCGTTGTTGTTGTTATTATTATTATTATTATTATTATTATTATTATTATTACTGGTCGAAGATTTTTTTTTCCGTTTTCTTTTTCACCAATTATTTCACGCGCTACGCTCATTGTACGCACAACGGGAAATCGAATATTATATTTATACGCATAATAGACAATTTAACGCTCTTCACGTTGTCAATAATAATAATAATAATAATAATTATTGTCATTGAATTATATATATTATATTTTATCTCTTCCACTCGAACAATATTCGAACGTGCCGCGTATGATTCATTCGACGCTTTCATACAGTGAAAAATTTACGTATGACGGTCGAATTTATCTGCGTGTGGTTTTTTTCTTTCGTCTTCACTTTTTACGACGATTTCTGTATAAAACCGAACAGTGTCGAATCGCGTGAAGAAATAAATGGGGGAGCGGAGGTTTTTTTCAACGCGATACATGTAAATTACACGGTTATAAACGTCCGTAAGAAATTTCGAACTATATTGTATAGACGACGGAGAAAGACAGAAAAAAAAACCTACAATAATATTTTATTTTATTTTTTTTTTACCGCGACAATATAAATATAAATATTTTTTATATTCGGTATTTGTTCAGAGAGAGCGCTCTGGTTATATATTTTAACTGGAAAAACTCCCATAATCCTGGGCGCTTTCACTTCGTTCCCCCTACGTTTAGTCGATAATTACTGTAGCACACAAACGCATAAACGCATTGGCAATATATCCAATATACTAGGGAGGCATTCAACGACGTTTATGTTGAGAATGTGGCGGGGAAATGGTTACAAAAAAAAAAAAAATTTAAATCGTAAAAGTCCATATAATGCGCATATGAACTCGAGAAGTTTTTGTTTTCCCCCTAATATTCACGAATCACGTAATTCGTATTTCGTTAAATACCGTATTCAAATTATTCCGTGACAGCGTGCTCTACACTTTGCCCAATTATAGTGAACGGCGGACGGTGTATTTCAATTAGATCGTTTGGAACACATTTTTCGGGATTCAGAACGTTTTGAAAGTATACAAAATATAAGAACATTATTCGCAATACCGTCCTAAAGCGTATTTATTAATTATTCGACGATATATATTATATATGTGTGTAGTTTATACTTATTATTTTTTTTCTACAACAAACTTTTGTTTTACGAACTGAAAACTTTTAATTACCGTTCGTATATCTATTTAATTTCTATATATTTATACGACATGTACGATTTTCGAGTGTAACATTTTTCCATTCGGATCACGAATAGTCATTATGTATTATAATCAATAGTGTAGACGATTAAAAAGGATTTTTTTTTATTTCGTATTTAACGCGTGCATTTGCATATTCCCGAGTACAAAAACGCGGGGGAAAAGGATTTTGTTTTTAAATTCCGTAAATCTATAGAAGAAAACAAGAAAAATCTGCGAATTTTCGTCGAATTTAATAGTACACTTGTGAGCACAATGAAAAATATAATAATTATTTTTCTCCTACGCGCAGCACAGTCTCGTTGTATTATACTGCGATTTCCGCAGATAAAGTTAAAAATAAAACACTATTTCTCCAACAGCGCACGTGAATAACGTTATAAGCGAATTCAAATTAATTTTTTCTTTTTACGAAACGTATACACTTATACGATTTTATTTAAAAACAAATATACCGGCGTAATTAATAAAATCTTTTCCCCCAAGCATACGCGTTTAAATATTATATGGCGAAATAAAGATATTTACTACGCGCGCAAATCGAAAACTAATTGTGTATAGTAGTTAAGAAAAGAGAAAAGAAAATGAATTGCGAATAAAGAAGGCGAACGTCGGACGTTGACGAACGCGTCAATTGTAGGGTTGTTTGACTGCACTGTTGTTAAGAAGACGTGATGTTGTTACTCGGGATGAATGCGTGGTCCATTATTTTATATTGTCAATTTCCTCCTACGCGCGCGCGATACTTTTAGTTGAACATAATAAGAAAATAAAGTTACATACTCGTATTATATATTGGTTCGAGATTTGATTTCGGTAATATATCAACTATCAAAGTGTGTAATAAAATAGATTTTATGTTACAGACTGGACGTGAAATTGCGCTCAGTTGATGAACATCGTACAATGAGAGAATCGCCAATTGATATTGCGCTCATTTCACGAACCGGGCGAACAACAAAAATCGATTATTATTTATAAATAAATAATTTTATATATATAATAATCGTTGTAATTAATATAGATAATTTAAAAATTCCGTACAATATAAACAAATTAGATGAAATCGGAACCGAAATTTCATAAACGTCGTATTGTTTAAAAAATAAACAATACGACGTTTATTAGAGGTTTGTCGCAGAATTACGATCGATGTACAGATTTATTATTATTATTATACGCACGTCGAATTGTTTTATATATATTTTTTAATTTTTGTAAAATTTTCTTTCTATATAATATTACTCTTGTTGGCGTTAAAACGAGTAATAAAAATTTCGAATAACGACTATTTACAGGATGTATGTAATATGGAGTAGTAGTGTGTTGACGTTATTGATTTATTTTACAATTCTAGAAATAAATAGAAGAAAAAACCGTGTGAAACGCGATAAACAATCGTCAATATGCGCACACCGCCTTTCTCGACTACCGATAGAAAAATCTGAGCAATAATATAAGCACGAGCCACTGCGCACAATTCTCTATATGACTTATAGGTTTGTAGTTAATAAAACGCAATGTTCACCCGAGTATTTCAGTAAAAGTATTAGCGTGGGCACGGGTTCATTTACTCTGTAACAAACGACATTTTTGTCGTTGTATCCGAATACTTTTACTTTTCGACTTCTTTTAACAGAAGTGATTATTATTATTATTATTATTATAATAAATATACGCTTTTGTCTTGCGCGGAATACGTTTTGTTCGCTAACGCGTCAACTGAAAAATATCATCTTTATGACAACAGTCTAAGATTTCCTCGCCGTCGTTTCGAAACCTTCATTTATTCCCGTCTTTATAAGTACTATAATAGGTTAATTTCCATTATAATTCATCAACAATTCCGCAGATCGTGGTGAATCCGAATACTTGTCGGCCGGATAAAATTTTATATTTTTTGAAATGAAACGAGGACTTGTTCCAATATTTTTCAATAGTATTATTTATAATAATTTTTTTTTCTTCTCGATTATTATACTAAAATACGATTGGAAAATATATATTTTTTTTTTTTCATTACGCAATTAAATTGTGTTCCCATTAAAATACCTAATAACATTATTATTCATTAACATAATCGTCTCGTAATACACGTTAAATAATATAACTAATTAACAACGCAACAAAATACAACAGGCAATCGACAATTGTACCTACCGGTTATTGTAATGTTGTCTTACAATAATATCATTATCGTATCAAGGGACTTTAATTTCGAGAGGGTAGTATGCTATATGGTGTATTTAAATTATATTATAATAATAATAATAATAATTTATTATTATTATTATTAACGTACACGTTTTCTCTTATGTCGTGTGTCTCGTATTTTTCAAGTGTTTTGCGAGATAATCGATCTCTGCTGACGTATACAAGTATAATAATAATAATAATAACAATAATAATAATAATAATAATAATAGTAATAATACTGTCGGTAAACATCCGTTATACGCGCGGAATAAAATTAAATATTGTTTTTTTTCTTTCTTATAATTTTGAAATTTTGAAAAGTCCATTTGCTGCAGTCGAGATAAGTTAATCGAGACAAGTAGTAGTGCGATCGTGTGACGAATTTGAAAAAATATCGTGGCACGAAAATGTCTATATTTGTCCGCCTCTGAAAACAAAAACCAAAAAAAGAAAAAAAAAATTTTTTGTTTTAGTGCGTTAGAAAATCTTTCGGTACGGATAGAGTCGTCTTCGTTAATAAAATCTCAAACGCTTTTCGAACGAATCAAAAACGTTAAACGCTTTTCGAACGTTCTCGGTCCATTTCCACAGAAACGCGCGTCTATTCTTGACGCGCGCGCGCGTAAAAACAATACGAAAATCTTTAACGCTTTATTTTATCGTTTATAATTCGATATTTCCGGTTGATAGTACACAAACGGGAGAAGTTTTTAAACACGCCGAAGACCTGAAATGATAAAAAACACTTGAACTCTATTAACGATTTGACCAAAGATTTGCTTGCCGTTTAACACATGCTGTATACTCTCAATCGCCATCGGCGAATTCGACGTTACCACGAGTCTACAGAGCCAAATCGAGACGCTTCTTTGGAAAACAATAAGAATGTATTATTTAGGAGTACAACGCTTACAGCGTTGTCTCAAGTCAAATCTGCAGTTTACATATATACCAGTTTACGTAAATACGCGTGTGTATGTGTGTGTAAATCGATGACTCTTTATTGTTTCGTTAAAACGGGAAAAAAACTCGTATGCGCCACATAAAATAGCCGCCACGGAGCCCACTGAAAATGTGAAATGTCAGAAGTCGATCCCGATCTTCGAATCGAAATATATGTGAAAAAAAAAAAATAGTAAAATAATAATGCCTTTCGTGCCGAATTCGGGACGTATGCGAATAACCGGCGTACGTCCAGTGACGTATTCGGGTCGATTACGTGTTACGATATGGTAGTTTAAAATAATTCTTTATTTGGGTGTAACTAAATAGGACGGGAAAATGTATATATTACTAAAATATAAAAAGAAAAATATGATTAGAGTACCTCTTTAAAAAAAAAAAACTATTGAATTCCGGATTAAACACAATTTACGATGATGAGATTATCGTGTTGAAATCGTGAATCCTATACGTCGTTCTATTGATATTACGAGTGTTGAAAAAGAAACTTTAATACGTTTAAATAGTATGGTTTTTTTTTTTTTTTTTTCATAATGATCGTCTAACGAAGCGAACTCAAAATTATCGTCTCTTTACGTATTTTGTTAAAAAAAAAAAAAAAATTACACGTTATCGTCGTACAGTGTTTGTAATCCATTTTTTGTAACATAATGACATCGTCTCGAATGTTTATTCGTACGAACGGGTGTTTTTATTTTTTTACTCTCAAACGCAACGTTTAACATGACTGCACGGTCTCGTTGATTAATATTATATAATATACACTCGTAATTATGAATAATATACCACGTTTTTTTTTTTTTTTTTTTTTTGTTTATATATACAACCGAAATTAACGAACAATTAACGTTTGAATTTAAATTCGTGTGCATTATTCGTTGTAGTTTAATAGTTATTTACGCGAGGGGCTACTCGGGTATAACGAATTGAAATATATATATATACGCAATACGCGCGAGTGTTCGGTTTTGTACTCACGACAAAGACCATTTATTTATATATATATATATATAATTAAAATTTTATTATATTTATAATATTTTTCCGTACAGACGCAAGAAAATCTCTGTTTAAAATTTCATTCCACGCGTATATTTATATATATAATATATATGTAATAGATGACGCGACGATTATAATATTATATACGAGTAAAAGACATTATACGGGGTGGGGTTTAGTGTATGAATTGTAAAATATTTGTCGCCACTTGACACTGTCAAACAAAAGTTTACGGTTTGTCTATTAAACAGTATTTCAGTATCGTAACAAACGTTTTTGTCGATCGCAAAATTTTTGCACGGAGCTGCAAAAATAATTTCAACTAATATTGGTGAACTTTATGTTTGTGAATAAGTCGCTCGTAATAGGTACTGAAATACGTGGCATTAAAATCAAAATATCCTTTAGATTAAAACAACGGGTCCTTCAGGCAAATTTTAAATCCACCCTGCCATACGCGTTATATTATCGAACAAACCTAACTTTATTTCAATTTTCACCGTGAAAGTATATATCGGTTTTTTCTTTTTAATCCGCAGTTCAAAAAACCGTCTGAGCGAAAACTAGAGATTATAACGAGGAGAAACTATAGTATCTGTGAAAACGATACGTGTGTGTGCGCGCGCGAGGAATTCAATTTTCTGCATTCATTTGTACTCCAGAAAAAAACATTATGAACAACGACAATTTTATGCGTAGAAACATCGATTGAATAATTTCGAAGAACGTCCGTGCGTTCGGAATGTTGAAATTATAATATGCATTACGAATAGTATATTATTAATGTAGTCCATTATAATTGTACGTTTTTCACGAATAAAAAATATAAACGTCGTATAAACACAGATCGTGGACTGATGATGATGATGATGATCGTTTCGTCTTCTAAATCGATTAAGACAACGAATTTCGTTCGACTGTTTGTTCTTATTCAATAACGGTTCAAAAATATACGATTTCGCGGTGAAATAATCGAAAAGTAAATAATAAAAACGTACCTACAGTTTTTAATGATAATAATTAATATCGAATTTAACACGCGAGAAATAATATTACGGTGACACGGATTGCAGAATTTAGCTGCTTTGTTTGTTCTCAAAGTCTGAATTCAACAAAATCATGATATTCATTTTGTCGTTATAATGATAATAATAATAATAATAATTTAAACGACAGCCGAGTACGCGTTATAAAACATAATTCATCGAAAGAATCGCCAGAAATTCAGTAAAAAACTTGAGACCATCCTGCGCGATATTATCGTCCCTTCGTCCTGGACCAACAAAAGTATGTACAAATCCGACTGCCGCTGCATGCACAGGCGCAGAAGTGTATACAGAAATACAGACACTTTTGTACAAACAACTTTTTCCGTAAAATACAGGGTGGATCTATGGGTGGACCGCTGAAGAAGTCGTTATAAAATCGAAACGTATTTTCAGCTCTTATCCACTGTGCGTATCGACGATGATGCATACGCTACGAGCGCGATTCGCTTGTAAAACCGTCGTTGGCGAACCGTTTACACGCGTAGCGTATTATTAATATAATTCGTATTTAACTGAAAACGATTTTCAAATGTCTCTTTAGAACACGCACACACGCGCGTCTGTGTGACCTACCACGTTTATACAAAGACAGACTGCGCGTGTTAGGAACGGTGTGTGTGTGTGTGTGTTATAACTTCCCGTATTCCATTTTACTGTAGTTATACGCCAACCGATGGTGTGAGGAATCACGCGTGCAACGTCGTATCAATTACCAAGGTCTCATATTGGCAATATGAGCCGCGTTGTATTATGCGTTGCGCTCTTCACATTATACGATGTTACGGTACTTAATTTATGTTATAAAAGTCGCGGAGGCAGGGGGAAAGAGAGCGCGCGCCGCGAAATCGAACGAACGCGTTAGGACGTTATTTTTAAAATAACTACACCGTTGAGCTTTAAGACCACGCGCCAGCACCGAGTACCGTACTTTACGTGGTTTAGTTCGTTTGAACCGCCCGAAATTCTACTGTTAATGGTATTATTTCGTTATGTAAGAGAACACAAACGCGCATAAAAATAAGAAATAAGAAATACGCGAGAATACAAATTATTCTATGTTCGTAATGAGAATGAACGAGTGTTGAATAATAGAAGAACCACGAATTACGTTACGCGTCGGCTTCGAGCACATTCCGTTCACGACCTAACTTTCGAAGTCGACTTTTTTTCTTCTTTTTTTTCGATTCCTTTACTTCATTTCATTTCTATTACGCGTTTTAAACGATTTACGAAAAAATATAAATAAATTTAACGTATACGTTGCAATTAAAAAAAAAAAAAAAAAAACATTTTTCTCCGTGAACGGATTAAAAATAAAAAGGTTTATGCGTTTAACTTTTTTTCATTCCCGCTATCGAATCTACGGTAAATATCACGTATTGTACGTACCTATAAGTATTTAAAAAAAAAATAATAATAATAAATCTTAGAAAAATAATATCTCAACGTAGTTTTTGGGTGACACCAAAAAAAAAATTTGCCGCTCTATAGGCTTTAGCCTACACAGCCTAAGCGGTAATACGGCCCTGGACCGACGTCCATCGCAGATAAAAAAAAAAACGAGACGTTACATTGTGAATTGCGTGATTGTTTGAATAATTTCCGTGTAGAATAACGATCGTTATGGGATTAAATAAATAAAACCGTATTCTCATTCGATCAATACGGTGGTTTTAAAAACATTTGCGCCGGTTTTTTTTTTTTTTTTTATATCGCAGATAGAATTTAGTTGAAAACGAGATATTTTGAAATATCGAAAATACACATTTTTAAGTTTGGGTACTGATTATTATTATTGTTGTTGGGCTGTTTCAAGCAAAATCTCTAAAGCAGCGGTCGAACTGCTCCTCTGGATTCGCAGCAATTGATGTGTTTCGAAATCAAAAAGATTGTTTTTTTTTTCTTGTACGTTGTAATGACAACGCGGGTATAAAATATCGTCGATTTCAAAAATCGTTTTCGTCACGGGCGGGAGGGAAGGTACCGCTGGTTGTTGCCGAATGTCGCTCGAGTGAAAAATCACTTGGACACAGATTTTAGAGCGTTATCGTCGTAATAAATTTGGAAAGCAGTGGCAATAAAATCGAATGCAACAGAACGATTCCGAGCGGGACTTCGGCGTAATATTTTAGGTATATACTATATAACGGTTTTTATGAATCAAACATACCTCGAAACACCTATTTAGAAATTCCTGAATAAACGGTAGAAAATTGAAAGTTTTTTTTTTTTTTCATTAATATAATTATTAATATAGATAGACGCGTTCGATGAATATTTCGAGCGATTAATCGGAATATCGACGCCGAAATCGCGTTTTTCATATCATTTTTCGGTGATTTTATTTTTTTTTTTAGTCATGTTTTTCTGTGTTTTTGAGAAAATCGAAAAACGACCTGTGCCTAAAGTGTACCACCAACCGATTGGATGCGATTTGCTGCCGGATACAAACCGCGATCGTAAAGATCAGAGCACTACTACTTTTGGTAGAATTTCCGAGAGTACAGACATCAACAGTGTCAAACCGATCTAAAATTTGAAACTCTCGGGGAACCGAAATAAATCGGTGTAAAATCGTCAAAAACCATCAACAGCAAGTCCGGCATTGCGCGTCTGGAGTCTTTTTTTTTTGTGTTTGAAGATATAATATATAGAAAAAGGAAGAGACTGGGAGGAAATAATCAACGAAAAAAAAAACGTATTTTGAACGATAAAAAATAATATTTTATTAATTAAGGTTTTTATTATTACAATTCGAAATGTAAAATACATTATTTTTTTTCTCCTCCGGCACTTATATACGTAAATTAAGACTTAGAATTAATTGTTTGCGTACAGACAGAAAAAAAAACAATAATATAAATATGAAAACAATGGAAACATTTTTTATTTTTTATTTTTCATAATAACAACAATATTAGTTATAACTGTAAAACAATATAATTTTGGTAGACGGTTTTCTTTTTCTTTTTTAAGTACAACGTGTTCTTTGAAATTCCAAAAAAAAAAAAAATGTTTATTATTTTTTTAATACTGTGTAAAATATAATATTTTTATATAATATATATTTATATATAAATAGTCTATCAATCAGTCTAATTCAATGATTTCGTTTTGTTAGAAAAAAAAATTTGGTGACAAAATTTATTTTGGTATCAGACACGACAGGAAAATAACTTAATAAAATAAAAAAATAATAAAAGACTAGTTTCTTTTCTGTTTTTCTTTTTTTTTCTTTTTTCCCCCATTAAAATACATAATTAAACGTAACAAATATTAATATTTTGACTATTGTATATTTCAAAGGACAAGTTATATCACATTCAGTATATATTGAAACTTATTATTTTTATGGTTTCTAGACAAGTATAAAGTATGCATGTTGTGTATACGTTTTTTGGGCGCCATTCAATAAAAGAAAAAAAAACGATTTATAATGATATTCTATGCAATCGACTATTTTTATTTTTTTTTTTTTTTATGCGCGAATAATATGAGTTTTGTCTATATAATTTTTTTCTTTTTGAACAAAAATAACAAAATCAACAACAAGCGTAAGTCTAATGATATCCATAAATTTTCAAAAAAAAAAAAAATTAATGGTAACATTGTTTCTTGTAATGTTATGTTTTTGTACGTCAATTTTTAAAAACACGCAACAATAGTTTAATTATAGTAAAGAATTTAAAAAAAAAATAACGATTTTGTATTGAATTTTTTTTTAAATAGTATTTTAACAGACTTTTTTTTCATAGAAAGCATATCGCTGAAATGTACGAGAAAAATGATTGTGGTTTAACAAACGGAAAGTGGATGAATAATCGGATTTGGCGCCCAATGCGAATGAAGAGAGAGAGAGAGTGTATAAATGTAATTTTTTTTCTTCTTCTTTAATGCTAATTCGAAAACAAAAATTAATATATTTATTTTTTTTTTCATCTGGTAGTAAAACTTTATTTACACCTAGATAAATACAGATAAAAGCTGAATACCTTAAAAAAATAGTAACAAACGTATCACAGATTATATGGTTGATTAATTTTTACCTATTATAAACAAAACAGAGCATCAGACTTAACTTACCAACCCATTAAAATAATTTTTATTTTATGATACAACGTAACAGCCTAATGAACATCTAAAAACTTTTTAAGTACAGTCTATTTATTGAGTATCCAGTTGGGACATTATATTGTCCGTTACAAACGAAAACTACTTTTAAGTTATTTGCAAAAGAATACATACGTGATATGACATTTTTGTTATTGAAAGTTTTTTCAATTGTAATTGGTCGATCAGACTTATTGTGTGCGAGATATAAAAGTGTCACCGTATCCTACACGACGGGGCTACAATGATATTTTTTCCTGTACCAGTGGCAGTACATATTAAAACGTACGCATCGTATAACGGAATACACCGCGTCACGATGTAAGGGACGAATGCTTTAAATTATTGCAGCTGATATATATATATCAGAGAGAATTGCTATTGAAATAATGAAATGTTACCCCTGAATTACAAATTGACATATTAAAATATTATGTACATGTTTTATTTTTATTATATATTATACTAAAGTAAGCGGGTTGGTAAGAAAGAACAGTAAGTGTCTACCGAATATTTTTTTTTATTTTATTTTTCAATCTTGCCTAGAATCCCATCGGGCTATATAGTTATGTTTAAATTGCGTCAATTGTTAAATATTTGACACTATCACCAGAGCGTCTTAAATTTATAAACCCTCATTTTTTATTTTACTTTATTTTATTTTCATTTTTATTTTTGATCACTGTGTTAATACATCAAACATTTTTTTAACAATAATAATAATATATATATTTAAATATTCAGGTTACAAAACCTTGTTCCCCCTATTGATTGATAGGCTTAAGTTATAATTAGTCGTGTAGCTTTTTTTATTTTTATCTTTAAATAGTACTAAAAAATATTGTTAAAAATAAACCTTAATGTTGAAATAAGCTGTAAAAGCTGCCGCCGATATCAATATATACACAAATACAATATAATAATAAAAAAAATTGTTATATAGGCTAGATATCAACTTAAAATATACTATAATTTATACAATTTTAGAATACTCTATTATTAACCGAAACACATTGTGTATCCGTTATGGAAAAAAAAAAAAAAACAAACCAAAGTACGCGTTCCAAAATTGACGCGACTCGCATAATAAATAATTTATTATTCTAAACAAAGTGCCGGCCACACTTACCCTTGTTACACTATGATTTTTTTTATGTCGATTTTCTTGTTATATATGTCTGCTGTGTTCATATTTTTTACCGTTTTTGTTATCATAGCCCAATACTGGTGCCCAACGGACAGGACGTAGCCATGTCGGAAACCGGACGGCTTTTTGCTGACTTAGTCAGGTTCGGTACTGACCGTGGGTGGTCATCGCCTTTGGCCATATCTCAGGATCTTCGCCTCGCAATATCCTTACTGGACATTGTTGACGTATTATCTGCAACACAGGAACAAAACCAGTTTTTTTTTTTTTTAAACTAAAATAAACAAATTTAATCTCGAAATTAAGTTTTTTTTTTTCATGCGGTGATTACCCGCTTTCATTGGTATATATTATAATTTGAAAATTTAAAAATAAAATAGCGTTTTGTTTATAAAACTATAGAATGACGCACGCACAAAATGAATATATACATATATATATGTGTTTATACTATATTCGATTATTTACGTTTTATTTATATATATATATATTTTTTAAAAATCAATATTTTTTTCCTCATTGCGTATATTGAAAAATAAAAAATACCCATGTGTTGGCTTAAAAAGTTAATATAGATACTCGGAACAAGTAATTTTTTTTTGTTATTCTGTGTAATAAAGTCGATTATGATTGTTAATAGGTCATAATATTATTAACGTCGCTAAGACTCACATAGACAGAAGGATTACAGAAATATCGACGATTATTATTATTATTATTTTTTCTACTGGAAGCTTTACAAGTATATTAGAATGCGTAGTAATGAAGACAACGTTCGTTTTTAATCACAAAGTATAAGAGATTAATTTTTATCATATATATATATAATTAGGCACTCCTATTGTGGGAATTAAATACAATAAAAACTGGATCAAAGCGAACACCACAATCTTCAGCTAATAATGAACCAGTCTTGGATTTTTTTTTTTTGGGGGAATAAAACGACAAATAATAATTGTAATGCGTCGATTAAATGCAACAAGAAAAGCTTGCTACCAAACAATAGTCATATATGGTAACTAACAGTTCCAATAACAAGGTAGGCGAGTTAGAGATAGAACACGTTAACTCAATTACATCCGAGTTTAAGGTCGAAATAGCAAAAGAAAAGAATCGATTTTTTTTTTTTTTTTTTTAAACGTAACCTATTAATGTGTATGAAAACTAAAGCGAACAAAAATTATTAAACACGTGTATGTAAAAAGCGATGCACATTCCAGTGTAAATCGGTGTGGTGTGGACGAAAAGACGTTCGGTGACTCAACGGGTGTTATTGGCTTTCGGTGTACTCACTGTCTTTGGACTTTGACGTGAGCGATCGCCTGAGCTTGTCGACCAGTTTCGAGTGGAACATATTCAGCGACGACGTGGACGACACTTTGGGCGGTGACGAGGACGACGACGACGATTTGGCGGGACTCTGCAGGCTGGACTGCGAGTTCCGCGACGAGTTCCTGGACACCACGCCGTGGTGCTGGTGGTGCTGCTGACTGCCGTGGTGGACGTGCCTGGACATGGCGCCCAGCGACCGGTGAGCCGGGGACGAGCCGACGGTGAAATCGCTGCCGGGCGACGTGGACAGCGACGACGGGCCGTCCGCCGACCTGGAACCGCTGCTGCCATGCACGCCCCGTCTGCCGCCGCAAGACGAAGCCGACGACGCGGACGTTTTGTCGTTGGAACACTCGGACACGCGTCTGTTCCGGTTCGATTTGTAAATGTTATAATCGTTTTTCACGACGGGCATCATAAAAGCCATAACGCGAGCGTGTACGTGTTAAACGGTGTGGAGAAACGGGAGGAAAAAAATACGTTACAACACGCAGTCGAGTTCTTCGAAAACGAACAACGAACCACGATTTCTTTATTTTATTTTCAACGCACAACAATACGACTCCTCGTCGTCGGCGGATTTTTTTCTTTTTCCCTCCGTCTCTTAATATTCACCGTTTATTTGTTTTTTCCGTATTCAAATCGAATACGACGATATTTTTATTTTTTTTATAATATACACAAATTACTCGTATATTTATTTATATTATATAAATAATACGCGAACGAGCGATATTATCAAAATTCAAACGGACTGTTACCGGCACGCACGTCGATCGGCAACTGGCGGGAATTCATAAATTCGATTTCGGATAAGGACGACGACCGGTGGCAGTGAAGAACAACAATATCTCTACGAACGGAATTAGAAGAAAAAAAAAATTCGTTTTTGTAACGATACCGATTTCGTTTCTGTACGCGGTTACTGCCTGTACTCGGCGACGACGGATCGAACGTTAAGAACGGCGAACGAGTCGTGACTATGTGCAACGCAATGGCAACGGAATGAGAATCACTTTGGCCGTGTGACCTTTCCGTCGCGTGTACGTGAGCGCGCGCACGCGCGTACTACACCGTCCCCACCGTCGTCGGCGGCGGCGGCGGCCCCGACTATTCAGCCCCGTTCCGCCCACCCGTCCGACAACGCCGCCGCCGCCGCGGCGTAAAACGCGGTCGGAACAACGTTACGAAACCCCGCCGCCGACAACGGTGGCCTCGGCGGCGGCGGCGGCGGCGACGACGGTTAGAGCAGTGTTGTTGGTCGGTCGGCGCGTCCTGTAAACCCGCCGACCGAGAGGCCGGGCGAGGGGCGGCGGCGGCTGCTCGAGCGTTCGTCGTCTGGATGTTATTGATCCGAACCGCCGCCAGTGGCGTACGTGCGTGCGTGCACCTACGTCGACGTAACCGCTTTTTTTCTTTTTTCTTTCGTCCGTTCGTTCGGCGGCCACTGTAATGGCCGCCGCCAACGGTTTTCCCTCGGCGTCCCCGCGTTGTAGTGGGGAAATTATCGTCGTTGTCGACTGTATTACTTCATTTTTTTTTTTTTTTCGAGACCGGGTGCTGTGCTAGCAGATGGCGCGACTCGTACGCGCGAACGTTTCACCCGTCGGCGGACGACCGCATTCCAGTGGTTCCCAATGCGAACGGTGAAACGAGACCGCGGCGCAGTGTTATTATTATTATTGCACTCGCGTTAATATTATTGTAACGTCGTCATGTTTTCGTCATTTTCGTCCGACGTGTTACGATTTTTTTTATTGTTATTTCCCGAGTCTTTCTCTCTCTCTCTCTCTCTCTCTGCTCTTACACACACACGCAGTGCAGTGTATTACTCGAACGGTTCGCAGAGCTGCTGTTTTTTTTTTTTTTTCTCTTGTCCGATAACGTTTTTTCGCGTTTTCCAGTGGTGTTGTTAACAAGCCGAGAACCCCGTCGGCGGAACCGCTGCGGCGACGGACTTCTTTTTTTCTATCATTTTTTTTTGTTTATCATGCGGTGAAAAATACATATTTTACCATTTCAGGCTTTCAGCCGTCTACGCGCGATTCCGGCGGTAATAAAAATGATTTTTCTTTTTCGATATCGCGTACAATATTAATATTATTTTATTTTAGTTTTTTTTTTTTTTTCGATCCGACGATTTACACGTCCACCGTTTGTCGTAGTCGCGTACGTTTTTTTCTATCCGTTTCTCCTCGTGGCCGCAAACTATTTATTCTATTAAACACGACACGGATGGAATGTGTCGTTAACGATAGAGACAAACAAAATAAATAAACGAACGCCGGCACACCCGTTCGTTGTCGCGCGGTTTTTTTTCTTTTCTTCGCGCCCGTTTTTTATGTCTACGGGCGTTTGGTGTGGTCCGAGCGCGCGACACGACCGCGTCGGCTCGTTGTAGTAAAACCGTTCGCTCGCAGAATATCATTGTCCGGGATCCGATTTACTAATAACTCTTGGTACACACGTCGATTATTAATATTAATCATAATATTCCCTTATTTACGAGGGGGGGGGGAGGTTTTTTTTTTTTTAATATTATAATAAATAAACTCGCGTGTATATAGAAAGAAGAAACGTGTCGGTCGGGATTTGAGCGTGGGACGCGACGAAAAGAGCGGTTTTTTTTTTTCCTTTGAGAGTCGTTATTTTGGAAATTTTTTTGTTTTTTCCGCCGACACGATTCGGTGATCGCTAGCCCACCGTACGACGATATCGTGTTGTTGCGTATGCTAGGACAATATACGACTCGCGTTGAGAATTTTAAACGGATTTTAACGACACTCGTGCTGGCGGCGCACGGAACCTGCGCAATGCGATCGAAATTGTAAATAACATTTGGCGCGGTGTTATTACGCGAGGTCTTCTCGATCGTGGTGAAATCGTACACTTTTTTCCCGATCGATTTTCACCTTTTTTTTTCGTCAACGACGCATCGTGCGCCGAGAATCGTTGACGTTTTCAAAACGCTCTTAAAACGGCACGCGTGAAAAAGACAAACGAAACGGCGTAGGGCAACAAAAAAAAAACTGGTGTCCGCCACAATAGGGGAATTTCGTGATTGGATAAAAATACAGCACGTGAATCACTGTGCGGGGACGATTTTTTTCCCCGATAATTAGCCGTCGGTTAAACGAAAAGAAACAACCCCACTCTATTCGATTCGCGGTCGGAATCCGGCGAGTCGACCGTGCCAAAAACGAAAATATTTTTAAGAAAACCGCGCGAAATAGAGGAAATTTGTCTTTTTACGATACAAAATCGTTTTGTTCGCGTGGGAGTCACAGTGAAAACACGAAACAGACAAACCTCCTATTATTATTATTATAACATACGTTTGGAATGTCTAAAAGAGTTACGGGATTTAAAAAAAAAAAAAATGGTAAAAGTTGTTGTGTTTTAAAAAAAAAAAAACGCTCAGCAGCGCTCGAATCGGCGGGCGAGACGGAGTTTCTCTTCCGTTTTCTCTCTCTGTTACACTGGAACAAGGGAGAGGAATTTTTACTATTATTATGCGCGCGTGAAAGTGGCGATTGTGAAATGGTAATGGGGACTCGTAGTCACCGCGGTTGACGTTCCTTTCGTCGTGGATCGCTCGCCCGTACAATTCCCTCCGTCCTCCTCTCCAATTTAATTTTCCGAATCCGAACGCGTCGTCGTGAGCGATATCGCAATACGTGCGCGCGCAGGGCGAAAAACAATATGCACGTGTTAAAAGACGATTGTGTTCGTGTAACGCGGATAAACGTACACGTTCAAAAACAAATGACGTGTTTGCGCACGACAATCGATTTTGCTTACTCGCCGGGCCGATGAACTGGGTCATCCGTATGCGGGAAACGCGCGCGCCAATACCGTTTTATTTCCGACCGCCGCCGGTTCGATCGCACGCCGCCGGCGCGTTTTGCGAGTAATTCGCGCGGTACATTTCAATCCGACGGCAATGAATCCTCGCCCCGCCCGCCGGTAGAGTAGTTCTCCGGTGAACAAAAACAAAAATAAACGTTTTTGCAACGTCGTCCGAACGTTCAGTTTTGCGTTGGACACGATTTCGAATTCAGCGCGTCGGTATCGCGTGGTGTATTGATTTAAAAAAAATAATAACAATATTTCCCTTCCCGTACGCGGCGAAACGAAATAATTTTTGTAAATACGCGCGCCTATAATAATAATCGATGAAAAACTACTATGCACGCGATTAACGTTTGACCAATTTCTACGGCCGTACCACACTGTTATAAGAAGTTTAAAATTAGAAAATCAGACGCGTTTTTAATTCCTTTGTAGGTAAAAATTTTACCACGCCTCCTCCGGATTCGTACGAAGAAATATGGCTCGGCATCGTTGTTTTCTCCGTGCGTTCGTACTATTTATTACTGATAGATCTTACAAAAAAAAAAACTCGCACTTTCCAACTATATCGAACGCAATAATACCCCGCCGAATGTTTGTGAAAAATACTCTTTTCCCACACAATTCGCGGTCCGATTGCACCGGTAATTTTCTCGGGAATTGTATTTCATTTGAAAATTATAACGTGAATTGCGACGATGACGGCCCGGGGACAGTTTTTTTTCCTCTATACGTCCGATTTATAGTATTATTATTTTTTTTTTCTTTTTCGCTCGTTTAATAAAAAACGTATAAAAATAAATATATATCCCGACGACGATTAAATAATTGCGAATTCATACCGGTAATAATAACAAAAATCTACAAAACTTCGTCTATATAATAATAATAATAATAATAATAATAATAATACGTGTAATATTCGACTATTTAACGATCACCCGTTTTTATTATTATTCTTTCTCTCCGCCCCCCCCCCGGTCCTACCGTGTTAAAAAATAAGGAGATAACGCGCGTCCTGCAATGTGCTCTAGTTATTTTTTTTTATCGTGTACTTGGAATTTCGATAGAAATTACAAAAAAATATACATATATCTTTAAAAAAAAAATCTTTTTAATAAATGACACGCGCGATTCATATCGTATTGACACAATAAGTAATAAAGTATATGTAATACGAGTAAAAAACAAATGGTAAGAAAAGAAACACCACCGTCCTGCAACGATGGACGTCTCGATTTCGCTCGAAAGAGTTAAAAAGATACGAAGTGTTTTGTTTTTTGTTTACAGGTGTGTGTGTGTGTGCTATTGTAAAACGCGTCGGCCACCATAATTTTTAGACGTCTAATAGTAGGACTATCGGCCATAGTTGAAATCGAGAGAGAGAGAGAGAGAGAGACTATTTAATTATTAGAGGATTCGAAATGCCAGGATGTGATGAAATATTTTTATAAGAAGCGTTCGTGGATCGTTTTCGATTTCTCGCATGCGAACGGAATGTATAATTATTAATATTTTTTTACGAAGCCAATGTTTCGAAACGATCGGATTTTTATTTATTTATTTATTTTTTTTTTTTTGTTGAAATTTTCGAGGAGTTCTTTTCTCCGGAGTGTGTAAATATGTCCCCGTATCAAATACGGGGAGGGGAGGGGCGGCGGGAAAGTTTATTATATAAAAGTAAAAGTTTATATAGTATATATATTTAATTCCGACAATATTTAATTTCGATTCTCTGTTAGGTCCACACGCGGATGGCGGACGGTCGTCAGACACGCCGTTCTGCCACGAAACGGGCCCGCGCGATGTGCGTGGTGCGCGCGCACACACACACCGGTCGTTGCAAGTGGTGCGTAGGGAGGAGAGGTAAACGAACGACACACCGTTTCCGTCGTGTTTTTAAATTCATACAGTAGAGAGAAGGGGAGGGCGGGGGCAATCGGCGATTATTTATTATTTTCGCTATTGTCTCAAGGTTGACGATGGTGGGAGGGGTAAAGTTAACGACGAGCCGGGGGATTCATTACGCGCGGCGACGCGTGAATTCTCAACGGTTATTACAAAAACGTGTGTGCGAAAAAAATGATTTCAATAGTCCCCCATTGGTATAGTAAATAATTTCTGGTCACACCGACCGCGATTTTCGCCACAAATCGTTATAGCAGTGTAGTGAAGAGAATAATAATATTACGCGTTGTGTTCGGAGAACGCTTGTATAAGTAACGAATGCGCGCGGTGGCCGTAAGACGACGTCGTGTGTCGCCGCGATAGGTCTCTTATATCCATCGTTAAACGAGTTTATAGTTTTTTTTTTCTTCCGAGTTTAAAAAAGAAACACGCGCGTACTAATATGTCCTATACCGCATTGGGGGATTGTACGACGGAAAACTATTGTATCGATTCTGAAGGAAAAATTGTGTGATTTCTATTAAGACGACGGGATAAACGTCGCGGCAACCGGGGGATAAATCCTCCTCAATGCACGATCAATGATTAAATGGTATTAATTTGTATTTTTTTTTTTTTTCCCCAAACCAAACGTTTAAGCGACGCGTGTAGAGGAGATGAATCGTCGTAATCGTGTGCAAATGTTTCGGTGGTTTTTTTTTGTTGTTATTTTTGGTTTTCATTTATTCCGTTAATAACGAACGAACGACGTGGCGCTTCACAATATTATAATATATTATTGCGGCGCGACCGACGGATGCGAAATATTGAACTACAAGGAGTGTATGGGACGGGGGGAGGGGAAATTAACATTATTATTAGGTTCACTAAATTTTATAGGTCGACAGCTCAATAATTTTATAACAATAATAATAATAATAATAATACGTTTTACATACATATATTATGAATTCGATCGATTTCAGTAGAAAGAAAAAAAAAAGTGCGCCGCTGCGAAATACAACAATAATATTATAGTGGTTCAATAACATATTGTAAAATAACCTCTTCAGATCTTTTCGACATTTCGGAGAGACCGCCACCTACGACTGCAATCACCGGAGTCGATTATTATTATTATTATTATTGTTATTATTATTATTATCGTTATTATTATTGTTATTCAAAAGTCGCGTCAAGATACCATACGCGTGTAAATTATATGTATTGCGTAGGACCAGATATAAAAATCAAAAGGACCGTCCTGCAGGGGCGTATTTACTTCATCCCTTAGAGGGGGGGGGCGAATAGAAAAACGGCCCGTCGAATCTGTTGCCAACTTAGAATTATCGAAAAATTATATAAAAAATAATAAGTTTTAAATAAAAAAATGTTTTATGACATTTTAGTTTTAGTTCGATTAATTTTAGTTGTCAGTAGATATAAGTACATACACAAGTATCTAGGGGGGGGGCGATCGCCCTATCGCCCCCCCCTTGTATACGCTCCTGCCGTCCTGACGAAATCGGCGTGACCGATAGATACGCGCAATACGCTGCAGTCGATGTCCCCGAAGTGTGTAAAATAATAATAATAAAAAACGGAGGTGAAATCGTACAATATTAACAAAAAAACGACCGAGGTCGCCGATAAACTCGCGAAAGTATTCGATTTTTCGCGCATAATTTTACAATAAACGCGCGGCGGACACTCGTCGTTTTGGCAACGTTTTACTATTTTTTTTTTTTTCTCACCGTCTTTCCTCGCGCGTAAAAATGTTACGCGCGATAAAATACACACACCGAGGGGAAACGGCGGCGCGACGATTTGATGTAACAAATCGGCGCAGTTCATGCCAACAGTCACACGGGGCGTCGGTGCGGCGCGCTTAATATTTTAACGAGCAAAAAGAAATAATAATAATAATAATAATAATAAAATGAAATAATAACATTATGCGACGACGAAAATAACTAAAATCCGAAATAATATTCATAAGGTTTCCGTGGGTGGAAAGGACGGAAACTTCGGACAGGGCACGTGGGTGGGCGCGGGTAAAACAACGTGCCGTTTGGCAAATGTGCAACGCGTATTATAATATATTATAATATTGTATGTGGGAAACAACGAATTATTCAACGTTATTCTAACGAAATAAATAAATTGTATAATGGGAATTAGGAAATTACGGGCGGTTGGGGGGGAGGGGGCTAATTGGAATTCGGGAATCGTCTATACAACAGTACAAACAATGTGTATTTGAAAAAATTGAAAATTAGAATTATAAAATTCGATAGTAATGTCTTTTCTTTTTCTTTTTTCTTAACGGATTTAATAAATATCAAATGGGATTTTCGATTTTTTAACGAAAAATATTAGCCGGTTATCTTCACGCGATAAAGACATTATATGAACAGAACAAGGAACACAATGTTTTACAAAAAAATATGGTCTCTATACGACAATTTTTTGTTTTTTTGTTTTTTGATCCGAATAGATCTCAACGAAATTTATTTAGCTTTTGGACGGCAGGAAAAAAATCCCTTAGAATATCTTTATATAATATTTGAATAGTGTTGTGTCGGATCCGACGCGCTTTGATGATTTAAACACCGTGGGAATTCAGAGACCGCGCAGCAACAGCACGATTTACTTTGAGTAGTATTGTAGTATGGCAATAGACTAAAAAAATAAAAAAAATAGCGACTTTTTAAAGTATATAATATGTAAGAATAAATATATAATCCAAATATATATTTGTTCTTTGAGTACATTCGAATAAACACCTACACGTTATTCCTCCTTATAATATAATACTATATTCCGCGTACATTATTTTCTAAATCATTATATAAATATATGTCATTTTAATTCATACAATAATAAAATACTCGTGTCTATATATATATATATATATAAAGGTGGGCGTTTTTAACGAGTTAAAAAAGATAGTTTTCATTAAACTTGAACGGTTAAATTTTTTTTTTTTTTTTTTACTTATCGGTTAATTCACTCAATTATAGTTTAAATTTACAG
This sequence comes from Chaetogeoica ovagalla, assembly GCA_032441825.1. Taxonomy (NCBI): domain Eukaryota; kingdom Metazoa; phylum Arthropoda; class Insecta; order Hemiptera; family Aphididae; genus Chaetogeoica; species Chaetogeoica ovagalla. The sequence continues at coordinate 4,212,018 of CM063748.1, read as the reverse complement.
TGATTTTTACACGATCAATTATTATTATTATTATTATCATCGCGTATAATTTGTTCGGTTTCGTGGACGATTGCACGCTCGAAGACGAATATATTATTATTGTTATCGACATTTCAAATGCGTTATTATATAACAATACAGTCAACAAAACGTTAAGACTGAAACGACCTAACCTAACCTAACTACTGAAATAACATCATATACTTAGTGTAATGTGTGCAAGTATAAACATTTGTATAATCGAATGAGCATTTTACAAATTATCATATTAAAAGACGGAGAAGATATCAAAGATTACTTTTATATATATATATATATATGTAATAATTTTACGTTGAAATGCCGATTTTTGTAAAAATAAAATATAGAATTTAATTTTTTTTTTTTTTGTAACTGAATTGTTATATACGTATTTTTTTCCATTTTCGTTTTTTTGAAAATTCAATTATTTGGAAATATCGAATGGTTTTATTGATTTAACATGACTTATATATTCCAGTTAGTTCCTTATTATTATTATTATTATTATTATTATTATTATTATTAATTTGATATTAAGGGACTACTAAGGGACAATGCCCCGGGACTTCCCGCCTCCACTTAGAGAGCAGCCCCAGGCGAGAAATAGAAAATAATCCGTTTTACGAGGACTTTCGACGGAGCGAAGCGAGTTCTATGTTTTAACTCGACCGTTCGGCATTTCGTTATTGTGAGTCTGTCTGTCATAGCATATGCGCCCTGATAACACCGTCCTACAATGAAATCCCATCAGAGATGGTTTAAACAGAGGCAAATACATTTTTTTTTTTTATGCTGATTTCAAATCCGTTTTCCATTTTCTTCTAGCACGTACAATAGTTGCGTTCACGCGATTAATTACGAAGTGATTTTGCATTGTAAATAATTATTGTACATTATGAATAAACATATTATATATATTTTGCATTACAAATTGTACGTTATGAATAAACATGTATAAATTGTTAATTGAAAATTTTTTTGATGACCTTTCCCGTAACGAAAATCATCTAAAAAGTGGACCCCGCGTATTCAATTCTCCACCCGGTCCCGGTAACGCTAACGCAACAGTAAATTTTATTAAATATTATTCGTAATTTTTCGAAATATCACGTGTTATACGCTGTTTTCTTTAAATGGAGCGAATTATTGAAATCTGTAATTTACCCCACCGCCATTTACACATTCGCTGTATAACTACGTTTTGTATACAATTGTAACCGTTTCACTTCCAACGTCAATGCATAATGAGTCGCAATAATCGATAGAGGAACAATATTAAAAGTGGACGGAATCGTATATTGTGTGGAATATAAGCGCAGATTTGATAACAACGAAACGTCTGTCCAAGTCCAATAATAATCATAAGTGCTCTTATATTTATAAAATCCGAAATAAATAAATACGTTTTGAGTGACGTAATTTAAGTAAAAAAAAAAAAAAATGCCAATTTTATCGCTTATACGTAGAAAGTAATTTGTCCAACACTGCTATTTCATTTATAATATGATATTACGTAAGTACGAATAAGAACGTTTTTTTTTTCTAAATAATTCAAACGAAAATTCGATAATACGCTAGAAAATAAGCGTGTACCGCAACAACAGTGTCCGTCATACTCAAATTCGTTATAATATTACCGCATAGCCAACCGTACACTTATATTTTATTGTAAAACAGAGTATATTAAATTTTCGTATCCATATGTAAATTATCGTGTTTGACGCTACATTTTTTTTTTTTTTTTTTTTTGCTCTTTAAAAATAATATTGTTTATATATGTTCGTATAGTGAACGTGTAAATATTGTAATACAAACACATGTTAGTAACAGATTAAACACGCATACGTAAACGTAATAACGGTACCTATTTAAACGTGTAAAAACGATTTGCATAAAGACCGAACGGTGGAAACTTTTTTTTGTTCTAATTTGTGATATTTAAAAAACTACGACTATCTGTATCGCGTATTATATATATATATATATTATTTTTTTAACTCGATCGTACACGAGCTGTATTATAATATTACCGTACACGGTCGTTTGCACACGACATTAAATTAATCGTTTTGTTTTTAATACGTATTATATTAATTGATTCACAAATTGGAAGTAATGATATTTGTAATAAACTAATAATTATTATTATCATCAACGATTATTTTCCGTCGTCATCGATACACGAATAAATAATACGCGTAATTTGTACGAAACGTGTTAACAACAGGTAATGTATATATATTATATGTATTATACGAACGTTTTACGTAACGTAAGAAATATACGAATATTTTAATTGTTACTATTTTCGTTCGACTGAATATTTAGGAACGAAAAAATAATGATAAAAAGACAATATATATATACAATCGTGTCTCGTGTGTGTATCATATAAATGCGACATCGTATCAATTAATACTACAGATTAGCAAAAAAAAAAAAAAAAAAAAAAATTCTTCACACAAGGTTATTATTATGAATTAAAATCTTTATCGGAACATTGTATTGATAATATTTAATTATTGTAAAACTATATATATTTATATGTAAACTCGTTATCAATAAATAAATAAATAATTAAGTACCGTATGTGTACATATAGTACAAGGATTATTGTGTAAAACAATAGATAAAAAATAAATAAAAAAATTTTCTAGGTTACGAATCATAATATTTAGATTTTTCCATTACCAGATATCATCTCCCGGTATTTATTAAGTATATATATATATATATATTAACGCGTTGTTGAATGGTCATAGATAAATTCGTATTTATCGTGTTCATTTTAATTTCCCTGCATACCTATCGGTTATTTTAATTTTATTATTAATCATAATTATACATGCACGTGATATATATATATATATATTTATTTATGTACGTGACTTAAGACTTTTATAACTTATAAATTATAACGATTGAACATCAAGGACAGTACAATATACACACCACATTGTGCGTGCATTTATACATATAATATATTATTATACGAATCGATTCGTTTGTGTTATTTAATCAATTTATTCCCGTATTTATTATTAAAATTGAAATTAGTTCAACGAGCAAGCATTATTATATTACACAATGTATGTACTCGTTTTAGTTTTAAAATTCATAATTAAATTTAATCAACGTATACATGTATATATATCAATTACGGTGAATAAAATAAATTAAAATTACACACACACACACACAAATATATATATATTTATGTACGACGTGCATCTGTTCCTATAACAATAACTACACGTTTTGAATTTATTTAAAATTGTTTTCAATCATTTTTTTTACTTTTTTTTTATGAATAATAACTTATATATGTTTCATATGTTACACAACCGGTTCTATCAATACGTGTTACATGCGAGTTTTAATAAAAAATATTACAACTATTCCGTTTCAAATGAAATGAAGAGCCATTTTTTTTTTACAGTTCATTGTTTCATTTTTTTATGAAGTGCAGTTTTCGAAGGTCTAATACATTTACCACATGTATAATATTGACTATAGTAATTTTGAAAAATTCAAAAAAAAAAAAAAACATCGCCAGTATAGTTCATAATGCAATTTTCAGATATTATTTGTCGTATTTAATTTTCACTCGGAACACCTATTAAAAACGATTAAATACAATCATTTATACGTCATAATATATATTCACGCTATTATTATAATTCGTTAATCGAATGATTAAAACATATTATAGCGTGTGACTCAATGGCACGACGATAAATCAATTTTAACAACTCGAAAATTGGTTTTCAAGTACGCAAATATTTATATAGTTTTTTTTTTTTTCATACCCATACGCGCAAAGTAAATTTAACATAAGCCGAGTAACTAATTTTTTTTATTCAGTCGCGACGGTCGTATAATTTGTTCTCTTTGTATTGCACGGCAAATATTCCAATTGATAATTTCCGCGTAGAAAAAAAATTCCAAAAACGCGTCATAACGACTTATCCGTGTAACTATTATAGTTCATATATGTATATATATATATATTTTAAATTCTATTCGTTTATAATGGCAAACGTGCAGGGTTTTATTTTATACAATATAATATATATATATATGGAAATATTGTAAAAATCAAAAGTTTCAACGCGAATACCGCGTGATATCTATTAAAATGGACGCGACGTCGTTTAAAGTTTTTGAAAATTACTATACACGTGAAATATCTGGTCATTTTGGTTTTTTTTTCTCTACGCTTATCAATTTTACACGTTTTTGTACACGGTTCATGGTAAGATTTCTTCTTTTTTTTTCCCCTCCACCATTTCTATTGTACAATAACGAAAGAGTTTATCTGTCGCGTACAATTTCGTATTTATATTCATATTGGTTTACGGAATGCGGACACCTACTATTATTATAGTTCACGAGTCCGGAGGATTTTTCTCTCGTAAATATGCTTTGGATTCCGAAGGTTTATCTTTGTCTACGCATTGCGTTTTATAAAAATAGAATAACGTGATTCATTTACCCTTGACTTTCGTCGTCTAACCGTCGCAAAAACAAAAAAAGAAACAAAAAGAAAGAGATTTTTTACGAATATATAGAAATATCGAAATGGATTTTCGTAAACATTTATATAACAATATAAGTTGGGTCGTACAGCCGATAATTATATGAATGCGTTGTACACGCGAATGCATTTAAAACTATATAATATATTTATATACTTTTTTTTCTTTTTAATATTCGGATCGCTATCGTGTAAAATCCTATTTATCACTAAAAGAATATAATAAATACCTACGCGGAAATACTATATGTATAATATATATATATATTCGAATTACTCGCGAATTGTACGTGCGTGTGAAATGAACGAATGTTATTCGGTCGATTTGATTATTTGAAAAAAAAAAAAAATAAAAATTTAAATTAAAAATAATACGCGCGCGACTCCCATATGTCGAGCCTTATTTTTCTATACATAATTGTTTTTCAATTTATAACGATAATAAAATAACGTTGCGAATTCTTCTTAGGATCTATTTCCATTAGGAAATTATAGGATTCTGTACATCAGCTGCCGCCAGTGATTTCCAATCCGTTCTGCTGCGATCCTTCACTACATCTTAAACAACTGTATCCCCGGCCGAGATGCCGGTATTTTCTTCTATCGACCTGCGCACGCGTAAAAACGGATTCTGGCTTCGTAGTTTTGTTTCAGCAAAACAGTTCCTCCGTCGGTTCGAAAATCGTCCTTAAAACTTGTCGTTCAACTGCCGTATGGCGTCTAATATAAAATAATCGTATCTTTTTAATTCCCATTAACGGAGATTCGCGAGTCCTACAGAGAATCCATCGGTTTCCCTATAGAATTCTCGTTTCTTACGATTTCTTTTTTATGTCAATTCGCATTTTTCCCCGTTAACATACAATCGGGACTTAATCGTTTTGCTCCGGTTGCAGAACTCGTATAACATCGTAGTTATCCAGCTCTTCCGGAACGGAAACGTTTCCGCATCGTCTCTCCACGACCTGGAGAAGTGTTCCGTTTCATCTTCCGTAGTCCAACGACTTTCTTCGACACTTCCTATTCGCCGAATCGATCGAATAACCGTCGGTCCCCTGGAACCATTGCGCAGTCGTATTTTCAATACGCATCGATTATTTATGTTATTATAATTTAATACGCGAGAGATTAAATTTTATACATTTCGGTTTACCAAACGCGCACGGGTGTGTGTATACATCTGTTATTAGTTAAAAGAAACACGTACAAAAAGTGATATTTATATAAATATTCGATTATTATGCATTAATATTTTTTCACCTGACAATATAACGTTATCAAATTCACCAGCCGTACAACTGTTAAGTCGTCCTCGTCGAACAAATTATTATTAATAATTATATAACCGCAATTAATTTATTATTATTATTATTATTATTATATATAAACAATATAAAATTTACAGTCGTCATTCATGGAACGTATATAATATTATAATGGTCGTCGATGTATTTCATTATAAATCACGGGTATTTTTATAAAACACTTCATATTATTATTGTTCACAATGAGTGACTCATCTCCGTCGACAGTTTGCGTATTATTGCTTAATAATAATAATAATACATTTATGTTATAATATTGTGTTGTATACACATTTTAAATATTACACACTTATCGAAATGTTATCGGACGAGAAAAAAAACACACACACACACACACAAACAATTTTAACACATTAATGATTATTAACAACGCGCGCGAATACAATATTATTAAAATTTGCTTGACTAAAACTATAAAATACGTTACGGCTATGTCTACGAATGGGTGTGCCAGCTGCGATTTTTTTTCTTTATACGACTATACAAATCATTGCTAACACATGATTCACACGATAGGTTTTATGAAAAAAAAAAAAAAAAAACGTAGGCACCTACCTATATAGCCAATAGGCAAAACCGTGAATATTATCACTGTCTTATGTGTGTATCGAGAACGATTAGAATCCCCGTTTATTTGTGTCGGGTTGCAAAAAATAAAACCAGATCATAGCGTTATTGAAGAGTATATTGACTATCCTATCCAAAGAATATCACCGCTACAAATACGTTTTCTATTACACATTTTCATATTAGTAACGCGTGTTTGATATTTTACGATGTAGTAAACGAAATTTATTATTTTTTAAAAAAAAAAAAAAAACATCTATAGTTTTTCTTTCGTTTGCGATTGTCCCTATATTTCTCGCAACGCGTCGTAAAAAAATAAAAACGTTGTACACGAGTATAATAATTAGTGATTTTTTTTTTACGTTAAATCTCTTCTTTTCTTGCGGGGAGGTGTGTATTAAAAATCGCTTATCCTGCCAATTTTCCTTACGGCACCATCTCATACCAAATGTCTATATATATATATATATACGTACTTATAGCATTTCGATTCGTTTGAAATGTCTCTGCTGCAGCAGATCTCGTTTCAAAACGACAAAATTGAAAATTAACTCCCGGTGTACTTGACGTCGGTTTTTTTTTCGATTCCCCGAGGTCTTATAATATCACCTAACCCATTCGATTTGAAACATTTTGAAAAGAAAAAGATATTTTGTTATTCCGAATTGTGCCAATCGTTATTTTGTTCGAAAAACGAGTGTGTGCGTCAGGTACCTACACTCGCCTGCAAAAGATTATTGCAATAACACTAGAGTTTTATGTTTTCTCTCGTGATTTTTTCTATAGAAAAAAAAATAAATATATATATTAAAATAAAAGAAAGTATTTATTATATAAACGCGGCGCGTTCTTAGAATTCTTGTAAACGCATTGCACTGCTGTTGTCGTAACGGCTGCTATCCTTTATGGATTAGTGCGCGGGCTGGATCACAAAGCAACGAATGAGAGATGTATTTAAATGACCAACTGTATTTGATTTTATTAATCAATATCGAACGGCTATAACATTACGAAAAATATATGCGAATTAAAAGAAAAAAGAAAAAATCGTTTCTATATAATATACCGCGACTGTATAATATTATAAATAGTATTATGGTGTGTGTTATTTGAGGTCTCAGAACGGTTTCGAACAATCGGCGTGCGAAAACAAAATCGCGCTGCGCGATCGGTTTGCGTCGCGCCAATTCGACGATTATTATTATTTATATCGATTCATATTTGTTACTAATTCGTTTCGTATGGGTTTTTTTTTTGAAATGAAATGAAATACAAATATTCTCGTTGATATATTGTAGAAAAAAAAAAAAATTTTTTTTTCGATCGATAATTTTATAGTGTTTGCGACTGACTACTAGTGGATCATCGGACGCAGGTTTTACAATATTATTGATTTGAAAATCATCGATTTCTCCTTGGTCTTTTAACGCGTTAAAACGTACGGTTTTTTTTTTCTTTTACAAATTCCTGCGTAGCGAAAATCGTTGTAAATCGCTCGGAATGTTGATCAACGCAATAATAAATTACATAACGGATTCATTCGCAATTACAACGAGAAAAAAAAAAAAAAGAGAGTCGTTTTATTTTTTCAAACACTCTGCGCGATCCGTATTCATTATAATCACTCTGTATATATATATACATATAACGTTTTCTTTTTAATCATTTAATTGTATCGTTTGATTACGGGAATTAAAAATACGACGGGTTGGGTTCAGTGCAGGTTACACCGGAACGATTGAATAGAAATTTCGAATGCGGAGTGTGGTCTTATCCCACCGCCCCTTCTATTTTTCTGACGTGAGAAACGAATTCCCGTACGCGACACTGCGCGGGGATCCGTCGACGCACGCGTACGTACGTACGTACGTCGAACGAGCGACGCGCGACTGACGGCCGCCAGTGGACAACGCGTATTTCAAACGGACCGGCGGACACGCGGTTTAGGGGAAAAAAAAAAAACCTATCGTCTTTGGCGCGCGAGAAATCCCTCTAACCGGTCACACTGGCCGGCCGAAAAATCACGTTTTCTCTTTTTCCCCCCTACGCCACTCGCACGCTCCCACTCACACTCTCTCTCTCTCGATCCGGCCGCTCGCTCTCTCTCTCACTCACCGTTTTTCTTCTCATGATACTCGTTCGTTTGACGGAATATACGCTCTTTCTTTTCCAACCCGGTGTCCGCCTGCGTACCGCACACGTTTTTTGAAACTCGCGTTTTTCACACAAACGCACACTGTTTTTCCATTTTTCTCGTTCTTTTTTTCCCCGTCTATTTTTTCGTTCCTCGACGACAACAGATACAGGTAATAATCGATCGTTCGCGCTATTCTTTTTCGCCATACCGGTCCGACGGCCGTAAACGTGTTATTTCGTCATGCCGAAAATGGCCGAGCGGCGGCGGCACGCGATAATGTCGCCACGCACGTCTTGTGTGTGCCACATGGGTTTTCGTAAATTTTTGTTCATTTTTTTTTTCTTTTGTTTTCATTCATTTGCTTCGCGTCTTTTTACTCGCTCGCGCGCAACGGCGCAGCTCCGTATTATACGTTCCACATGCTTTTTGTCCCGATTATTACCGTTTTTTTTTTTTTTTCTTTTTTAACACTGTAATCGCGTAATATCGTTTCCCGATTATTCATTCGTGTTCTCACGAGATTGATTTCAATTTGTAATTAATCGTTTTTTTATTGTTTCCCGTCAGTCATGAGCGGTGGAGTCATGTGTTATCGTTGCAACCGTTCCGGACATTTTGCCAGGGATTGCCGTGAAACCGGCTCCGTCAACAGCGCAACTTTCAGCCGAGGCGGCAGAGGAGGCGGTGGTGGCGGCGGCGGCGGCAGCGATCGCGACCGCGAAACCAACTGTTACAAGTGCAATCGCAGCGGCCATATCGCTCGCGATTGCAAGGACAAGGATAGGTGTTACAGGTATTTGTTCGATGTCGACACTCGTAGTTGTACTCTACCGTACTGTAACCCGTTTGCCGTTAATTGCGAACGATCTGGAGCATTTCGGTTGCGTATCGTTTTCCGATTTCCATAACGTGCCAGTAACGTATCGCTCGCTAGTACGTTTATTCGTACCGAGTATTATACAATATTACCTTTATGATAACAAAATGATCTACGATGATCTAATAAGAAAAAAAATCTGTTAGTATTTCATCGTAGATTCTCGAGTGAAAATTCGAGTTTTTCATTCATACATCCCACCTGCTCACATTTCTTTGTGTAATTGAGGTTATGCGATATCGAATATCGATGATGCGTGTATGTGTGCGTTTAACCATATGTCCCGGAATTGACAACATTTCTAATATTATTTATTGTTTAATGTATTAATAATTTTAATAATTGTTTAAATTAAATGTTTTAATAATTTTACACTCCGTGTTTGGACTTATCAAAATGTCTCAACAAGTGTTACGATAACAAAAAATGTCCAAAATAACATTTGATTGTGATATGTTTAATACGTTTTTAAGCGTGTGTAATTATTAATTAATACTATTGTACAGTACATCGTGTATTAGAAAATGTTATATATATTTTTAAATATTTGCATATAACTTATAACCTGATTAAATATTATTAACCCATTGTCGGTCGCACTAGGTAGTAAATGATGCTATTTCGTTGATTAGGTACTTTCAGTTCATTGTGTACAAAGTGGAAAACATTTAAAATATAATTTTATTATTTTCCGGATAGGTACTATTCAATTTATTTGACGTTTACTTTTGTATCTGTATTATTCGATCAGAACATGTTATTGTCAATAGACCTACAAAATTCTACACTGTAAATGGGAAGTCTGAATGCTTTACAATATAATAATTGTAAATGTTGTGTAAATAATTTTATATAATAGATATTATTAACACTTTGTGTTTTGGAAAGTTTTTATCCCGTGCGAGTGCGACCAAGTGTGAAAAGAATAAATCTGCGACACTGATGACAGATTAAAACAAATCGTTAATTTCATTGTTTTTTATTTATAAATAATTCGTATTTACATTTCAATATAATTATTTAAATCTTGTAGAAATTCTCTAAAAAATTAATTATGGTATTCATTTTTTGTTTATTAATAATATTTAAATTAAACATTTTTCTATTAGAAGGTGCATTTGTGTTTTATAGTGGTAGTAGTGTATTAGTGTAGTAGTATATTTTTCCTAAGTAAATATTATTCATAAGGAGTAACTGTTTGAAACCTGATTAAAATTTTAGTTTTGTCAAAGTACCTACCTATATTATTACGTTTTTACATAACGAGAAAAACAATTTCTCGGAAGTCTTGGAGTGGTATTTTATATATATTAAATATTGTAAATTAAGTACTACCTATGTGTTGCAAAACTATATAATAAAAAAAAACGTAACGTTTCAGATGTGATGGAGTTGGCCATATAGCTCGTGATTGTTCTCAATCTGCTAATGAACCATCATGTTACAACTGTCGTAAAACTGGGCATTTGGCTCGTGACTGCCCAGATGAACGTGCAGAACGTGGATCAGGTGGTGGTGGTGGTGGTGGCGGCTCTACTTGTTACAACTGTAATAAGGTTGGGCATTTCTCAAGAGATTGCATGGAAAGCAGGTAACGATCAAATGATTACTATTGGTGTTTATTAACAACTTTGGAAAAAAGATTTCTTTAACATATCGAATATAATTTTTATAATTCTCATTCTTTGTACGTTTAAAATCCTAAACCTCATGTGTTAGTAGTACAGAAGATTATTGTTTCTTATATATAATGTAAGTTTGTGCAATGCGAATGAATAATAAATAATAATTATGATTTTGTTTTAGGAACGGTAATGGAAACTATTCAGCCCTTTGTCGTAACTGCAATGGTTCTGGACATATGGCTCGTGATTGTCCAGAGGGTAACAAACAAAGTTGTTACAATTGTGGTGAACAAGGTCATTTGAGCCGTGAATGCCGCAAACGCAACTAGTTCCCGGTGCTTGAACACACCTAAACTAATTATCATATTTTTCAAATTTACAGCCAGCAAAAAAAAAAAAAAAAAAAAGAACAAGGATTTACATAACTTGGGGAAAAGTGATTATAAAGTCTCTTTCCTAATAATATTCTTGTTAAAAATATTTGTCTATAAATAATGATGGCATTAAAAATTTTTTTTTAAATTTTGTGTTCGCAATACATTTGTGACAAAAAATTATATTCTAAACATCTATATTTATAATTAAAGATGACATTTATTAAATACCCGATAAATCTGCTGTTATTAATGTTAAAGTCACTTCCTAAATATATATATATATATATATATATATATCAATCAATGACAATATTTAAAAATAAATACACTGCACATATTTTGTGTTAATTCTGTTTCTTTACTTGATTTTGTAAACAAGTCTTTTTTTCTAAAAGATATGTAATAATATGTATGTAAAGGATTTGTTATTGTATTGGTCTTGGTTTTTTTTTTTTTTTATATATATCTATAATCAATAAAGCCTGGCTACATAGAGTTGACATTTTTATCAATTAAGTGAACATTTTATTGTTGTACCTTATAAACTTGCCAACTAAACAATGTTGTTTGATTTTAATATCGTTTTTATTCAAAACAAAAGAATTTATGATTACGAAATTATTCACGTCAGTTGGTTTTAGGCGAGATTTGTAAAAACTGTTAATCAGTAACATAATTTTTTTTTTTTACTCTATTATTTAATTTCATCATTAAAAAATCGCATGTGATATGAAATATTGGTGCGATTAAAAGAAACTCCCATTTTGTAGAATTTTATTCTATATATGTTTGTTTCATGTTTAAAAACTAAATGATTTTGATGTATTTTTGTGATAAACATACGCGTTTTTTATATTTCGAACTTAAACATTTTTGATTATTTTTTTTTGCGAGGATTTTATGCTATTTATAATTCTTTAAAGATCAATTCCTGATTCGTACCTAAGAAAATTAAAAATATTTTTATTTAATAAATTCCCAATCACACAGAATACTCTGTAGGCATTTTAATTGGCTTTTTTTTAACTGTCATTAAACTTCAACACATAATACTATATAAACAAATCGACATAATTTGTAACTGTAAAATAATAAGTTAAAAATTTAATTTTATATATATATACCATATATATAAAAAATTGTTTTTAATCAATAAATAATATGGTGTTGAGATTTAAAACAAAAAATTTTTTTTGTTAATTGTTATTTATAAGCATAATAAAGACTTGTTCTTTCATAATATTACTACATGCATTTAGATATAAATTACATATTATTGTTGATTTATACATTACAAACTACCATTATTTCAGAAGCCTGAAATTTGTATATATATATTTTTTTTTTTCTAATGTAATTTTCGTATAAAATTGTTTGGTTTTATAACGAATGGAAAAAAAAGAATCAATTCAAATCGGTTTCGATCTATATTTAATACTTTTTGACTAAATGTAAATGTACTTAAGTGAACAATTTGGTTTTATGATTATATTGTTGGAGTTAACGAATAACACGGATATCAATGATATGACATTAATATTTATCGTAATCTATAATATTTCAAATCTTTTTACAGGACTGACAAATTATAAAATGTACGACTTGTAGTTGTTTTTTTTGTCGAAAAGTTTTATTTTAATATAATTGCCAGTGTAATAATAATTTTATTGTTGGAGAAAAGATTTTCATTTTTGTTGTTTGAGGAAAGGGGAAAATTGAATGAACACTACGATAAAATCTGTTTGTATTGTCATATTTATTGAAATTAATAACGTTCTTATTCGAGTTTCGAATAATAAAATAATTGAATAGACATTATAGTGTATTCAGATACCAGCAGCATGTAATTTATTTCACAGAAAATCTCTAATAAAGATTAATGGAAAAAAAACAAAGGATATTGCATCGTGGAGACGAAAGTGTGTCAGTAGTTTGCTTAGAATTTGGGAATAAATTGGTATTCAGTCTGTGTATGTTTATATATATATAAAAAAAAGAAAAATATGTGGCCTCATCGTGCGCAACGAGATGAGAAAATGGTGAAAATTGAAAATCTTATCGAACTATGAAGTTTGGTACAACTAAAAGAAATTTCCGATAACTTTTTATGAATTCGATAATTTGTACTTATTTTTTTTTTTTACAAAATTAGTCTAAATAATTATTCGCACATAAATTATGTTTTCTTTATGAAAATAAAAAACTGATATTACATCAATGTGAAATGTTTTTACAATCAATTTACTATTATTAGTTAAATATTATGTTAATTTATAAACGCAGAATTTAAAAATAAAAACGACAACACATTGACCACTGTCTATATATATATATTTATATTATTAAAATTTAGTATTTGGAATATTTTTCGTGGAGTATACAAAATTGGTACTTAGAGAATATATTTAATATTTTTAAAATTATATTTTTGGAAGTATTTCATCCAGTCTGTAGTAAAGGAGGCATGTATTGTGTATTAAAATCTTTTTTTAAATTATATCGGCATAACTTTTTGTTTATAAAATCATAATGTATATAATAACAGTGTAAACAGAACGTAATCACACAATCGACCAACAGTGGAGGATAAAAAGGAAAACGTAATAAATAATTCTTTGTATTAATTCGATTTTTTGATGAGCAAAAAATTGTTTTTAAACGACGTATCGGCACTTTTATTTTATATTACAATGCAGTTGAATTCTCACAAACCTTACAAGCCATCGAGTACTTTTCCTGCTGTGGGCCAGCTCCCACACTTCACTGTTCGCATTAATGTTCTTATGTTGTGTGTGTGAGAGTCCGAGTGCCTCTTGCCACGGAATGATTATCTTCCGTTCGGTTATATCCGTTGAAAGGAAATTAGGTTCTGTGTTCAGTCATAAAAGAATACTCAATACACTGGAGATATATAATCAAGAATAATATTTATTATCCGAGTCATTGGATTTATAATATATACTTGGACTATTATTGTCACTTATAATATGATCTCGTTTCGATCCGGCAACACTTGCCTCACTTTTATTACAATATTACAAATATTATTACAACGGCCATAGTAGTATTCTTATATCTGTGATGATTACATCAACTCCCAGCGTCGCTTTCACAGATGCTCGATGCATGGCTGACGGTATGTCTACTGTTGTCTAAACACAGGTATTTTGAAATTTTTGTGTCAAACCGTATACCTACCGTATAAAACCAGTGGTGTGTACAGCTCAAAATATTTGAATAGGCCTGTTGTGTTCTGTACTGTATTAGAGTGGAAAGATGATTTGGCCTAGGATACGAGGAGCGAATTTTCCTATATTGGTCACTGTACAGTTTCTGTAAAATAGACAATATTTTTATTATAGGAACAAGGATTAAACGTGAACGACCTTTCAAACATAAATTTCATCAAAAAATATAATAATAATAATTATTACACCATTTGTTTAATCAATAGTAGAAAAAAAAATGAGACTAATCATATTATTCTGCCGGTCAGACATGATAAGTAATATAACACAGAACATGGAAAATATTTAAATTTATTAAAATATTAAATAATATTATAATACAATACGGTCTATACAATGACTAAACCATATCTGATACATTTTGTACTAAATTAATTTGTATAATATTTAATATTATTATTATTTTATATTATTTAATATGAGGGCCTTAACAGTTCAAATAAAAATTGGGTAGGCCCCGGCATTGTCGGCCTACCCTGTAAACACGCCACTGGTAAAAACCGTATGATACGATATATACCGTAAAAACGAATTTTGGATAAAAAGATTTTATTACGATGAGCGCTTTTATTATCATTATTTTTTTTGTTGTCCAAGCAACTTATTTACAAAAAATTTTGCCGCAATCAAAAAAATAACAAGAGACTTCTTTTTTTTTTTTGGTATATGTATGAGGCTGCCCCATATGTATTAGGAATTGTATGAGATATATTTTTGGTTTTATAATAATAATAATAATAATAATAATAAAATACTATATTTTTGTCGTCTCGTTTTGGCGTTGCTTTGTACCGCAACGGTCATCGGCTAATGCCCACGAAGCACAATAAATCGTTATAATAAAAACACTACCAGACTCCCAAAGTGGACTCACTATATACTTTTCTATAAAATACGATCGAATCGAACAAATGTATAAAACCTGGTTTCGTTGTGATCGTATAACCCGCTGCCGCAATACGTAATAAAGTAATTATTTTAGTACGGGTACCAGGAAAAGCGTTTTAAAAATATAAAAATTATTATAGTTTTTAATTTAAATAACGAAAAAATCGATTCCAACAACGACTGAGAAAAGACGGTAATAATAAGTTTTTTTTTTTAACAATTTTAATTTGATTACATAATAGCGATGGGATTTTTAGTGTGAAAATGAGTACACGGAAAAATAACGCATTTTTTTTTTACATTATATTGCGTCCTCCTTTTAATTTTTTTCCAATTCAAGCACTGTGGAATATCATGTTAATTTATTTATGTTTAATTTCAGTTTACTTTAGAAAAATCCACCCAAATTTGTGAAATCACGATGATAAATTATGTATTATACAGAGAATCGACGTTAAAATGACTCATTTTGGTATGAAAATTACAAGATGTGTAGAATATGAGAGTTAAAGTCTCGTTCAACAATGTTTTTTTTTTTTTTTTAAAGAATAATCGTTTCTGCTAAGACGCTCCTAAAACTGTAATTATTATTATTATTATTACTTTTTTTTTCTGTCAATAATGTAGTGTAGCTTAAAATATAATATTCGCTTATTCGGTAAAATCACTCGGGATTACGAACTTGGAAATAATTTCACGCAATACTAATCGTTTAAATGTCCAAGTATTTCACTCCGGGTTCGTATTAGAATTTTAGTGTTTTTTTCTTTATTTTGTTTTTAAATCGATTTTTCGAAATACAAAAGGCGAACGTTTGAAATTCGGTATTTTTTTTTTTTGATTTAAACTCAATGTCTGTAGTGTATACAATACATATAATTTCTGGAACGTTCACGATTCAAATCATCTGTTCGTATATTACACGCCGACCTAAACCCGATTTTTATTAATTTAAAAATTGTGTATATTGGATATTATTATGATTCCCTCTATTCTCATATAGTAAAACCGGTGTTGGCCGATTGAATTGAATGATGATGCTGGTATATATATATATATATATATAAGACAGCGCAAGATCCAATTGCATCATATTTTACGACACTGAACTTTTTCTTAAACGCCAGCAACAGGGTCATGTCAATAACAATTGATATTTATCGAAAAAAAAAAACGTACCAAATTGACTATATAAGATCACGAGTTTTATATATTGTATAGTTCTTTTTCGAAACATAAATAATCATTTCTATATATGTTTGTTTTATACATATATAAATATTGTTTTTCACACAAAAATAATATCATCTCTAATAACACTACGTAAAAAAAAAGAGAAAAAAAACATTTACAAAGTTAATAACATTTATGTATAGACACAAATAACAATATAATATTATAATATATATAAATTTCTCTGTTTTAAAAATAAATATTCTTTAATATGGTTACAAAATTACAATATATAATAATTTACGCGATAATTTTTTTTTTTTAAACCAATAATAAAACGTGACGCTTAAATTCTATAAAATATTAGGTATTTAATCATTATATTCATATGTATATAGTGAGCTCTGTTTTCATTCTTTAAACGTATAAATTATACATACATACATATATATATATATATATATTATAATAATAAAAATAGTTTTAGAGAGAAATAATAATAATAATAATAATGATGGGAGACTGGAAAGGGATATTTTGATATTACGATGAGGTGTGTTGATATTACAATACGAGGGGGGCTGTTCAAAAAGTAATTGAAAACTTCGAAGGGGGTTACGCTTTAGAAAAATAAACGTGTCGATTTGAACGAATAAATAGACCGTTTCGGTAGAGCGTTCTTTTACCTTTTTAAACAGCACTCACGTATGGGAGGAGACACGTGTGATTTTTTTTTTTTACCAAAAATATCATCGACATATTATAAAATAAAAATATGTATCGTAGAGGTAGACATATATATATATATATAAAATTTGTGTGCATGTGTATAAAATATAAAAGAATACGTTTGTCGATTCCGCGTACGTGGAACGCGTTTACGAAAATCGTGTAAAGTTTGCACTATGAAACAAACCCACGATTTCAAATCGAAAAATTCACGATGGCGGGAAGAGGACGGGATGGTGGAAATCGATCGAAATAATACATTTTTTTTCTTCTTCTCTTTCTCTTCGGAATCACAATATTACTACAAAATAATCAGTCTAAACGTATAATAATAACACATTTATAAATATAATAATATAATATAATCAGAAAACAATAAAAATAATAATATATAAATCGCGGATGTCTGGAATGTCGAGGAGACGTGGATAGAATTATAATAATAATAATAATAAAAAAAATATTAAAAATTTCAAATTTCTTTTACGAATAAAACACACACACACACATGTAGATTCACATATAGATATTGCAATAATTTGATGATTATTATTATTATATAATTTATTTAATTGTAGAGCACCGGCGGTAATGATGTATAATTGTAAAATAAAAAACTGTACCATAATAATATAATGTACATAGATATAGAGACACGAGTTATTTCCACACATGTAGGGGGATATATAACGAACGATTTTTTTTACGTTTCTTCTTTTTCTTTTAATTAAATTTATAATAATAATAATAATAATAAAAATAATAAACATATGCTGGCAAACGAGCATTAAAAATGTGTGCGCGAGTATTGTATACGCAGTGCTATGGCAATGGTCTTTAAATCAAACCGTCGGCTTATTATATGCTGCGCATACCAGGAGCAGGATGAGAGAGGTCGGAGGAAAAAGGAAGAAAAGGACCGTTTCAAAACGGAGGACGAGAGGATACAAAAAAAAAAAAAAAAAACAAATGCAAAAACAAATACGAAAAAAAAATGGCAAAAAAAAAAAGAAAAAAAAAAAAATGGTTTTTCTCTATGGTCGTGTAAATGACGACGACGTCGTTACGGTTGGACAATCAAGCGCGATCAAGCGGTCAAGCGGCCGGCCACGACGAGTCGGGTTGCGACAGATCGATGGAATCGCATTCGGGCGGCGGCCGTTTGGAACTGGCCGCGCTGGTGGCCAGGCTGCTTTCGATGCTGTCGAAGAATAACTCGTCGTCGTCGTCGTCGTCGTCATCGCAAAGTCGGGCGGCCGCGGTGGCGATGGAATCGGGAGGTTCTTGGACTTCGTCGACCGCCGGCAGAACCGTCTTCTTGTTGTCCATCAAGCAACGGCTCTGTCGGACCAGGTTACGGCGTCGGAAAAGTTTCTTGGCCGGCTGTACACGGATGCGCGGCAGCAAAAGCGGGAAAAAAAAACAAACAAACAAACAAAAACCGGTAAAAATCACGTACACATATTTTATATAAAAGTGTTGTTGTACAACGAAACGAGCTAGCGGAAAAAAGCGTTAGGGCCGGTTAGGGTTTAAAAAAAAAAAAAAAAAAAAAAAAAAGAAAAAATTCGGAGACATCCAGCGGATTATTCGTAATAAATATAAAAACATTTATATATATATATATCATAGGCGCCAAGTTTCAAAAAAATTTCGTACGGTAGCGAACTTAACAGATCTTGATAATGCGTTCTACTGGAACGTATGAGGAGCAAATTTCAGAAGAAAAAAAAAACGATTCGCTAATTCAATATAGTTCGTGTGCGACAGTGAATTATTATTATTTTTTTTTTAATATAAACGTCGTGTACACCTCAGTATTGATTTGCGGATTACTCATGTTCGTGTCAAAAATGCTAAAACTTATTTTCACGGGGCGGCGGTGGCCCCGTCACCGCTCCCCTGTGTACACTCAGCGCCAACGATACATACGCTTTAAGAAGCTATTCGCCGCACGCAGTTTTTGTCAAAAACGTTATACTATCACCACCACCACCGCGTTACGATGCCACACGCACACGGGGTCGCTTCTTAAAACGAACGGATGTATAAATACACACAATAAATCGTTATTGTTACCGCGACTATAAAAGCAAGGACTCGGCCAAACGTGTTTTCAACTGTTTTAAAATAAATTAAATCGTCGAGGGGATTGGGTTGGAAGCGAGTGTTTGTTGTTGTTGTTGTTCTCTTCGTCTTGCTCACACGAATCGTAGAATAAAAAAAAATAAACGTTTCGTACTTCCAACGCGTGTGCCAATATACGTTGGAAGTACGAAACGTTTGTTTTATTATAACGATTCGTGCGTGTGACGGTGTGGGAGGAGAGAAAATACTCGCTTCCCCAATCCTTGCCACTCATTTAAACAAAAAAAAAAATCTTGCCGCAATCAAAATAGTAACGAGAGACAGTTTTTTTTTTTTTTTTTTGGTATATACATATGGGCTGCCCCATATGTATGAGATATATTTTTGGTTTAATAATAATAATAATAAAACACACGTATTATTCGATTACGAATTCGCTTGGAATAACGCCGTCGCGGCGATTTATGTATTTATACTCTCGTACACGTCATACACGAGTGTGTTTTATATTGTCATTATCACGCGTTGTGTAACGCGAAGCAGGACCGTTACACGGTGGCGAGCACACAACGCGTATAGAAAAAAAAAATAAATATATATATATTTATATTATATAAATAATATACGCCGGCGAAAGTCTCTCGCGTTTTGCATAGTTATTTTATAATAATATAATAATGAAACGGTCACGGGCTTCGGTCACTACTTACACACGCGCGCGCGTTAGAATATTATTCATATAAAATATTATTATTATTATTATTATTTTCTTTTATAATATATAAAAGAATACGCGCGCACACAATCCGAGTACACGGACAGGCCTCCCCCCCTCCACCGGTAGGAGTTGTGACGATTATTTTTATATTATTATTATATTAACGTGTGTTTTATAATGTAGTTTTCGTATACGCGCGTAATCGATTTAATTGCGACACGATTTTCTTTTTTCTCCAACAGATTTTGAATCCAACGCGTCAACAAAAAACCTAACAGCTGTGTACAAACACGGGTGGTGGTATATATATATATATAGTACAACAATCAGTTTTTTTTTTTTTTACGAAACCAGCGCATTAAAATACACGTGTGTACAACACACACGCACACAGAGAAAAAAAATCGTTATACCCGACCACCACGAACAATTCCGCAGAATAAAATTTTCTTTTCACGTAGTTTTTTTTTTTTTTTTTTGATTATTTATCGACGACGGAAATAGCCGAACTAGTAGCAAATCACGATTCTACGACGTTCCAATCGCAAACGGTACGTTTTCGAAAACTTAAAAAGTAACAAAATTTAAGGAAAAATAATAATAATAATACGACTTTGTGTAATTTTTCTTTAAAATATAAACTGAATATTTAAAAGCGTTGTCCGTCTTCGTCGACGAAAAGTATTTGAAATAAAATAAAAAATTCCGCGAAGTACGTATAGAATCCGAGGGGAGGGGGGGGGAAACGAATACACTTTGCGAAAAACATCGCCCGAGAAAAACCGGAATATTTTGTAAGAAAAAATGTACGAAGCAAACGGAGGGGAATTCTTTTTTGTTTTCTTCTCTCGCTTTGGTCGACCGATTCCAATTTATTTCCGCGGTAATTACCCGCCGCCGGTTCGGATACCTCGGTCGCGGTCACTGTTACGGAGAGAAAACAACTGCAGCAACACAACTACCGTAACGCGTCGTGTAACACACACACATGCGCGCCTGCGAAATTTCGGATTGAGAAACAAACGGCGCCAGAAGCGGTTCTCGTTACCGGGACGGACGCGGCGCGCGGCGAGAAAAATCAAAAAATGTCCGTTTGTTTATCGCGGTGTTACACGTCATGTGTACGAGATGAAATAATCCCTGAACGCGAGTCGGGCAGAGAGCTCGTTTAAAAACGCTCCGGCGGTAAACCCGCGGAAACGTTTATTTATCCCGTTTTGTTAACCGTTCGTAGTGTAACGTCACACACACACACACACAAATCTCGTTCGTGCGTGCGAGACGCGGATTTTTTCAAAGACGGTTAAAAACGTTTTTCATAATCATTTCTGATAAGACGAAAAATTTGTAACAATTATCGTCAAGGGGTATACGAAAAAAAAAAAAAAGTGTTTAAGCGGTCTTCGATAAAGTCCATTTTTAACCGTATTCGGGGGCAGCTTTTGGTTGAACGAAGAGAGAGAGAGAGAGAGAGAAAAACGTTTTAACGCGCGAGACAACGGCCGTAGAAAAAAAGAGCAAAAAAAAAAACAAACGCTGCGACGACGAAAAAACTCGGTTTGAAGAAATCGCGCGGAACGAGAGAACATTTTGTATATCGATTGGAACGTATTATTACGGAAATTATGAGCGGAGAACTAAATTACGCGAACGAAATGTCGAACAATTATTAAAAACGTATGAATTGTTATATTATTATTATTTTTTTTTTTTGCGAAAAACGGACTATTCAAATAATCGACTACACTACGCGAAAGCGTACGAGTCGTTCAGAATATTAAAAAAAAAAAGAAAAAGGAATACGTTTTTTTTTTTTTTTTTAATACACCTCGTAAATACGTTATGGCGTACATAAATTATACGCAATGACGATTTTTTTTACAAAAATATAATATACGTACACTTCGAGTGCACACCACCATCGGGAGAAATTTGTACGGGGCTTTTTTTTCCCTTTAGAACGCGCGTATAAAATATATCGGACGAGAAAATTACACTCGGACCACATGCGTTTTAAGTATGTAGTTAACAGACGAAAGAAAACGTTCTCGGAAACGTGAAAATGAGTAATAATTTTAAGCGCGTTATAAAAAACGAATAATACACATACGTATTAAAAAAAAAAAAAAAAAAGAAAAACTTTTTGTAAAGATTGTTTGGTTATAACGTAAGATTTTACACGTAATCAACGGGAAAATAAAACACGTAATTTATTAAAGTGTGTACAAAAAACACGGAAAATTCGTTAAAAAAAAAAAAAACTAATAAACCGCGTGAACCGATTAAAAAAATTATGTATAAAATATATTATTATTATTATTATTATTACTACTACTACAGGAATTTGGTGAACATCTCTGCTGGGCACGCCACACGGGGCGTCGACACCGACAAAAAAAAAAAAATAAACCGCACACGACATCTGACAGGGAATCGAAAACGAAGAAAGTTTTAGTCATTGCGGCCAATCGCGTGATACTTACACGACAACAGCGGCGGTAGACGCGAGGAGTCTGCGAACACGATAATGCACCACCACCGGACGATCTCATCTCGCCGCGTATATTACTATTATTATTATTATAAGAGATGAACGCGCGCGTGTAAGTAATGATGATTTCCGGTTTTAAAAATACACACACACATCACACCGGAACAAATATCGGTCGCGAACGGTTCGAAACAGTCGGTGTAATGATTTTCTTACTGTGCTCCTGAGACGAGGACGTTAAGAAGACGGGGTGTGTGAGCGTGGAGTTAATGCAGAATGAGATGTGATGGATAATGCGTTGCAAGGGCAGGAGCGGGAGTCTGTTGCGAAGAAAACGAATAGGTACGAGAGACGATGGTGTTGATTACGTGTTATGCGGCGGAGGCTGTGTTAGTTAGATGATGCGTTATGGACGTCGAGGGGAAAAGAGAAATTGATACGAAAACGATGGCGTGTACGAGTGTACGAAAAGGACTAGGGTGGTCCATCCCCGTCGTTTTTACGCGAAACAAATAATTCGTTTATCTGCGAAATGCATAAAATTACAAATCTAATAAAAAAAAAGAAAAATTGAACTTTTTGCAATAAATTTAGTGAATTTAGCTAAAAAGAAAAAAAAACCCTCTCGCTGATAATTAGTCGCGATAATTATATTGTCTATTGACTTTTCGACAAACCGTCCCTTTATTGGCTTAATTTTATTTAAATTATCCGTGACGAGGATTGCGGCGGTACGCATCGCATATAAATATTTTTATATATACGTAAAAAAAAAAAAATATTATTAACACAATATAATATGTTCGAAAAACAAATGCGAGGAGATTTCTTTTCTAAAAACTGGGCTGTTTTGAATTATTTTAAACGGGGCGGGGAAAAAAATGAATACCACGACGATGCCACAACATCGTACGCGTAGAAATCGCTATTAAAAAAAATAATCTTATACAACACTGGCTCGAAACTAAAATTATATGTATTATATATATAATATTATAATTATATATATATATATAATTCATCTCGTTACACGGAGGAAAAAACGGCGATAATAATCGTTATTGTTGTTTCCGAAAACGATATCGAAATTGCAGGGTTAAAAATAACGAGAAATCGCGTGGGCGGAAAACGATCGGAGGAGGAATTATTATTTCGTTGCTGACAAATATAATATAATATATACGTACGACATGCAGTTATGTAGGCAATAATATATCGATGTGAAAACGTATTTTCTCTTTCCAACCATATATAGATTATGATCTAAAAAAAGAATCGTACTTACGATGTAAATCCTAAATGTAAATTCGATATCCGATTTGTCCGGTTACGCGGAGCCCGAGCGCATTTTTCTATTTTTCAATATAGAAAATTTTATAATAAATACATAATGTTTATATTGAAATATTCACAACGCGCGTTTACAAATATTGTATAACGAAAACCGTACACGAAGAATATGCTTTTAGTTTTTGTAAATTTTTTCAACACGTAACGATGCTGTAACGAACAAGATTAATCTGAACGATTCAGCAGAGAAAGGATGTCTTTAAAAACACGTTTTTTTTTTTTTTTAATAGGATTTCAAACGCGGTCGATTACGAATTTATTACGAAAACGTCGTTGCTTTCGTCGAAAATTATCACAAGAGTTGTAAATGCAAACAAAGTATGACGACTGTTCAATGACACTCGCGGTACGCGAAGTTTATTGTAAAAGGAAAGAATGAAAAAAAAAAAAATCTCTAAATTACTTTCGGCAATTGCAAATCAAAATTCCTGAGTTGTTCAATAGTATTACACTTTAATGCGATAATGGTCTCGTGTGAAATGTCCACGTCATTTGTAGGTCGTAGAGAGGCGAAAAGAAAAATAACACACAACGTTTCTCGTTTTCACGTATCTATTTCATTGGGGAAACAATAATCGAAGAACCTAAAACGGATTATACTATTATATAATATTTTAATTTATCCCGCCATCGAAATCCATCCATTGAAGTATATTGCTCAATCGACGGGGGGGTTTTTTTTTTTTTGATCTAATTCGATTAACACGCGCGCTGTCGGATTTCAGTATAAATTGGATTCAGGAAATCCGAACTTCGAAAGACGCGTATTGTAAACTTACGTTCTTACACAATTCCGAATTTCGATATTTTATTTATTATTATATATTATTTTTCTTTTTATCGAAATCTGTCCATGGCACAAGACTCGCGTGAATTTTTCCAGCAAAAATAAAAAAATCCTGCTTTTTTTTCTTACTCATTTAAAACAGGAGCAAATAACTTCATAAACGACACTCGTCGGGTAATTGAAAACGTATCGGGAATTTCGAAAGGAAGTGATTCTGGGATACGCGCTGTAATTGTTACGTCTTTCGGAATTTTTTTTCTAGAATCTAACTATAATTATTTGAATAAACTTTCGATTAGAAAATTATTTGATTGAAAAAAGTCATAGAATACACGTTTATTCTAAAACGTTTTTTGTTTTGTTGAAAATTCATCGATATAATTTCATTCGGAGTTGTAATCCCAAAACGAATTCTCGACGTTTTTAATTGTCTCGAATCACGCGTCACACGTAAAGCATCAAAAGTACTCGTATTATTGTTTTCCATAAGACTTTTCTGTAATAATACACATCTCTATACGTGTTTTTTTTTTTAATTTTCGAAGGGGAAATTCGCGAAGAAAACGTGGCGATTTTCGATTAGTAATTGTAGAAAAAGAAAAGATTTTCTATATAACAACCGGCACAAAGTGGCAAACGAAATGTGTGATATACGACGGGGGAAAAGATACCATCGTGGATGGATATAATAACACATCGTCGATTTCGATCAAAAAAATAAAATAACAATTTTCTTCATCTCCGTCATTTCGAAATCGAAAACGCGCGTATACGCGAAATTCGATTAAAATAATGTTATTGTATGCACTGCTAAATGACGACCGTCTTTTATCGACACACATTTTTCTTGGCCGTTGTCGACCAAAATATATTCACAAAATTATTCCGTTTTTCATCACTTTTTAAACAAATTTTTCTTTTTTTATGAACCTCTCTACTCGTAATACGTTAAAAAAATCGACTTTATATTTCAAATCCAATAAACCAATTTTAAAATTTTCTTTTTTTTTTTAAAGACATTTTATACACCCCTGCACAGTACACAGCGGCGGCGAATACACTGACAACTCGTCCTTGATTCGCGTATAGAGCGCGAATAATGGAATAAAAAGCGAAATTATTGTTATAAATAATAATAATTATATCGCGTCGTATGCACGCGCGGAGATGACTAACTACGGAGCCTTGGCCAGTTCTCTCGCCCATCAATTTATTATTATTATTATAATAATAAAAAAATAGCGCGCGTGCAGCGTTCGCTTTAAAACCCGCGTGGACGCCAAAAAAAAAGAATTAACAGACCGTGGCGCGTTGAAACATATCATTACGACGCGCGCGCACGTCATTGTCCGCGGCGAACGTTCAATTGAAAAATAATAATAATAATAATAATAAAACGCGAACCGGCGAACCGATAAAATACAAAAACAAACAAACAAAACCGATTTAAAAGTTCGAAAAATATACGCGCCGGCGCGGCGTTTGTCGGTGACAAAAAAAAAATAATAATAAATTGTCCAACGGCCTCGTTCGCACACAAATCCATCCAGCGCACGTATAAACGAGGCAACACAACCGCACCGCCAAGAAGTTCCAAGGTGAATAATCGAAATGAAAACTTGTTGGATTTATCGAAAGAAGAGAAGAAAATGTTTCTGGCGTTTTTTTTTTTTTTTTATAACGAAAATACGAAATACGAGGATGGAAAAAAATTAATGTTTTTTTTTTAACCTCTTTCTTTGGTAAATTTAATTTCTTAACCGTTCGATTTTCCTGCAGTGTTTTTCGTTCGAATTACACCGCACGATCGTTTCAAACGTGTTAATTTATAAATAATAAACAACCATACACGGTAACGAGCGGCAACGTTGCGTGAAATACACGTTATAGGTAGGCAAAAACGTGCATTCGTTGCTTTAAATATGACGACTGGTATACCACCACCGCACACACACGTTTTCGAAAATAATTACAAGTTCGACTTTACACTGTACTACGCGATTTAAGACACATTTTTTTACAGATTTATTTTTCAACAAATCATCGCAGCATTTTTTTACACTAAAAAACCCTGTAAACCGATATAAATTTTTTACACTCGCGCAATAATCGTTAAGCGTAAAGACGACAAAGAATTAAGGAAACGATTCTTTTGTCGACGAGACACTTATTTAAAAAAAAAAATCGAATTTTACGATTATCAAACAAAAAAAAAAAAAAAATGTAATTTTAATTACAAAAAAAAATTTGCGCGCGTACAATTGACGGGAAAATCACAGAACGAATATGACGACAACAAATCGTTGACAATAGTTTAAATATACGCGGTTATAAAATATTTATATTACAAAGCATGAATAAAATTCATAAAAGCACGGGGTGAGGGATGTGTATAGCATGCAATAAGCCAATAATTCTTCTACAAAGAAAAATAAAAACCCTTAAAAAGTACACATACACATATATATATATATATATATATGTTTAGTTAGAAGTTATTAAATAAAATTTGAAACTTAGTAAAGAAAAAGGAAAAAAAAAAAAAGAAAGAAAGATAATAGTAAAAACAAACAAAAATATTTATCATTATATCAGACTTACGGGTGTTTCGGCCGACTTGAGTCGTCGCGTGTATGTGTGTGGGTGAGGAGCGTGGCAACAACGATATAATTTTTGAAACATATATATATATTATGTATACGTATATATATATATATATGGTTTTTTTTTTGTTTTATTGTAAAATCCAAAAGAAAGCGAAACAAGCACACGTCGAAAAGCCAATTTTATTTTTCGGTATATGTATTTATATATATATATGTATATAACAAAAAAAAAAAAATATATTTTTTTTCTCTTCGCGAGACACACACATCATTTCTTTAAAGTGACTATACGTGTGTGTATATATACATATATATATATGATAATTTTGTTACGATTTATCAATACTATTTGAAAATAAAACATGCTAGTGTCGACGCGACAACGGTGAGACAGACACCTTTTACGTATCACGAATGTAACGTTCGTACGGCGCGGTGGTGTGTGTGTGTGTGTGTGTGTCGTATACGATTATATATATTATAAAAATTATACAAAAATAAAATAATAATACAAAAGTATACACACACACGCGCGTGTACTTGTTTGTGTATATATATATATATATATGCGTATACAAAAAGCTTTCCGTTAGGATTTCCGAATCCAACTGTTAAGTATGTTGGCGAATCTCTTGGTCGGCCGTACCTTATTGGTATCGTCGGTCACGGTCTGGTGATGGGAGGACGCGCCGCCACCGGCCCTGTGTAGGTCTTTGGCGCCGGTGGAGGCCGCGGCCGTTACCGAATTGACCGCGGAGGCACGCTGATGGTGGTGGTGGTGGTGATGGTTTTGCGATTTGGCACGCGTCAACGACGACGCCCCGCCGCCACCGTTTGCCGAGTCCCTCCGGGCCCTGTGCTGTTTCCCGTTGTCCTGCAACGAGTCCTGTTTCGCGGCGGCCGGCCCGCGCTGTTTGCCACCGCCGCCGCTGCCACTGCCGATGGACGATGCGCCGCCGCAACTCTTGTAACCGTTATTGATCGGGTCGCAGTTCCGGGGCAACGACTGGTCCGACTTGCACTTGTTCCACGACGGGTACGGGTCCCTGGCTTGGCCGTGCTGCTGCTGGTGTTCGCGGTACGATGACGGCGGCCTGGGCATCGAGTACGACGGTTTGACCACGGGGATTTTGCTCGGTTGGCCGTGCCGCTGGCCGCCGCCGCTGCGAGCCTGATGCGCCGATTCGGTGCTGCTACTGCCGCCGTTCTCGTCCTGATGTTGGTGGTGAAGATTGTTGTCATCGCTGTTGTCTCGGTGCAGGTGCAGGTGATGGTGGTGGTGTGAAGACATTTGCACCGTCGAAGACGGAGTCCCCGGCAACGCGATCTGAGGTAAGATCGGGTTCGATGGCACCAGGTCTAACCACTGGTTGGTGGCGGTGACGGTCGTGGCGGTGTTCGCGGACGACGACGTCACGACCGTCGTCCCCGATAGTCCCGATACAGGCCCGTGTTGCTGTTGTTCCTGGTGCAACTGCAACAACCTCACTCGGGCCATTGTCCCTTCCAGCTCTATTCGTTTCTCCTCCAGCTAAAACAAACACACATACGCATACACACGTATCAAATACACGTTGTGATCACATGTATCCACCCCTCCCCCCCCAAATATTCTGTACGGTGTACTCACTTGAAATTTCAGTTCCTCGTTGTCCTCTTTGCTCTTGTTCAGCTCGTTGGAAACGTCGCTTTTCGACTTGGTCAGTATTTCCATTTGACGGACAAGATTCTAAAGGACAAAACAATTTTTTTTTTATGTTATTATATTATATGAAATCGCCCGTATATATAATAATATATATGGAATTTTATCCGTGAATTTTTTTCGACTAAAGTATTATTTTATTTTCTAAACAGGCTTGCGCTCGACCGCGCAACAATCAACAATATCGCATATATATAGAAAATTTAAAGAGAAAAAAATGTCTCGGTTCGAGTTCATTGGATATCGTTAGATATTTGTGAATCTGAAATGCTTTTAAATCTGAAAGCAACGACCACCGATCGTTAGGTTAGGTTTGCTCCTTCCCCCTAAAAAAAAACAACCCCTTCGACCAGACGGAGGAATAGAATTTGTATTATTGAAACGTCAAATACCATCAAAATGCGAATATATGTAACACAGTTTTAGTGGCGACCGTATCCCACACCTCCTCCTCTCAAATAAACATTCCTGGTGAGTATAAAATCGTCACGGACGTTTTTCGAGACGACAAGTCGACCATTATTGAAACTGACGCGCGCACGCGACAAATAATAATAATAATAAAGCGTAATCTTATAAAAAAAAAAAAAACGCAAAACCCCGTCATGGCCAATGTCATCGAAACCCCACAACAATATAAATTTCACAATAAAAACTTATACAGAATCCTAACCGGATTATATAATAATAATAATAATAATAATAATAATAATAATAATAATAATAATAATAATAATTGGTCGCCATCGTACGCACGCGCATTTCGCGAGATAATATAAAAATATTAATTTTTTTCTATAAAAATAATTGAGTACTCTCGTACGGAAAAACTACGCGTTTTCGACACGAAATTCGCGTTCTTATTATAATAATAAATCGAATAATTATTATTATATATCCTTTGGGAGCGGGGGAATGAAAAAGTCCGATGAAGTACTGGCCAAACTTCCGCGGAGTATAAATCGTTTTTATTGTATTGCACGAGAAATTGTGTTTGGTACGCAAACACGCTGATCGTATTTTTATTATTATTATTATTGAAAGTATACTTGAGAACGTTTCTATTTTATTTATTGGGTACACCTGCAACTAATTTTGTTTGAAATTCACATTTCGCGGCGTGTTATATCAAAACGAGAACGACGGCAGCCCACGGGGTGCAAACGAAACCGCGCACGGCGACGCTCGAGAATTAAAATTTTAATAACACTGTAAAGTACTGAAATATGCGCTATAATATGACCAAAATGAAAAAAAAAACAAAAAAACCCTTTAAAACGTGCTATAAAAACAAACGAAAAAGCAATATTAAAATTATTTTTTATTATTATTATTATTCATCGCGTGTAATTGATCAAGTGACATGGAAGAAAATTTAACACGGTTAAAATATATTATCAAAAAAAAAATTATTGACGGCGAAAATATATAAAGTGTACTGAATGAGAGACGACTTCGCCAATAAGAAGTCATACACATTTAATTGTTCGACTACGTCCAGGACATTTAAAGATAGACCATAATAATATGGTATATCTAATAAAACGGTATTGTGGATAATTTTATTCTAACGTTTTTCATTCAATTCGAACGATATTTATAAAAACCACGAGAACAAATCATATTTAACGCTTAACTAGGAAAAATAACATTAAAATGTTTCAAATACGCATATAAAACTAATATTTATTAAGCTCATTTTGCTATTTATATTTGTATTCTATAACGAATAGCAAATGCTACGGAATCCGAACTTAACAACAACTTACTGATTTCTACAATAAATCCTTTTAATACAACGACGAATTGTGTAAATCACCTCCTATAAACAATAAACGTGACGTTAAAATTTATAATTAACGCTGCACAGCTGACTTCTCACTGTATTTCTATCTCATCAATAAACTTATTTCGTATCGTTTTTTCCACACACACGTCTCGTAACAACAGATCTTCTAACAAACGCTCGGCCGTTGTTGCGCGGATGGGGCTGTATTCGAGTACGAAAACAAAACGAATCCAATACACGATTATAAACATTTTTTTTTTTTTCTATACACAAACATCTATTATCGGACACGGTATACGTACTTCGTAAACGTGCACGAAGAACACGGCGTGTAATAATATTTTTAAACGACATAATAATACGTCGCACCGTTGACATTCGTAACGATACAATATAGGCGATGTTATGGAAAACGGGAAGTAAATATCCTTGAAAATAGCGCACGATCATTCGGGCGTTTAGAAATTACGATATTATTTAAGCGGAATTAAACGCGGTCCGCCTACCGAGAGAAGGATCAAAAAAAAAAAAACCTGGAGGAGAGAGAGAAGAGCAAAAAAGGCGAAACAATGAGAAGACAGTTCATATTATATTATACACCTATATATATATATGATACTGTATAAATAAATAGGTTCGGTAATAAATCGGCATAAACGTGGCGTGGGCGCGTGCTCGTATATGGTCAAACTTCTGTGACCGGCGACGTAGCTAGAGAGCTAACTGGGAGAACACTTGAAACACTTCCAACGTGAAGATTATTAAACAATAATAATAATAATAATAATAATAATAATAATAATAATAATAATAATAATAATAATAATAATAATAATAATAATATTATGTGTGTCATCCATCCGTACATGACGACGACGACGACGAAGGCACAGAGCACACAGTTTGAGCGAATGAACGGTGTATGTGCGGGCGGGCAGCACACTTGGATAGTGTGCATTCGGAGGAATACTTTTTAAACATTTTTGTTTTTTTCCGAAAATATTTAATATATTCAAAATGTTACGAATATTTTTTAAAGCTCGATCAATTTTTTTTTCAAATAAAAACAAATAACTTTAAGCGGTATAGAAAGTAGAATAAGAAAAAAAAATAAAGATGACGGGGGGGGGGGGCGTTTGTGGTCGTCGTTTAAGCGAATCACTTATTTATTTATTTATTCACTTATTTATCACAGATTTATTTTTTATTGTTATCATCATGAATCTGAAAGCAAATGATAAAACGATTCGTGAGCAGACCTTCGACGTTTGTAATTTTATTTATTAATAATAATATATAGTGTGAAAGTACGTAATTTACTACGATTAACCACATTTTGAAGTTTTTGAAAATTATTATTATTATTTTTCCTTAATATAAAATTACAAATTCGTTGAATATTTCGAGTTTCCGTAACCATTAGTTTCGAGATTACGAAGAAATAGGAATTATTGATTTCGATACGAAATCGTGTTTTTTATTTTTTAAGGGTTCTACGCGTAGAGTTTTTATATTGGTTTTTTATGCGCTTTTGAAAAAAAAAAAATGAAAAATTACCTCTATAAAGTATCGACTAGACGCGCAATTCGCTACACCGGAAACGAATCGGAGCACTCTTTCTGGTAGAATTTGGACATAAAAGAAAAATAACACATCTTCGTAAAACCAATAGATTCCTCGTTCCGTTCAGAATTGTAAAAAAATACGAGGTAACAACGATAATATAGTAATAGTAAATATTTAAAATGGCATCATCAATCATTTGATCAAAAGTCTTGCTGTGTATTCGCCGTTTGAACCCAGTTTTAATTTCAAAAAACTAATCCAGTACGTTTGATTACACGTTGTTGATTAATCGGTGTATTATTAATTTACTCATTGGTTTTTGTGTTATTTTATGAACGGAATTGGAAAAAAAAATTATTATCAAACATCCCGAATACACACATACTATACACATATATATCGATGCTCGTTTAAATAATAATTTGTATATTTGATGTATTTACTTATTACTGAAAAGTAGTAAAAAAATAATAACGTATTCACTTCTTGTGAAGTATTCAAAATATTCAGCGATAATACTATTGTCATATATAAAAAAAAAACATATGTTATTAATACCGCAAAGTGCTCTGCTCAAAATCGTTTTATCGTCGCTTTTAGATTTATAGTAATAACAACTCTAAAATGTTGTCCGAATAATTCGTTTAAGCGACTTCCGCGGTTCGCTCTTTTCCCCGGATAAATCATTTAATTAACAAACGAATAAAACAATTATTGGAATAATTTAATAGAACGCGTATATTATTATTATTTCAACGTTTTTGATCTATTTTATTGATTTTTTTTTTTTTTTTTAAATAAAACCAAACCTTATGAACGTATGTATAACGTCAAAAACAACTGTAAATACAGTATTTGTACGCAACGCGTGTTGAAATAATTCAACGTAACGTTATATGCGCAGCGAACGAAACATCGTATATATATATAAAAAAAGTATACGCGTAGGTAACTGTTTTGCGACCGAGTTGTGCAGATTAAATCGACGGAAAAAAAAATTGGTTTTCGAATATTCAATTTTCTTTTTTTTCCCCCCTAAAGACGTTTCTAGTCAACGATTATCAAACTCGAATGAAAAAAAAAAATGAAACAAAAAATTCCCCTCGTTTCTTTATTGTAACCACACGCGCGCGCATACTATCTAGTTCCTTCGGTATAGTTTGATTCGGAGCGGAATTCAATTGCACGGGCAACACACCGCAATATTTGTGAATTATTAGGAAAAAAAAAAAAAGAAAACTCTGTTTAAATCAATCAATATATAATTTCGGAGATTTTTCTCTCGTTCTCACTCTCTCTCTCTCTATATATATATATGCAGAAATTTCGTTTCTGATCTTATTCGATTTGTTTTAGCGAGAACGTACACGCGAACCGCAAACTGACAATTATTATTATTTTAGGCCCCGGCTAGTGATAATAATGTGTTCTTTGCGAACACACACACACACACACACAAGTGTACACGTAACGTCGAATTACGAAAAAAAAAACCGCAAATACAAATTATATATATATATAAACAAATATACTTATAGTCGTTGCAAATTGAAAGCGTATAATACTATTAAAATGTACAAACACACACGGAAAATAATAAACCGTATCACCGCGAGAGGGAAAATCGTGGAGTTAATTTATTATAATTACAGCGTTTTAACTGTAAAGAACGCGTGTTCCGATCAATTCCTTTCATTCGTCTGCAGACGAACGAAGAAAGCAAACGGGATATATATATATTTTTTAAAGGAACATAAAAAACTTTTTTTTCTTCCTTGTTATCACCTCGAAAACGTGTTTTGCACCTGATGTGAACTCAATCATCAAACACAACACAATTCCTCAATCGTCTTTTCGTAGTGGAAAATACACGTAAAACAAAATTTGGTCTTATACTGTAACGATTTGTATAGTTCTGAATGTCGGGGGAAGGGCAAATGTTCAAAATGCTTGATGAATTCATTATCGTCAGAAAATATGTATTTGTTATCAGACGTATTTCGCGATTCAATTTTAAAAGTTCATTATATAATGCGAGGTTTTTTTTTCACCTCCGATTATCATTCGTATAAAAATTGTTTCGTTATTAAATCGTTTAAGGAATAGTTTTTATAGGCCACTATTATAATTATATTGTCACGCTTTATGTACTTAAAACAAGAAAATACGTAAACGTTTCAAACCTTCATCTACTACACACCGTCTTTTAGAATTCATTTTCAATATTCCGTTTATAAATAAATTATTACTCGGAAAATTTGCTTTATGAGTCGCGATCTCGCGTGTAGTTCAGTGAAAACGGTAATAACCGTATCTATATTTTCAAAAAAAAAATGTACACTTGACAAATATCAGACGATTTGGTTACAACCGCCTTGATTGGAAGAGACGCATTTAACCAGTCCTCGACGAAATTTCCGATTAAATATTTCCAAGTGGTAAACGTTATTACACTACAATGCTTCTCTCCACTTTACCGTATTTCACGTTTAATTTTAAAATACGTTTATTACTACGAGAAAAAATATTCATAGGATTTTAAAAATCAACGTAAAATTGTGTAAATTTACATAAAAACACCACATTCTTTAAGGAATAAAATATAATAGTTGGTATTAAAAAAACAAACAACCTAATGTCGGTATAGTTGTGACAAATAAAGTGTGAAAATATTGAAAATGATGAATAAATATAGAATGGAACGTGCGAAAACCACGTTAAAAAATTATTTATATTTCTCGAGACACGAATACAACAATATCTCTGCGAACATAATATAAGCTTGTTTATGTATATATTTATAATCTTATACCTCTACTCCGTTTAAAAACTATACGATTTAAATATTTTACGTACAATGGTCGTACTCAAGCGAGATATGTAAATGAATTTGGATGGGTAATAAGTATTATTTTGCCCTGGATCACTATTATTCAGGTCAAGACTAAATATTCAAAGCGGGTGGAACACGTATGGAGCTCAGCAAGATAGTGTTACAGGAAAACTACGACCATTGGGAAGATTGTACAAAGAGTGGTGTAGCGGATTTTTATACGAATACGAATTGGCGTAGACAGATGGAGACGAATTTGTTCGGACGTTTGATCTAAAAAGCCGAACAAGAAATGAAAAACACTCCACTGTTAGAAACAATTTTTTTTTCTTTTTAGAGGGAGGTATTAGGGAACAAAAAGTAAGGAAATGAACGAAATACTACTAGTATAGGCGAAACACTTATATTGAATTCATTTCTATAGTTTGTAGTACACAGAATTCTAGAAAATATAGACCAAAAAACTGTAAACGTTACGAGCAGCGGCTATACGTGCGCAAGGGTGCTAAAAAAAAAAAAAAAATGACTATGACGACTGTTAAAAAAAAAACTATGTGGAACGATGAAAAAAAAAACATAATCGTCATTACGTTCGAAACAAAACCATCACGAGTATTTGGCGATAGTAATAATAATAATAATAATAATAATAATCGGATAACGGTAAATATAATTACAATTCAGATTAATAGGTATGCGAAATGCATTTCATCAATTTTAATTTTAATTTTTTTTTTTTTAAATGTTTATGAAGTTTATAGAAAAATCAAAAAATATTCTAAAAAAAAAAAGACGATTATAAATACCATTGATTTTAAATATTTTCTGATAACGGAATATTTTAGACCTCACCTCCTAACGTGAAGTAATAAAAATAATCCGGCGGTTAAAGTATGAATTTTCTCCGATCCGTATATAATTCAAAAAGTAGTTCATATCACATAAATTCTGTTAAAAAAAACATCGAAATGAAAAAAAAAATGAGCATTTTGCCCGTGACTTCAAAAGCAAATATGACTTTCTATTTTACCATCTGTCGAGTGCTAGAAAATAGGTATATTGAAAAAAATTTTTTTTTTTTACAACAAACGCCAATTTCAATACAAATTTCACGTTAAATACGAATGAAATAAATAGAATTTTTTATGTACAACTTCCAAACGCAAGTCCATCGCTGTTTCATTTTTTCGTTTAGAAATACAAAGGTATGAAAAAAAAAAAAGTAACGCGTCTTCTACAATAAAATACGTTTATACCTGATAATGAACACGCATTGATTTTTAAATGAAAAAAAATAATAATCAAAAAAAAAAAAATGGGCGACTCACCTTGTTTTCGTAGGACACGGTGATGAGGTGCCGCTGGAGTTCGATGGGATTGAACGTTTTCAGTATGGCGGCCAACGTGCGTTTGGGCAACGGCGTGCCCGCGGCCGTTCCGCATCCGGGCACCGGTTTGCCGATCCGATCGGCCGGGCTGCTGACGATGCCGTCCAGGGCGCCCAGCCGTTTGGCGAACGTCGGCGACCCGATGTCCACCGGCGGCGGCCGCGGCTGCGGCTGCGGCGGCGGCGGTGGCGACGCGGCGCGGCCCTCGAGATTCCGGGAAATCGGGTCGGACGGCCGGACCAACAGCATCCGGGACCGGTGGTGCCCGCGGTCGTCGTCCGTGTCCGTGAACGACGGCGAACACGGTTTGCACTGCAGTTCGATGGACGACAGGTTGCACGCGGAATGTTGGCTGGGCGTGTAGTACGCGTCCCTGCCGGCCGACGACGAACTGGGCCCGGTCGACGATTCGGGCTGGACCGGAGCGAAACCGCCGTCGCCGTTGTTATGACTAGAAGATTTACGCGTGGCCGTCGTCGCGACGGACGACGACGACGAGGACGAGGACGACGTCGACGACAACGGTTTGACGCCGCCGACGCACAACCGTTCTTCGAGTTCTCTGTTCTCGCAGACGACCGTCTTGAGTTCGGCCAACAGCCGATGGATTTGCGCCGCGCTCGACAGGCTCTCCGCTTCCATTTCGGTAACTCGGTCGATCAGCGCGTCCCGTTCGCGTTTCAGGTCCGCCACGTGCAACCGGAACACGTCGTAATCGCGATAGTCGTCCACGACGGGCGACGACAACCGTTCGCCGCCGTCATCGCCGCCACTACAACAGTAGTAACCCAACAGCCTCTTGCGGTCGTCACACAACAGATCGTCCAGGCTGCGGCACCGGCGTAACCACCACCGTTGCCGCCACCGGTTCCGCTGGAGTTTCTCGTCGTCCAGCAGCCTGCTCTGCAAGAACTCCGCCTCCAACTTGAGCTTCACGCCCTTGTCCTGGATCACCTCCAACAGACTCCACAGCTCGTCATCGTCCTTGCAACAGTTCTTCGTCATCGTCGTCGTCGTCGTCGTCGTCGTCGTCCTCGAGCTGGTCGAACTGCTGTCCTTGCTCTCCGTGCAGAAACCGCTGTCCTGCACGGTGCCCACCGACGTGGTAGTCGGTTCCCCGCTCTTCGGCCCCTTTCCGTGACTGTTGCTCCGGCTCCGGGGTGCCGCGGCACCTGCGGCGGCGGCAGTGGCCATTCCGCCGCCGCTGCCGGCAATCCATCCGGAAGACGAGCCCAACTTCCGTCGGACCCGCACCCCGGGCTCCCAGCGGTTCTCCCCGGAACCCACGCCCTGCGATCCCGAGCTCGGCTCCGGGCTGGACACCTGCTTCTGTCGCAGGTGCGGGAACGTGTCCATGACGAGGTCCCTAAACTCCAACAGCGCACCGACCTCATTCTGTAATTCCTGCGAACAATCGAATCTCGCACGTTAATTATTTATTTATAATACGTAATATCGCGATTTACGTTTTCATTCATTTGCGGCGCCATTTACAATAAACAACACGTCCCCGGAATACGTTTAAATAAACGATAATCACATGTAAATTGTGGTGAATTCACAAGCAAGTTGGGGAAAAAATGTGAGGAAAGGGATTGATAATAAGAGCGAGACGCCGCGGCGGTACTTGGAAACAGCAATGGGAATCGATTTTAGGATAGCAGTACTCGGATGAGGGGGATGATGTTCATCTTGAGTTTCTGAAAGCAGCGAGAGTTCGCTGTGTAGTGTCGCTTAAGTGAATTACTCGGTTAAAGATTTTAGGGGAGGGGGGGTTTTTGTTTGTTATTAATTGTGTAGATTCGAAAGCAATGCGCGATAATAAATCATTGCGTTCGGTAAAACGCGATTCTGACTGAGCGGAGTTTCGTTGTGATGTTATTTATTATTGATAATACGGTTAGTTCACCTTACAGTATTACATCGTTTTAATCGTCGAATTTCTTACAAACAAACCCAAAAATTGTTTAATTTCAATTGTCATTTTTC
Organism: Chaetogeoica ovagalla; assembly: GCA_032441825.1. Lineage (NCBI taxonomy): Eukaryota > Metazoa > Arthropoda > Insecta > Hemiptera > Aphididae > Chaetogeoica > Chaetogeoica ovagalla. The sequence goes on along the minus strand of CM063748.1, from coordinate 4,173,204 downwards.
ATCGGAATAATTGTCGAAAAACTTGAAATGGTAAAAAATACATAAATATGCAAACTTATAGAATATTTTATACGATAATGACGGGTCGTTTTAGTTAATTACCTAAGACAATAATTTTTATGAAAATACATTGAAATTTCAAATGAATTTACAATTACATAATTAATCATTATAAATCAACCGTTTTTACGCATTACATGCCGGGTTTTAAATGAATAAGCGCATTTTTTTCACACCGATTAATTTACATTAATTATTTACACGCGTTTTTAAATAGTTTTTCGGTACGTTTTGTTTGTACGCGTTTTCGAGAAAACCGAAAAATAACCGCACACTGCAAAGTACCGCATGTGCACGCGATTTGTTACCGGAAACAAACTATGGAAAGAACGGAAGAATTTCCTTTCCGGTAGAATTTTTGGATACGTACGTTAAAAAAAAAAAAAAACCTCCATCATTCGCCGCGCTCGATAACTAAAAACAGAACGTCGTTCCTCTCTCAATAACATCGGAATTGTAATATTGTTGAATTATTGAAAACAAAAACGCGCCCCGTTTGTTTGCGATTACTCGGTCATCGAAACAACGGACTGTTGACGCGGTGCGATAACACAATATTAATATATTATATTATATTATATATATATTGTAATATATTATATTATTTATTATATATAATTGTTATAAAATATGGTATTGGTGTGTTATAAAGTGTGCGCCAATTTAATTAGACGATAACGAAACTAACACCAAATACTAAAACAATAGGCGTTTGTTCACTCGTTTGTTCAACGGACGGGATGATATTAACCGTAACTATGTTTATATATTAATAATATACGACGTGCGTTTATTACACAGATACGCGCAGATCGGCGAATACATTTTATTATTATTATTATTATTATTATTACATATTATTATTATTATTATTAAGATTAAAGCCTAATAATTAAAAATTGATTTCATTAAAAAAAAAAAGAGCACACGTTTACTGCGCACTACATTTGTTGTACACACAACACTGAGCACACCCACGGCGTTTCCGCGTCCGTTTTTTGTCCGTGTTCGCGTTAATATACCGGCGATACGGTCGTTGTTACTACGGCGCGCGCGCGCGCATATATGGAGAATTGGAAGAGCGAAAATACACGAAAAAAAAAAAAAGCGCGATGATCTCTGGCGGACGTGTGTACCACGTTTGTCGATGATTTTTGTTTCTCGCAAAAAAAAAAAAACATAATTATACGAGTAGGAGGTGGAAACAAAAAAAAAAGATTCTTTTTTTCTTTCGTTCTGTTGCCGTAATAAATTAAAAAAAAAATAAATAAAAAGATTGAAACAACGGTTATTGTTGCGCGCATACGGCAGCATCGCCATCAGTAATAATAATAATAATAATAATAATAATTATTATTATTATTGAAACGAAAAAAAAAATCGCATCGGATTTCGCGCGACTCGTTATAATAAAATAACGAAAAATAACTTTTATAATATTCGTTATTCTTTTTGTTTTTTCAACGGTTTAATTTATTATTATTATTATTATTATTATTATCATCGATTAAACCGTTTTATAATATACGACAACTGCAGAAACGTGTCCGAAGGTCTGCAGAAAATAAAATAACTCTCACTGCAGCGTCGCGGTACAATAATATTATAATAATGGCGGTTAAAGTGATCGCATAAAAAAAAAAAAAAAATAGAAAACCTTGTACAAATATAATGGAACTCGTATATAAAATTACAGATATAATCTTCGGCAAACACTACTGTATTTCGAACGTGGCTTTTCTTTGTTTTTTTAAAAAGAAATCGCCGGACTGCGGTAACCGCGGTTAAACAATAATTTTTTTTTTTAGTATATAAATAAACAAATACAACAAATTAAATCTCGCGAGTCTGTAAAATAGAAGAGAGGGGAAAAAATCCGGAGACGAGATATCGTGTAGAAAAAGATTATAACAACAATAACGACGACTGTTGTTATTCGTCGATGCAAACACGTTTAGAATATCATTGTTATTATTATTATTATTATTGTTATAGAATAATGAAATACTTGATTTAATTTTTACTACATTAAAAAAAAAAAAAAGAAAAATTCGGTACAAACTGAAACCCAACGTATTTGATACGTACGTGTCGTAAGATAATATTCATTATGACTTATATGATGAACGACACATTATACTCGTGTCTATGGTGTTTCTCTTTTTTATTATTATGAAAATTATGCGCGTACAAATACCGAAAATTGTAATAAAACACGTCATACTAGAAAAAAAAAATTTCTGTAACCGAAATTGTCCTGACTGCTGTATTACAACAACAGTTTCCCATGCGTGTATACGCACTTATATATTATTTTCTCCGGATTTACTTTCGAAATTCAAATACGAAATTTTGTACTTACACAAACACACACACACGTATATGATTATGAAAATTTGTATGTCTGTATCGACGAGAAATCGAAAGGGGAAAACTTTTGTGTTGCCTCGTCCGTCGAGAATACAGAAACCTGTTTAAGTCACATACATACAAATAATAACGTGCAACGTCGTCATTACCGAATACGTAAAATAATAATGAAAAAAAATAAATAAAAAATTAATTGTTACTTATTAAGTCAATAATACGTATAACAAGACAGTATAATTTTATCTATTTAGCTGTTTTCAAAACGGTATTATTTATTTATTTTTTTTTTTTGGTAATAAACGGCGAAACCGTAATCAAAATTACCGTGTAATTTATAGTAATTTAAAAAAAAAAATTACCTTAAAAGTTTTCCATAAATGGAAATAAATAATAACGTCTATTATAATTACGAAGTATTCACGTAACGCGTATATTTATTTTAGAAACGAATAACAGCAGCTATTATTACGTATAAGCAAACGGAATTTCTTAACAAATCGATAGTGCATATATATTTATTATGGAAACGTTTTATTTAAAAAAAAAAAAAAAACAACAACAACAATAATAATAATAATAACAACTTTTAAAACTAAACACGGTTATATATGTATTAAAACACGTTGTTATCGACTAAATAATAGTTACCCATATATAGATGGTACATATTAGAAACACGGTGTTGTTGTAATCTATAAGTTATTATTATTTTTTTTTTAATATCTAAAACATTCGTGGACTTCAGAAACGCGGCTATCGAATATTAGATAGACTTAATTTATACGAATTCCGCATAAATAAACTAAACGAATTAAAAAAAATACACTTTATACGCATTGGTTGCAGAGTTACTCTGCTGCGACGTTATAAAATAATAATAAATTGCAGTTATACATACATATATATATATATATTAAAATACGAATATAATTTCATCGAAACGATTAAAAAATTATTGTCTTTCAAAGATTTTAATTTATGGTATTTGGATTTTTTTAAATTATTTATCGAATGACTATATCTGTTAAAAGTTAAATCTGACATTGCAGCAGACGGCCGACTAGAACGATAATAATAAAAATACATATAATCATGTGTAGCCATATAAAATGATTTTAAACTCTGTACACAGAATATCTTCTTCGTTTTTTTTTTACGTATACACAAATTACGAAATGATAATTATCGATTTCGTAATGGAATACTAACACACGCGTATTATGTAACGTCGCCTTGGTGTGTATATGAAAAGAAAAAAGAGAAAAAAAAAAACAAACGAAACAGAAATAATGCGAAAAATAATAATTCACAATCACCTGTAGAGCGAGGATAGACTTTGCCTGTTCGTTGATGAGGTATTGAAAAGGCACAGCTTGTGCCGATGCTCTGCTATTGTGTTGGATGAGCTCGTCGCCACGGCAGTCCATCCCACAGGGGCTCGAGGCCCCCCCTCAAAGTCTGTAAAGAAAACGCAAACGCTTAATATTATAATATGTTAATATTATTGTTGAAAACTTAATTAGAAATTGATTTACGATTGGTTTTTATTAAAAGAAACAAAAAAAAAACAGTACATATATTACACACCGGTACAATTTTTTCAAAAAAAAAAAAAATAAATAAACAAGATTTGTTTTAAGTGAGTTAAGAAATAAAATCCCACAAATACTCGTAGATAAATTGCTAAAAAAATATATATATATGTTACACAGACATATTATAATAATCACAAGTATTTTCGTCGTAGAAAACTAATAATAATATATTAACGATTCCTTCGGCGTTTTATTAGTTGAGCAAAAAAACACTGCCAAGTAGTGTGTGAGAGTGTATCATCCATTCGTCTCTATCGACGAAGCAGCTGTTAAACCAAAATGATTTTTGATAATCCAAAGAACGCAATCGAAATAAATTACACATTTGTCCTATTCTTTTATGAAGTCAGAAACGACATGCATTTTATTTTTTCATTACGATTTTTACGAATTTCGATAATTTAGAATTTAAAACGTTGTATTTCGCTCGTCGTTAAATAACAAGTTAAGTCTAAAACTAAAAGAATTTTCGTGAAACGCAAACGTCCGGCGTCGTAAAAACGAGGCAAAAATTACAAGTATTACGAATTTTTGGAATTATATACAAAAAAAAAAAAAAAAAAAAAACACAAATAAACGAAAATCGATCTCGTGTGAAAATCGGATACGAGTCGACAATTTTACCAGTATTTTCTTTACGTTAAAAAAAGAGTTGTTTTTTTTCTTGTAGTAAAATAGTATTACGGAGAAAACAGAAAAGAAAAAAAAAGATAACGTATTAAATAAAAGACGGTTTGCTACTGAAAAGTTAGGTCAAAGATAAAAATCGGAGCACTTGAGCTGCGAGTATGAGCTAAGAGTGTACAAAGACAAAAGAAAAAAACACGTAAACAAATTAAATCGATTTATAATTGAAATGATTAATTTTTGATTTTCAGCGCTTATATAAATAATAACGTAGCGCAAATTTTACTGTTCATTTTATATAATTTACTTTCGTCTTCTAATATTAATACATACGTTTTTATCAAATGATATGTGATTCTGATATCCAATTTGCAGTCCAACAAATCAATCAATTTGACCCGACCTACTACTACTACTGTTACTACACAACTTCTGGTACCTTTGACACGGGGGAGGGGGGCGAAAGAAATAGAGTCGTTGCGAATTATCGATTATTCTTGCCATAATATTATTTTATATTGCTCTTGTCCCCGAAAGTGAGTTTAAAAACGTTTTACACAATGCCTACAGGCGTTGTTGCAATAAATAAAAAAAAAAAAAAAAAACACCGTGGATTACTTGTATACAATTAATTTCGTATACTCGTATATAGGATACGAATCATTTTAAATCGGATTTGAATAAGAACTCGTTTGCCACGTCTAAACACGACGAGTATATTATATAATTATTATTCCAAGGCAATATCCAATATCACATACATTACGCGCGTATATTGAATTTCCATTTCAGCGCAATAACTACTACTAATTATATCACGGGGATATCATCAACTGTGCGAATCCTCGCAGGTACGAATAAAATCGCAATTCCAGGATGGTTTTATAAACCTCATACTATTGTAATGTGTTATTTTGGATTTCGACGCGAATCGCTAAAATCGATTTAATAATAATAATATTAATAATAATAATAATAATAATAATAATAATAATAATAATAATAATAATAATAATAATAATAATAATAATTATAATAATTATCTGCAGGAGGAGTCCGCCGGTGTCAACGTTGACCCATAGACGACGTCCCTTATTATCATCAATCAAGTATGAGAATTTTATATTATTTAATTGTAATAGTTTAATTTTTGTTGTCTACTCTCCCGTCGTATTATTATTTATTAAAAAAAAATATATATATATATATGTATATATTTTTTTTTTTTTTTTTGATATCCGACTACTGTGTAACGAGCTCTATAGAGACATATTGACGTCGCAAGCGTAATATTATTATAAATGTAAAATAAATCGAAATTTTACCACGACCAATAACCACAAATTCGCACGTATTTTCATATGTTATAGCCCCCACCCCCCCTCGATAGTGCAACGACAATGACCACCGCGTTTTTTTTTCTCTATTTCACGAGACATTATTAATTGCCGTCTGTGCTGAATACGTCGTCGTACATATTCATATGTGCACCGAGACCAATTTGCTGGCAGACAAATTTATTTTTTCTCTCCTCGATTACTTTTCTTTCCTCGTATATATATGTGTGTGTGTGTGTGTGTGTGTGTGTGTACACGGTGTGACCGTTTTAAAACGGGACTGTCCCGTATACGAATCCCGTTTTATTTTGCGGTAAAAAGCAGAAGAGAAAAAAATAAGAATAATATCGATTGTGACACTCTGTTATATATATTTATTTTTTTTTTCGTAATAGCGAGAAATCACAAGAATAAATCATATTACCGAACAAATAAGAAGAAAAAAAAATTGTTCATGTCCATGAAGAATAAACGGCCATAATCGATTCGTTTATTCTTGTTTTTCTCCCATTTCCCTACGAACACTTCGCGCGGGGTACTTACATATTATAATATTATATTGCTTGTTCGATACGCGTACCGCGCATTTCCCGATTGAAAATCGTGTCAAAATGGTAATAATTCATTTGACACGTTTTCCATAAAGCTGGTTATAGGTTTCCCTTCGTCGCAAAGACGAACGCGATATTGGAGAATCGTTTTTTTTGTTTTTTTTTGTCAAAACTCCACGACGAATGTGTGTAAAATATTTTTTAATCACAATTATTACTCCGGTCCGGTTTTCCGTCTATGGCGATCCGAATTCGAACGGCTCGCCCCCCCCCCTTACACATCATCACAACAATCCAGCTATAGCTTTTTGTTACGAATTCGACTCTTAGTTACATTTAACCATTAGTCGGTGAAAATTGACATTCGTCAGCCTTACGCCTTAGCGTCGTTAAGTCAATCGCCCGAAATCGCGGGCGAATAAACAACAAATTGTCAACTATAATATACGCGGTGCGTTAAGATTGTATTTTGCCGATGAAATGTATTATAAAAAAAAACGTCCGGGAAATCGATCGTAACTATCGCGGGCGAATAAACACGGTATACACACACGGTCGGACACGTGAACAACGATATTATTATAATATTTTACGTATTATTATTATTATTATTATCCGGTGTAAAAATAATTATTTCTATTCATCGGTCAATGTATTTCCAGCACGCAGAAACCGCTAGTCGATCACACACACATATAACACACAACACGACGACCTTATTTCTCGCGCGCGCGCGCACACAATCGGTTTATGTATCAACGCGTTATTCACAGTATTGAACACGGCGTGTGTATAACATACATATTGTCGCAAAGAACACAACATTTTTATTTAGATATCCGGAACATATTATTATTATTATTATTAAAAAAAAAAACTATTCCAAATTGCGCATTTCTAGACGGTTCATAAAGTCAATATAAGTTTTTAAAAATATCATATTCTACCGCAGCAACGACGTAATTATGTCTGAATCTCACGATAATTTCAACGATGGCCATAAAATTATTACCAGGATCCGAACACTGTCCGTGGTGGGCGTTTACCGCGTGACAATAATATTATATTGTTCGTATTATTTTATCTATAAAAATTATTATGTTCTCGCCGTTAGATGTTGACTCTGTTTACTCACAGTCATTACACGATTTACGAGTTATAATAACCTGATCATTTCTACCAACATCAACAACAACAACAATAATAATAATAACAATAATAATATAATTGATTTTGTTTTCATAACAATCGCGTAATTCTGACGCGTGAAAAAAAGTAATATTGCCATCGTTAGATATCGCGGCGGCCGTTCGTGCAATATTATATTAGAACAATTTTTTATTATTATTATTATTATTTTATTTCACCACAAATCGATAGTGTGTTACGATAATCGTCGGGGGGAAAAAAAGAATAGGAATTTTTAAGAGAATAAAATATCATCGGAATTCAAAAAAAAAAAAAGATTCAAATACATATTTTTTATTCGTACCAGAATTAAATTCCGGCTCGCGCGCGCGTTCCGTTTGAAACACGGCGTCGTCGACAATAATCGATCGTATCACACGGATCGCGCGGGGAGATAAATTAATAAATCGTATATATATATACACAGCCAGCGACAGTCTATACGACCTTCGTGTAATGAAAAAAAAAAAATAAAAAAATTCTATTCAATTAACTGGTTTCGCGAGCGTATCGGTATTGCGTAAAAAAAAAAACGCAAACTGTTTATAACACCCCCCCTCTCTCCATTCGAATTCGCGTATATTATCATTATTATTATTATTATTATTATTATTATTATTATTATTATTATTATTATTATTATTATTATTATTATTATTATTATTATTATTATTATTATTATTATTATTATTATCATTATTATTGAATAAATATATGTTCTCGTACCAGTCGATGGCCACCGAAATAACCTAACACACGGCGGTGTGGTGGCCGTGAAAGTCGCGCGTATATATATATATATATTTATTTATTTATTTTTTAATATAAGAGCCGAGCAGTTCTGCACGCCGGTAGGTGGTAACCTGTTAAAAAAACGAATAATAACGAACGATTTAAAACGGAAAAAAAAAAGCCATTCGGCCCGAATAAAACGCGGGAGGGGAGGGGAGGAAATTAACCGCAATAACTCCATTTCATTAACTAATTTACGTGCCGCGATGAACGGATTATTATTATTATTATTTTAAACACGGCGATAATAAATAAATGTGCGTCTGCGCGAACTTCGCCGTCATAATAACCGCGGCGGCTCGCTGCTTAATTGTTTCGCCGCGAGATATATGGCCTGGATTGAGATATTATTTAAAACGCGCGTACAGAATATAAACGTACGGAAAAGTGAACGCGTCTCTTCTCTCGAAAAGACTTCACAATTAGAACAAAAAACAATCAAAAAAAAAAAAACCGCCTGATAAATTTGTCGGGCCGCGTGACCGAATTGGACATCTCGCCTCCGGGTTTGCGACCGCGTCCGCGGAAGACGTGAGAGAATAATAATCCGTAGAAATCTCGCACGCGCGTAACGCGAACGAGAATATTTTTTAAAAGTCCTTCTCCTCCTCCTCCATCACTCCCACCTTTATTCACGTTTGATTTCCAAACGCGATTTACTCTCAAATAAACTAAATATAATACAATCGTACATACACTTTTAGCAATGATCGTTGTTATTCGCTAATGTCCGTGTAAAAAAAAAAGAAAAAAAAAAACTCCTCTCCCCACAACCGTTGAAGTCTTTGAATACACGTATGAATTAAAATAAATAAATAAATAAAATAACGTGTATTTATACACCGGTGCGAGACCCGGGGACTTGATCAGTGGATAAAACCTGGAAGCGTTTAAAAAAACTTCGAGGTTTACAGACAGAAGAAGATGTTAAAAATAAGCTAAACACGCTGTAATAAGTTCTTGAGAAGAATTTCGGAAGGAAATCATGGAAATGTATAGAGTAATAAAAAGACGGAACACCCGAACGGATAAGATCCATCGTGCGAAGGATTATTATTAAAACTAATTACAGGAGGAATAAGCGTGGAGGAGGAAAAGAATTATACATTAGGAAGAACAAAATTAGAAGAGTACGTCCAACAGTTGTTAATTAAGGGGCCACACCGAGGACGCGTGTGCAAACGAAAAGAAAAGCGGTTGATAGAGAGGAATCTGCTGGAAATCAGCTGTTTGCAACCAATTAATCTTCGGAATGAAACCGTAGAGAGAGAGAGAAATTTATTATATACGCGTCGTACTGCGGGCAAAGCATGGAACGAACACCCGACGAGATATGTGCAAGAGTGAAAAAATTACATATTTATATATTAAACGACAAACGCGAATCGGAGGCGTTCATTATTATTGGGCAATCGAATACACGTTATCGTCGTACGCATATAAATTGCTCACGACGACCGAGCGTAGAGTGTGTAAACGCTGCGCGTGTTAACACACACAAAACGTATCGTACATGACGTACGAATTACATACATACGATGGAATATCGAATTTATTATAAAATACGATTTTTATATAAATTACGTGACGGTGTGGAAAACAATTCCGAATGGGGTTGAGTAAAAAAAATACACGCGTACCACCGATCGAGACATTGAAGAACTTGAAACGACATAATTTGAAAACAATCTTTAAAAAAAAAAAACCTTTGCGCAAACTCATAGAGGTAAATAATAATAATAACAACAACAACAGAGAGAGAATATATTATATGGAAATGTTTCCAAAAATGTGTTACTAAATAACAGTTTTTTTTTTTACGTAGGAAGAGATGATATTTTACATTGACTTCTAAGAATACGGAAAAAAAAAATTCTCCTCAAACACGAAAATAGTGTTTAAAACGCCGAGAACTAAATAAATGACTTTTATTCAAAGGGTATTTTCTCCTTTTTATTTTTAATTATAATAAATAATGTTTTTTTTTTCAAATCATTTTTAAGTTTTAGTGAGTTTTTTTTAGCGATCTATTAAAATAATATATATGTATCCTTCGGTATGAATTTTTTTTCTCTCGCGTATGATGTCATACGCGGATTATTCTGTATTATCTTTACGTACCTATAAAAGACATATATACATTATTATAATGCAGAATCCGTAATTAATTTATCGTATAAACACTCCTCTACAATAATAATAGTTAACGTATTATTATTATTATTATTATTACTTTTGTCCTGTTAATATTTCATTAATCCGAGGAGAGCACAGCGTTGTTATCATCGGAATTTAATCGTAGTCTGTCTCCTGATTTGTCATCGTCGCCGCCGTTCGAAAAATAAACATAACGACAATCGATTCGGAAGAAGAAACGAGAAAAGTCGAGACGGTGATCACAAATTGCAATGTTATAACAATAACGTGCGCGGTCAATGAAACCTGCAAGCAGGAAGGTATGCGCGTGTGTCCGTTTTTTAACGTACAAAAAGTGGGACACGCGCACTATACACAGATTCTTACAGCAGCAGCGTATCCGTTCGCAATATAACAATATCTCGTTTGGACGATTTTTATTTGGATTTTTTCTTCTTTTTTTTACTATACGCCTCTAACTAAACGTCACCGGCACCGTTTCTAAAAAAAGAAGGACCACCGCGAAAATACGAGAACACCACACACGTGTGTGCCATGTGTAATAATATTATTGGATTATATATTAGAGATAGTCTGTAGTATAGGCTTTGTAAACGATTTGTATGGGGCGTAATTCCAATTTCAAATAAATATATATATATAAAAAAAAACGTATTCTCATGTTTATATATATATCGATCATCGGAGTACAATAAAATATATTTTATAAGAATTTCGAATTGAATTAATTTTAAAAATATCAATCGAAATAATAATAAACGAACGTCGCACGCGTAACAGATACGCGTAATAAAACTCGAAATTGTACATTCTGGAAAACGACAATAAAATAAGAACAAAACGGCCGTATTCAGAATTTAAATCGAACTCGGACGACGACGACGACGACACGAAGCGCGATTTATTTATATAAAAAAAAATTATTTTATAAATATTAGATAATAATAATAATTAAACACGAATGTAATAATGTTACACGCATTACCGTCATCGACTCACAACTGTGACATAACAGAAATAATTACGATGCACGCGCGAGTCGTACATAATTATGTATACACAGCGGAGAAATTGAACTTTCGGTTTTTAAATGGAATCTTACGTGGGGAAAAAAAGAGGCTGCCCGAAAAGTGACGAGAAAAACGCTTGTCTACAAGACGAAATCGACACATTTAATCTCACTTTATTCGAGTTTAAATACACTTTGACGCGGCCGCCACTCTTCGTTCGGTTCTCCCTATCCCGCGGCGGTTCACTCCGGGAAACAGTTGTGTTACAAACAACGACAATTGGCTCGTGTTACAGTTATACTAACTACGGTCTTCTCCACGCGGTCCACGACACACACATTATTTGAGTAAACGTATAAGTAATTTTTCAAAATTCATTTCTTTTACCACGTTTCATAGAAGTTCTACACTATTCATATAAACTGCAGCAGACTACGTTAGTTAATAAAAAAGAGAAGAGTATCATCAACAGTAGAAAAATATTATCGTACAATATTATGTAGTCTGAAATATTTCATCAAAATAATTTTAGTTACAGTTATTATAAATAATAAGTTAATTAGGTAATTCGTAACGCATTTTCTCTTTATTTTTTTAAAATATTCACAGCTGCGGCATATATAATATATACGATAAATAACTATAATGAATGGGAAAAAATTAAATTTTCGTAACAAAAACTTTATCGAGATTTTTTTTTTTTAATGAAGAATTATATAAGTATAGTATTTTAAATTCCATTAAATTAATTTCTTACATTAATATCCACGTCTTTTATATAATTCTATACCTCGGAACCAAACGAACGTAAGTCACATTACGCTAACTTTTCATAACTGATAATTAGAAACACGGTGCTTACGCCACGTTGGGCTTACACGCTCATTCAACCTTGGTAAAACGATAAATTGAGAATTTTCAACGAATTTCCGTCACTATGGTTCGACAAAAAACAGATTATACATGCCAAAAATGTGATAATCTGAAAATCGTTATTTTTGAACTTGAGCTTGTCTGGTTCAGCAGAATTTTAGTATAAATTTCTTGATCACATTGGACTAGGTTCGTTCCAATTAAACCACTATATAGGTACACTTTTTTAATTTCCAAAGATGCATATATATATATATATATATTGTAAAAAGAATAAACTATAATTCCCCCGGTATACATATCGTCGAGCTTAAAGAAAAAGCTAATTTTCGCTTCCATCGTCGCGACGGACATCCTGAAAGAATTGTGTAAATTTAAACTAATAAATAAGACTGAGATACAGTAATTAAATGTTACGCAAACACTTTTATACCATTCCCCGGATTCCGTCGTTATATTAAATTTTAATAAATCGGTGAAATAATATACGAACACTGCACGGTTAAAGAGGTATGAATGAGAGCACACGTGACGATATTATTAAATCCCTATACGACAAATTGTTGCAGAATTACAAAATCGAATTACCTAATACATATTATAAAACTGATAATATACGCCAGTAGTTTTGAAATATTTCATTACGACGTTTCGCGAACAATGGACAACACAGTTTGGTCCATATTCAAAATGTTCTATGTACGCCCGTACAACGGACAGTATATAAGTGTACCTACTAAATAATTTCGCATAATCCTTACAATATTTAACACGCGATTTCAATAATAGGCAATAACGCGAGCGTATAAAAAGCGATTTCGATTAATCATATTCGGTAATTTAAAAAAATACTATTAGATATTAGTGTAATTAAAAAGAATAAAACGACAAATATAATAAACGCTCGTCGTAGCTCTTCACGCCGTCGAATGACGGTGAATCCATTTGAAACCGCCTCCTCCCGAAAAAAATATCTATAATAACGTAATAAAACTGAAGAGTTTGTTTGTTTTTCTGTTTGAACGCGATAGATAACCGCTCTGAAACTATCACCAGTCGGAGTTCAAAAATTCTTTTCGCAGCATTTTGTCGCCCGATTCTTGCGAAAAGTCATATACACATATAGGACGAAGTGATAGCCCGCGAGCGGGGGCCGACAATGTCATGTCAGTTAATGATGAAATGAATTTTAAAAAGTCGGTGAAATTTTGTTCGTCGATCATAATATCGACGCGTTACCGCCTCAGTTGAGCTAAAAAGGTTTTTGTTATTATGTTTTCATCACTAGGAGTTTTATAAAATAAACGAATAAAAACTTCAGTGCAAGTTAAACGCGACAGAGCGCGCAAAATACAATTATTGCGTTGAAAATTAAATAAAAATCAAACTTAAATCTTTTTTATTATTTTTTTTTTTTAAATTTTGGACATCGAGTATCGGAATAACGAATTGAACGGAATTTTGAATCACCAGATGGCATTTTTTACGGGCCCAAGTGCACGGGAACAATTAGTTCTAAATATATATATATATATATTATATATACGCATAAAATGGTAAAATCGATGTGTAACGTATACATTTTTTTTTTTAAACAGGTTTAACACGAGAACTGTGTGACCGGGTTAATAAAATACATATATGGCGTCCATATAAATTATACACATTACCGCTCACGCACATAATATACAGGTAAAGGTGGTGGTGGTACATTGCATTATTATATTTAGACGACATAAATATTTTGTTTTTTCTTTTATATACACGCACGTAAGAAAATATTTTTTATCATCCAATAGCAGCAGCAGCAGCAGACTTATACTGTAAATTGTACACTATATTCACACAATATCGTTGAAGCCGACGGTTCATCAACGGGCTCGTAAATAAATGTAAACTCATAAGCATATTTATACGTCTAAAAGGAGACGGAAATGTCAAGTACGAAATGATTTCAATGGAGGAGAGAAGAACACGTCCTCGCCGTCCCCGTTACTTTCCACAAAACGCGTTTCGTGGTTAAATAATCAAAAAAAAATAAATATATATAATAATATACATCATGTATGTTAACCGAAAAAGACGAACGAATTGTAGTAAACTAGTCGCGTACAATTCCATATAATTTCTACTACATACATATATATTTCTTCTGATATACGTTTAACATTATTATTATTATTATTATTATTATATAATATAACGATTATAATACGACTACGGCAGTGTGCCAGGTAAAATGATATAATACAAACAGAGAAATTATTTCATTATCGCAACAGTGTACGAGATAAATGTACGACACACGTAAACATAATAATAATAATAACGTTCGGAATTATGCGCCGCCGCAATACGACGTTCTTATATTAATTACACGTGGTACACGAGACGATGTATACAAGAGATTTGATAATAACGCGAAACGGTTTGCTGATCGACGAGAACGTGGAAAAAAAAAGTAACAAATATATATTAAAAAAAAAAATCGTGTAGCTTTCGTAAGTGTTTTTTTTTTTGTATTATTATTATTATTAGACTGTACACGCAATTACAACACACCGCGCGTACGTGCGCGCGCGCCGAGTGTAGAAAGCGAACAAACTCCATAACGTATACCGACGACGACGACGACGACGACAATACGGCGACGGTTTTATTTTAATTATCTGCACACGCGTCTTATAACGCGTGGTAATAAAAAAAACACACACACACACAGGTGGTAAATCTTAGTTGGTTTTTTTCTTTTGCATACCTTAAGTACCATAATCTAATAATACGTTCGTTTACTCTCCCCGTACAAAATACGCGTGTAACAGTTGTTTTAAAAGGTCATTCGCTGATAACACGCCCCGCACACATCACACTTTTCATACTCATCCGTATGACTTTTCGGAATCGTGGATGATAACACACGATTCTGGAGAAAGTTATATTATTACACGACGTGTTTTAGCGAGAAAAATATATATAAAAAAAAAAAATGAAAGTCGATACATTAATATGACGCGGTCAATAAATATATTGTGGAGGATCCCCCGCCACCGACTATACGAATACGTAAAAACGTATTACATTCGTGTGGCGCACGGCGTTGGTCTTTGGTGACCTCGTGAAAGACAAAAAAAAAAAAAAATCAAAACGCGAGATTCGTACGAGTGTACTATTAACTACAACGACACAAGTGTGTGTATACGTACCCGACAAGAAAAACTCCGGAACGAGAAAAAAATGAGAAGAGAAGAACCCACCCACACACTCGCAGGTGTTAACGAATCGAATTTATCGAAATGCGGGGCTCGAGATGATATTTCTTCCCTTTCTCTTCTCCGACAAATTTACATAATGAAATTAATATCACAAGAACGTTTTATAATTTAAAGGATTTTTGTTTTCTTTCGAATCGTTTACACGGTGAGTATACTCTGTACGACGATATCGACACAACGCGATGTACATAAAACAAAAAAAAAAAATCACGATAAATTCGTACGTTTTATACGTATGCGCGCGTAAAGCGTATATTTTTACATTAATACGTATCGATCGGACTTCGGAATTTTCCGACGTTTTTTTTATCCGGTCGATCCGCGGAACTTTTTTCAGCCGCGTTTTGTTTTCCAACACGTCAATCATTCCCGTCGTCGTAGCGAACGCTTCGCTGGATTCGTTTCACAATCCCTTTTTACCGGTATTTTTCGTATATCGCGTTTATTTCTCGAATTCGCCCATACGCACACGTTCATCGGAGAAAATCTACTACGCGACGCGTTCTCTACAACCGTATTTGAAAATCGGATAAAAAATAACAAATAAATTCTACGACTATTATTATTATTATTATTAATGGGAAATTCTCGTTTATGCGATCTGCGAATACGCTTTGAAAATAACCCCCTTCCACCCGTTTATGATACTATTGCTTAGACGATTTTTGTCACTCGTCGTTTTATCGATGAAAAACGTGTTCAAAAATCGTAAATTATTTACAAAAAAAAAAAAAAAAAAATTTCTTCGCCGCCAAAAGTGACATTATTTTGCGACGTTTAAACACAACGCTGTTAATGATAATTACCGATTTATTATTATTATTATTATTATAAATCATTGTGGTTCCTATTATTTGTTATTAACATTAAGAGGACGCTACATCGGAAGTAAAACATATGCAACTCTGTGTAAAAATTAGTTTACGGGAACATAAAATACCGGGGCTACAGTCAAAATAAAAGCACCGAATTTCGGGAGTGTATAGAAGAGATCTTACTTAATCTATAATGTCGTAGCGTTTTTATTTTTTTCATAACTTGTTTCAATTTTGTATTATATATGTATAAAAAAAAATCATTAAAGTTTAATGGTCAATTGCTTAATTTAAAAAATAACTATATATAAAAAAAAAAAAAAAAAACACGCTATGACATGGATTAGGTTCTCTTCTATGTGGTACACCGAAATTTGGTGCTTTTATTTCGACTGTAGCCCCGGTATTTTATGTTCCCGTAAACTAGTTTTTACACAGAGTTGCATGTGTTTTACTTTCGGTGTAACGTCCTCTTAATAATAATCATTCAGTCTGTTTTTAATTTGTAAAATTGTTAGCGCTTTTTCTGTGTTCATCCTCCTAAAATTAATAACGTTTGGGTATTCTAATAAAAGAAGAAAATTACCCCGTCGGTATTATAATGTTTTCAAAAAATTTTATTTTATTTTTTCCCTTTTGGTTTGGTTATCCAGTGTCATATTTGTATATTTATCTTGTGGCACAACCGGTGGAAAAAGTCTGGGACACACGCCTGTGCCGCCCCGAACAAATGTCTATAATAACGATAAAATTCGATAATTTTGTTCAAACACGAATAGACGACGCCGCTGTTCGGTTTTTCGAAAACGACTTGAAATCATTAGTGTACACGACGACACCCGACCGGACCGTACACAACGCCCTTCCGTTGCCGCGTGGTGTGGCCGGTGGAATCGATAAAGTGTTTCTCCCCGCCTCTGCTCGAGACACTGTTCCGCCGTCGGTAATTTATAATAATAATAATAATTTAAAAATATACGCGTTACAAATGATACAAAACAATAATAATAAAAATCCATAAAAGAAATATAACACCGCCCGCGCGTGTACAAACACAGCAAGTGAATAATAATAATAATAATAATAATAATAATAAATAACGCGATGACCGACGACCGAACACGGATTTTTCAGGGCGGCGGCGACGCGGCGTTAACTGTAAATTTTGAAATGGACAACCGTCGCGGTTTCGCACGGTGTCAAATCGTGTAACAAAAAAAAAAAACGAAAAAAAGAAGGAAAGAAAAAAAAGAGCGAAAGCTTTGGATTGTTACGGTTTTGAAAACCCGATTAAGCCGGTTTTAACGCCAGACGACGTCATTTCGTCGGTTGTTGCCCCGCCGTTGTTGTTCTTCGCCGCGGACGATGCGAAGTCACGGTTATCAAAAAAACAAACTCATTGTCGTCCAATCGTGGTAATTCGGAAGGTATATCTCATCAACCGGCGTATCGTATTCATATACGAGTATACGTTTGAAAATTCACAATTGAAAAAAAAAAAACATTATTTTATACACACACACACACACACGCACGGGCAATATCCGCTTTAATACACACGAAAATTTGAACGAAATTTCGTTATTTGTCCCACATATATTATACGCTACTTGTCAATGGCCTCCTCCTCCGGTGTACACACAGCTGTCAACTGCCATAATAAGTAACGCGCACACGTTTACAACTACACAATAGGTGAAAAAATAATAACAATAAAATCATATACGCCGTTGTCCATATCCTGATAAACAAAAAAAAAAAAAATGGTTTTTTTTTTTTTTTTTACTATTTTTACATTTCCTGTACGAATTTATTTTTTAAAGGCTACACACGGCATATCGCCATGGCGTAACATGACAATCGGACTCGTATTGACCGGACGGTCAACAAACCGTGACACGACGGGGACGACAGAGGGGAGCCCGCGAACGGATTCGATTTAAATATACGCATACGTGCGCGGCACAATCCGTTATTGTACGCAAAACATAACAGGAGGAATACTGATTGTAATTTTTACAACAATATATTAGTTAATGCGTTTTTTTTTTTTATGTTTGCGCGTATAATTAGATAAAGTCGATTCGTACAAATCACACGGCGATTCGCATGTTCGTGTCAGTGTCACACTAACACGGATTCGACGACAGTCCGACAGTGCCTGGTACCACCAAGCGCGATATAGGGGGTTTATTGCGTCATTACTACGCATGTATATTACATAATATGTGCGCGTATTATTAATAGTAATAAATAAAAAAAAAAGACTCGTTTTTCTCGTGCACGTCATACTCGGGAACCTAACTGCACGGGGTGTACTCCGCGGATAGACGATTATTATATATTTAATAATAATAATTACTTCAAATCGATGAATTAATGAACTACATGTCTCAGGAACGCGGAGTTCGGGCCACTATGACGGTGCAAACTGAACGAAAACCAAAAAGCTCTGTGAATATAAAAAGTACTATACGAACGACAATTATGCGGGGATCCGAGTGACGCAACAGTAAATAGACGGCGTAGGAGGAAAATTACAAGAGCACCGTATACGCGTATAACGAGTTACGCGAAAATGGGTCGGAGAGAAGAAGAATTCAATGGTTCGGGCGGCACACACGACGAGAAGAGAAAAAAAACGGAGTCAATCGAACATCATCGAACAACAGGAAAAAAGAAGACTCGGAAACAATGTGGATAGAGCATACGTCAAGATCTGGGGAGACTAGAAGTAGTAACTACGGACTGAGAGGAAAGGATCCAGGACCGTGATTATTGGATGCCGACGACAATGGCGGCCAAAATTCTTACACAGTTATAAGACTATATACAACAACAAGACGACGACGAATAATATTAATTCAAAATACACATTATATTTGCACACTTAAGTAATAAAAAAAAAAAAAAAAAAAACGCCTATACTTAACCCATATGATCAGGTATAATATTATATATTGTATATATAATTATAAAATATTTCGTATACTACTTTTTGTTACATATGTCTCTATAGTGTGTGTGTGATATAATTAAAACTGTCGGTATTATTATTATTATATATACTTATGAAAGTAAAATATTAGACTTAAAAAAAAACATTACGACTGTTACGCGATAATCGTTTTTTTTTACGCGTACACGCGTCATATACGCATATTAAAAATAATTGAAACCGTTCGAAAAACGTTACATAAATGCATTACATATTTTTATCGAAAGTACAACAAACAACAGTGTATATAGGAACGATTAAAACAAAAACCTCAAGTCTGTTTGAACAAAAGTGCATACGTAACACGTGTTCGTGTGGTGTGTGTGTGTGCGTCTTATTGTTTTAAAAAAACGTTATGAAACTAAAAAAAAAAAAACCGAGTAAAAAGCGTATATAAAAATGTATAAATTACAAAAAAAAAAAAATACTACCGTTTGGAAATCGTAAACACTATATTAATACAAAAACGTTATATTTGTACGGGGGGTACGCTTAAAAATTATTATAAGAGCTCTTCTCCGTTCGCGTAAAATAATAATAATAATAAATTCGACGCGAGTTGCGTTCCAACATAATATACCTACGAGCGTTATTATAAATACATAGTAATAATTACTTAGGCACTATTACTATACAGGCACCTGAAATGCTAAATATTTATTTTGTACACGCGTTGTGTACTCGATGCGATCGTAAACCAATACGTACAAAATTTACATTACGAAAAAATGTCGAAATATTTGACACCGTATAAAACCGCGGTTTTTTTTTCTTACACTCAGAAAACGGTATATATGAGAGCTATAATTTGAGGATATAAGCGACTGCAGGCGGTCCGCGGCGGGCAGCATCCGGATCGCGCGTACCGTTTTCATCCGGCCCGTGCTACTTTTCAAAGACACATTATTAAATATACCCTAAAATCTATATAGGAGAAAAAAACACTGTTTTGATGAAAATTCACACTTTACGAGTGTACGCGACTTAGAATAATTTCAAATTTGTGTAAATAACTCGGTAATCTTAACAAACAGAATAAAATAAATTTCAAAAAACCTAAAATAATGAATAGTTTCTGCGTTTACTTTTAATTTTTGACTAAAAACAAACCATCCGAAAACATTGAAAATCCTTAAAATTATTTATTTATTTCCATTAAACGTGTCACACATTTCTCGGACAAAATGAACTACGCAGGTGGATACAACCAACAATCTGACTTGAATGATTACGTATGTAAAACTGTCCATTATCCGCGGCCAGATTGTTCGTGATCTTCCGCGTGATTACAACAGATCATTTCAATTAAATTATACCATAAATCATTTTTATAACTTTCATTACGATTCGACGAATCGGGTTGTGGTGATATTAATGCGACATCTACGTTAATTAACATAAATGTTTGCCAATCGATAACATTAATGTTTTATCCGTCAAAAAGAATATGTCGTGAATATTTTCCACGTGTTCAAAAAGCATTTTCGTTTATCAATTTCTGTCTTTTTCGGTAATTGACCTCGGAATTCGCCATGCCATCGTAATCCATAGACAATCGGAGAGAGCTTATTACTTTATTATTTCCAATCGTGCCACGGATACTACTAAGTTAAATAAGCTCACAACTCGTGACCACTCTATTCTGTCCGAGGTAAATATGAAGATAATAAATCGAAATAAACATATTATCTATATGAGAACTATATTGAATGTTTTTCAATCGATAATCAATATACAATTGATATTGTGCGCATAGAAACTATTTTATTTATTTTTGTTTTAATTAATTTTATTCTATTCGTTAGGATCGAGTCATTTACACGATTGTGAAAATATTCTCCGGGTCATTTTGTCCAGCACTGTGTATATTATATATATATATATATAAACAAATAGTAAAAGCGTGGGTTAAATCGAAAGAAAAAAAATCCTCCTCACGCCGCGGGTGTGATCAAACGCATTATTAATAGTCCCCCGCGTCTCTCACATCGCTCGTTTCGCGTTTCCTCTTTTACAGTAATTGAAATCGATTTCACCGAGTTCGGTTGATAATAAATAATATACCGTCATCGAGATTATAATGAATTATAAATACTATCGTAGAGTAACTATAAAACACGAATTCTCAATTATTCTCACATTTACTCGTAAATAAAATTAATATTTTTTAAATCGAATTTTTTTTTTTACAACGAATATTTATTTTCTCAATATTATCTCGTGACGTTAACACCGAATGCGTAAAAGTGTATAAACCCGTTGTGATAATGTGTGCGTGTACCCACACTATATCTTATTAAATACGATATATATATATTTTTTTTATTTTTTTTTTTTGGAATACAAGCGATTTAAGTTCTAAAAATCAACTTTTTTGAAAATTGCCTCCGCCGCGTCCTCGAGCTATGGTATCGTTGTACACCCATCACACGTGTATATATGAAATCCTGCAGCCGTCATTATCGATTGTCGTCGACTCAACGACGGTAATGTTAACAACAATAATCGCACATAAACACGCTATATAGCGCATTTTCGTTGTCGCATAGACGATAATTTCTTTACGGCCGTCGTGAAAATGAGGGCCTCGTGTCAGTCGTCAATCGGCGCCGAACGCGAGTAAATAATATTATAAAGTATACAACGAGCACGTGTGTGTGTGTGTGTGTATCTTAAAAGCCATTGCAAAAAAAAAAAACGCGATATTATGTTTGAAAAAAAAAAAAAAAGAACATCGGGCTGGGTTTTATTTTTTAAATAAAATACACTTTTATAAGCGCGTTTATACGTATTTATAAACATTTTCGTGGCAGCGCTCAACCGGTTTTCTGACTATAATTTAATAACAAGTGTATAATATTATATACTCTCGTATATACTATTTAAAACGAATCGTGTCGTGAGAATCGTCGTACACACACGCGCGCTCGTAAATAGCCACCAATTGCTGCTGCTGCTGTCGTCTGTGTCGGGGTAGTGTGTTAAATATAAACGATGGCGGCGTTGTTAAACGGTGTAACAACGACTGTTCGCTCGATGTTAATAATTGCGACAAATATTATCATTTTAATGCTTTTTTTTTTTATATAATAATAATAATCTTACGACGGACATGAACGGTTTTAAAAACATAACAAATTTATAATAATATTAAGTACCGGTTTTGGAAGAATTGCGTTTATTACAACAAATTGAGACGTTTTGTTATTTAAATATAAATAATACGAATACAATAATGCGCGTTCAATAATAGAAAAACACGTAACACCGATATTATTAATATACGATATTTTAAATGTATACAAACATAATTTAAAAATAATATAACATAAATCGTTTTCTAACGATTTAATTTCATTAGGCGTACAATTTTTTTTCTTCGTCGTCTTTTAACGCGGCGTAATATTCACCACGATTTTCTGTTATACGTAATTTTTATTTATTTTTTCTTATTCGTTCAATAACTCTGACGACGACATTTTGTCGAAACCGGTAGCAAACAACAACTCCCCCCGCTAAATATTTCTTTATTTTTCACCCTACTACTACTACTACTACTACTATTACTACTATTACTGCACTATTTGGTTCGCCCGGTTTCAATAAAAAAAATATATAAATTTATTATAAATCAAGTACACGGTTTACCTCCACACGGGTCGTACAAAAGACAACGACACCGCGTTATCGACGAGTGGTTAACTAAAAAACCGCTAATTTCATTTGGCCATCCATATATACATTCCACGCATAGAGCATACGTACTCCGTATCGTTTTCTGCGATTTTAATTTGAATTTTCTCCTAAAATGAAGCATATTATCGTAAATCGGTATGTCATCCGCCTGTCGTCCTCTTCGGAATATCTCGATGACATTAGGGGGGGTTACTGCTTCACTCGCTGCGCTAAATTATGCGGAAAAAAACATTATGGACGGGATTGGTATTGAATTAACCGTGATCTCATATTCGTATATATTTCCGGATACCACTGTGTACTTATCATTAACATAGGTTTCTGATATCAGACAATAATCGCATTTTATTTAAATGAAAAAAAACGTAATACTATTTTGTATTTTGACGCGAAACAAAAAAAAAAGAAAAAAAAAATGTTAACTAATTAATTTATCGCAAATACTTTTACGGGATTACGTCATATTGTCATGGGTCAAAAACAAGAACAGCAAACGTTACAATAATTTTTCAGACTGAAACAACATAATATATTTATGTTACACTTATATATAAATATATATATATTGTATAAAATTAAATATTTCAAATCGTTTTTAAAACTGAACCTAGATATTTATTCGATTAGAAATAAAATGTTAATTTTCGTTTTTTTTCTTCGTATTTTTTTTTTTTACCGACAAAATAAATTCAAATATACTACCGGTAAATCGTACGTTTTGTATTTACGCACGGATCTAGATGACACAAAGGGAAAATAGACTTTATCCAATTTACTCGGTAAATATCGAGTATTTATCTAAAATCATATTCATCGGGTATTCTCACTACCAATCACTGTGCGCAAGGGGGGCAGCAATAGAACAAAAGTGCGTTACACTATAATGTATAACCGAAAGGATAAAAAAAAAGAAACACCAAAATTTCACAACGTTATAAAATATAATCACCACACACTTGCAGCGGCAAAAAAAAGAAAAAGAAAAACTATACACAATAACTTTTTATAACGTGTACATTGTTTGTTATAGAATTTTCTTAACCGTCCGAAATCAAACTAAAAAAAAAAAAAAAAGAGTAAAAAAATGCGAATAGAGAGAAAACAACGCGCTGGTTTGGTTTTTTCTTCTTTCTTTTTTACTTTGTACAAATAACAGAACCGCAACCGGTGGCGTTGCCAATGAGAGCGTGTTGTTAAGAAAGACAGACAAAATTCGTCTCCTTCCGCACCACACGCTGGTGGTATCGGCGCGACTTTCTATACGACGACTGAAAGCAGTTTGCGGCTATGAGCGGGAAACGCGCGAAAAACCACGACACTATATACGGGGAAAATATATATTATTTATATTATATACATACAAAATCGGGCACTTATATATTATTATGTATCAAAATCACGTAAACGAGTATTGTGCGAGTTGTGGCTTGTTGTAATCGGGGAACTTTTTCAAACATGCACCACAAATCCGTAAACTCTTTACGATTTTCTAATATACCTAATATTGTCTACACATAAGAGGTCCCCTTACAAATTGTGGATCGTATTATAAAACGTTCGATGAGCGACGAAAAATGTTAATAATAATAATAATCTATTTGAAACTTCGAAGACAATTTCAATAAAAGCGAATTTCAACCGTAATAATATTTAAATGGAGTTGCAGTCAAAATACAATTAACGACTTCTGCTGCTAAAGCTATAATAAATAACGCTACAATTTCCCATCGAATTTATTCGTATAATTTTGTAAAGTCCGAGATTTGGTGGTCATTTTTTTACCAAAATGTTTACTAAATAAATCATACCTTATACAACATTATCGCTGTATACAAATTATTTTTAATATTCTGAATTTTCCCGTATTTCATACCAAAAAAAAAAAAAAAAAAAATGTAAAAAAAAAATTTGATTTCAACGGGTCGACTATAAAATGTTTAGGAACCTCTTGATCTGTATTGAGTTAAGTTTTATAATATTTCGCAAAACAAATTAGGTGTTAATAATAAATTTCAATAATTTTATGTTTTACTTATGACTAGTAAAGTACGTATTTTTTTTTTCGTGAACCCTTCGTACGAACAAATATTCAGTAGCAGCATATTATTATGTCCTCGAAGAGATAAACGTAAACAAATAAGTAACTTACAATAATAATTACATTAAACGCGATATTCTTTTTTCGTGCTGTAACTCTATTATAACCAGTTACAACTGACCGAGTGAGTGACTTACCCGTTTCTCGTTGCTGCAATGTTAATGTTATCTCTCCTAATATGTACCGACTATACACCGGTGCGCTTAGTTCAAAAATGGACATATAATTTATTTTTAAAACCTTTAAAAATCACGTTCAAAGACACATACTAGATTAAAAAAAAAAAAATCGTTTTAGCGATCTATACGCGTCTAGTAATATGGTGAAAAAAAAATTCAAACTATATAACAATGGCTTTTTATTATACTACACATATACAGTCGGAATGATTGTGAAAAAAAAAACCATTCAAGTGCGATCTTACGTAGACTGTAGTAGTAATCATCGGTTCGAGTATCATTATAATACATAAATATATATATACCGATATTCTATAAATATGACAGTTGGATACGTGGGCAACAGACGTAACGGTTTAATATTTTCAAGCACATTTTCGATATCACGCATATATTATTATTATTCATATATATTTATTTATAGTGGGCGAAAACGCCCCGCGACAAAACGTATTTAAAAAAAAAGCATTCGTTTTTCTTTTTCGTTTCATCGACTATTTATAATTATTAATAATGGGAACTTCCTTGGACTTAATTCGTGTATAAAGATTTACATATTTCACGTGTAACAAACATAAATTTACATATTTCGCACTTAGCTATATATATATATATACTTGAAGCAAATTATATATTATTCTCTAGTGAAAATACGTATTCGACATAATATTATAATTGAGTGAAGTAAAAAAAAAAACGAATCACAGTTTTTAGTATATAATGAACAACTAAAGAAAAAAAACTAAATGTTAATAAATAATTCATTTTCTATCGAAAACGATCATAAAATCCCGCCGACTGTTCATAATAAAAATCTTCTCACAACAATAATATCCACTAACGTATTTTCAACGTTTTAATATATTTATATACATATAAACTGTAAAAGACATTTTCTTTTTACGTTAAATATACACAAATACCGCGCGATTAACCTCGACGTAATTTTAAAATTAATAGTAATCATAATTAACAATAATCATAATATATGTATCAGTGTTGAGTTCGCGATTTTCATCAATAAGGAAATAACGAATACATATTGTATAGTTTACGTATTTAGCACACAATTAAAATTACCGTTTCGGATCTATATCGTTATAAATATATAATGTTATATTCCCACCGGTTATGAATTGTAATGCAATATAACATTACATTATACGTCGAGGTTAAGGCATTAAGTTGTATTCAAAAATATTTTATATTTCTATTATTATCTGGTCTATACAACAATGTAAAAAAAAAATTACTTTTACAGTTATTAGTTATTTTTTTTTTTTTATACACACCACTCGCTCCGCTCAATCAAACGTCACACGGTCAATTTTGTAATTCCGTTTCTTCAACTAACCGATTTATATATTATACAATATAATAAGTATACTACTGTATACACACACAATATATAAATTGGCCATCATCTCCGATAAAAACAATTTAACAACATTAAACGCGAATCATATTTCAATATTGTTCACGTTATACAATAAAATATAAACGTTAAATATACTAAAAATAAAAATTAAGTGGTAAAACGTATGGAGAACTATAAATATTATAGTACGTAATTTAAAACCATTGTAGTCATTAAAAATTACCGGTGGCAACAGTTGCACGTGTACCTCTTAATATGTGTTATATCATAGTAAGTTCTATGCAAAAGTATCGCGTAACGCGAATAAATACAAAAATTAATTATTACCATAACTTTATACGACATAAAAATCATATGATTACAAACACACGCATAATAATTTCCATGCCATACGCACACTATACATAATTTATATGTAAAATCTAACGATTTGTTTCATTGACGAGACGTCGTTGATTTTCATCCGCGGAGCAAATTATTATTATCCGAGCAATTTTAAAATTTCAAAACACTTTTTTTTTTTATTCATTAGGACTTTTAAAGCCATATTATATAAAATTAGCTTGTGGCGTGGCGACAATGCGTGTGTTATAATGCGTACGTATTTTTTCTTTTTATCCGACATGTGTAGATTGCATGTTTTGTGACGTTTGACGCGGCGGACTCGTCGTTACGAAACAAACCACATAAATTAAAAAAAAAAAAACCTCCCAAACACAATATAAATCTCACAAATGTACAAGGAGTACAGGAGATTTCGAAAATTTCAATCGCATTGTGTATATTAAAGCGATTCTTGAGTTGGCGAGGCTTAATAATATAATTTTAATAATAATTATAGTAGTCTCCGTCGTAACACGAAAACGCGGAAGGAAAAAAAAACGCGCGAAATTCTTAATTTTAATTACGATTATTATTATTTTATCTACGTGACGTGTGCGTTCATTCGCGGAGTGTTCGTGTATTATTACACACGTGTAATAACGAACAGCTGTTGCGTTGGCACATTATTTCATATGCGGTAATTATTATTGCAAGTTATAATTTGTTTTTTGTTTTTTTAAAAATCGTTTCATTTTAATTTTTCCACGATGTATACATTATAGCGCGATATAAATTTGTAGAAACTAGCTCGCAGCAGCAGACGACAAGTGTGTCTTCTTTGCCGTCGTCATTGTTTTTTATATTAAAAAAAAAAAAAAACGTGTTACAAACTCACTACTACTATGCTACACTGACAAACCCCTGGTACGGCGACGAGTAATTTTCTTATTCTTTGAAAACCTTTGCGATTATTTATTTTTTTTTCATTTATATTTTTTCCCCTCGTCACTTCTTATTGACTCTCCGCCGTTATTGGCAATGAGCGCGTGCTCGCGACTCCGCTAAATTGTATTTGCACGCTATGGCGGGAGGGATGGTGGTAATGTTTCTTTGCTTCGGATAGTGTTTCATCAAAGAAGGCTAAATCTTGCCCGAGCAGATGACACAAGAGACTTGGGGTGGTAGTGATCTCCTCCGCGTTTACCGACGACAGACAACACGATTTTTGTTCGTATATGCACATTATATACACACATAAACCCGTCGGATGAATAAATCACATCGCTCGCGATTCGTATGTTTTGTTGTCAATAAAAACGTGGTCCAATATGGCCGCGGGCGTATTTAGCTTTCAATAAAACAACAATACGCGTAAAAAAGAAGAAAAAAAATAATCCGATTATCCGAACACCGCGGTGGTACGCGAAAATTCTTCCTATCCTGTATAATCACTGGATGGTTTATATACTATTGCTGCTGCTGCGTAACGACGTCAAATTCGCAACAACGGGTCCATCATCATTGCGTATTAATATAACGTACATAGTGCGTTGTGCTGTTATTTATATATTTCGTAATTACTTAAATTTTTTAAAATGGTCTGTTATATAACGATAAAATTCCCGGAATTTTTTCTTTTCTATATTTTTACATTTTTATGATATACACGGTATTATATTATACAGATATAAAAAATAACGGATTAAAACGAAAGTTGAATTCGATTAAACGTTAATTACGATAACGAATACAATATTATTATTATCGCGTAACAAAAAAATCGTGACTAAAAACGTGTTCAAAAAAATCAATCGAGTGATTTCAAAAAAAATAAAAATAATCATAAAAATTGTACACGGTTATTTTTAACACGAGTTATAAAATTAAAAATATTGTTGCAATGTTAAGAAGTATTCGACAATTTACAAGTGCGTGTACGATAAATGTATGTAAATTATTATTAAGTACTCGTATAATATAGAACTTAATCCCTTTCGGAAGCGGAGGAAAATATAAAATAATTTATGCGGCGTTTAAAACTAATGGGGGAAAAAAAAAAAAAACGAAATAAGTAGTCATAAATATTTTATATCTATACCACATTACTTTCCATGTGTTTAACTTTAATAAGTCTTATTTTAAAGTAAAAAAAAAAAAAACTTGTACACGAACGATTACATATAGTTTGAAAACCATATATCAATACGTTATAGTCAGTAGTATACTAGTCAGTGAATGTCCAATTTCTTAGGCAATCGTTTTCATTGCGTAATAAAAAAAATAAATAGACGTATATTTTTTTAACAATGTGATTTAACAACAGACCGCGCCGACGAATTGTATAATACGCGCTATATATATATATATAAATATATAATTATACACACAAATGTAATTCAGTTGATGACAACGACAATATACCCGAAAAAAAAAAATCGTAACTTTATAGTTCGACTTGGACACTTGGACTGCGATTAATGATCATGATTTTTATACATACGTATATAATAGCTGACATCGTAATAATATCGAAGAAATATGTTCAGTTTTTTTTAGTTTTACGCGGACAAAAACTATACCATACGTAAAATTACGTTACGTAACACGTCATATATTTAAAAATGTATAATAATTATTGTCAGTGATATATATGTATATATATATATACTACTCGTAATATTACACAATTACGATATAAAATCGCGAATATTGTGATTAATGAATAAAAATGTATCGCTCCTTACAGGATCTCACGTCGTTCATTCGGATCCTTAATTTTGAATTTCAACTGTCACTTCCTTCATTAAAAAACAAAGAAAAATTAATAAATGTTTCTTCAAAAGGATGAAACGACTGCTGTAGTTTTCAACATCGCGTTTAGCCCATATGAATAACATATTAATGACACTCAATTTTAACGACCCGTAAACCCCACACAAACGTTTAAAAGAAAAAAAAAAAGAAGTCCTACGCAACGTATGAAAATCAACAAGCACATATAGATTATTACGAATAATTTACAATAATTAAATACGACGATTTACATATACATTATGTACACCATAAAACATAAAAACTTCAACTACATTAAATTATTTAAAAGGCAATAACGATCGTAATAATAATAATAATAATTATCATTCGTTCTACACCGCCGCCCGCGCTGTCCGATTTCTATTTCTTCACAGCTGCGCAGTTTTGCACAGAAAATAACGAATGACTGTGGTATTGTATAAATTGTTCGCAATAATAAAACGCGTATTTCATTATACTAACGCGAAATCTATATCATACCTATACTATTTTATACCGTGCAGTAAAAACAACGATAAAAATGATTGGAAACGTCAAATTCAGTGTTAATTTTCGAGTTGACTTAAATAAGAACTGGGCAAGTGGCTTTCGCCGAAAAAATAAGGTTTTTGGTCTCGAAGACAATATTAGAGGAGCTATGTGAGAAGACGCTTTAAAAGAAAACGATGACACGACATTGGCCATATTGGTTCGCCAAGTAAACGTTTTATCACCTCTCTTCCCTTAAAATACATAAATAGGACTTTGCTCCACTCAATTTCTTTATACGTATAAAACAACATCATATTCAAAAAAAAAAAATAAAAATACGTCTTATAGGAGGTTTAATCGAGAAATTTTTGTAATCACATCCCACTTATGTATGAGACGTGTAGTAAAAATAATCTGAACTATAATCTACGTCCGTCATTCAACGAGGAGTCATGATGGATCCTCGAGAAATCCAATATGCTTTAATACACGATCTCTTGAACATTATTCACTCGCGCGATACCATCGCTATACGAAGACGACGATTACTATTCGAAGCCAATACTCCGCGTTATTCGCATTTTTTTTTTTTTTGTTTTCTAAAAAAATCTCGAGTGAATTCAAGGATCGTTTTTTTGAAAATAGCGCACTTTTAAAAAGTACCAGGCTCTCCCAGGCGGGTACTTATCAGCTCCATAGAGCCCCGCGTGGAAAATCGTCGAACTGGACGAAGGCCGTCGAACGTTCTAAATTCGTCACACGCGAACAATACACACTTTCGAGGGAAAGGAAACGCACGAAACACGTGTGTACCACCGACGCGTGTGCTAGAAGGTCCTTTTTGGACGTTTGGCCGCCGCACGTATCAACCGAAAAGCATTTGTGTTCCGACCGACCGCCGTCGACCTGCTGCTGCTGCTGCTGCACGTAACCGCGATATGCTTTACGAGTACACACACTACTGTTGTAGTGAAAAGAAGAAGAGAAAAATAGAAATTTGAACGGTGATAAAAAAAAAACAAAAAACGCGCCTGTACAGCCCGCCGGACTGAATCTCTTTCGTATACGCTTTTATATTATGTATTATGAAAAACCGACGGAATAATAATAATACGATCAAAGCAGCAGTGTTTTGGGTGAATATAAAAAAAAAAAAAAAGGAAGGACTGACCGTGATAAAAGATGATCATTTGTCACGGTTGCCCGGATCCGGGGACTGACCATCACGTCGACGACGAACAGTAGGAGGATGACGACGCGGCACACGCACGCACGCCAATAACCACGTATACACACACTGGCACAGGCCGTT
Organism: Chaetogeoica ovagalla; assembly: GCA_032441825.1. NCBI lineage: Eukaryota > Metazoa > Arthropoda > Insecta > Hemiptera > Aphididae > Chaetogeoica > Chaetogeoica ovagalla. The sequence continues at coordinate 4,141,287 of CM063748.1, read as the reverse complement.
AACCTCGTTCGGACACGTGATAACAACTACTACTACTACTACTATTGATGACCGAAGGTTTACATAATAATAATAATAAATAATAATACGGCGCATGTATTACATTGTCGAAAAATTAATAGGATTTTAATTGAAAACAACGTATAATATAACGCGATAAAATGCGAAAAAAAGAAAAAAATAGTAATAACGCGAAAAATCAATTTGTATTATTATTATTATTATTTTTTTTTTTATAGATCGCGCAGAGCGGAGATCGATTGGTTTTACTGTACACCGAAAAATTCTACCAGAAAGAGCGCACCGATTTTTTTTTTTTTTTTTTACTAGTCATTGTAGCGGAATCGTCGCAAAAATGTAGTCGCTACTATTAATGATTTTTTTCGATTTCATCCAAAAACTATCGAAAATATTACAAAAAAAAAAAAAACACGCGAAATCGATTATATCTTCTCAGTCTTCAAACTGTATTAGGTTAGGTTATAAAAACTTGAAACATTCACCAAACATATATAGCATTATATTATATTAAGGGGGAGGGGAATTTCTTTCGATTTTGGGCTGTTTACAGCGATTATTTCGGTGCATTTAATTCTCGTAAAACAGCGAGAGTAGAAGTTTTTTTTTGTTTTGAACACGTAAATATACAATGTCGGACGTACGGACTTCAACTATACTCAAAAAAAAAAAAAAGAAAAAATATTGAAAATCGCGTTTGTCACAAACATTTTTCAAATTTCTCGTCGACAAAGCGTATTTTATTTTATTTTTCGTTTATCGAGAATAATATAATATTAATCGTTTTTTTTCTTTCTCTTATTTTCAACGCGACGACGATTTCCTATCGCGCGTTGCTTTTAAATTTTTAGTAATGCGGAAAATAACAGAAGCCGCGTGGCGAGCAACAGACGGATAAACACATGTTTTTGTACAAAACACAACGGCGTTGTTGAAATGCAAACAAATCGCTGCGACGCGAATTATACAACACTACACAGCCCGGGCGAGATATATTTCTCTCCCCGAAGAACCCAACGACGGTTCTTTAAATTATTATTATTATTATTATTTTTAGTACGCGAAACCCCGTTTTGAAGAACTTTTTCAAAACCTTTACTTCCGAATGACGTATTTTTTTTTTTTAATATTATAATATTTAACTCGCACGAGCGGGAGATACATATTATACACATTCAATACATTATTTGTATTGTATTGATTTTACGCAAGACACTTTTGTATTTTCACTTAAAATGTATTCTATTTATTAATTTAACTTTGTATGATATTCAACGTTGAAAACGGCGTGTGTGGAGGCCAGGAATACTCGAAAAAGCATATTCTAAACGCCGTGGTTCGCGGACTCGGGGGATACGTTTTCCACGTATAAACGACCAGAAATTTTCTTACGGAAATCCTATTTGTGAACTACTCTTTTTGTTTTTGTAAACGTTTCTGCATAACTGCCCCCGCCGTTAATTTCCCGACGCGATGTCAGCCCCGTTTATCAGTAATTCGACGAATGATCAATAATACTGCAAAACGTCTGTCTCCAATAACAATAATAATAATAATAATAATTCAGTGTTTTCGCACGTATCTAGGACAGGAGAATGTAGCGAGCATAATACACTTTCGGATTTATACCGAATAATTTGATAATTGCACGCGTGTGTCGTGTAACGCGGACACAGCGTCGCGGACCCCCAGCACGAATGTGACGGACCCCCGGAGCGGGGAGGCCCTGCTGCACTACGGTTTAAGAACCGCTGCCTGGAATACTTTGTTTGCCTCGATATTTAAACTGCGGTGGTATTGCTTATTTTATAATATATATATTTTATAATATATATTATATACTGGGAGACGACGGGAGGCAGAGGTATTATATTAACATTAAAACGGTGTTTGGACATTTGCAAAAGCGGTCCGCGGCTTGAGTCGAACGAGTTAGGAACCACCACTCATGATCTTCTAACACGCGAATGCAATTACGAAGGAATAAAAAAAAAGTATTACGTAGACGGTGGTACGCGTAATAAGGATAAAAAAATCATTTTTATATGCATATATGCGTCGAACGAGAACCAAAAGCGACTTTCCAGAAATAAACGTTTAACGGGTGCCACTTTTTTTTTTTTTTGCCGAGTTATTATTATGATGATGACGACAATATCAAACACTAACTAGTACACATATAGCCGGGGAATTTATTGACGACAATTTTTTTTTCTTCTGTTACTGTCCGATAGAAAGCATGTAATTTGCTCAAATGAATGGTGTGTGTGTGTGGTCGGTCTTATTGTTGTTCATCGATACCTATCCAACGGAACCGCCGTGTCGTCGTCTCGTAGTCGTTATTATTATTGCTTTTTCGTTACGACAACGTTGTTTTCAACAATTCCGAATCGCGACGTTATAATAATAATCACGAATATACGCAGTAATCAAGTGGACACGATTATGTCACTTGATGATCGTTCAAAAAAAAACAATAAAATTCTCTTTGATCGTGTACGCACAACAAATTTAACCGGATATCTTTTCAACAAATAATAACGGGTAATAATTCTGTCGTAACGGAAACGTACTTTTTTTAACCTCAACGAATTCGTTATCATTTTTTTTTTTGTTTTTTTTTTTTACTATAAAAACCACACATACAATCGAACAAATGTTCTTTGTTTTTCTTTTCGTTCTACGAGGATAAAATTCTGAAAAAACGGTAAATCCAATTTAATAATTTCCACCAATTCGTCCTATACGGATCGTTTTTTTATTATTCCAGACTTGTTTCCCATCGAGAATTAAATAATATAACTATGCGAGGTTTCTGTGTGTTGACTCTTAAAATAAAATAATAAACACGTCTCTGGGGTTCGTTTAGAAAAAAAAAAAAACAATTTTTTTTTTCCTACGTACAATATTATACATATATAGTAGCATACGAGGATACACAAGAGATTGTAATTAAAGAGATAGTCTAACACAGCTGGTGTTCGTCACCGGCGTTTTACATGTTTCGAATTGCGTTCTTGCGGTTCTCATCACCACCGCAGCAGCAGCTGCGTAACATCTTTTAAGTTCAATTGTACCAAAAAGAGAAAAAAAAAGACAAGTGGATAATTTCGTGTTTACACGAAATATATATATATATTAGATCGGTTGAAAAAACGAAACACAAGTGTAAAGAGGGTAAAAAAAAAAAAAAAAATGAAAAAAATGAAAAAACACACACGGCTGCCGAGGTTGTTGCCATCATCATTGTGTGACATCGAATTCGTCGTGCATGTTGAAATCATGTCTGACGATAGAACGTGTGATGTCATTGACCACCACCACGCGTGTATTTGAATAACACCGTATCCAAACACCGTGGAAACTATTCGATATTGTGCGGAAAAATCGCAACGAGAGCGTTGGAAAAAAAAATAAATAAATAACTTCTAACAAACAAAGCATATAATATTATGTATACGTACTGTAACAACAACGCGTGTAATAATAAAAAATGTCGATATTTTTCAATTTGTCCCTCGCTGAGAAGTCACACTATTGAAATATGCGTGTACAGCATATAGAACCGAACACGTCTCCTCGAGCTTTATGTTTTCACCACAACCCGCGCCCCAACTGATCATTTCAACATCATACACATATCTTTTTACCGGTACGTATTAAAAATTATTACCATTTTGCGATTTGCCGGTCGAACAAATGAATATTTTGAAAAACTAGGTCATTCTATCGACTTGAATCCATATAAACGTTAACCTGAGATATTTAGTCTTCAGTATAAATTATAAATAATTTAAAAAAAAAAAAAAAAAAAATGTTTTTTTTTTTAAATTAATTAGTTTAACATAAATTATTGTACCTGATAACTACTGGGAACGATTATAAACATTTCGATGCGACTGATATATCGTCAACGATTAAAATAAAATATTCAATCGAGTGATGTAATTGTTGTTTGTTTAAGAGTCGAGAAAACAAGACGACTTTATACGACTTCGTCATTGTTCAAATAAATATCTATGTAGATCAAAATAACAGTGATTTAAAATTGAAGAGAAATCATATATAAAATAAAATGAATGAACGAAAGTTTTTTTTTCTTTTCAATCTATATAGTCGCAGACGTTTGGGGAGGGGAGATAATACGTTAAAAAGTAACTATAAACGTAAATGAGCTACAACATCCGTATACGATATGTATTATATAGAATTAATCTACTGCGATTTCTAATAATTGCAATTACTATTTAAAGACTCGCGCCCATTTTAAATCGTTTAATGATTTTATTTTTTTTTTTTTAATGAAAAGACAGTAAATAGTTTGATTGAACATTAAAGTAAAAAAAAAACGCTCTCAGACGAAGACGATTTTTCAGAGAAACCCCGTACTACAGAGAAAGTGTTGCGACGAGAAGGTCGTCATCGGCCATAACGACGCACCACCATACTGCAGTGCGATGATCACAAGTGTTTACTGTTCCGTGATGTCGGTTCTGAATTTGAATGAATCCAACTGTTGTTAAATTAATTAGCGATCCGACGGACACAGTAAAAATATAATATTAACTGACTTTTAGAAAAGAACGCCAGCAGCCGCCAAACAGAAGAAGACGAAATACGATTAATAATACGTCGTCGGAACGCATCCCCGCCTACTTTACTTGCGCTTGCTTCTTTCTTGTTCAGATTTCAAAATGCTCATTTTGACCGTTAGAGTATATATTATTGTAAACACAATTGTACGACGTCCCTCCTTGTGAAAATTTTATATTTTTTAGTTTGTCCCGAGGCCTATGCGTTGTACAAACACGTCTTTATAACATACAATCTTCGCTTACGTCGCGTACTTAATACGGTATAATACATATGTTACTGCGATGAATAACCACCGTTAAGACGACCGCGGAGCAAAACGCTAACTACACAATAGTATTAACGGACAATTAGATATTGCTCGTATAGTCGCTATACAAAAAGAGCACAACTAATTTGATAATTATCTCGAAAAAATTATATTCGCGCTCGACTAGAAAAAAAAAAAAAAACCATTATATTATAGTCGAGTGTGCACAATGTACGAGTGACAAAAAACCAACGTGTGATGAAATCACCGTTGTCGCGTCGTACACAATACGTTTGCATATTTAATAAACGAGTTTTCGTTTAAGACGTAACTCAACAAAAAAATAAATAAATCTCGTATAAAACGATGTGTTGTAATTCAGCGCAATTATAATATCAAATAGACACGCCGCCGTTGGTTTATTTAAAACGTATTTAAAAATGAAATAATTGGGGTGCATTGTACATTTTGTATATAATATCTTATATACAAAAACAAATAAATACATCATTATCCACGGTTTACGGTAGATTTCATTTGGTCGCGGTTTGTGTTTCTATCATTTTCTTCACACGTAAACTTCCATTCGCGTCTTTGACCACCGAACATTCGTATTTTAATTTAAAGTAGGTTTAACTAATAACAATTGCCTATTTGATTCCGCCGTTATATAGCATAGATGTTATACCGTCACTGACGACTGAATTTACGCAGGAAAGGAGGAAACTAACATTTCATCAGACATTTCTACAGCTTTTAAACATAAAACGGTATTTTATTCGCACGAATGTGAGTGCATTATATTATATTACTTCGGAGAAAACAAAAATAGCCCACACGCCGCGATAAGTGAATTATTATTATAGCACGCGAGGTAATAAGACTTGAACGACGGCGAGACGTAGTGAGAATATGTAGGAAACACGGATTGAATAAGAAAACTGTCGAGCCGCTTAAGTCGACCAAATAGAAAAACAGATTCATAGGAAAAGACAACAAAGGCCGAAATGATGTACAAAAACATTATAATTTTATTACGAAGTCGCTAGAATACAACGGCACAGTTATTAGACGAAAATACCGAATTACTGATAGGTTTTATGGAACGAATACGTTATAGTATAAGGAGGAATCTGTCGATATTTTCAATAAGAACGTTTCTTCAACCGTTGACGATTCAAAACAAAAGAAAAAAAATGGAACGAAGGACGAAATTATATGACTTGATAAAACTCAATCCAGATTAATAATAATTAATAATTATTTTATAGATGAAAATCGTATAAGTTTTTTTTTTTTAATAAATAAGTTTTTATATTAAACGTTTTTTTCAAGCGTATAATAAATTTTCATATGTTATTTTTTTTTTTTTTTTACTTATCTACACTTATGTAGTAAAAATAAAAAATAAAGGGAAACGGTGCGATATTATTAAGTATCGCCTTGCTTATTAAATTCACTACAATATTTGTCTACTTTAATGGATTATCTCGGAATTTTGAGTTCGAGAATCTTAGTGTTACAATATATATTTGTTTGTGTTAATAATAATATATTAGTTATATACTTATCTGATATAACCGTCGGAAAAATTCATATTCTGACGATGAAGATATTGAAAATAAGAAAATTTAAATTGATTAAGTTTATTATTTATTATGTATATTTTTTTTATTCAATAATATTTTATTTTACAAAAATTTTAAACAAGTGAATTGTCGAGAGTCAAAAAAGGGAGTGGCTCGAGACAGACGCGACGGACCGAGAGTATGTCCGTCGTCGATATTATATTAGATATTTTTTTATCAAAATGTCAATAAGAGCATAATGATAGACACTCTATTATTTACAATTTTATAAATAATACAACGAAATTTAATAAAGAGTGGCTATCATTACACTTATGTAAAGTTAATAATTATAAATTTCAAACACACTTAGATAAATACATTAAATGGACATTATACAAAAACAGTTAATTGAACTCGTCAAATATATGTGTACCAACGTGTATTAACTAAGCGTGATATTTATGAGTATTTACTGTGCAAATACTTAATTGTCGAAATTGAAATATGTCACTTTATAAACGTATAACAATCATAACCAAATCTATACAAAATTGCTATAAAACGTATAACAGTGAAAATGTGATCGAAACCCGAAAGTTTAAAAGTGATAATTTTTTGTTTGGTATTTTATGAATGGTTTTTGAGAAGAGAATAAAATATAAAGTGAACAGTAATTTATAACGAGTAATAAAAATAAGCAGATTACCATTTGTATATAATATGTAATTAACGAATATTCCGATTTCATTGTAACATACGAGCAGAAACGATATAATGGTGACTTTATGACAAGCATACGACGCGTATTGGACAAGTATAATTTATTGACCACACTTTGATATTGACTATATGAACAATGAACAGCTACCTCCTAAATGCGAAACATATTTTTTTTTTTTAACAATCATTAAATATAACGTCTAGAACTACATATTACAATAGTATCTATATATCCAACAGATTCATATCATAACGAGAAACTCTCGGCAAAATAATAAAAGATAGGTATATTCAATTTTAAATTAGATATTTATAACCATGCAGGTAATTTTAACTTTCTCTTTCTAATCAAAATAGTTAAAAGTGGACAGAAGATATAAAAACGATATAGACATGCTCTCTATGAGTCGCTTTATTCATTTTATATATATATACAAAATATCAAGGTAAAACGTCACTGACACCAGGATTAAAAAAAAAAAAAAAAAAATGATTACATAAATATAGTTAGATATGTAATATATTAAAACCGGGAGCAAGAGTAGTATTAAGTATTTAAGGTTTATACACTTTAAAAATAAGTTTGCATGTTTATCAAATTCGGAATATTATCTATTTGACTTATAACCTATATCACGTGAGGCTTGCGTAAGGTTAACCTGTCACCTTTAAAACTAAAGGTTTTAGATGTAAACAAAACTCATTAGACTTAAATAATAACAATATGTCCGTTCACTGTAATATTAATATTGTTTAAGAAGAAAACAGCTGTCGTTGTTGAACATTTAAATATGAATGATTTTAATTTAAAATGATTTAATCGAGCTTAAAAATTAAGCTATAACTACTTCAACATGATAGTGTAATTAGTTTTAAATCTGACACATACACTTGTAATGATAGCCACACTCTTTATTAAATTCCGTTGTATTGTTTACAAAATTGTAAATAATAATAATAGAGTGCCTATCATATTATGTTCTTATTGACATTTTGATAAAAAATAATTAATACAATATCGACGACGGGCATCTCTCTCGGTCCGTCACGCCAGTCTCGAACCACACTCCTTTTTTGACTCTCGAGAATTCACTTATTTAAGATTTTTGTAAAAATATAATATTATTAAAATATATATACGTAATAAATAATTTTATTCTATTTAAATCTTCTTATTTTTAATAACTCATCGTCCGAACACGAATATTTCCAACGTCTATATATCAGGTAAGATATAATTAATACATTATTAAAATAAACAATTATGTATACTGCGACACTAAGATCCTCGAACCCAAAGATTCCGAGATAATTTTTTAAAATTGTAGTAAATTTAATAGGCGAGGCTATATTTAACAATATCGCACAGTTCGCCGATTTTTCCCATCTTAATTTTTACTACACACTTAACGAATGTAACAATATGCAATTTTTAAAAGTATCTTTTTAATATGAACAAATGACTATAAAATTAATGCAGTTTTATTTTATCATTAGAAATTAACGTAACACAATGAAAGTAAAATTACAACAACGGCACGGTGTACCAAAGGCCGAGGTCGGACATATATATATATTATATTTTTTTAGAACTATTTGGCATCATCAACTATTTTGAAATTGGCAAACGCGTCTTTATGAAGTTGCATCTAATAAGAGATAATCTCCACTCGTCATTCATACGAGTATATCTTACGTAATACGTATGTATTCAAAGTTCAAACACATACGTCACACTACTAACCATATTATTATATCATATGTAATAGCGCCTTATAACAAAACTCCTCGCCTCTTCTATTAAATTAATAAATTTGACACGTCAAGATTAAAAATCAATATTTATAAACGTCAATGTTTATTACCACAACGGCTATATTAAATGTTTACGAGTCAAGTTTCAGCCTCCGCAATTTCAATAAGCAACGTGAATTACGGATATTATTTATAAACGAAGAAAACGGTAACGTTTAAATCGTGAAAGACAATATATAACAGTAATAAGAAAAACGAAATTTTTAATTCTATACGTACGTATATACGTACGTGGGGGGGTACGGTACAAAAAAAAAAAAAAAACGTTGTGGCTGACGCGAAACGACCACTGTATTTCATCTGGCTTTCGTCTACCATTTCAAAAGATGGACATTAACAATCAAGTAAACACTAAAAATAAAGTGGATGCGCATCCTGTCGACTGGAAATCGTAAAACTCTCACGAATTCCGTTTTAATAGCCTAGCAGCACAATATGCTCTTGAAGCGAATCGGACTAAAACGATAATAGCTCCGACGAATGTACACGTACCCCCTACACCAGTGTTTCTCAAACTGTGGGTCGCGACCCCCTGGGGGGTCGCGAGTCAATTTTTGGGGGGTCGCGAGAAGTTTTTTTTTTAGATTATTTAATTTAATTTAAAATAAATAAAATAAAAAATAAATAATTTAAAGTTTTTATTTATTATTATGATACGTATTTTTTGGTACGTCGTTATCGCAAAAATATTTCGATAAGACATGACGATAAAGTCCGGTACTCGGTAATTAGTTGTCTGTAAAATTTTCGATGTTGGTGCTGTTATCAACAATAGCAGGAAACAAGCACATTCATCACATACGCCTAATTATTTTATTTATTATATTATTATTATAAAATAGTAAATAAGTAATAAAAAAATTTATTTTTTGAAGTTACTTTTTTGATTCTGTAAATGTAAAACTATGGGGGTCGCGATAGATTTTTGGAAGAAAATTTGGGTCGCGGTCCTAAAAAGATTGAGAACCACTGCCCTACACGCATTATTGTAACGTCAAAATGTAACGTCGAAATCGTATAACGTAACGCATGCGTACGGTACGTGTAAGTACGAATATATTTTCATACGTGTAAACGTATTAAAAAACGTACGAATCGAATATTATTCGGATTGACCTCTACACAAACGGAAATCACGGTGTTATTAGGACTAATTCTATGAAAATCGGACGCTTGTCCCGGACAACGCCGTTATCATATATACGATATTAAAAAAAAATAAATAAAAATACATACGCGCAAGCAAATGACTGAGACGATGATTAAAGCGAAACATCAAATTTCATAAAATATAAATAATGTTCATCTTCTCTACCGGCGGCCCCCTATAACTGTCTTGGAGACAGATACGTCCCACCACATCTCTCTCGGTCTTCAACCCGTGTTGTTGTCTTCCACTTCTGTATTCCCAGAATTATATAAGGTCTCCTACTACTACGTCTAGCCCCGCCCGCACCCGTTGTTCCGCGGTCTGCCTCGTCGGGGTGTGTTCCCCCTATACCGCGGTTTCCATTTCACTCGTCTTCGCTTCTGTTGCTCACACGACCGCCCACCAACGACCATTGCGCGGTGGTATTCCTCGACATTTCGTCTCCGCGCATTCATTTGTCCCGACATCCAAGGACTGACGGTGGTCCCCACATAATATCACGTTCGACATTTCGTTCTCGAAGGTTCTCTCGGTGATCTCCTTTCTGTTAAGCCACAATAGTCGTCGGCCGTTCAAACTGCACGCGTCCGTAAGAGCCGGTCTAATTAATATATTGTTGTATATAATAATATCGTCTCGATTTCGTTTTGTCGGAGATTTTCGGACTCGAGGAACTCTCACAACGCAAACATTGCACTCGGCTCCCGTGTGACCAATCATTATTGCCGCCGGTAACGAACAACACCTAACCGTTTATTAAAATTCGTCGACTCAATGCGACGGCGGCATCATTATTAAGAAGCTCCCATCGTAGAGTTCGTGTTTCTCGGGCACTACGTTTTTTACTCGTACAGAAATTACACCGCGAAACCCGCCGTAATACAGTCATATAATATATAGAGTAGGACGCGCGGTGTTTATTGCAATAAATGTAAAACAACCGCGTCAATGAATCAATCACGCGTTTCGTATATAATATTGCAGCGTACAACGATAACAGACGAGTGACCGACGGTAATGTAACAGACGAGAGAGAGAGAGAGAGGCCGTCCGAAAAGAAAAATCAAACTATAGTGTACACATACTACAACAACGCGATATATAATACGTAGAGCCGGCCGAGTCCTGGTCAAATAGAACCCGCCGCCGTACGGTGATAATAACAATTACGAGCGACGCGGCCCCGTGTTCATTTAAATATAAACACACGTTATATATTATACACAATATATTGTAATCACGATCCGATGAGTCACACACAAGTGCGACAGGAAACTGATTATAAGCACGACCTTCGAATAACAGAAAAGTTGGGTTTTTTTTTTCGTCTATTATGCGTGCACACTATAATAATAATAATAATAATAATACGCTTTCCGCGACCAATTCGAATAGAAAATAATTATAACAGTGCGTGGAGAACGTAATTTTTTTTTTTTTTTTTTAATAGTTCAAAACGAAGAATTGAAACAAATGTTAAGTTTAACGACGACGTAAACGAAAATTCCCCATTTGATTACGTGTTACTAAATCACGTTACTGGACGTGTTTACATATCAAACACTGCAGTATCGTACACGATTGGCCAGTTAAAAACGTGCGGTTTACGATCCACGAGGATATAATAATACACTTTGACTAAACATCGTAGAATATATATATATTATATAAATAAATACCGCGAATCGAAACGAGCAGTTTGAATTTCGTACGCCGAACGAGTCGCCGCGGCGCTGGAACAACAATTAGTTTTCGAAACCACGCGGTTTTTATTATTATTATTTTATTCGTTAATAAAATACGACTATATATACTTGGCAACAACAAAAAATGTATCGGGAAAAAAGAAAAAAAAAATCTTTAACAAAACGTGCCCGTATACGGTGTACCGTTAAAACTATGTCTATTCTTCAAGACATTAACAAACCACAATTATTATATAGATTAGTTTCGGTGGTATCCATCTTTACTCCTATCATATTATATATATATATATATATATTTTGTGTCAAATAATAATAATAATAATAATCGAAACGCATTATACGCGCGTTTGGTGCCTCCGATTCGATTGAAATGTAAAATATTTCGTACATTATAAAAAAATACAGCATTCAAACGGCTGATGGACGGACGAATAAAATATTATAATATAAAACACTGTCTCTGCGGTCGTCTGTGATAGATATTTATATATATATATATATAGAGCGCGTCGCGTTTATTACAAATGCGAGAATGTTTGAAATGTAAAACCACTGCGATTCTCTGGTCGACACAAGAATTATTTACCAGCCCCGGTCGAAAGAATCGGGATTATTAATAATTATTATATCGACTTTTAAACGGATTACTTGTTGAGATCGCACAAGTGTGGCTGCGTTTTAAAGTTTCTCGATACCGACGGAAATCTACGATTTACGCGTGCCCGTCGAAATAACACAATATTTGATCACGTCATTTTGACGAGGGAAATAGTTTGGGGAAAAAAAGACGAACGCGCTTTGACTTTGTAATTATTAATGTACGAAACAAAAAGACGAACGACACGAATGATTAACGACGAAATATTCACAGTCTTATATTAATATAATATTGTAATGACGTACCTACTTCAATACTATATTATTGCGCACGCTTACGTCTTTATTTCTTTAACCGTAATCCGTTTATATATTATACAATAGGTACGAAATAAATGAATTAACGAGTTAATTGACGATAAGTTTGAAGGGCATACTTATCTGACAATACCCTGCCCGTCAATAACGAGAATATAATAATTTTAGAACATCGTTTTCTCTCTCGCTCTCTCTCTCTCTTTATAATCAATACATTATAATACATATATAAATCATATAATTATATGACTTATATATATAAAAAAAAAATCTATTTTTATTTTGTAAAATTCTATAATATTTGAGGTCAAAAACATGTATAAAAAGTGGAATTGTAAAATGTAATGATATCTGTCCGTCGCCAGTTGATTTGTCTCACAAAACCACACACAATTATAAACTAAAAGGACATTTTTTTTTTTTTTTAAATATATTTTCGTCATAGAATTTACGTAATGATATTCGCGAGTACTCGGATTTCAAAAAAAAAAAAAAAAAAACAGAGAGATTAAATATCTAAATTACTAGAAAGAAGTCGTTTTAATGTTTTCATACACGCATTTATTTATAATGTAAATATTTTAATATTGCGATAACATTTTACATAATAAAATAAAATGATTTTTTAAAACAATAATTTTTTTTTAACGAGATAACAGTTCGGATTGAATTTTCAAAACGCGTTCAATGTTTCGCTAAAAAATCAAAAAAAAAAAATATATATATAAAAAAAAATACTTCGAATTCACCACACACATAATGAAATAAAAAATATCAAATATTTATTGACTAAACGCGAATTTTTTTTTTTCTTACGTTTTTCTAATCGGTATATATTGTGGGAATTACTGATGAATTATTATTACGATTTATACTCTTAAAGTTTATTATTATTATTTTTAAAAAAAAAATGAATTTATTATTTTAGTGGTTTCGTCGGAGCAAACACACCTCGCGTATCAACCCGACGAGGCCAGCCGCAGATCTCTATCAATTAATCACGAAATGGAACCGTCTTATGGCTGGAGAAGATTAAGATAATTATTGTTACACTATGTTAATTATTGTTATATTACAGTTTTTTTTTTTTATGTAACAAAAAAGAAATGTTAAAAAAAGATTTCAGACGTTCCTATAACATAGACCCAGTAGTATAATAATAATAATAATAATGTCACCTACGAAAAGACTTTTCAACAGCGTTTGCGTGAGGGGTTGTTAATATAATATCTCTCGTCGTCCTTTAATCGAATACAGCGCATAGTACATTGGTTTTATTTATTATTATTATTATTATTGTTATATTTATACAAACGCAATATATAAAAAATATTTTATTACAATCAAATATCGTGTCGTGTTGATGACGTTTTTCCACTCTATCCCGACGGCCCCAATGGTTAACTCTGTAAAAACGCGGTGTATGCGCGGCGGCGGACGTGTTCCCCTTAATTGTCAGTCGTATAATATACGTAATCAACTGTCGTTGGGAGTCGTGTGAAAAAGAGCAACTGGGAAAAACGTGGAAATAATCCGAATTAATTAACGCGAACACGATGTAAAATGAAAATATTTATTTTATTTCCGTAAATAAATCGCGACTGTTTTCGCCGCCAACACGAGAAAAACATCGAGTACGGCGGGGTATTAATAATAATAATAATAATAATATTAGCAATACACAAGGTGGTGTCATCTCACACGGCGGTGTAATCACCACCACCTCGACAACTAGCACACGTATCCTTGGCCCACTTATTATCGTCTCGGCAGCGACTGCAGCAGAGCGGCGAAGACGAAATATTTTTTTGTTTTTCTTTTTGAAATATTTTTTGTCCACTTACAACAGATTGTGTCCCCCGGATACCCACCGACGCTATTATATTATTGTGTGATCGTCCCCCTTAGAATTTCGAACGCGACAACGGTAACGCGACGATAAAATAATAATAATAATATTATTAAATCGAAACCGTCGTGTTTTAGGCGTTCGACACACGCGTAGCCGTTGCTTTCACCTACCAATCGCGCGGTGGTGAAAAATAGAAGAAAACGTTTATATATATATTCGGGAAAACTATCGAAGCGTACAAGAGTAGTGTGTCTCACGCGCTATTATTTTATAACTACTGCAACGACCGCCGACCGACTACTACTCGTTGCCGTGTTAACCCGGTCGTATTCGTCGTCTATCATCGATAAATATCACTTTTCCCCGTAGAAAGACCCGGCGGCGGCCACAGGGACAATCGATAACATTCACATTAATCGGGAATAAAATAATAATAATAATAATTCAATGTTACCTTATTCGCACCAGTCCCGTAGTCGGCGCGGTCCTCCTCGTTCGCCGTGTCATTTGCGAGAACCGACGGACGACGGCAACGATAAAAACAGTATAGTCGTACGCCTTAATTATTATTATCGTTCGTCTTCACCGTCTCGACAACAGTTGCCGGTAGTGTTTCCACCGGGCCGTTACGGATATCCAAACGACAGTAGTCGAACGTGGTCATTATTTTTTTATATATACTTTACGTTACACGCGATATGCGTATCGGATAATTCGCGCGCAGATAATTTAGAACAAATATAACCACGCGATATAAAACAGGAATAAAATGAATCGACAAAATAAAAGGGGGAATTGACGGGGAACGACGACACCTCCGGCGGCGCACGACGGGTTTCCAGACGGGCGCGCGCGCGCACGCACAACACACTTATACGAGGCGGATTTTGTTATTCGCACTGGACGGACGGCGAGTTATTTATTACGTGGTAAAACGCGGCACACGTTCGCAAAACGTTTTCCCGCGATGTGTGAAACGGACAATCGGAAATGACCACGGGCGCGTCGTGTTTTTTATTATTATTAATTTTTTTACGATACGGCGCGACGAGACGCGATCATCAGACACTCCGCACAACACCGTATCGTTCTGAATTCTGATAACGATATCGCTCGTGAATTTGTGATTAATACGCGGACGGGCCGCCGGCGTACGCACACGCAGGAGGGAACTGCTACTTCTTTCTGTGTGTGGTTGCTCTGTTCCGTAGTTTTCGTCGCTGGTACCGGGGTGGGGGGGTGGTAGGTGGGAGGTGGGAGTGAGCGAGCGAGATACGATGGCATAGACAGTGTGCACACTCGACCGGACGAAACGAAATGTCCCTCCGGACGGAGCGATTGGCGACACTGTTCGCCATCGGACCGCGGCGGCTCTACAATAATATTTCTGAGAGGAAAAATAACGAAAAAAAAAACGAAAAAAGAAAAGAAATTCGTGAAACGAAATTCTCTTTGACGCGATACAGAGCCGTTGTTAGGTTAGGGGGAGAGGGCCTGCGCCCCGTGATCAAAATTTAATAACATTAAACAATCGATATAATAACAACGTAACACTTTTTTTTTCAACGATAATTTATTCGAATTAAAAAAAATCTTTATAAAAAAGTTAACACTCTGTTAGTAGTTCTGTGTTGAAACCAAAAAAGGGGCGCAGCGATAACATTCATTTGCTACGGTCCTTCCCTGGAGGCTGGATATAATATATCTCTACAAAAAAAAAAAAATCGACGTATTCCTATTGAGCTTTTCAGTTTTTTTGTTTTCTTCTCAACAATCAATATTCACTAGATTATTTAGTTGATTTTATAAAAATTGGAATTTTTTTTTTTTACGCGTAACACTTGCAGCGGACGTTTTTTTTTTCAATTTTCCCATCAAAATATCTATTTTTTGTGCGCGGATACTCGAAGTTGTATCGATTTTTTATATATATATATATAAATTATAGTATCGTACGATTTGTCGCGTAATAAATTTTATTATATTATTATCGGCTAATGCGTAGGTATATATATTTTCGTAAATCATAATTCCCGGTTGTCATTTACAAAAATAGGATTTCAAATAAATTCATTCGACAATAACTGTATATGTATTTTTTTATATAAAGCTCAATTTTGGTAGAAAAAAAAATGTTTTTTTTTGTTAATGACTCCATGACACGCGTCTATAATAAAACACATTTTATTTTAAACGTAATTTTTCTAAATTACGTTTAGAAAAAGAACTACGATACGTCAATAATTATATCATTTATCGACTACTTTATATATTATTCTTTTCTTTTTTTTTTTTTTTTTCCAAAAATTCAATCATCATATAATGGTTACACGATATATCAGCGTTATTATTATTAATCGCTGCGCTAATTCGATTATTTTTTTGAACAAAAATTAAACTACATAAATTATACGATTTATCTGTTATTTATACACAATATTGCCTAATTTTATACGGGATATGTGCATTTATAGTTAGGAAATTGGTATTTATAGTGTCAATGGAATAAATACGAATATAATTCGTACGCGCGAGGTGACGAAAAAAGTCAAAATGTCAATTTTATTTACCCGAAAAAGAGAGAGACTAATATGACATATATTAGGAATTTGCGAATAATATAATATGCGCGCGCTCGTATATTTATAGTTCTCGAGTTTATTGTTCAAAATGTTTTGTTTCTCGTGTTATGTATTATAATAGCATCGTGAATTATCCTATCGAAACTAAAATATAAAATTTTACCGATGCAGAAGACTACGGAATCAAAATAATAAATAAAATAGAATTTAAATTGTAAAAATACATATACTCTGGTATATCTCTACAATTACTATATTTTATAACAATATTTATACGAAATTATTTTACTATATAATCGAGTACAACGCAATAATTGAATATATGCAATGTACCTGCGTATTTTTACAAAAAAAAAAAAATCATAATTTATTTTAAATGATAAACGCTCGTGTATTGTTGCGATGTGACGTATCCCTCTGTTATTCTATATGTCATATCACACATAATTATTATGTATAAACAAACATATTCTGTAAGTTATTTGCTTTTGTACACTGTGAGAACATCTAATAATAATAATAATAATAAAAATAAACCGCGTATTCGGTAAGTTTTTGTTTTTGTGAACTATAAGATCTTATAAAAAAAAATAATTTTTTTTAATATAATATGTACACTAATGCTGGAAGGCCAAAATCATTATAGGTAATTGTTTTTTTTTTCATAATATTGTTAGTTTCAAGGTTTCCATACAGTAACGTTTTAACGTGCGGTTTTTTAAGTTTAACAATAAATATATATAAATTACATATAAATGTGTTAAAATAAACATATTATTATGTGTACAATACATATGATATAATATGCGTGATCATCAAAAGCGCTAAAACCATACCACTTCATACAATAAATCTTAAACATACACCGCAATTTATTATACATTTGTATAAATATAAAGCATTAATTTTTTTTTGCGTTCATAAAAATATATATGTATAATATGTGAATTGTGAAATAATGGTTTGTATTAATATGCGAGTAAAACATTATAATATACTTGTAGCAGTTGTCCAACGAACACAAAAAAAAAATATTTGAAAAATTATTAAATTTTTATATATCAAGATGAAAAACCATCATTTCGTTAAAAGAATAATATATTATCATAGCTATACTAAATATATATGTATAGATACGTTAAATAGCTTTAACAATATTGGTCCTTTTGATATTTAAAAATCAAATTTTCTGCTTTGTTTTCGTAATAAAACACATTATGTAGGTAATACAATGACTACACAAAATCATTATAAACAAATTACATTACAATAATAATTAGTGATAATTTTAATGGTGAAATTATTATTATTTGCTCAAGACGTTTACACGTAATTTATTCTTTTTTAATTAATAAACTTTTACTATAAGGTGAGTACATATTTAATTAAATAAAATAATTTAAAACATTTTTTATAATTAATATTAAAAACATCTAATTTCTCTAAATCCTTTGTTCTAGTTAAAAAGTTACTATTTTAATCAGTAATTTATTTAAAAAAAAAAAAAAATTACACTCATTATATTATAATAGTAAAATGATATAGTAAAACTTAATATAATATTATAATAGTAAAACGCTTACCTTTTTACTCTAGAAAAATGTCTAGACTCTAGAGGCACCACCTAATGAACAGAGCTAATACATTTTATATAAATATTGTGTAATAATATAAATTACCGAACTCAATATACAATTTATATGAAGTCTGTAATAATTTATAAAGGATTCGGGATTTTGTACTTTATATATTATAATTCAAACGAGTTCGATTTAACCATTAAATTGTTTATATATAATAACTATTATTCTATATATCTTACATAGGAAACAAAAAAAAAAACTTATTCTACCGATTTAATATTATATAGGACACACCACAGAATTATTACAAAAACAATGAATATATTATAACACGTGTAATTTACTATTAAAAAAAAAAAATAAAATATTTATATATTCCTATATAACGTAATGTGAAAATAAATATTAATATTCATTTAAAAGTGTGTGTACCTAAAAAAAAAAACTTATTGCTAAATAATAAAGATAAGATGTTCGTATAAATTTAACATTTAACGCGCTCTGATTGTCAGAATTAAATACGCTTACGCGTACTGTAAAGTATAATACCCATCTCGTGTAGGTATATTTTTAATTAATATAATACATTATTCTGTTCATATGTGTGTATATATTAATTAGCGCAGTATTAAAATCTGTATAACGTTTTGACTTTTAAGCATATGGAATAATAGATATACTATAAACAGAATACTGCAAATTTCCACAAAATTATAAGAATAATATTATTAATGTCCTATATTCAAATTGTTTTTAACGTATTTAGAATGGAAAAAAATTCAACTATTAAAATGTGCAGTATAATTAATTTTTTAATTGTAAGAATATTAAGTACCGAGCATAAGTAAAAGGCCGTGTATTTGATATATCCATTTATATGTATATATTTTGCTGAAGAATAAATAAATAATTTAATTTAAATAGAATATTAAGCCAATTAAAAAAAAATCCCCCATATAAATGTATTACGGTAGTCAAGAGAATAACTCTACTCGCACAAATAAAGTAGTCACCTATTCAATGTGAAAATTTGATTACTTAAAAAATATAATGGGTTTTTTCTCAGCACAATGACGATTATTTTTAATTTTCTGAAATTTTCATTACTAGGCAATAGTAGGCATGATTATAACGTACAACAATAGCAACTGTTCTCGTTTGTAACACAATTTTCATTGTTTTTGGTTTAAAATCTTCTTGTGTAGTTACATACTGATTAATGCACACGATGTATGATGTTTAAGGTTATTTAAATGTTGTTATTTCTAAATAATTAGTTTTCTTTTCTTTTTTGATTGCACTATTTGTACCTTTTGATAAAGTAATTTTTAATTAGAAGATTACATAAAAATGAATACATGTAATATCTATACAAATGCATATCATATATTTGAATTGGAGGACAAAAAACACACGAATGAAAATGTAATAAACACCGATAATCATACTTCAGAATAATTTATTCTATAGTTTTTTTTCAAAATTCCATCAGTCTGTCCATTGCAGTGAGTATTTCATTGTAATATTTTCCTAAAACAAAATAACAATTTGCGATTATTTTAATACATGAACAATTACATATTTGCTTAATACATTTTAAATACAATAATTTACATCGACTTAAGATAATTTAATCAATTCAATTTTTAAAAAACCAATAATCAGTCGAAAAATAAATGATGATAGGTATAAAAAAAAGTATCTATACTTTGTAATTCATTTTAAAATTAACAATAAATAATAAAGTTTTAAAAATGTGTCTGGTGAAATTATTATTTTTCTTAATAATAAAAAAATTAAATTGTAAATTTATTTTAAATAAAGTTACCTCCTGATGGGACCTTAAAATTACCGCTTATTAAGCAATCTTTAAGTTCACAACCAGCACTGATTACAGCATCATGACACACTATACAATTTTGAAGTACACACCTGAAATCAATATTTCTCGTCACGTAAATTATATTAAATAATAAATAAATTCTCCTTTGTATGGAAATCTCATAAATGGATTTTTTTTTTTAAACAAATTAACATTATTTACCTTTCCTCAATAATTACACCATTCATTAAAATACAATCAGTAATTCTAGTTTTTGAATTGACTGTACATCTTGAACCGATAGCACTGTTTTTTATGGACGTTTTCTCCATTATTTTAGTATTTGATCCAACAAAACATGTCTCTCTATCCAATTGATTTGATAAGATTTCCGCTTCAGGTGAAATTTTATCCTTATCATCTTTTAAGTTGATATTTAAATTTTTGAACTATAAACAACTGCATATTAATACGTGTAATAAAATTCTTCTATTAACATAACTAATTCTGCTAGTTACTTACAATTTTATTTATTCTACAATAGTCGTACAAAGTGTTAACCCGTACTCCAATATTCGAATCCATCACACAAGCATAACATTTAATTAGATCTTCAGAGTTGAACATATTACCAAAACAAGACATTGAGCGGATATTATTTTCGATATCGGATTTTTCCGATATATTAAATATATCTAGTTTCTCATCTTCTTCGATTAACTTCTCATTCGGTTTAATATTTTTACAATGCTTAGACAATTGTTTTTTTACAACAAAAGGAAGTAGCTCTCCTTTTAGAGTTGACATATTTCTAAAATAAATAATACAAAATTGTAAATGACAGTTTCACATAAATGGATAACATTAAAAAAAATAAATAAATAATTTCTCTTACTTTTCTTTTACAAGGTAGCTTACTAACCAACGTTTCATAACATACATATGAGAGTCTAGTAATTTTGAACAAAGAATTAGATTTGAACACTTAAATAATAATGAACTACTTAACGCTATAGTTTCTTCATAATCCGAAGCCGAAGCCATTAATAGTAGTCTAGAAGTTTTTGAATCATATCCGATAATATCTTTTTCTATAACATTACACATTATAATATTTATTTAAAAATCATTTTGGTTACAAAAATATATTAAATATATTATGGTTTTACCAAGTTTATTTTTTGATTTTGGTCCTGGTACAGTGAAAACACATTGTTCACCTGGTGACGATGACGAAAAATATAATGATACTAATGAGGCATTATTATTTCTAAAAACGTTTAAAACTTGATGTAAATCAACATCGGTTATTAAGTCACAACTCAGAACGATGACATCAGTCTATAAACAAAAACAAATATTTTAAACAGTTATTATCATATTCAGTATGTTATATTTAAATAAACGTATTAACTATTTATTACTTACCAGAATGTAATCAGAGATGTGTCGTAGAGAATCTGCTGTACCCCAGTCTTCATCACATGGAATTGGAACAAAACTCAAATTCATTTCAAAACCTAGTTGATCTACTTCTTCTTGTATATCACTGGCATAGTTATCCGTAACTATTATTTTTGTTTCTAAAATAACACCATTAACATGAAAACTGTACACAAAGTATATGGTTAATTTGTTTACAATATTTAATTTTTAGTGTTTTAGAAAAAAAAAAATCAATTTACATAATATTACTATTAACCTTATTATTATTATTATTATTAATATTCATTAATTATTACATATTTAATCTGTATATTTAAAAATTAGAGGATTCAAATGGATTCGATAAAAAAAAAAAATAGTTTTATTTGCGTTTAAGAAATTACATAATATAATTAACTTTCCAAGTTCTTAATTTTATTAAAAATTAATCTATTATTTCTATGGTTTATGATTTTATTCATAGAATAGTATCACAGAACAAACGAAATAATTTCATTTATTGTGCAGTAGTATATAAAACAATAGACAATTTACTTTTTTTTTTTTCCCATCAAAAACGACTTCTTACGTTTGTCAGGCCGATTGAATTGATTACTTAAAATAATAATAATAATAAAATACGTAAAAAGTCCTAGTACAATCAACGTAATACGAATGCGACAATGAATCGATTACCTTTGAATCCGGCGTGTTCGAGAAGTTTCAACGGATAATAGATCATAGGCTTGTTGCCGACCGGTAACAGACACTTCGGTTTGGTGGCCGTCATTTCGGGTATTCGGGACCCTTTGCCGGCGGCCATGACGACCGCTTGGAATTCCAGACAATTTTGCATGGTGATCGACCGCGCGAACAACAAAACGGAAAACGAGAATTCTCAAAAGAAAACGTCAGAATCGTTTGGTTGGAGAATCGTCTCCCTGGTCTTTCTACTCCGTCGCTGTATTTCACTCGTCGGTGTTGACGTGATAACCGTTATCAACGGAGTACCGACATTCGTGATAAGCTCCGGAACCAATCACCGACGATACATACCAGGTTATCTTACAGTCATGTGATCGGAACACGCATACGCCGTTCACTTATAACGTCACTGCGGTACCAATCGACTGACCGCGTTTTACGATATTTGAAATTTTTTTTTTTTATTATTATTTTTTCGATTTCGGCTACTCGAAATTTCTCGTAATTGTTAAATATAATAACGAAACAGATGGCATTATAAACACGGGGGGAAAAAAAAATCACAATTCGATACTATTTCCGGGAATATAAGGGATATATTATCTAACCAATTAATAAATATCTCCAAAACTTGATAAAATGGGGAGCCCCCCCCATTATCCAGACCGTCCACTTCGTCCCTGAAGGGAATGCGTGTTACAATAAAATAAGGTTAATGATTTTAAAAAGTTCTACGGCGCGCCGTATATTTCTGATGTACGTATTATTTAAAAACCGGGACCGGGGCCGGTGTGAAGTAGTGTCTTAGGTCAACCGTTATTTGAGCGCCTTTTTTTTTATATATATATATGTATACTCATATTTTTGTTATTGCGAAATACAATACACAAAAGTGAAATTTAACGTGTTATTATTATTATTATTATTATTACGAATAACGAGAAAGTTCCACATTTTTGAAAAATAAATAAAACAGCCGCGGTCGTCGGATACACGATGAAAGTCGAAATCGTGGTGATTATTTAAAACAGTCGCGGGCGGTCTCTTGTTAGTTGTTACACACCACTAATGAAAGTCCAGTGATATTCCCATAAAATTTGTTGAGGGTATACTCTGCATCCAGGAGGACTAACCCCTCCCCCCCTAAAAAAAATACATCAACTTTCTATTTTCGCCGAATGACCTGAGTGTTGGGGGGGGGGGGGTTACACTTCACCCCTCCTAATCTCGTCCCTGCCTTAAGTACCCAAATCCAAAACATGAACATTCAATATTATACATATATTTTTCTTACGATTCACAGGAGTTGATACAAGGATAGAGGTGATTTCGATAGTATGAAAAATAATAAAATAATAAGAAGTAATTATATTTCTTCTTAAATACAATTATCAAAAAAATTAATTAAATAAATTAGTGAAAAAAATTGTCTGGAACTTATTTTCTTCGTTTGTTTCGTTTTGTTTTTTGCCACGTGGAACTGAGATTGCCGATCGATGGTCTTGCAGCCAAATTTTAACATAATGTCGTGGACTTAAGGCGTAATAAGTTGTGATGTGTGTGCCGGCAGTATAGAGGCCTACAGTGGGAAAATTAATAAATATAAATTCCAATAATAAAATTAATCATAAAAAATAAACTAAAATTTTTGAGGCCTTTTTTCAGTAATTATGTTTCTGTTTCCGTTGCATATAACTTGAGATTTGAAAATATACGCAGTATACCCATGATTTTCAAAAAATCATGAGAGTATACGCAGAGTATACCCATGATTTTTCAAAAAAATCATGAGAGTATACGGCGTATATGGAGTATACCCTATGGGAACACCACTGAATGAAACCCTATGATAATTTAAAAATTACGTTTTTCTAGATTTCCTCTGCGAGAGCGTAACCCTTTTAGTAGCCGATGAAAAGCGTACTACTGTTCGAAATGAAGAAATCGATTATAAACGGACTTTTTGGCCATTTTCCGCGATGGCGGCGCTCCCTCCAGGCGATTTCTTACCCCCCCCCCCCCGTGCGCCGGTCTTGCCCGTTTGACGTGCACGAGACGGTGCAAAAACACGTTACGTCATACGCCGGCCGTGCCACCGCCTCGAGTTTGTTTTCATTGGAAACGCGCGCCGCAATCCCCCGCAGTACGGGGGGACATTTGCGTTACTACGCGCGCGCGGGTTACGGGAAAACGGCCGCCACATCACACAAGGAGAATACAATAGTTTTGCGCGCGGCAAAACGATCGGGCGACCGGCAACACTGCACGCGGTTGCACCTTTTCGAGAACAATGGACTGCTGCTCGGCGGTGAGTCGTGTGTGTGTGTGTGTGTGTAGCGTTCAGCGCGGTCCGTAGCGCGAAGGGGGAAGAGAAAAAGCGCCCTACCACCAGTTTCTCCTCCGACCTCCATAGATATCCGATATCCATTATTTTTTATTGTTGTTTGGTCGGTCGGCCGTGTGCGTTCTAATAGCTATTGCTTCCCGTGCGCGCAGCCCATTTTTTATTCCTAAACGCAGCTGCCGCCGCCGCCGCCGTGGTCGTCGGGACGCGATAACAACAAAGGGCAACGACGACAACTATACGAAAATGGATCCGCCGAAGTGTTCGTGATAATCGCGTCGTCACTAGCATATACCACACACGGTTACAGTGGGCCGCGCGATTCAGTCCAGCGGCCACCAGTCATCGCTCAGACGTCCGTCACCGCCGCCGCCGTCATGTTTACCGTCGCAGGGTGATCGGGGTCAAAAACCTTTTGTTGTGCTCAGGGTTCAAGGTTGTCGGTGCTGTCCGGGAGAGACGTCGTTCGTGCATACAACTGCGGGGGATATTTGACGGACGACAGCGCGCTAGAAGGCGGCCGGCCGCCCGTAGGTGTAACGTCGTTATTCGGTGATTTGTTAGCGCCCGTAGTAACGTATCAGTCACCCGTCAAAACTGGCGCTCCAGTTGCAGCATCACAGACGTCCCGTCGACCGCGAAATCAGAAATGGCCATATCATCGTCGATAATAACATATTGCCCGCATGGCAGCAACAGCATCAGCAGCAGCACGAGAACGACAATTACTCGTTCGAGGACTCGGACCGTTTCGAAGAGGATTCGTTGTGTACGTGGAGCAGCGAACCCGAATCTGCGTGCATCAACTGGAGAGGATGGAGGAAACCGACCGAACAGAACACCGAAGACGGTCAGTATCCTACTTACACGTCAAAAAAATACATTTATCTCGGATCCATAGAAATTGTCGGTGTGATGGAAATTAATCCCACCGGCACTATGACTTTGTGTCTCGTAACAAATTTTTGTGCGAGTCGTAAATATAAATGACTCAACATTGATTTTCCAGTAAATCGATTGGGGAGGGGGGGGGAAATTAAAGTACTTGTATTTTATAACGATAAATAATTGACAATACCGAAATTATGAGTTAGTCATCTAAATTATATTTTTAGACTTAAAATATTTACGGATCCGATAATTTCATTGCGTTTTTAAGACGTAAATATATTATATAAAACGTAATGGCTTAAAACTTTTAGCGTGTGACTTATATTAAGTTAAATATTCTGTAGATGGGAAAAACAAGTCATAAAGGTTATTGATTGACCTATATTATTTGTATTAGATGAAATATTATAAGTATTCATTTTTGTATATATATTTATTCTCCGTTTTTTTTTTATACACAGAAAAATAATTATTAGCGAAATAATTAAATATAAAAAAAAACATTATGTTTATAATATTTTTTTTAATCTTTTGTATTTCTGACAAAGAACAAAAATTTATTATTTTAATACAATTTCATCATACTGTCGAAGATTATATAGGTTAGGTTAGGTTAATTACATATAAATGTAATTATGTTAATGAATATCACGCAGTTCTGTAATAAATAACTATAAACGTATATAGTTTTATAGAATATTAGGTATATAAAATAGCTGATAATATTTAGTAATTATAAGAAAAACGTATTATCTACTTAGTAGACACTAAGTATTATCTACTTAGAGTAATTAGGTAGGCTATAATATTATAATCTCTGGAAACGTATTTAGAGCTATGCTTCGTGTTTCGTAACATTGAACGGCATAAATGTTCTGATATATTAGCACGTTTCCAGTTGATTTTCACTTTATTTATTTCATGCGATATAATTGTCTGTTGTACGCATCTAATATATTTTACAGCTCTGTGTAAGTTTGAGTAAAAAAACAATTTATTACATGATACTAAAGAGATCTGTAATTTTTTTATTATTATTACACGCAGGTAGGTAATTTAAATTTTACGATTTCAAAATTACCAAAAAAAAAACACCGGAGAAATAAAAATATAGTTTTAGTTTATTTAGCAAACAATAATACGATATGTTGTAGGTACTGGTTTATAAATATTTGGATTATATTATAAGTGTAATTATTTAACATTTTTATTTTTATTAGTCGATGGTTTAAGTAAATTTAGATCCTTTATGAATATTCAATAGGTACGGTATAATAATTTAATGATTTAAAAAAAAAAAATTGTTTCGATGATGTATTGTATATATTTATAATTATATAATTAGTAATTAGTATAATTAACTATATGATGTATTGATATCAATTATGTTTTAATAAAATATTACTTTATCCACAACTGAGCATTAACGAGTTTAGAGTTTAAATGTTAAGCTAATTTTAGTTATATTACTTAAGATTACTTTTTGCAACATTAGCTTTTATCTTAATAAATAATGTTTTTTTTTATTTGACGTGATAGCTTAAAGTTAATATTATACAAACATATTTAAATTAATGATAATAGTAGTTATTGACAAAGAAATACGTTAAATGGGTAATTAAAATAATCTATTTATGTTTACACATCTATGTGATAAATTCCAAAACAAGGATGACTGTTTAAAGATAATAATTGATTTAAGTATAAATTTGAGCATATATAAAAAAAAAAAAATTAGTGGTTAGCTGTTGTTCATAATAATATTCGCAGTTCGTTTTTTTTTCTAATAAAATGTGTTGTGTACTTGTATAGATATTTTTTTTAATTGATTGGCAAAATTCTATAGTTTAAGTATGACTCGATTCCATGTTTATAAAACAATTCGACTACTAAAAAATTAATTTTTAAATAGTTCTTTGTATTACGCAAAGTATGCATTTTAAAATTAGTTTTAAATATCCACTTTTACATCAATAACACTACTTTTAATTAAAATATAATAAATACTACTATGGAGTACCTACTAAATGTTTTTATTTGATTTTTTATGAATTCATATTGTATTTGTGTACTGTAATTTGAAGTTTGAAAAATAAACAAGTGTTTATTTGAATTCATATCGAAATTAATTTTAAAATAACAATTTTTATTTTTATTTAGCTTTAAATTTCAGACCTAATTTTTTAAATATACAGATAGAAAATGTTGTTATATTTATTATGAGATACTGTTTGTTTTTATAAGAGAAGAAACTGTAGGCCATGAGTAACAAAAATCGATAAATAAATTTAACTGTTTAATATTGTGTGTTTAATTTAAAATACAATAAGATTTCATTGTAGGTTTAAATATTTCTTATTAGTATGTAATAATTAATATGTAATATATACGTTTTCTTTTCATAGTGTCGGAATTATGTAATGAGTAATAAATAGGTTTTTAAATAAAAAAAACATTTAATTAAAAACAACATGCAAATTATTCATAATAAATAATAATTGATGTAAATGTTTAGAAATGGTTTTTTTTCTTAATCTAAATATTATATAATAAGTTTAGAAAATTTTCGTTTTTATTGATGATAAATTATTTAGGGAAAATATTTGTTTGAGAAGTGCTTGTGTTGTTTTTAATTGACTTAAAAATGTGTCTTACACTATGGGTAGATAATTTGAAATTAAAATAAAATAGACTTACAAACTGTGAGGTTTAACCTTCAAAATTGATTTAGAATTTTTTTTCCATTAATCTTCTATACAATTTATATATGGGTACTCAAGAAGCGTTTCACTTCACATTCAACAACATTTCCTAATAACTGTTAAGAACAAAAATAATAATAATAAAAAAATATTTCCTTACTACTGTCAAGTTAATCTTCTGTGTCACAAGGTTTCGTAATACATATCTATTTTTTACAGTATAAATTTATAATACGCACATTGCACTACCTACGTAATACCTATACAATAGGTATTTTATGTTTTAAAAGACATTTAGGTATTCATTGTTATTGCATTATCTGTGTTTTATATAGTTAAAGTTTCAAAATAAAAAAACAAATATTTAATTAATTTATCATGATTCATTATGATGATCCTATACATATAGAAAAATCAATTACCAGTTTCTAGAAATACAAACGTGCAGTCCGAAGTCATTGAGTTATTGCTCGATATAAAATTTGGTTAAAACAGTATCATTGGGTACAATGGTTGGTTGTTACAATAAATTACTATTTCACTGTCACCCTAATCACACATATAGCTATGTTTTTTCATTCGGGGAAGTGTCCAGATGTCCTGGTAATTAAATGTTTTCGAAACAATTTCAAGGGGGAGAATCTCTCTTTCTCTGTCTATAGATAGACACCTGGCCCCGGTGTATATTGGCAAATATAACAATGCATTGGGGTGCGCACAGGTGAGAGGAGAGGAGGGATAAATCTCATGCCGTGTGTTTGGTAAACTGGTAGAGTGAGTATATTACTTTTTTCATTTTTTTGGTTTTGTATAGAAAAAAAAAAAATGACAGCTGCACCGCCACCGTTGTAGATATTTTATATTAAATATCACAAACTTTCGAATTTGTTTCATTTGAATTTCCTAACGCAAATAATGGTGGTGTGTATAGTATACAGAGTGTTCTATACGCAGATCTGACAAATGTAATAACTTTTGTTCAATTTAACCAACATCTGATTTAATATTTTTTAGTTTATTTTATAACGACTACTCGAACCTTGTGCTATTAATGTATTTTATATATATATATTTTTTTTTTTGTAGCTACAAATAAAAAATTCTTAATTTTTTTGCAAAATCCAAAATAGCTATTTTATGGGAACATTTAAAATAATATATATATATATATATATTGTGTTTCTGTTTTTTTATTAAATTTGTTGATTTTCTATGACCTAATCTAAGCAAAATTTATATATACCAAAATGTTTATAAAAATTATATTTATAAAATAGAATTTGAAAAAAAAAATTGAAATTAAATTAAAAATATTAAATAGAACTAATACTTATTGAATCTGTCACATTTCTGTTGCCACTGTTAGTGCTACAAATCAGTTTTTTGCTTTGAGTTTTAACTGGAGCTCTTGAGATTTTCAAAATAGTAGTAGCGCTTAAAATGTTAAAAAAAACTAATATTGTCGAATAACATGGATAATTATCGCTTTAGTCTATTACCGTCTTTGAGATACACAAAGTGTGTGTTTTAGCCGTTTGGTGTTATATGTACTTTATATATTATGTTTTTATTAGAATATGTGTTGAAAAATTAATAAACATGTTAATAACATTGGTGCATAAAGCTATTAAAACCTTATTTTTTTTACAAAGACATTTTGCTTTGTGGGTCAATCAATAAATATTACATTTTGTAAACTTATAATTTATAAGTGTCTAAAACGGATCATTAGGATTTATTTAATTTCTGCTACAATAGAACTGTTATTATCTGTAATAATTAATTTCTGATTATGAACAATAACATTAATTTAAAAAAAATATGTACAAAATGTATACATTTTGATGTTAGGTTAGATGAATAAAATATAAATAGATTGTTTATTTTATATTTGTAATAACTAGTTAATGTATGAGATAAAAAGAAAAAATTGTTTTGAATTTTAAATTACAAAAAGTCTATTTTGATCTAATTAATATTATTTTTAATAGTTAAATGTAATATTTATTTATATTTGCTTGAATTTATAAACAAATTGTCATATTATATAAATATACATTACTAAAATACTAATAATAATAAATATATGCCATAACTTTTAAATGTGTACTTTGTTTATTATAATAAACAATAAATAATTAATATAATGATGATAATAAATTATTATTATTATTATTGTTATTATTATAATATAGTTTTTGAATTAAATTTAAATTCATAAAAATATATTCTTTGTTTTACCTGTAAGAATTGAAAATCTGTCTTCTTTTAAGTTTTAATTAATACTGATTTATATATTAAAACATTGATTTTTTTAGAGCCTAAAGAAGATGTTAAGTCACTGGTTGAATTAGCTGCTCAATGCGTTGCTTTATATTTACCTTATGAGCTAGTTGAACAAGAGTATCCACCTGTACCAGAAGAACTTCAGCTTCGCATAGCTTTCTGGAGCTTTCCTGAAAGCGAAGATGATATTCGCCTATACTCGTGTCTGGCAAATTCAAATTCTGACGAATTTTTGCGTGGTCAGAATTTGTATACATCTAACACGGTTAAAGATTCCATACAAATAGGATTTCATTTGAGTGCCAATGTTCATCATGGCACTCGCAATATGTTCAACGTTGCAATTACATTTGACCGAAAGAAAATCACATCATGTAATTGTACTTGTGAACCAATGTCTTATTGGTGTTGTCATGTTGTTGCTGTCTGTTTACATAGGATATATTGCGTAAGACATTTATTATTAAAATAAAAATCGTATCTTGTAGAAAAATATTATATCTCAATAAGTAGTTTTATTTTTTAAATTTATTTGTGTAATTATATATTTATTTTATTTGTTAAATTTAGCCAGATCAAGTTTGTTTAAGAGCACCTGTTAGCGAAAGCCTTTCCCGTTTAGAAAGAGATCAATTACAAAAATTTGCACAGTATCTTATTAGTGAGTTACCTCAACAGATACTACCTGCTGCACAACGATTATTGGATTCACTATTGTCTTCACATCCAACTGCTATTAATTCTGTAAGATTTATTTTAATAATTATAAAAATTGACTACTTAATGTAGCATTTTATTTATATTAATTGTAAGAGATTAAAGCCATTTACTTACATATTGTTGGATTTTAGACGAGTGGAGCACCAGATCCAACTGCAGGCGCATCTATAAATGAACAAACAACGTGGTTTTTAGATGAAAAAACATTGCACAACAATATTAAAAAAAGTTTGATCAAATTTTGTGTTCCTTCGCCCATAGTTATTAGGTAATTAACAGATTTGGATATTTTCTTATTATAATAAGTTAAAAAAGAAAATTTACTATCTTTATTTATTGAATTGCAGTGATGTAAACATTTTATCACAATCAGTTCCACCTGCTACGGCGGAATGGACAAATTTATTGCGCCCACTACGCGGTCGTGAACCTGAAGGCTTATGGAATTTATTATCAATCGTGAGGGAAATGTTTCGTAGAAATGATGAAAATGCTTTACATTTGTTAGAAGTTCTCACAGAAGAAGCAGTTGCATGTGATCAAGTATAGAGATATTTATAAACGTTTGTTATTATTACTTAATATGTATTGTTGTTAATAATGTTGAATTATTATTTGTAGATCATGGTTTGGTGGTTTAATACAAAAGTAGCATTACAAGGTGGCGGTTTAAGTGCAGGAAGTAAACAACACACTGGTCCGGGTGGCAATTCCAACACAGCATCTCATGCTTGTGCTTTATTGTGTGATGAGATGGTTTCTCTTTGGCGTTTAGCTGCTTTAAATCCGAGTATTTCACCTGATCATAGAACATCGTTGAAAATTAAATTTCAGGATTGGCAAGAAAAATTGTTTTCAAGAGTATGTAAATTATACATGTTTGTGTTTCACAGTGTTATTATTTAATATTTATTTACGCATAAATATTTATATTTGTAGGTAATGAAACACAGAAATACATCAAACAGTAAATTGTTAAATCATTTTCGTCAAGACACAGAAATTTTTGTTGGTTTTAAACCAGCTTGTGATGCATGCAATTTGGATTGGGAAGATTATCCGATAGCTGGTATTACATATGGGACCACTTGTTGTTGTGATAATGGTTCATGCGTACACATTAAACACTCTGGAACAAGTACACATTTTATGGGAGACCATGTGAACTGGAATGAATGTGGCACCTCATCTACAAGAGTAAGTTAACAAAAGAGAATTTTTTTATTACTAATTAATAATTATCAATATTTGAAATTAAATTATATTATGTGTATATATTCCATTGATGTTGATTATTTACTTTAGGGAAATTTTAATCAGATATGCTTAGATGAATGTTTCTTGGATCTAAGAAACAATCGACATTTACATTATGGAAATCTGTCACATCGATCAGAATATCGGAGTAGATCAAACATGCGTATGGTTTGTAATGTCCATGTGCCAAATAATGAGTATGTATAATTGAAATAATTCTTGTAAATTATTATTTTTGTTAAGTGTACAAATAATACTGTTTAGGAATAGACCAATGACAAATGTTTATTGGGTGCATATGCCAAGAAATATGCCATTGCCTCCACCGGAAGATGGAAATGCAAGCAGTAGTATTACTACTCCCGATGAGGTCTATTTAACTAATGAACCTGATCTGGCATCAGTAATTTGCACGGGTAAACACATTTATTTTATATTTTGAAATTACCGTTTCAAAGCACAGATTTAATATTTTTATTTAATTTTAGATTATAATGCATCTACAAGTTCCTCACCAAGTACCCAACCCAGTACACCTCATCAAGTTAATAGTATGAGTAACACGTCTTCTGAAAGCCAGAGTAGCGATGAAGGTGATCGAACGGCAGCTCAAAAGTCTACTTCTTCTCAGACTACACCTCCACCAGCTGATGTAGATGAATATAACTTTCTTTATTATTATGACCCGAAAAATTTGGCATCAACATCGTCTGATAGTCCTAAAAAGACACCAGATGCCAAAACTTCTGACGCTCTTCGCCCATTTACATCTAAAGCATCCGCACCTATAACTCCATTGGTAAAATTAGATGCAGAATGGGAAATAATGTTTGCGAGAGCTGAAGGTCTCTATGGTTATGGACACACGGAAGAAGCTTGTGTACTTTGCGTGAAGCTTGTAGACCAGTTTTTGACAAATCCACCGAATTTTATAATCGAGTTACCACCACCTATAATAAAAGGAAAACGAAAAAAAGTATGCGTTTCAGTGGTATTAACATTGTGTGCAGTGTAATAAGAACAATTTAATTAATACCAAATTATCAATTATTATTTCAGATTAATCCGATTTGTCATCAGTTGTCAACATTAGCATCAGAAATTCTACAGAAGTGCTATTTTTTGTGTTCCGTGTTAGCCGAACGGAAAGAGTATTATTTACACGCTTTTAAAATTGGCTTATATGGATTGGAAATGCCAAGACTCCCAGCTAGTACAAAACCTTTAGAAGTAAGTTTTGTTATAAATATATTATTAACTATTATCATTGTATTATATATTATTATTAATGATAGAATAATATTGCATATTATGTCATATTTCCGAGTTGTCAAAAAAAAAAAAATTATTTTTTTTAGGTGAAAATGACTCATCAAGAAGGAGAAATATTAAATAATTTAAAGCGCATGTTGCCATTGGGTAAGGAACAAGTGAGCATTCTTCAAAGTCGAGCAAAACTTTTGCAAGAGGGTCAATACAAAACACGTGGTGAATCATTGTTGCCATTAAATTTGGCTTCGTTCATCTTTGAATGTTTGGTTATGTGTCAGTCACCTGTGCAAGATAAAATTACCGATGAAACATTAGGTTTTGAAGCTTCAGTGGCAGCTTTGGGTATGAAATCCAATGTGAGTGAAGCAGAACATCCATTACTCTGTGAAGGAATTAGGAGACAAAGGTATGATGTATAAGTGTTTTAAAATTATTATATTTATATATTTGGAATAATGGTAATTTTTAGAGCTGATTTGGCAACAAATATATTAATTCGCTATAAGAATAATCCAACTCGTTTGGCAATGGCTATGGACAAACTGTTAGACAGAGAAGTACATCCGATTATACAGTCTGCAATGGATGTTTGTTGGTATCAAATAAGAGATCCTAGAAATTTACCGTTGATGGCTATGAAAAGTGTTGCGAATACAAACGCTCTAAATCAACGTAAGTACATTTTTAAATTTAATATATACATTAATTGAAAATTATTGTGTTTTCTTAAACTTGTAGCAACACAGTGTTACAATTCGAATGTTACAAATGTATCTGGAGAATTAGATACCACTATAGCTAATATGACATTGAATGTAGTCCCTCAAGTCCAAGCTAGTAGTTGTAATACAGTATCGTCTTCTCATAGGAAAGATAACAACAGGTAATAACAACAAAATTGTAAATGTTTCGGTACATTATTTTTGATAATTATATTTTAGATATAAGAGTAACAAGCGCATATTTCCCAGTCAACCGAACCAAGCTTCTGAAGCAAACGCTCACCATTTGTTTGAATTGGGTAAAACTATTTTAAGCAAAGTGGGCGGACCGATACAGACTACAGTATTCTCACAACCTCCGTTACCTACCCAACCACATCGCGCCCTACACATGTGTGCATTCCAGTTGTCCTTATATTCTTTGGGACTTCTCAATCGTGTTACACCCAACTGGCGCATGCGCAATTATTCGTCTCAGGTTACTTGGATTGCTGATCATGCAATGGAAGTAGGCGCGCCAGCAACGCTGTTTTTACTTGGCACATGGGAAGGCCATTTGACACCGACTGAAGTGGCAAATATAGCTGATAGAATGTCGAGGAGCCATGAACGTAATACTGTCGAAGCGGCAGCACAATTGGCGTTGTCTTGTTTGAAACATGCTGCTTCTCTCAATCCAAATGAAGTAACAAGAGCCATCGTACAGGTACATAATATCTTTAAGCTTAGGTAGGAGTTGCAGGTTTTAAATTAATTGACGTGTGCATTTGTTGTTATGTGTTCAGTGTAAAGAACAGTCGGATCACATGATGGAAATTGCTTGTCTAACCGTAGAAATGGCTGCCAAAGGTGGAGGAGTTTATCCTGAAGTGTTGTTTGGTGTGGCAAAACATTGGTTTGACTTATACATGAGGGTGAGTATGTTCTCTGTGTATTTGCTTTATAGATATTTATGTTGATTTGTGCACTTTTCCTTTTTTGTAGAATTCCAATCCAGAAGAGGATAATTACATGCTACAAGTGGATCCCAGAGAAGAGTTCAAATATCCATATGTATATCAAGCAAACTATTCAATGTCAGTCGACGCATCCCAACAACCTCCACCTTCTCTTTACACCCATCAATTAATGGTACCACCGCAAACGTCTCCAGCTCATCTATACCAATTATCATACTTTCCTAACCAAACTATTCCACAAAATACACCAGCACCACCACCGCCACCACCACCACCCAATGCTCAACAGGCTAACACAGTAATGTATTATCCATATCCATCTGTACCTACATCGAACCAGTATTCTCAATACTATTCTCCATATATACAGGTAATAATTAAATATTAATGTAGGGCGACATGTAAAATTTAAAAACATTGAAAATGTATCAATCTTTGATTTCTACATAAATCGATGGTTAATTGTTTTATATTTAGAGCTCTGTGACTCCTGTGCAGTATCAAAATGCTAATCCTCAAAGCCAACCACAACAAGGGCCACCTCAATATTTTGTCCAGCCTCTTAACCAAAGTGGAAATCAAATCAGAAATCCACCGCAACAACCACAGGTATGCCGTTTGAATTAATTTAAAACAATACCACAATAAGTAAAACTATAAATGTATGTTCTATGCAGGCGAATATGTGTCCACCTCCAAATTTTAGACAAATCCATCATTTAACATCTGCGTACCGTGTTGGATTATTAGCTTTGGACACAATGGCCAGACGTATTCATGAGCCCAATCAGGCTAAATACTCGAGGAACCCGCCATTTAGAGAAGAAATTCAATGGTTATTGCGTCTGTCAAAGAAACTTGGTATGTTGTTTGACTATTATATTTTCATGAAAAATTGGACTGGAGTAATCTATTTCAAGTCATATTTAGTCTACAGTATCAAATCATTTTTATATTCATTTTTTTTTTATAGGACCAAATTACACACAACAGTTTTGTTTGGCTGTTACTAACAGCGTAGTGAATCCTTTCACATTACATGATGTTGCAATGGAAGCTATTATGTACATGGGACATTTCAGTCCTAATCCAGCCATGTGCCCTACATTGAGTCCTTTGATAGAAAAATGTCATTCAATGTTTGTATTATTATTTTTTTATCAAAAATATCCATACTGACTTAGTTTATAAATATTAACGTTTAGGTATATTCAACTGTTACATCAAAAGCTATATCAGTTGTCGTCATCGGATTATGAAGAGTATGTCGGAATACTATACTCTGCTTATGGTGCATTTGCGATGACACCAGAAGGTATTACCATGTTCAAGGATTGGTTGCAATCCGTTAGAAGGTAAGTGATATTTAAGTAAATAGAAATTTCCCTTGAAAATTAATTTATATGTCAAATATGATATATTTCAATCTATATAATATGATTTTTCCTTTTTTGGTAAACTTATTCGACTGATCACAATGGCAACAATATTAAGCAGGTTAAGTTAGTTACACGCATTAAATTACCTTTTTACTACAATAACACAATGTATTTGATTTTTTCCTAAAAATATTATAACGTAAAATTCTTAAATCCCTTCATTCTGTGATTAACACAAGTAAAATATTTTAAAACTTAGTTTGAAAATAATTTAAAGAATAATTTCTAGTTTTTTTTTTTTTTAAATTATAAATTTAAAAACAAATATATATATATATACTTCAATAGTAAATATTCATTTTGTTTATAGTTATTTTTTGTTTTTTTTTTCTATACAATAATTTATTCTATTTATTATTTCAGATCTAAATCGTGTAAAAAAGAATTGTGGTCCATGATTACAAATACACTACCTACTGCATGACATTGGTGTTCTGAAGTTCTCGTATTCTCTGAGGGCCGCGTTTCGCCCTAAACAACAACTTGTAGCGTATTGTAATTTAGTTTTTCCTTTTTTTATTCTCTTTATAATCTCTTGATTTTGTTAATTTAAAATAGTTGTACACAGTTCAAACAAAAACGGGATATCCAGTGATTTTCTGTACGTATTTTAATATATAGGTACTGCGCTTGACCTTTTTATATTATCGTAACAAATTTTTCGAATACTTTAGTTAATTTTTTTTTTCGTCATTTAGCCAATTTTTTTTTTTTTTTTGTGTGAATTGCGTTTACTCACATTTATCATTTTCTTACATTTTATTCTTTTATTGTACTTGATTTTCAATTTTTTTTCTTTTTTTTATATATATATATAATTATTTTTGTGCGTGCATTAAGTTCAATACACTATGAGCATAAGCTGAATTTTATAATAAGACTGTTTTTTTTCTTTATGTACCCAACACGTACAAGTATTATTTACATCATAGACTAGCTTATGTTTATAAGGCTTCTAAACATAATAAATAATTTAAAAAAAAAATCTATATATAAATATATATGTAGTAAAGACTAATTTAGGTAAACTTATTTTTATAAAATAATGTTATCGTTTCATTCCTTCCCTAACTATTCAGGACTACTTACATAAATAATATTTGAGATCTCGGAGCTATTTATTCGGATTGACGGCAATACAAACGTAGCAAATTGTATAATTCTTTCCATGTTCTCATCACTATAGTTAATTTTGTCGAAGAAAAAAACAAACATTCACTGCTACTAGTGCATTCAATTGATTTTGTAGGACTAGTGTGCGTAATTATATTTTTAATTACATAATTTAGTATATATTTAGAAAAGAAAAAAGTTTGGGTTTTTTTCAGTATAATTTTTCTAGGTGTGTATAAACAAATATATAGTATATATATATTGTGTAATGCCGTGTGTAGTTTTAAAATATAATATTAAATATGGATGGTAAAACATTTAAAAAAATATATATATCAACAGTGTGTTTTCTCATATCGTTCAGTCGTATAAAATAATGTATTGTATTTCGTGCTTATGGATATGCTAAAATATTTTAGGATACACGATTGTGACGAATAAACTTAGAAACATAGAAACACAATATTATTTATACTTTTTTTTTTTTTATAATTGATAATTGATGATTTGAAAGTATGTTTGCACTCGAAATTTATAACAATATTATTTTATTTTTTTTTTTTTTAATATTAAGCATTCAATTTATATTTGATTTCGTGACTTCTTTTTAAACATTCAATTATGTTTTAAATAACATCCGTTCGCTCATTTACCTGTGCTCATCTTAGTACTTAAAAAAAAAATTACAATTAAAAAAATTATAGAGGGTATTGAAAATTTTAAAAATATATATTTCTTTGAAAATAAATTCTATTTCTATCGTTTATATCATTGTAATTGAATGTAAAGGGATCGAACGGAAAAAGAATACAACATAAATAAATCATAATGTATTTATATTATATACCATAATACACATACCATACCTATCTGTAATACTCTTAAGGATTAATTGTAACAAAAACAAAATAAATATATATATATATATTATTGATAATATTATATAAGAATTAATTATACAAATATGATATAAAATCATTTATTAGTTATGTCAAATATTTCATTTTGTATAATCGATTTTAATTTTATTCGGTTTTTTTTTTTCTTTCGTGATTTGTGAAATAATATAATTATATAAAACTCGTAATATTATTACTACATTTTGTGTGTTATCATGACATATTTTGAGTCTTATATAAATATATATATATTAAAAAATTAATCAATTATTATTAAAATATAATTAATAAATATAAAATAGCCTTACATCGTCGTAA
Organism: Chaetogeoica ovagalla; assembly: GCA_032441825.1. NCBI lineage: Eukaryota > Metazoa > Arthropoda > Insecta > Hemiptera > Aphididae > Chaetogeoica > Chaetogeoica ovagalla. The sequence goes on along the minus strand of CM063748.1, from coordinate 4,101,658 downwards.
TATAGGCAAAATTAATTTTTTGTTTTTTGTTATCGGTATTTACCTAATACATAACACGAATTTATATTTCTATGAGCATGTGACAACAAAACTACATTCTGTGTCTTATCGCATCTCATTGTCAACGAATATTGTGTGTGTGTGTGTCCAAAGCTAGGTCCAACACCGCCATTAATTGATGACGATAGCTTAAGACCAAAGCAGTTTTTAATTTTGTTTTATTAAATCGCGGGGAAGGGTGATTTAAATCCAGTCGACCTCTTCATATTTAAGTTTTTAAAAATGAAAAAAATTTTGGCAACTCCACAGCTTTACAGATGTTTGTAATTGCTATAATACATTCAAAATGTCAATAGGATTTGTAAAAAATAAATAAATATTTTATACATTTTTATCTTTTTTTACTGTTATTTTTTTTTTTTTTTTAAATAAATTTCACTTTTTTCCAAACTAAAAACTCATTTGAATATACATTATATTTAAGAATTATAATTTCGTAGCGCACTACTATTTCAATTTAAAACTATACAGTTATAAAAATGATTTTTTTTTTTTAAACGGGATATGCAATACACATATATAAATAAAATTATTTTTGGCTTTCATCAAAGAAAAACAAAACCCATCGTGTTGTAAATATATTATATATATATATATATATTTGTTGTAACACAATATATTATATATTAGCAATTAAAAATTATACTTTATGGTATATTGTCGATAAATTGAGGAGCCCCGCACGTCTTAAGGCGGCACTGTGTAGACACAACAAAAACAGTGTCGGATTTTTACTCTAAACAATATTGTAATATAATTATTATGTTTTTAAAATTTAATATTTTTTTCTATTGTCACAAAAAAATTTTTCATCGAGCTCTCCACGCACACCTAAACTGTGCAGCCGTGGACTTTAAAAGTGTCAAATATAATTTTGAAAATTTGTACATTTTACTATTGTTCGAATAAACATTTCATTGATATTTCAACTAGTACATGTGTATAAGTTTAATATTGACGGAGAAGAAAAAAAGAGAACAATAATTCTTTATGCACACTGACGCGTAAAACATTTTATTACGCTAATATCTCTGATAAATTTCCTACGACTGCCAGTGATTATTTACTATACGCTTCCTCATTAATTCGTTAAAATTGTAAGGATCCCTCCCGGTGTAGATCATATAAAATATTATTTTTACGTATATAAAAAAACTATTTATGTTTGCAAGTAAAACCGAATTTCTTTATATAAGATTATTTTTTTTCCAGACAAAACTTCGGTTATAAATCTTTTTTCATATACTCGTATATATACGCGTATTTCATATTACAGCAGCAGACGTCTCCCCCGACTATATTATATACTTTGCCCGCGCAGTATAGTTAAACAAAAATACAACAAAACGTCGAACGAAGACAAATATAATTTTAATTACTTCGGTTCCGCGACGTACATTTTTTTTTCCGAGGTGTTACGACGTATACACCGCGTTTAATTTTAAATTGTTTTAATTTTTTTTTTCTTTTTGTAAAATATATATATATATATTGAAGAACCACCGTTTTTAATGAATTCTCGGACGTAATTGTTTTTTTTCCTTTGACTTGAAAAAAAAAAGTAATAATAAAAACCGTATTAATTTCTATATATATAAGAATAAGAACTGGGAATTATAAATTTATATATATACTCCTTTATATCGACAATATAAACTAATTAATCTTGTTCGAAAAGTACTGGTATTTTTTTTTTTTAAATATACGTATAATGACTGCAGAATGGAGGAATCCATCCATTTATTGATTATTTCTTTTATATATATTATATATATGTAAAACGATTTAAATAAAAATAAATTAATTTTTTTCCCATTATTTTCCACCTGCATGTGTTACGCGTATATGCAATTGTAATAATATTTTTATAAACAGTTTCACAAGTATTCGAAAAGAGCACGGGAAAAAAGTAGTTATTTTATTATTATTATTATCGTTTCGATTTTTCCTTTTTACATCTCGGGAAATTTAATAAAATGATTTACGTTGTGTATTTTACTGGCACATTTCTTATTTTTTTTTTTATATATAATTTTAATATTTCTACTCCCATTACAAATAATATGTTAATTGTTATATGTCTAAGATGATTTAAACTTAACACACTACGCATATGTAAAAACGTTTTAGTTCAACAATCGGTTTTTCTTTTTTTTGTTTTTTTTGACACAATTCGTACGGTTTTTTTTCTTCAGTTTGGTGTACATTTTTACATTTCAGAATCGTATACACTTGTAGTTTCTTTTCCTTTGTGCTAAGCTTGTGTTCGAGATACACAGATAGAGTTTTATTATTTTCTTAATAAATTACATTAAAAACGAAATTAATCCCCTATATAGTACAGTAATACAACTTTTTCATTTGTAATATTATTTTAGGTTTTTTTTTTATATAAATTCATACTCACGGAGATCATCTTGAGTCTAAGAATCTTCCGATTGTTTTTCAAAAAAATGTATTTGTATCATTTTATATTGAACTTTACGTCTTATGAACTGCAAATTATGTTTTACTGCAAAGGTTATATAAATAAATTTACTAACCGTAAAATGTCAAATTTTTCTTTTTTCAGTAGACCGATTGGAGAATTAATTTTAAACTGATGATCTATAAAAATAGATTCGACTGTGAATAAAAGAAAAAAGTAATTTGCTTCAATAATTTTTGGCAGACAATCGCTGATGAAAAAAAAAAATAGTATAGTTATAGATTAATAATCGTAGTATTACGACGATTCGATGTGACCAGCTGCAGTTGACACCGTGACCTGTTTATGAAATTTTCGTCACGAAAAAAAATTCGTTGTTTCTTATTTTCGTTTCATCACGAGTCCGTATAGAAAAAATAATTTCTAAACAAATCCAATATACACATTATATTATAAAGCGTTTTTCGCATCGTATTCTGAAACAAAATTTTCAATCCAGAAACGCTTATATCACAATTTTCATGCGAAAGGCGCAAAAACCATATATATATATATATATAAATGTCTTTAAAACGGGAAATAAATGTGAATTGTATATTGTACAAGAAGAAAGTACTACTGTCAGGTGGTATACTATAAAATAGTAAAATATTGTAAAATTTGCATTCTTTTTTTTTCCTTTCCCTTCGGGATTTTATTATAAAAATGTGCGCGTATTACGTGCACGTTAAAAAAAAAAACTGAAAATGCGAATCGAACTTTACGAGAACGATCGATACAATAATAAATAGCTACTCGGTTTATTGAAATTTTCTTCGTATATATATATATATATATATATACCGCCGGATTTTCATATCGTCTGCAATGTGAACGCTCGTGATTATTATAGTAAATATTTACTAATTAAATGAAATTACTTTTGATAATAAAATATGTACGTACAACGTAAAACTAGATTTTAGTATAATAAATAGTGATTGGAATTTGGGAGACTGTGCCCAATACGCGAAGCTATATTATATGTATAAAGAGAGAGAGAGATAGAGAATTTCCAAGTAATTATTTTAATTAAAATAATACGGCTACTCGAAATATTTAAATATATATATATATTTCGTACTTATAAATGAATTTATGTATAGATTTATACACAACCCGCAATGATATAATTGAATGAATAGCTATTTGGTCAGGAATTTAAAAAAAAAAAATAAAAATACATGTGACTTATCGTAATTTAATAGTTGTTCCGTTATTAATCAAAACGTTTTCAGTTTAAATACACACATATATTTTTATCGAACCCGTTAATTTATTTTAACGTTGCTGAATTCCGTAAAGAGTCCCCATATAGGTATGTATAATAATAGATACTCCTTTATTCGTTTTTCTCTCTGTATTTCCGACTATATTGTATTTTTTCTATATAAGCCTCCAGCACCAAATCTCCAGTGTTTCTAGCACTTTTTCCTCCGTTTATTTACGATTCACGCGTTTCACATTTTTACTATGTGTCTCAGACGTGTATATAGAGATTTTGACGAGCCATTTGTTATAATGTCGTGTTATTTATTCGACAGGAACGGTTTTGTTTCTTTTTACTAAAAGCAGCTTTTGCCATCTATCGCTATTCTTTTTAATATTTCGTCAGTCAATTCGATCTTCCAGTCTTTGACATTACACGCGCACCACTATATATCGTTGTTTTACAGTTTTGGTGTTCTGAGCATTTCACATTCTATTCCATCAATAGCACGCAGTTGTGCGGTGTATATATACACCTGTATTTACATCGAAACGTACATTTCTCCACCAGATGTCAATTCTAAGATTCACTCACTATACCTTAGTATAGTAGTTGAAAAAAATAGCGCACACCGCTGTCTGACTTCTTTTTTAATATTTGTTGTCTGATACAGATTGTAGCAGCTGTGTAATTATGCCATTATGTCCATCCATATTTGCTGAAGTGTGCGTGTGTGTATGAACGTTGTGTTCCAATTAACGTCGTCGAATGATTGTTTCAAAATCAATGCCGGCTCAAAATCAGATATAGGCATAATGATATTTATATAATTTATTCATAATAACATATTTCTGAATTTTAAAGTATTTTTGTTTTTTGGAGAAAAAACTTACAAGTTTCGTGGTTAAATGAGGATTTGAATTATATACAGTATATATCATTATTCATTATGGTTCTTTAAATCTCGCGGTAATGGACGGCGACAATTAATTTTATTTAATAATAACGAACCAACGAAGTTGCGTATAAACAAGTAGGTTTGGAAAATTCAAAAAAAAAAAAAAAACGTGTAAAATGTTCTGAGTAGAAAAAAACGTATATAATAATTTCTATAGGCTTATAAACTTATACGATTTTGAAATGCTCGGATTGATAATTTTTTTTGTTTTGTATGCGAATTCCGCCGTCGGTCCTTTTCTTATATTATTTATTATTAATAAATAACGGATTTTCGAATCGTACTCCGTACGACACGACGGGAATTTCAATATCCACCAACAGTGTATATTAATCATCCGGGACGTTTCTAAAAATTCAACAAATCAAATCGAAACAGATTTATTTTACATTAGCTGTGCGTATAGGTATTATAATTATATACAATATTATGTAGATACATATTGCGCAGAATTCGTACCGTACAGTTTCTACTCGAGTATTTGGTATAAGCTTATAGTGGAAAAAAAAAATGAAACGTATATCGAATTTACGATTCGCAAACGTATTTTATATAATAAATACGTCGAATGAAGAATTATCTTTTGTTTTTTTGTATAAATATATATATATTTCAGTATTCGTCCAAACGCTATTTCTACTCGTTTGGTATTTTTATTTTTTTTTTTGTCTGTAAGCCGTTCGTTACATCGTTTTATTATCGCATACATTTATGTAATATACAGTGTATCTCCTACAAGTGGCGGTGTTTTTAAATTTGTCGACATTTTAAGAAAATTTTGTTTCGGTGTTTTTTTTTTTTTTTGATGTTTTAATAATTATTATTGACCGTTTTGAAAACTATACGAATACGTAGGTACAACAAAAAAAAAAAAAAAATTTTTTTCCAAGTGTTCGCCGTTATTCAAATCGTTATGTTCTAAGTTTTACAATACACAAAACGTAATTTTGATTTACACATTCATAAACATTAGAAACGAAAAAAAAAATAGAAATAATTTACGAATTAATAATAATAAAATCGTATTTATCGTATCAAAATTAATGAATCGAATAACGTGCATAATATCTTTAATAACAACTCATTCGATATCGGTAATATAATGTTTTCAATAAATATTCTCACGTTAGAGCTAATCGCGCGCGTCTTGCGCAATACGTTCGCAAAACGACCGGGATAAAATTGTTTCGCGACAAATCTCAAGCTAAACATTACGGTATTGATTTGAAAATCTCAACGACGTAATAATACTCAATATATTATAATTTCAGCCTGTTTATGATAATTACGTAAGTTCGGATAATATAGTTTCGCGCGCGGTACGCAATAGAATACAATCAAACCGGCGATGCCGTTCATTACCTGTTATCTTTCTTAATATTATGGATTACTATATTAAATGTGATTGGTATACGTAATTTAATTATTCTTGTTTTATTTTCGTCAGGTCTTTGTATATATATATTATATAATTATCAACAGAGACGGATTTACACAATTGTGGCCCCTAGGCAAATTTTTTTTTTTGGCCGCCCCATTAAACTTATCAACGAGAAAACATATTTTTAAATACTTATTTAACATAACTACTAAAAAAATAAATCATAAAGACTGATACTAAACAATAATTAATGGCGGTTATGTTAATGAACTAGAGTCAAAACTAGGTTAAAAAACCTAGAGTATTCTCAATAAAATATTGGCCTAAAATTGCCGCCCTAGGCAAATGCCTACTTTGCCTGCGGCTAAATCCGCCACTGATTATCAATTTTAATTACAGCGAAACCTCGGTATCTCGAAGTTTCTGTATGTCGAATATTTTTTCAGTCCCTTTAAACAGTATTCAGTTATTTCGGTATATCGAATTTCCATAATATGTCGAATATTTCTATAAGTCGAAGTCGTTATCCCGTATCCACCACCTATTATGATTCACTAACTCGAATATATGACAGATTAGATAACGTAGAAAATGCCCAGACTGTTAAATATGTATAAGATAAATGACAAATCTTATACACACAACGTTGTATGTTAATAACGTTGCTATTTATATAGTTCAGCTAGTGACCGATAACGGCGATAAAGTCACGTGGTCATTATTTTTTCTGATTTTATTTAGCCGTAATTCTGTCGTTAGGTACTTGTTCGTGATTTTAATTACATACACGTTTTGTGTTATATTTTATTAAGACGTGTGTTTTTTCTTTACAATGTCAAACGAACGATCATTGGAGTGCTTAAATGTCGGTGACGAATTGAAAATTATAAAAGAAGTTGAAAAAGGTGTGAAAAGAAAAAAAAGGTATTGCGGCAGATTTCAATATTCCTGCTAACACTTTGTCATCAATTTTGAAAAATAAAGATAAAATTGTAAAAAAATATTGAAGATTCTTCGTGTTCATCACAAAGAAAGAAATTGAAAGTTTCAAATTTTCCTCAGATCGAAGATGCAGTGTTTAAAGTGGATACATGGAGCAAGAGATCATAACACTCGGCACCTTCCTGTGTCAGGGACCCCGATTCAAGAGAGAGCAAAAGAGTTTGCTCAAGAACTTGGACTTGAGTTTCACGGTAGTTCAGGTTGGTTACATAAATTTAAAATGCGAAATGGAATTATTTCAAAAATAATATCGGGAGAAAGTGGCTGCAGTATCGGAGACCGCGATTGTGAAGATTGATATGACGAAATGACGAATACTAATACATAATACGTATGCAACGTATAAATACATTCTGTATTATAAATACACATTTTTTCCCAATAATTAAACATTTTTATTCAAATTCCCTCGCTAACTCGAAGTTTCGGATATGTCGAATTTTTTTTTGGTCCCTTACGACTTCGATATACCCGACGTTTCACTGTATTAGTGTATTTATGATTATACGGCCAACGCCCGTTACGTTGTTACTGTTCGGTCGTCGTGAGTGAAACAACCGTTCTCGCCACTGCCGCAGTATAATTTATATAATTTTCGTATCCGTTGTCGCAAATCGAACCGACACGACGCACTGTGGAAATATAGTTTTTTTTTTTTTTTATTGTTCTTATATTGTATAAATCTGTCGCCGTCGTTAATGTACGAATCGTTTTAAAATTTGTTATCGTCGCTGCGAAAGCACACATCGCATTAAGACCGTAATCACGTCCGATTATTCCGACATTCCAGCAACTCACCGTGGTTGTTGCCTTGTTTTACTTTGTCGCCTTTATTTCGTTATATATATATATATAATTTGTATTTGTGTAACATTTATCGGGGGGATAGGTACAGCAACTGGCCAGTCTGCGATCGTCGTTTATTGTAAGTACCTGTGATTAGGATTTGAATTTTTATATTTCTATCGCTGCGGTCTCTTTTGTCGTACGACTGTTACGTCAATTATTTTTGTACAACCAGTGCAACAACAAACAACGTTCGAATCATTATTATTAGCATTATTATATTTTATTACTCTTATTATGTCGATTTCTTCTGTACGAATTTTTGTTCTTCAATCGTTTTATTTCAACACCTCGCTTCCCTACTTGTTCCCTGGTCTTTCTATCGCAGAGGTTCCCAACCTATATGGTCCGCGGACCACTGGTGGTCCGTGAGCCATACCTACAAAATTTAAAAATATTTCATTTTTCCTTTGGGGCGTGATACAAATAATATATATTAGATTGATATATTGTATAAAATTTTTTCAAACTTGAACGATTTTAAACATTATTACATTATAGGTTAACTATAAGGAATTGCATAGTATTTTATTTATTTATAATCTAAATATTCTAAATTCTAATATGTGAGAAAAATATGATTCTTGTTTATGAGAAAAATTAAAGTCTAAAAATCACGGTGGTCCGCGACGTATTGAAAGTTCTCCGAGTGGTCCATAGTGTCAGAAAGGTTGGGAACCACTGTTCTATCGTTTTGGTCCTTCAACTCTATGTTTACGCATACGGCGTAAACACGGCCATTACGCGCCGTATGTTACGAGTACAATCGGGTACCCCGTGATTTTTTTTTCTTTTTATTATATCGATTGTTTCGGATGAAAACTATGGGTCCTCCTCCTCGCACACATAATTGCAACAGCAAATATTACACAATTTGTAGTTATTTTTTTCTCGTTATAAAACACGTAATGTATAATATACGGACGATCGCGCGGGTTCATTCGGCCGCTGGGTCGGATCGAAACGCAGAAGAGAGAGAGAGAGAGAAAAAAGATTAACAATAAAAAATAGGGCGGGGGCCAGCTCTCCTCCGAGCCGTGTTCACCCGGGACGCGCGTCAAAGAGGGCGGGGGGGGGCCCACACGCGCCGTTTCGAAAGCAGTTCGCCCAAACACTTTCTTCTCGCGGCGACGTGAGAGACGACTGCTACTTCGTCGTCGTCGTCGTAGTAGAGTGTAATCAAACCGCGGGTGACCAAAGAAAGAAAAAAAGAAGAAGCCCCGAAGGCGAAATGAATTTATAACACGCGTGCACGCCGCCCTACACGGGAGAGGGAAAGCAACAGAAGCTTTCGCGTCTCCTTTGACGAAAAGTTCCTTTTTCGCTTTTTCCAAAGTACTTTATTATATATATGTATACTGGAGAGCTCTGGAGAGTTCTCGGATAAAACGATATATTTATATATATATATCGAACGTCGTTCATCTTTATATTATCTGCAAACAATATTATTTATTATTATTTCCTTTGGCGGTACTGAGCGACATTTATATACGCGTAGTTTTCATATATAGTGTTAAAAAAAAAAGAAAAAAAGCGAATTATACAATGTAACGACGTGCGCGCAAGTACATGTACTACCGATCGCTGGAAACGCGTGCGCGGGATTAAGCGTCGGGAACGTAAAGAGAACTCGTCGCAGTGGCGGATCCACGGGGGGGGTTTTCGGGTCCGGACCCCCCCCATGGGATCATATACTTTCAAATTTTATGCTTTTATTGGGCATGTTGGTGAAGTTGAAACACAAAGTTATTAATAAAAATTTTGGACCCCCCCTTAAAAAAATTTTGGACCCCCCTTATCAAAATCCTGGATCCGCCCCTGACTCGTCGTAAGTACGAGAGATCAGCACCGCAGCAGCCCGTATTAGTTTTAAAAACGGAAAAAAAAAATAATAATAATAATTCATCGACGGATCGTCGATAATAATTAATACTATTATCGAGTCTGAACAAGGACGTGTATTATGAAAAAAAAAAAAATTTTTTTTTGAACGTTTTAGTTTGTTTCGGTATTGTCGCGTTATCCTTTGCGTTTTTTTCTCGATTCGTATGTTCTTTTTTTTTTTTTTCGGATTCCGAGCGATTTTACAAAACGATTTGTTTTTTTCGCTTACAATTCTTCGACTAGAAAACTCGGAAGGATCGTCGTCACACGTTTTATGATAAAAATCGGGTACCAAAACTTTTGTCCGGTCGGTACTTTTTAGAGAGTATTCATTTTCCCAAAATAGTATTTTATTAACGCGTCGTCCGGTCCGCTGCAGAAAAATTGAACGCGTATATCGCGGCGTAGCTCTATTCGCGTTCTGCAACGGAATTCAAACTAATCCTCCGGATCGAGGCTAAACCGCTAAAATGGACAATAATTTGTGTAGTGCAGTCAAAGGACACTCGGCAGCCGACCCACACCACTTTGCGGGTAGATCTGAAATACGAAAATACACGGAAAACGGTTAACAGAATGAGGAGGACTGTGGTGGAGTCGTAAGAACGAGATTAAAATATAATATAGCGGCACGGGATCTGAATAGAGGAGCCGACGACCAAGTGTTAGCATCTGACAGACGAACAGTTATACGAATCCAGTGCATCTACACATTGGATACAATATTTAATTTCACATAAAGTAACCGCCGATCGTTGTGATCAAGTCACACTTGTATTATAATAATACTGTCTATTGACTTTGTCTAAAATAAATTATTTATTTGTTTACATTAATTTTATTGAAACATTTTTTAAATCGTAAATTATTGGACAATATCTGTCCGCACAGGAGAAGAAGACTTGAATTCATAACCAAGTGACATATACGTATAATATCACAGAGTTATCATAATATAAGACTGACAACAATCACAATCGTTTTTCGAATACAATTCATTACGTTCAAATTCATAGTAAGAATGAAACTCCAAAAATCTCTGTCTACGAATTTCACATACGCGACATACACAGACTGGAAGTTTTTCTTAATTTTAATTCTCTATTTTCAAACTTTTTCGACTTTTGATAAAAATTTTCAGTTACCCTTACATTTTTATTACATTGATTTAACGCGCGAGTGAGAACATTTATTTTTATCATATTATATGGGTAAGTGAAGAGATATTTAAATCCAGAGTTTAGGAGATTGGTGAAATTTATTTAATTTTTAAAAATAATACATTCGATATTTTCGTATACCCATACTCGAATTAATTTTTTTAATTTTGTACCTCAAAATTACAAGTTGAAAATTACTGAGATACAAATCAGATACCTAACAATTCTCTCTAAAATTTGACAACAATTTGTAATTAGTCAAAAATGTTTAAACACTCACTTGTTATAATATCTATTGAGAAGAACATTTTACCTTTAAACAGCAAATTTAAAAAAAATGATTGATGAGTTTGCTTTGTTTAAAGCATGCAAAGTAATGTTTTAGGCTTTAATTATTTTAATAAAATTAAAATTGTTTTTTTTTTTTGCAAAAATTGTTATGTTTATTAAATAAATTGAACACTACACTAATAACTATAATTATACTAACAACTATAACACTATACTAATATTACAAAAAATATACTTATTATCTTATGTTTTAATATGTGGAAATAAAAACAGAAAAAAATATGTATTGAATATTAATACAAATTACAATTCTAAATGTTTAAACACATGTTTCTTATTGTCTAAAATAAAAATATCGTAATATTATTTAGTGTTATTACACATTAAATTAAAAATAGTAAAATACAAATACATTTAATATTTCACATTTGTTATATATATATATATATATATATATAATCTTAAGAACCAGTCACATAATATTAGAATACCAAAAATAAGTCACACTTAATCAAGTAAAACAAATCTAACGATGTATAAATCAAACATAATAAATAAAAACGAAGAGAATCCCACATCTGTCATTTTAAATCTATCAAATATAAAATATTTATATCCAAATAGAACCGTGTTCATTAGCCATCTTAAATAATAATAATAAAAAATTTAAAACCTAATTTTGAAAAGTATAAATATAAAATAGACTTGCTTTTATCTCTAAATAATATTACACACGTCTTTAATTAAATTAAAAAATTAATTTAAAGAAAAACTATGTATGTTTAAACACACATAATATAGTTTATTCAGAATGAGATTGTACCCCTCCAGCCAGATCAATCGCTCTAAAGCACATGCGACCTTGACATGCCAAGTAAACATATACGTGTGTATAATAAACACAGCTAAACTGGTGATTGAATCTGTGTCGAAAGCATCTGATAAAGGTTGACGAAAACTATATCTTTCTGAATAAACTATAATATGTACTTGCACAATATTATAATGTGTGTACATGTAAGTTTAATGTTGAATTAAATTTTATAAATATACTCGTAAAAGTTGCGTAATTTCTTAACTAATTTGTACATTCCAACATCATTAGGATTAGCAACATTTTAAGCGATTTCTTGTGAAAGTATCCTATCTTGTAATGCGACAGTTTTCTGTGAATTATTTTCTACGCCAGCAGTTCTTTCGGTTAATACATTGCCGTTGAAAAACATGTCTGTGTGTATTGTGTCCGGGTCTGCTTGACCTTCAACTACATCCATCGCAGACTCGATAACAGTTGTCGAAATATCTTCGGTTCTTTCATCCTCACATATGATGACAATGTTATATGATGATTATGCTTTTCTTTAATATGATTTCAGTATAATATATAATACGGTATTATCGTATTATATATGAAAGAAAACATATTTAATGTATTACATATATATAGAACAATGTATATAATATATTATATAGAATGTTTTCTTTCGAGACGGATTAATTTTCAGTAAATCGCAAATAAGAATTAAGTTGATTGAAATTTATAGTTTCGAATTTACAATAATTACACAGATGCATTTGCAAAACAGAAGGATCCATAGTTTGAACTAGTTATTAGGTTTATAGTGGCCATATGTGCCGTGAACCAATGATACAAATTTGTTTTTTACAACTTTTAGATCTCCATCCAACTTCACCATATGAGTGGTTAGTGATGCGCATCTTTTACAGATGTAATCATCATTTTTTACGATTATACAAAATTCATCTGTCAAAAGTTCATTGACAAGTAACTCTACATATGTGACCGGATTATTTGGTGCAATATTAGCACACATCATTACTTTTCCTCCAAGCAACTCTTCATTACAAAGAAAACAAACTGCCTTTTTATTAAGTGACACCATGGCTGAATTGGATTCCATTGGAGTGCGAACGCCGAACACCGTGTAGATATAGCGATATGAAAAATGTTAGTTTTTTTACAAACAATTATATAAAACGCTTGAGAAATGCGATTTACACACTACGAGCCGATGTCGCGTCGTGGAAATAGGCAAACCGTGTAAAGAAGTCCACTGTACGTCGCGGGGGTCCAACGGGCACGGAATAACGACGTCACACGTCAGCAACGAATATTGGCACACGGCTGTCAATCAAAAACACGTTGTATTCGGTGGGATATGATTACAAGCACGACGAGTATACGTACTTTCGATAGAACGCAATAACCAGTAGTCACGGTTATCGTGTTATTATAGTGCCGCGCAGTCGTAGCGAACGTACACGTTCCTCACGTGGTTTGTTTTGTCGCGAAATGTGCCGTACACGATGAAATGTTTGTTGAAATCAATCGTTTCGGTTTGAACGAGAATTTCTTTGGCCTCTGCAAGACGGCACTGAATGAGAAGAATACACGCGACTACTACGCGAAGGAATCGCGATCGTAATCGATGAAAACACAGAGCTTCGAGTGAACGCCGGAGGAGACCATAGACGGGCGACGTTTCTTTGCCACGCACCGAAGTGAACAAACAATGGGACCCTGCAGACCGTCAACGCTCTTCGACTGCGCGAGGGTCGGTCGGGGTCCGTCGGTTACGGCCGACACTGCGGGCGAGTGATGACACATGTGACGGCATAAATGTTCCTATAATCATGTACCATACACGTATGAGATCATATTACAAAAAAAATAAATAAATGTTCGGCAAAAAGAAACTTCGGAAAAAATCAAGAGATCCGCGTGATTTATTTCACAGTTCCTCGTGATATGTTACGTTTATTTCGAATTCTCGTCTCCCTCGTCCGTCGTGTAATGATTTTGTAGTGGCAATATTGACGGCCAGAGTTGTCGTGCGCGTCGCAGTGTAGGCCAAACGACGCGGACACGTTGTTAGGAGCGGGATGGGGGCCGTTCTCCGACACATTGATAAGATCTCAGTTTTGATAAGAATTTAGCGCTGCAAACAACGAGAACAAAAAGTGTTCTCAACGAATAAACAAACGATAAACGTGGAAGTTACTGTAAAAAAGTCATTAGATTGAATACTGCAGAATATATAATATGCTCGTAAATACACGTACAAGTGTAAAACATAGTGTTATGATCCATGGAATTCGTTTTTATACTATATAAAAGTAACAATACATTAAATGCAATCACAAGTAACTACAATTTTGTACAGCAATAGACTTTGACCACACCAGGGATTTATAATATAAATTACAAAATTTCCTTCTGCATATTTTTAAAAGATATACGTTGGTATTGAAAGCAATGTGAGGTTAGGTCTGAAATCCAACGGCTTGTTCTTGTCAATTTGTCGGAGAACGGCCCACGACGGGTTAGGAGCGGTAACGCGGGTATGACCGGGGGGGAACACGCATCCAGTAATGACGGGCGATTGTCGATCTTTTGAATCAATTTACGTTATTGTTAATTATTACAAATAATAAACGGCAATCCGTTTCATAATTCGGCGATGGCAACTGGTTTCTTTTTTCCTGACCGGCCGTCGATATGGTTACTCGTATGATACAGGTCAGGTGCCGATGTAATTCACTTATCCTTCTAACCATACAGGTACACCATTCGTTACTTATCACACAGATAACGAATTATTGATAACCACAGTTGGGGGGACGGGACATCGCGATCGTTACAACGAATTTCTTCGTAAACCCATGCAAAGTAATCGCCCCGTGTCTTTGAACAAAAAAAAATTAATAATTAACAGGTATTAATTTCGTACGATCGAATTTCTATTGAGCCAGTCGTCGATAAAAAAAAAAAAACGGTAGAACGGTAAATATTCTGCGCGTGAAGGGAGGGGGGAAAATTAACCTCGAAATACGTTTCGCATCAACAAATTTGATCTAAAAATATTAGTAACGTGACATTTCTGTTCTAACGATGCGTACTCGGATTTACTGCGATTACGATATTCCGATAATGAAAGTGGTTTAATCGAATCCGATTGCTGAAGATTGGAGTAAATGTGGGGTGATAAATTGTGTTTTGAGAGACTTTTTAATTAAAATTTTAATACCGTTTGATTCTGAACGTTATTGTTGTGTGTACACGTTGTATGTTTTGTATGTACATGCGTCAGCGTACAATCGAACCAGAGTATTATACAAATAATTAATATTAACAGTCGTATTTGAATTTGTTTGATCAGGTACAATTGGTTTCGATTAAGAGCCGGATCATCGGGCATTAAGCGAAAAAGAAAAACGCGACAACAATAAAAAAAATAAAAAAAACGAACAAGCCTACCACCAAGAGGAATGATGTTATTCACAATGAAAAGACATAGAATAATAATAAAATACTATGGTATGTTATTATTAAAATATATCTTAAAACATATTGTTTAATTTATATGTATGTAATTTATCCGAAACTAAAATTTATATAAATATTGTTGTACATTTAAAATTTCTAAGTCGTATATATTAAAATAGCTCACTGAACATAACTTTATTGGTTATTGTAGTCATACTGCAATTAGTTTATGATCAGTGCTTGAATTGGAAAACAAATTAGAAGAGTGTGAAAAAAAATGTGGGGACCTGAAAATTTTAATGTGAATTAAAAATTAAAATTTTAATTGAAAATTCGTAGGGCTTCGCATCCTTTCCTCTTCAGCTGTCACTATATTTTTAATTAAATAAATCTATTGAATTTGTATTATAAATATCAAATCTTTAATAGTTTCGTGTCGATAACAACATTTAAACACAACTTTATTATTTTCATTAATTCAATTAAATTTGTAAAAGAGAGTCCTGAGCGTTCATTCTGTTCTCAGCGTCTTATGAAGAGTTAAAAGGGTATGCTAAAATATTTATAAAAAAAGGAAGATAAGACTGTCCCTTCCAATATTAAAAAGCACTGTTCATAATTTAAATAATTATGTAAGAATAGTTTGAAATATATAATTTGTTTATTTGTATTTTTAACAGGTGATGAAAAAAAATGCAAGTATTCGGTTAATAAGGAATGGCTCAGTTCAGAGTATCTTACCGATACATTTTAAGCGTGCTGTTACATATGAAATACAGCTCGATGTTCAAATAAATTCAATTGTTTATGCCGATAATTTAGGATTTAGATATTATTAAAAAGTCAGGAGGAACAATAAAATGTAAGTATTGATAAACACACATTATTCAGATTGTGTTGCTTTATTTAAAATTATTTAATATGCCAAACATATTGTTATATTTATAATGATTCGCGTTGTCCAAAGATTTATTTTCCTGAAAGTCTAACTACAGGGTGCTGGTTTCATTATTCTCAAGTGAGTATTTAATTTGTGAAATACTCTTGCAGTTCTTGTAATAATATTTGGTAAATCTAAGTCGTTTTGTTTCCTGATTCATATTTGTCAAACCGGTATAATTAATATAATATTTATTATTTATGTTTGTATTAATATGTATGTTATTAATGTATAATGAATGACTACATTTTATTTGTTTATGTTATGTAGTCAGTTATCTGGTACTGCAGAAGGCGTATGAATTGTGTATGTTACTTATTCCAAAGAACACCTGAAGCTAATGGAGAACTACGAATGGTAATTCTGTTATTATTTTAAGTATTGTTTTATTATTACTAATATGCAGTATTTTATGTTTTTAGATTTTAGTTCTACTTCATCTCCGATCAGAAGAACTCCGCAACATCACATTATAATGTTTGATAGTTTTCGAACAATTTTTGAGTTTATCAGTCAACAATAATTTTAGAAATTTGTTTAATACTTTGACTAATTCCAACTAAATAACATGAAACTAACGAAAATAAAACATTTTTAGAAATTAATTTAATACAATATATTTATATTTTAATTTAGGTACATTAAAATAAAAATGGAAAATAAATATTTTTATATTATATTAAAAATAAAATTGTACTTTTTGTCATTGTATGATTTTTCTGTATATCTCGCATCTTTTGGAAACTCATTCATTTATAACAACCCAAACATAAAAATCAATTAAATTAAAAATTTTATCCATTTATTATTGAAAATGTCTGGCATTTAGTAATTTTTATTTAAGCAATGAGAACAAAATAAGGTTGAAGATTATTTTGCAAAAAAACATTGTAAAATACAATAATTTTTGTATAATATGATCATTAAAAGTATTTCTTATGCATGATCGGTCCTAATTTTTTCAGAGTGCTATATTTAAACAATACTTTTTCTTAAGCAAGAGTCGTGTTTATGAATCTCATTTAAGTCGCAATTATAATATAAGCAATACTTATTCTTAAGAATTGACTACGGCCCTAAGTTTACTGTAAGGCGTTCGCAGTCTTGTTTTTAACTCGTCATCACTTGCACACGTAATTTGAACACAATTGCTTATGTTTATTTGTTCACTTGATTTATTTTATCATAAATGTAATATTATTGGAACAAATAAATTTAGTATAAGGGTCATCCGTCATCTAATAATCACGGAACCTGTATCACTCGGCGGAATTATTTGTTTCCGTCTGCACGACGAGTAGTATTGCGTCTGCACATTTTATTTTATTAATTCCTTTGTTTTCTTTTATATAAGAGCAAATTGTATTTTTTCCTTGTGGTTATTCATCCAATAACCGAGGTTAAATTATTATATTAATTGAATATTATTGTATTATATATTTATTATAATTTACTGCCGTTTGTATATTGCTTCCATTGTTTGAACAACGCATTTAAACCGTGACAAAGTTATAATTAATTCCTTTATTACTAAATTTGTTTTAACATAAACAATTTTAAATGTTAATAATTAATATAACTATGAATAAAAATAATTATATTGGTATCTGTAATATATTATACAACAGTGATTCCATATCTTAACCACAAAGTAATCAACTCCCTTATATTTTAGAAAAATATAAGAAACATCAAATATGAAATAAAAAAAAAATAAATGAGTAAAAATTAAATATGAACATGAATAATTTAAAGTTTAAACACATTTACTCATGCGTAGAGGGATTTGTTCACACAACACGACTGGGTACTTTCGGAATGTAATACGTTTTCTAATCAGAACTATAAAATGCTACAGAACATTATACATGAATCATAGTGTTCATGATAATGTAAAACAAACTTGTCATAACATGGCTCAAAAATTTCCAAATGATATTGAAAATTCCTCCATGACACTTGACGCTGAAGGTTTATTAGAGAATTAATTTTAACACGGAAAAATTTATTAGAAAATTGTGATACATGTCGCTAACATGTCTTATGTTAAAATCGATCAAAGACGAAACTTTAGAAGACGTTTTTCCAAGTATGCATTTCTTTACGTTTGTGGCAAATTTTAATGAGGAGCGTTTATTTTCCGTTCTAAAAAGAGTAAAAAAATAAAAAAAATTACATGATACGTACAATGAAGAATGAATACCTTAATACATTAGTTTTACTAAACACTAAAGCAGATCTTTTAAAATTCTATTAAACATGGATTCATTAATAAATGAATTTGTCATAGCAAAAGCTCAACAACAAAAAAAAAAAATTTAAATATTGTATATTAATTGTCAATACAAATTTTATATCGTTTAAAAATGCTTTTGTACATTTTAACTTTTTACAGTTTAACATTTTAACTTTTATATAATTTTTTAAAATACATAGGTGCAATAGGTAGATAGGTATATGTGTAAACAAATTTGTTTAATTAGGTAATAAAATAGCATTTAAGGACGGTAGTAGGTACTGCGCTGAATTAACCGTTGTACTGGTTATATTGTAAAAATGTACAGGTGAAATTAATGAATTCAGCAGCGGTAATTTTGATTTTTGACACTTTTGAAAAAAATATATTTTATCGAATTTGATTTTTACGAATTAATAATAATAATTATTAATTATAATAGGTAACGTATATTTCGACATTGGAATTAGAAAAAATGAAACGGGGGAAAAAAAAGTATCCGAGTTAAAAGTAGTTTGAGTAGGCATACCCATCGTAATATATTCCGATAGTCATATATATATGTAATGAAAAGAGAGTTTCGAGCAAATTTAAATTCGTGTAGATGCGACGAATAATAATAAACTTTTACACGTTGAAATGATCGTCTATTGTTCATAAGTATCGTTCTTTGATCATAATTTACGCGAGTCTCTTTTAAAAAAAAAAAACACTAAATTATAAGGACGTAACACGGTGTGTGTGTGTATACCGTATAAGTATCCACTAGAAGAAGTGGTGTAAAGTGCGAAACTAAAAGAAAGAAATCGTGTCTTAAATGTTAAGAGGTTGCTGTCACAAAGTTTAATGGTCTACAGTAGGTCGTTATTATTATTATTTTTTTTATAAGCACGCGGCTGCAACGAGTTCATAAATAATGTTATTATTTTGCAAACAGGATAATCTAAAATGACATTTACTTACCATTTTTTTTCTGCTCCTTTAACTTTATATAAAAAAAATATTATATAACATTGAATTTTAAAAACAAACAAATGTTTGTAAATGTCGTAATTTCACGCGATATTACACTATTACGGGGATTTTTTTTTGTTTTTTAAGATTATAAGGATAATAAAGGAGATAAGTGTATTATATGTGAAATGAGATAATAATAACGATTTATACGTGTTATAAAGTCGCTTTTTTCTTCTTCTAATCAATACCGTACTCTTTACGTTCGCAACAATAGTAAAAAAAAAAAAAAAAAAAAAAAAAGTCTTACATAATATCGTAATATGTATCACGTCAACTTCGGCTAAATCGGTATAATAATTATCATATTCGTAAAAAGTATTCATAGAAATTTAATTTTTAATTTTTCACACCATTCGGATACTACGTATATTAGTCGTTCACAGAGGAGGAGGCGGACTAAAATACCGTAAAACGGTTGGGGGCATAGGCGTAAATGGGGGCTTAGCCTCCCTCCCCCCCCCCCGATTTTTTTTGACCATTTTATATGGCAATATAACGTTTTGAAAATTATACTTTTCTATACACTAATATTATCCAATGCCCATTAAAATTTTTAATATATAAATAATGAAATTAGATTTAAATTATAAATTAGGCACTTACCTGTCTAAGAAATATAATAAATGTGTATTGTTTCTCTTTTAATCGTACAAATTATTAGCACTCTTCCCCGCCAAAATTTTCCGTGGATTTCCGGGGGAAGATCCCGGG
This sequence comes from Chaetogeoica ovagalla, assembly GCA_032441825.1. Lineage (NCBI taxonomy): Eukaryota > Metazoa > Arthropoda > Insecta > Hemiptera > Aphididae > Chaetogeoica > Chaetogeoica ovagalla. The sequence goes on along the minus strand of CM063748.1, from coordinate 4,081,204 downwards.
GAGATGAAAATTATCATTAATGTTCCAAAAAATCCTCGAAAAGGAGAAACGTTAACAATAATAACATCTGCAGGCTTATAAGGAGAGTGTGAAAATACCGATTCCCAAACAGTATTGATTCAAATATGCGAAAATTAGGAATTGTTTTTTTGTTATGATAAATAAGTTCTGGATCCGAGTTTGATTAGAGATATGCAGTTTTGTGTCGGTTTTGTATCCGCGAAGAAACTTTTTACACACGGGAGGCAATAAATGCGTAAGTATGTGCGTGCGTGCGTGTGAGGAACGCGTTTCACACTATCGAAAAACAACGAACGATATGAACAACTCCGCGTGCGATAGTCACACAATATTTGTGTAAAGAAAGAAGAGAAAAAAATAAATACCGAATGGGTAGTACACCATAAAAAAAATGATATTTTTCTTTCCTTTGAACGTTGTTCGTTCGTCTTCGGGCGCAGGGGAGAAAAAATTACAGAAACAAAGAGACGATTTTTTATTCTCAACTACAAATGAAATACCTACACTCGTATACATATATATATATATATATATAATATGTATGTGATATATATATACATCGTCGTATTATATATCATATATATATATATATTAAATTGTCACTTTTTCCACACGAATAGTGTTTTTTTTTCTTTTTTTCTCCCTCATATAATTCGTAAGAACTGAATTTTTATAAACCAGAAATTTATGTAGTTTCTTTGTTTTAAGCTGCGAGTTTCAGAAGAAGAAAAAATGCCAACAACCACACGCATAAGCGGATATTGAGGAGGATGCTTGAGGAGGAGGGGGCGGCTCGAGCCCCCCAGAACGTAATCAAATCACACCAGACGTCAAAATAAATTGTGTATTTTAATATTTGATATTTATAATTTCTATTTTATTTTGTTGGGATACGAGAATGGTCAGGAATATTCACGGACTATTCGTTATTGGGGAAAACTATATTTTGTACGTACACATCGATCATCGCGAACAATCTAGAACAGTGGTGGGCAAACTTTTTTAATGGGGGGCCACAAAGTTTAAGACATTTTAGAGGAGGACCAGAATTATAGAAAAAATGCATTTTGTGTTAAACCTACACCACGCTGTGAGGGTGCGACCGCGCACGGTCCGCGCCAATCCATTTATATATTTAAAACTATTTTCTTCGATCATTTTTAGAATATTTCGGGAATTTTTTTCCTAAATTAAAATTATAATGTAAAAAAAAAAAATAAAATATATAAATTGTAAGAAATGCTGGAATACCTCTGCGACCGTAATTTTGGTTGCGCGACCTGAAGTTGGAAACCGCTGATCTATAGTTTATGCATCTATTATTCTACTAAGTAGAATCTACTTTATACTTCTCGACCGTCAAAACGTAATTATGACGGGCCATTTGCTATATCCATGTCGATGGACCCTCGGCGGGCCGGATTAAATACTTTCGCGGGCCGTACTTTGCCCATCACTGATCTAGAACACGTCTATCGTACGTATAGATATGCAAGCTGCAAACCGCCTCCGTAGCAGAAGTGTCGATCACTTATGACAAGTGATCGACTATGGTCTATGCCATAATATGTACACACGGTGTTTTTGCTTCGGTCATAAGCTAACAACGTTGTTTGCGTTTACTGTGTGTGTGTGTGTGTGAGTAGAGTGCGGGGCGATCGAGGAAGAAAAAACGGATTTTCGTAAAAATCGTATTAAAAAACAACGGCGTTGTGATAATAAATTTGGCGAGAATTTCAATCGAAACGCTGTCGGAGAATTTTGTTTTCGTACGGTAATATTCACTAAGGACACCGGCGGTACGGTCAAACGATTTCTCCGCTGCGTCCACTACCACCGCTATAGCCCGTTATAGTTCAACGTTTGTTGAAAAAATTCGCGCGCGTCCATCGCATAATAATATTCGCTGAACGGTATACGAAATTCGATTTTTTTTCGATCGGAAAAATAAAGAAAACGACGTGTGTATTATAATGATACGGCCACTGGCACGTGGGCCGACGATGTTGCGGTTGAAAATTCTCGACGTTTTACGCGCGTACGAGAGGTCCGGTTATACGTATATATAAATAGACACCAGCTTGCATTATACTCGTATATATATATTATGTTATCGTTTTTATACGCGTTTATTGTATGTGTCATAATGTGTGTACTCGTGAGAGCGTTTCTTCATTTTTTTGTTCTTTTCTGAAAAAATTCTTCGCGGCGGAGAAAACGCGACTCGTGTACAAAATTATTCTATACGCTTTGAAGCGTAGTGCGATCTCGGCCCTCCGGGATAAGTGCAATTTATACGCTCTACGGTCCGAAGAAAAAAATGAAATCCTATACGATTCTCCATCGCGTTTTCCGGCGATACATTTTTTTTTTCTTTCTTCGCTCATATGATAATATGTCGTTCGTCGCCAGTACACGTACTATACGGCAAGCACAGACGACAGAAGTCCATTTCCCCTGCCCAGCCCCCCCGATCAGACGAATTATTTGGAAATTTCTTTACGCTAACGTGTGATGCGCGAGGAGACGGATTCGCTTCTATTTTCGCTTTTTATCCGCGTACTCCGACTATATATGTATATATTTATTTATTTTTTATTTTTTTGTTACTGGACGGCGTGGTTATATTGAAGTAAATTTCTTTGTAGAACGCTCATTTTTTTTTTTTTTTTTATTATTATCAGAACTCCCTCTTACTTCGTTTTTTCCCAATTCGAAACGCCGCTTATTTCCTCATACGGATTTAGATTCAAACGAATTCTCGAGTTTTCTGAAAGCAGGAAGGACTGTGTGTATGAATTGAAACCTCCTCCCTTCTTCACGGTGCAAAAAATGAACTTTTCGTACTTTTTTTTTTGTTTGTTTTTCGTTGCCTTATAATTGCCCGTATTTATTTCCCGGAATTCGTTTGGCAATTGAAAGGCCGAAAGAAACGGATTTGAAATAAATCGTGTCGGCTACGTACATATGTATACGTAAAATAGGTGGTTCAAACCTATATTTCACCTATACGAGAATCAAAATTGTTCTAACGCTTTCCCAGGAAATTTTTTTTTTTTTTTAACTCACCGAACGTTGCGTATATATTAAAAACAGTTATCGCGATTTAAATTTAAGCCGTGGCCGTTATTACAACGCAGAGATCGCCGACAACCCGATAACTGCGTGTGTCGGCGGGGACACGCTGCGTGTGCGTATGAGAAAAGGGCGAGGTGAACGGGATATATATTTTGTGGATCGGTTGGCTGAAAATCGGCCGTTTGACGACGAAACGGCCAAAACGAGTGTACACATGGGGACCCCTTTTGAGTTTTTCGTTTAAATGGAAATCGCGCGCGCGCCTTCGCTCGTATCTCTCTCTGTGGGTACGCGATAGGCGGCGGAGGACGATTTCGTGGAGCGCGGCCAACGCCGCACACACCGCCGCCACGCCGAAAACGGATTGACACCGGTAGAGCGACGCGGATCGTTAAACTGTTATTATTTATTTATTTTTTCCCGACGTTTTTTTCCATTCTCTCGTTTTGCACGACAACCGATCCGCAAACGGAACTAAACATTTTGTACGGAAAAAAATTAATAATTTTTAGCTACGAAATATTGTAATATACGCGCAGAGCAGCTCTTATTTATGACCAGTAACGGTTGTATAATAAATAATGTACGGAGGTTCTCAGTGACGGACAAATTATTATCACAAAAAAAAAAAAAGAAGAAAATTCGTATCACGAGTAACGTCGAGCGGCTATATTAATAAATACGAATTCTACGCTCAATAATGTAAATATAACAGTTGTAACTGTAATTCACGGGTTATTCGGCTAGTGTAATAACATAAAAACCACACTTTTTATTTATGTTTAACGTTATTATTATTATTATTAAATATTGAAAATAATATATAACACATAATCTTTATTAACGCAATGTTTTATTGCGCCGGTCAGCTGGACATTTATCAATGACGTTTTTAATTTTTATAAGTTTATTCGTTACATTTTCTTTCAACTTTTTATTTATTATTAGTGGCAAGTTCTTTTACCGCGATAGTCGTCCGAAGCCGATTTTTCCGCCGCACAGAAGAAAAACATCTTCCGCGCAGGTCGCTGAACTCATGGGTACGAGTAAACGCTGAAATTCGTTATGCGATGTGTACACGTCTTTCATTATGTCTTGTTTTCGGCGCTAAAATAGTGTTGAAAGTAGATAAGGTTCTAACTGAAATGCTGATGATGATTTCATAATATCCATCAAATTTGTTATCAAGAACCGCTTTGGCTCCCAACTAATTGCGCCTAGGCGCAAGGCGATATGGGATTGACGAACACACTAAATCGATGTACACCTCAATATTGATCGAAACTTTTGAATTCGCAATTCAAATATAATAATAATTGTCGCTCTCTGACAACGTTTGCAGAATTCTTTGGTCGGGCTGATTTAAATTTTGCTAACAATTTTGTGATTTATTCTCGTTAGAACAACGGACGCGTTTTTTTCGAAAATACAATGCATTCCTCTCACTTTCCAATAGTCGTTGGTAGTAAAAGAAAAAAAAAAACGTTTGAAATAACGACAATTTAGTAAATTTATATTAGTACGTTGGGAATTCTTAATTCGGAAACCTTCCTTAGTTATATTCTCCAAGCGATTTAATGATTTTATGAATTTTTACAGAATTATTTAACGGAAACTGTGTCAAAATCTAAACGCTTTTTAAAACAAATATTTAAAATATACAAACAGTGGCGGGTGGATTTAACCGTCGCTCAGTCGGCATAACCCTTTGCTTTGTGGCTCTAACCGCGCAGTGATTATTATAATGATACAATATTTAAAACTTTTTTTTCTTCTTTAAAGTCAATACCCATTGTAATGTACACGGATTGAACATACATAATAATTACATTTGATAAATAACGCGATTTTGAAACGTTACGTTTTTAAAAAATTTGGCATTTTCGACGCTGCTTTTGTCTCGACAAACGTAATACGCAAACATTTAATTTTCGAAGAACTCGCACGAGTGGTTTGAAACTTTATTCGAAAACCGTGTACCAAAAAGAAATAAACCGGTCGAAAAAAAAAATGTTTGCATTGCGAAGTTTGAAAATAACGATTTTTACCGATAAACTAAAAAACTTTAAAACGTGACAAAAACGATATTTTCCTTATTTACATAAACGAATACTATATATGATCATTAGAAAATTGTCGATCGTTTTATCCGATTATTTTTTAAAAATTATACGAGTATACACACTTGCGTTATTCGTTTTTTAAACTCGCCTCCATACGCTTTTCCTCGAATTCACGTGTTTACACGTTTTATTAAAATAAAATTCTTCACGCAATTCTAAATATTGAAATGTGAAATCCGCCACCGGATATACATGAACGATTCCCCCGTACGCAAGTTGCGGAACAAAATAGATCTGCACACGTTTTAAAAACGCTGTAGTTTTCGTCATCGTACGTGCGCGGGAAATAAGGGAAAAACGGAAAAGTAAAGTGCTCTGGAAATATATCGATCTCCGTATCCCTCCGGTAACTATATACGTATACAACCGATAAATATTATCGTTGGATGACGTCCGGACTTTGATGAAAGCTTTTGGTAAACACGTAACCGCGGGGAAAAGAAAAATATTAGCTGACTATAAACGCGTTGACCTACCGACGGGATTGGCTACAACAGTGTGGGGGCCTCTTCGACGACTGGATTAAAATCCATAAGAATATTACTCGATAAAAACAGTGGCGACGGCGGCAGCAGATAAAAGTAAAAGCAATCGCAATTTATTTGGGGTGGCTGTGAAAACGTTTAGGGTGGATTTTACTCGCTTGTACAGCTGCTACGTGCTCGGAATGCGTATATTATACCGCGTTCGGTTAAGCGAATAATTGCAGCGAACGCGCGTCACTCCCGGTCGATAGGTGCGCGCAGTACGTTATGCGGAAGAGCGAACGGGAAAAAAGCCGTTGTTTCACGTCCCACTCGTCCTCCGAGAAAAACGCACGAATTTCAAACAGTAAAGGCGGCTGTAAAAACGGTTTGTAACGGACCTCTTCCGGGGCCGCGAGACTCCAATATGACGGGTCTTGAAACACAAGAGTTCGGTATGAGAATCGCGTCTATTAAAATCATTGCGATATCATCTCTAAGAGCAGGAGAGAACGACGGTTTTTTTCCTTCCAATTACAAATTTCCAACGTGAATAAAATCTCGTTGTATCTTACATTGTGACGCGGTGTAAGGAAGATTTTATTATTATCGGAGTTGTCGATATGTCGATTTGAACCGCAGCCCGTTGGGACGAAACGTAAGTGTTTTAGCCATTTACAACGCAATTTCGTTATTATTACACGCCGCTGACCGTATTATTTTATTATCGTCGTTTAATTTTAGTGATCCGTTTACACGCAATTTGTGTACGGTTTGTAAATTAAAAATCAAAGCGATTGACATTAACGAGTTCAGAGGTCGAGTTCGAAGTTGTTTACATGAATTTTTTACTCGTGAAAATAACTGATTACTAAATTTGCTGAATTTTCATTCTCATAATGGTTTAAAAATCGAAACAGTACCGACAACTATGTCAATAATACTACTCTAGACTTCATTCAGAATTATGAACACATCCAAATCCTCTTATTTTCTCATTCTCGTATAATACTGAAAATCCAACGATCCGCTCTAAATGACAATGGTGTAGAGACTTGATAATGACAAATGTAAAAAAAAATCACGCTGCATCAACGGATTAGTTTCTTTTGTCGTTTTCATTTGATACAACTTTCAGTCGAGTTGAATAATAATAATAATAATAATAATAATAATACTGATAGATTACTAGATGAGAATTGTTTCTTTTTTTTTCCAACGTTTTATTGAATATACTTGCAATGGCGTGGCGTGGGTTTCAAAAGAGTGTAAGCACTAATGACGCGTCGCAGTTTGACGCAGCACATGCGAACGCGCACGCCGGACGAAAACCGTATGCGTGCGAAGTCCGTATGAAATACTTTTCACCAGAGACGGATTTACACAATTGTCGCCCCTAGGAAAATTTTTTTTTTGGCCGCCCCATTAAACTTATCAACGAGAAAACATATTTTTAAATACTCATTTAACATAACTACTAAAAAAATAAATCATAAAGACTGATACTAGACAATAATTAATGGCGGTTATGTTAATAAACTAGAGTTAAAACTAGGTTAAAAAACCTAGAGTATTCTCAATAGAATATTGGCCTAAAATTGCCGCCCTAGGCAAATGCCTACTTTGCCTGACGCTAAATCCGCCGCTGCTTTTCACGGTTGGTTTCGATTTGAAGAGACACACGCGCAAACGCAGTACACATTCGTGTGGTGATTATCGAGTGATTTTTCACTACGCGATAATGTTCGTTTTACAATTCCGCGTACTATAATAACGTCGCTGAACAATATGTATTGTGCGTTATGACGTCAGATCGTCAGAGTTCATAAAAGCGCGCCGTCCATTATCGTGTATGGCAATGACGGTTTGTCACAGGACCGATGAAAATGGTCTGAAAACCTTTCAAGACTCCTAGCTGATCATGAGATCCGCGTCACGTACGAATTACGCGCTCCGCGCAGAAACAACACATAATAAGCGTTCAAAGACTACGGGCTCGAAATAGATGTTCGGTTCTGCGTGCGACCATAATAACCTAACCTGACCTGACCTTCGTCGTTGTCTTTCAACTTGGGTTGAAAATTGGCTAACTTGGACCGTTCGTACGGCGTGCGGTTGTTTTACCGCACGCGTCAGTGGCACCGAGTTCAGCGAAAACGAAAAGGTGGTTCAATTCTAACCGAGGACCCGGGGACCTGCCATCCACTTACCTTAACAGGACTCCACGGCGTAGACATTTCTCTAACGGTTTAATAATTGTTTTCCGACGGTATTTAATGCGCAGGTAAACCTTCTATTTACAATCCGTTCGCGAAAAAACAATTTTTTTTTTTTTTTTTTAAATTACAAAACATCACATTATATTTATCATAAATTATTATTTAAAATACGTATAGAAATAAAATTTAGTTTATCAGAAAAAGTCGATTAAAACTCACGCAGTGGACGGGGAATGTACACCAAGCCGTCGTGTAATTTGTGATTCTTTTTATTGATACCCTTTGATTTTCGTTACGATTACAATAATTTCAATTCTCACATAATTATTTTAGTTTTTTGTTTTTTACATAATGAAATAGTACCGACCGAGACGACTTAATACCATCCACCCTAAAATTATTATGTGAATCATCTAAGATACGTACACGACGCCACTGGGCACGTACGTAATAGTTGTAGTTTATTTATGACAGATATTATAAATATACGCCATAAGAATTCATTATGCGGTCGTAGAAATGATTTGACGCATTTCAATAGAATCCCATACAATAAACCACAAGGCCAAACAATTTCAATTTGTGAGTTGCATATTACTACTACACTATATAATACATTGTATTAATATGTTATATAATATTTACTGCTCATGTGTAATTATACGTATAATAACAACATATTAATTATTGTTAAAATATATTTTATGTGGTGTAGTAAATATTTTTTCATGTTGTGTGTATAGTAAAAATATTATTTTATTCGCGTTCCGTTACGCGTGAGCGAGTATTGTTGGCGGTTGGGTTAGGTTAGATACGCGCTCGACGCATACGTGTACCTATCATAAAAATGATTTTTCTTGCTTTTCGTGTTATTTAAGACACTTTTAAGTTTACACTCAACACATTTAAGTTTAAAGTATAAAGGTACACTCACGCCATCGGGTTAACACGGTTTTTTGAACAGGACAACGTCTGTCGGGCCAGCCATATGAGTGTATAATAAAATGTGTATATATTCTTTCGTATATATTAAGTTAATTAAGTTGAATTATAAAAAATTATATGTTACACTGCTGGGATTTAAATAGTGCGTAATCCGTTTACTCGAACTCATTAAACCAGTTTCGAATTAAAAATTAAAATACGTGCTCAGCTTCTTGAACAGTTCGCGCAAGGAACGTCGCGGAATCGTGACGAATCAAACTCGGCCTATCACACGATCCGATAAATTATTGAGATATCCAGAATCTTATACTTTAACACATTCGACGAGTGTATTACTTTTAACGACGTCTCGAGATGAAAACGTAAAAGAGATAATAATAATAATATTATTATTATTACATGGGACTTGTATACTACTTTTGTGAGCCGTTACCCCGTCGCACAGTCGCACAGTGTGTGTGTGTGTATGTAGCGTCGAGTTTAAGTTTAAAATTAATTACAAACGGAATTTTAACGGGTTTAATACTTCGACAAACAAAACGTTTAGTTGTATTTAATTAACGCGAGTTGTTACACTTGTTAGTGTGCGTCGAGAGTTTACGACGAGATATAATTTTGATATTTTGATATATTTTAATGTTGCCACTTTTCGTGTCTGACTCGTACCGCGTAACGGCGTGGCCATGCATTTATACTATTCGTAATATCTCTATTAATTCGTATAACGATTTATGTTCTTAATCGTATTTTACGAATGTTTTTTTTTTTTTTTTGTACTTCACTTTCAATGCGCCACTTCTGTATTGTATATATATATATAAAATATTGGTTAAACAATTTCATTAGCGTAACTAGGATTAAATAGTTAGGACGGCTATAGTCCCGACCCTCGACTCCGGAATATTTAAAGATACAAATAAGGATCAGTTTAGCCAAATTTTCATAATCAATTTTACACAATTTATGATTACTTATATATTTTTGTATTTTATAGTGCAACGAAATTCATGTTTCAATTACAAAATGCAAATATATTAAAATGGTTCGTGGTTTTATGGACAATCCAAAAAAATCATATAATATAACAATTATTATAATTTTTTATGTACAAATAATTTTTATCGCAAATAACGAATCCAACGATAAAAACTTTTCTGAAAGGATTTGCTATACATTTTAAAGGGGCTTGAGATGTTTTAAGCCTTTTGAAGCTCATCCTTAGCCCCCTAGTTAGGCCGGTGACAAAATTACGATTTTAAATTTCGAGGTTTTTTTTTGTCCTCCGTTAGGTTTTTATAACCTAACCTAAACTAACCGAGTTATTTTATCCAAGCAGTATGGCTAATGTGCACATTATCTTTGATAAGTTTTTAACCACATTTCAGACTTTTCAGTCGTAAAAAATGCATGTAAAAGTGACAATTGAAATTTATAATAGCGATTAAAGTTATTATTATTATTTATATATAACGAACAATTTTGTCGTTAATCGTTACATAAATATTATAAAAGAAAAAGGCAAAAAACTTATTTATTAATTTTTTTGTTTTGCCACCGTAACTGTAGTTTTGTTAGGACGATGACTATACTTTTCGTTTTGTTCGTTGACTTTTTTATTTTTCATTATTCTCTCTTTGGATAGGTTTTTTTATTTTCCGTTCTTCCCCTCCCCACAATTGTTGTGGAATTAATTACTGTTTGTTAGGAAACTCGTAAATGTTCTTTGCGTGTTATTATTGATAATATTTTTATTCTTCAAACCCCCCCACCCCCAAATAAATAGAATCAGGAGAAAAATCATTCGGTTCGAATTATTGAATCGAAATACGCGTAGAATTGCTGACGCACACATGGGAACAATGCGCGTGGACCGTTAAACGATATAATCGAATAATGTAAGTGCGTACGATTCTTATTCAAACGGCTTTCTGACACGCAAAAATAATAATAATAAAATAGTAAAAACTTACGGAAAAATTTAACGTTATAAAACGTTAGTTTATATTTTGAGAGTAACGAGCAATCGGAATATTGGTTTTTCAAACGATGTTCATTTTTATTATACTTTTTCCGTGTACGAATTTTCGACTAGAAAGAACGCTCCGGAGCGAGTCCGTCACGCGTTCCGGTAGCAAATCTTATCAGCTCATCTTAGTTGATACTTTGTTTGAAACGTTTTCCAAATTCTTCGATTGTTTCTATATGCGTAATTCTAAATACAAACCAGAAATCGGAAATAATAACTATATTCTCAATATAGTATAAACGCGGTACCAAAATAATTGCCCTATAGTCTTGAAATATATACTTTTTACAATATTATATTAAATATTATTAGCTATTATGTGTGTTGCTCTTGTTTTTTTTTTTTTTTTGTTAACGAGCTGATTGAACAAATTATTAGTGACGTCTTAAGGGGAAATTCGCGTTTGAAAAAGTTAAGAAGTCGAACTTTAAAATTTTGTAAGAAAAACTTATACAAAAAAGAAGAAAAGGAAAAAAGAAAACGGACTTCGCATTGCCGCCGTCAAACGGATTTAGACGGTACGAGATGACAGAAATCAGCCGAGACAATATAAAATTAAAGGGAATTTCGTTGTCGCATTTGTCGCGTGGGTTTCGCGACGTCAGAACGTTATACGAAAACGTTATTCATACCGATGGGAAAAAAAATAATTTCATTATATTATATGGCCGAATGAAAGAAACGAACTTGGTCACGGTGTATGCACGGCGGGAGGCTGGACTTTTCTATTATATAATATATTTTTTAATTGCGCTGTTTTTGGAATGAAACGTGCAATAACGTCATTTGTGACGTCGGTTTTTTTAAAAAACGTTTTCATAACGTGTTCTCAAAGTCAATTAAAAAAAAAAAAAATATAAAAATTAAAATCAATTTTATTTTCACAACAGTAATCGGCGAAGAAAAAAAAAGAAAAACTACATTAGCTCTCAGTCATAGACCAGTAAATAATCATTATTATGGTATGTCTATATATATATAATTGAAAAACAATAAATAAATTAAAAAAAATATATATATAATTCGGGCATTTATTTACTATGATAAATACGCATTTAAAATGTAAATTAAAAACTCGCGCCCACTCGGCTCTCTTATTATTGTTAGTATTATTATTATTATTTCAAGCTTCGGTGAATATACTTTCGGTTTTCGGATTTTCAATTTTGATATATACGGAAACAAATGACGTCAAAATAATTAGGTAATCGCGTTAGAAATAACTTTTAGGCGCTTACTAATAAATAATAATAATAATAATAATAATAATAATAATAATAAAAGAGGTAACGAGCCGCGGGTTGTTGGGCGAATGACGGAATTGTTGAACGATTTCATAGTTTTGTTATTAGTAATATAAATTTAAAAGCAATGATAAACGGTATTGCGTTCGATATAACGGAGCTGAGTGGAGCTTCGGCGGTGTAATACACGCTTTGCCGAAAAATTTGGAAAAGAAATCGTGACTTAACGATTTTTTTTTTTTGAATATAGCTGAAGTAACGAACGTTTGACATCGTTTTGAATTTCGTGAAAACAAAAATTTACCGGTTTTTAAGAATAATTTAAAGTACTGCTGTAAATAGCTCAAAATTAAAAGAAATTTTTTGGAAAAATTTATCCCGTTAATACAGTTCAAAGTTATACGTATATTTGGTGAAAATCTCAAGTTTCTATGAGACGGTTAGTTTCAATAAATTATACGAAGACATAACGATAATCGACTTTGACAAAATCGCGTTTTCACCGATTTTATGTAATTTTCGGTAGTTTTTTCTGACGCTTAAAAAATATTATTGAGAAAATCGAAAAAGTACCGATTAGACACAATTTGGTATAGGAAAATAGTGGTATACGTAAAGATCGGGGAGCATTCTTTATAGTAGAATTTTTGAGTACAGACATAAAAAAAACACAGCGTTGTGAAACCAATACGTTTCTCGCTCCGCTCGGAATCTAAGAAAAATTAATGTATTGTATATTTTTTTTTTTACGTATTTCAGATTTACGCGGGCATTTTAAAATACGAATAGAAAAGTATTATGTTAATTGCTTTTTCATCAATCCCATGAATAGAAATATGAAACCATTATTAAAATTATACGTACTTAATATTGTTATTATTTCTTTTGGGACGTAATGGAAATGGAAATTCTAATCAATTTTATAGTATACTTACGTCATAATTTATCGCGGAACTGTTGAAAAGTCTTATGAACAAAAAAATTATTAAATCACCACCATTCAATAATACGCACGGGAAATTATTATTATTATTATTATTATCGTTCGAAAATTCTATAGTAACTATTACCGCGAACGCAAAAACTATATAATAATAATAATATATACATATATACATAAATAAATAGAAGTATATTATATTATATGACAAATAAAGTGTATTATAAATTCCCATTAATACGCCGTACGTATATTCAACAAAATAATCGTACTCGATTCGCTTTAATCGTGGTATAGTCGTCTACATAATATTATATTTACGTTTCCACTGCATATCATAACATTATAATACGCGGTTTGTTGTTAGTTTTTAGTCGATTATATTCGTATTATTTGTACTATAAAATTGTATTTTCCATTTTAAATCAACATAAATATTATATTATTTATTGAGTTGAACCGAGACGGGACGGGGATCCGTGTATCTTTTACTACGTATTACACATTTCTATATATATCGTTTAGTATAATATAGTCTTCTCGTTTTGAACAATACGAATTATTCAGTGACACTAAATAAATACAACCTCGTCGGTTGTAACGGATATAAAAGAAATATCGAATTGATAACAGTTGAACACGAGTACGACGCGTACTTATAAATAATACAATTTTCACGTTTGATTATAAATTCTCAGTCAGTCTTGCGCGATTAGGAATTTGGCTCGCCAACAAGAAATTTATCACGGCACAGCACATTTAAAAGAAAATTTATTCTTCCGAAAATTACAAAATGCGTCGTAATTTTATGATGTTATTATTTATTCGTTATTGAATAAAAATTCTAATCTTCGCGATTGTTCTATTGCAAACACATTCTACTGTTCAGCGAATTGGTCTTGCCTGAATATTTTAACGACGAATACTCTTCACGGGCACACAGACCGTTGTTAATCGGTTTTCACAAGTCGTAGAACGAAATCGAGTTTTAATTCCGCGTACAGCGTCAAAAAACGTAGATACCTTCAGCTGTGCGACTAATAGATATATTGTAGTCGGTAAAGATTAGACAAATTTATACGATAGAAAAATATTACAAACAAGTCGAAACGTGCAATTTCGATTCTTAAATGCAGACAATATTTTCAATACAAAATTGACGGTTTATTATTATTATTATTAAGGCTTCAACGATTACGATCATTAGTCTAAAGTAAAGGTTACATAATTATTATAGGCAAATTACATTGCTAAAGATATCTTATTAGGGTTTACATGCGATATTTAAAAGTTTTATTACAGGTTTTTGTCCAAATATATTTGTTTGAAAAATTTAAAAATATTAGTGGTGCCGAGTTGATTGAAATCTTCTTCTGGTGATGATGAACTGTTGAGTAGATTTCGTGAAGATGCGTATTCAAGGGAGTGGGCGATTATGTGTTAGATTGTAAGTGCTGTTTTGCGTATGTCGCAGTATGGTCTACGTTCCTTGGTTATCAAATAAGAGTGAGTGAGACGAGAGTGTCCTATTTTGGCTATATTCATAATTATTTGTTCTCTTCTAGTTGAATGCTATGGATATGTCCATAAAGCTATTGTCTTTTTAATATTTCTTAGATTGTTCTTGATTAAAATTGAGTCTTAATGGTTTTGCCATGTATGTAATATAAGTTTTTCAGCTTCATTTATAAAACCTTTAGTTGGAATTTTATTCATGGCGATAGAAGTTGTGGCCGTAACAATTAAATTTGCCATTGCATTTGTTTTTTTTGCTTCCAGATATTCGTACGTGCAGGGATGCAAAGACCCACATAAAATTGATTTTATTTTTTAATATGACAATAAGTTCTGTATTAGTTCGTTTTTCGGGTATTGATCGTATAATGAGGTTAAGGCACTAAGACAGTCGCTCGTTATTAAAGTAAATTTATTATTTGAAGGTTTCATATTTTTTTAAACGCAATATTATTCGAATGTTTTAGTCTGTTTTTCACATAAAAACGTATATATATATATATAATAGTGTAATGTCGTGTTCCTTGACATTTGGGGGAGGGAGGTGTTTGAATTACGGAGAATAAAATACTGGAAGCGAATAAGAAAAAAAAAATCCAATTATGTTAGTTGATCGCGGCGTAATCAAACAATTATTTTACATTAGAGCTGACGTTATTTTACGCGCGAGTAGGGTATATCTTACGCTTTTGATAATTGTTTCTTTAAAAGTATTTTATTATTATATGACTACACTGAAATACTGAATATTTTATGACTACACGACGACGATAAGTTCGGGTTTCCAATTTTTATTCAATATAAAAAAAAAGCTCTTAACTTAATATTGTGTAACTCGAACGTGTATCGTATCGATTAAGAATAATGCACGATCGACGCGTTAACTTACAAGGCACAGTATATACTCATGTGATATATAAAAACGCATGTAACGTTAGATATCTTAAGTATGTGTCACTAAACCGTAGTTAGCTATTAGTGTCGGCGTGTAACGAATGTAGTAGTATACACGAGGTTTTCAATAATTCGGAAATTAGATTCGTGTAGAAATTGATATTATTCGTCGTTTGCGCAATGTATCGACGTGCGAGATTTCTTTCGTGACGTTAATTATCATTATTTCCACGAAAATTTTCGATAGACGTTGTCGCGTTTGTTTGCAAAAACGAAATAAGTATAGCAATTGATGGGCTTATACGAATATTATGAGAATGGGATTTGTATTAAACGAAGAAAGAAAAAACTAAATATATGTGCGCATATCGAAAGATAGAGAGAGAGAGCATAAAAGTTTGAAAATGTACATAGTTTTTAATCTCTGGGCTCAAATAAGCTAAATAGTCGAGATAACAATGCCGCGAAGATGTCAAAACGCGCGTTCTAGCGAGTGTGTACGTTTTCTCCGAGTGCTTTTGTTCAAAACTGTTATAACAAAAAAAAAAAAAAAAAAAAAAATCTAAAATGAAATTATATATAAAGTAATTGCTTGTAATAACAAACACGCCTATGTGGAATTTGGCCGACAACGTTGGAGAACGAAAGGAATGAAAGTTCTCGAGAGTGAGGTCTGCAGAGCGAAAAAGAACAATGAAACGCGAAAATACGAAATCAGAAAGAAGATAAAAAAAGATATATCTCATATATAAACAGATATATATGTACACTACAATGGACATTGGAGAATCAAACGTGACAGCAATAATCCGCGAGTTCAGTTGGTTAGATCACCAGTTGAGATCCAAAACAATGTGCGGTAAAAGAAGACTTAAAATGGGGGGACTCATGCAAGGGAAGAGGCCTCTGTAGAAAGTCTTATTTGTTCATAATAAAAATTATTTGTATTTCTTCTTGAGTTATAGTCCGGGTTTATGACATACTCTGAGTTATTATCGGTACCGATTGCACGCGCGGTAAACACTTAACGGTGGTATACGTCGCGCGCACACCGCGGTAATATCATTTCATATTATACGCATATCACATAAGAAAAAAAGCGTTTTCGGAAATTTTTTCGATTCTGATAAAATAACAATATGATTTGTGTTGCAACATTTCGTATACAACACGTGTGCTACTGTCGACACACGTAGACGACAACATATCACACCGATTCTATATTTTATAGAAAATCATCCGGTTATAATTGAATAATTGTCACGAAAAGAGTTATAGCGGTTAGGTTTGCAAGGAAACACTTACCTCGAGGAATTTTCCGTCAGTGGTGTAATTAATTTCATATTCATTTTTATAAAATAAAAAAAAAATTTAACTGAGAAGAATTAATATTGAGTAAGTAAATGGTTTACAGCTGTGCTCACGATTGGCGCGGAAACAGTACGGAATGAAACCTGAAAAGGATCCCATTGAACTCTTCAATAAAAATAGACGTTTGGAATTTTTATTATAATTTTCTGTTCTCCATTCGTTCTAATAAATATACTCTTAATAATCGAATTTTGTTCTGTTTATTAATATCCGGTTTTTATATGTACGCCGTAGAAAGGGTATCCGGATTTATTTACGATTTATTACTAGACATTTTTTTTTTTTTTTAATTCAAAATATTATTAAAAAATGCATTTACATCGGGAACAACAAAGTCTCTATACGTATTATTTTCCACTTCACCGTTTTCCAGAGAGAAATCGAAAGTACGCCGCCACTGCAAATATATAACAATATAAGTGACGACTGTACGTACAGAGTGAAATATCGCGTTTATGTTATGTGCACAAACGATAACGAGAGAGCGAGGGAGAGAGTGAAAACGGGAAAATATAAATAATAATAATAATATATTGTTATCCTCGTCACGCGTAGATAGGGACGGTTGTGGTATTCATTCCCGAAAACAGGGACCATCGTCGGTTTGGGCGACGGGAGTGAACGGGAGAACGTTATTTTGGAAAATTGTCCTGGCTGGATGGGAGGGAAGGAGGTTTTTAATTTTTTCACTTTTTTTTTTTTGTAATTCGATTCCGCGGGCGACGACAATCGTAATTTTTTTTTATCCTTATACATAAACAACAAAATAAACGGGCGTTTTAGACGTTGCGAGTTCATGGTAAAACTATCGGATGTTTATTTATTTTTTTTGTTGGAAATTTCGTTCGCAAAAATCGTCACAAAGATCAGTTACATCGCCGCTTTTTTTTTATGCCTATAAAAAAGAGGAAACACGTATAATCGTATTCTTTCTTAGCGTATAACCGAATGAACGGCACGCGTGAAATGGCAAAGAGATTCCCCGTCACCCGTACGCGAAACGTTTTTTATCCAAAATATCGATTTCGTGAAATCTATATAGTTCGACTAGGTGGTCGCTTATTACACGTGTAATAAGTCCGAAAACAAAAAAAATGCGTAAACTTGTACAAACGGATTAATCTTTGACTCGGCCGAAGCCGGCGATGATGAGACCACTCGTCAATGGACGCATTCTCAAAAATGTACACGTTCTCGATAACGGGGACACTTTTAAAAAATACGTATTATACAACGGGGAGGATGTTAATAACGGCTGTTAATAGCGGGGACGTTTTTAATACTGGACGTGGATACAAAAAAAAATAAAAAACTACTCCCGAAACTATAAATTATCTCCCGTTAATGGACATTTATCATCGTTAAGAGTCCATTGGAAAGCTAACCGTAATGGTCGCGGGATATAACGGCCGGTTAATGTGTTTTAACAGGAAAATGTGAAAAATTTGTTTTTTATTCTCAGAAAATGCTAGCTCGCGTACATTACATTTTGGAAATATAAAATCGTCTTTCCTCCAAATACAACGGCAGCTTTTCCATTACTCAATCAAAGGATAATATTCAATATTCTACAATTCATTATCGTTGAAGATGACTTCTTAATATTTTCATTTGGCGTTGATCAAACATTTTGAACATTATTGTTTTAAATTAAAATTATATATGTATATATATATATTACAATAGATGATTTAGAAATAAAATTTGTACGCGTACCGATGATTTTAAAAGTCATCTCCAATTCGTTTTGTATAAATCGCATTCGTTTTTACTCCCGTCAAATGTGGACGGCGGGAGCGCATAATTTGTTATGGAGAGCACAGCTTGGCGTCGGCGTTTGGAAAGACGACGAACATATGAATAAAAATGAATGACATCGATATGACATAATGTTAACAGCTAGCTCGGAATTACTTCATATACTTGTATGGTATAAAAAAGAGAACCGTACTCGTTAGCTCTACGTGTCGTGCGTACTTGTAAATACTAAAATACGCGCTATGTAAATAATCACAAAAAAAAAAAAAAACACGCGAAATAGTCTCGTTTAAATGATATGAATTCAAATTTTCTCTTTATTTTTTTTTGTAATAATTATAAATGTTGTTGTAATATAAAATTTACAAACTCCTTCATTGATTCGCGTAACCGTTCTTAACAAATTCAATGAACCGACTTCCGAGCCCCGGAGTACAGGAGAACCGTGTACTAACGCTGTAGAGTTTTCCGGATATAAACAATATTATAATGCTTGCAATATTCAGGCAGCCCGTTGAAAAAAGAAAATATAACATATGCGAATCGAGTTCGACGAACGTTTATATTATATCGGAGAACCAACTAATTACGTTGAAATTATACGTTATTTACAATATTTGTATTAAATTTATTTCGACCGTTACGCCGAATATTTATTATTTATACGAGAATTTTTTACAATTGGGGAAAATTTTTTTTAAATAATATAATATATATATATATACATTTAAGCGTAACGTAGAAATGATTGAAAACAGAAAAATAATTTGTACAAACCGTATAGTGCGCTGTCGCGGAGTGTTTAGCCGCGAGATTGTAAAAACGGAATTAAAAGTAAAATTTTTTAATATTTTTTTTTTTTTTTTTGTAATACGGCGTTTACGGCACCACTCGATTCGTCCGTGAAAAACATATATTTATTTTTTTTCGTTGGACTCGGTTCGCGTACACGCGTATTCTGACGATGACATACGCACATCCGTGTGTTTTCAAATACTATTACTATTTTTATATTGATTATCGGACAGAAAAATAACATCCGCGCAATTAGTAGTTGTAAAATTCGATTATTATTTCATTAAGTCGGACAACGTAAAATAACAATAAAAATTATAAATATATTACACGTTTTTGTATCCCACTCGGTTTGTAATACTTTTTACCCTTAAAATAATAATAAAAAAAAAAAAACGCAAATAGAAATGTGAAATCTTTACAGCCGGTTTCGAGACGTATATAAACGTGTAGTTTATAAAATAAGAGGCGTACACACACACATTTATATGTTTTATACGCTCGTGTAAAAAGCAGCGCGTTTAAATGCGTTCATAATGTGTTTTAGCGTATATACAGCACGTCGGCAATTTAATTTCGCGAACGCGCGTTCTTCTCGCGCGCGTACGCCGCGGTGTAACGATAAATTATAAAATATTTGATAATGTTTTGATAAATCGGTGCTACGGACGTTGGAAATGTCGAAATTACTGCGCAGGTTACGGCGGTACACGACGATAATATATAATAAGTTTTGATTTATTCCCTCCCCCGTGATCGCGGCGTCGTGTGTTAATCCGCCGGATAGCGTTTTGATGTACTGCGCAACGTCTGCGAAATCCAGAACGAGCCGCACACCCGTTATACACGAATTTACGCCCGAGGCGAGTCACCACCCACAGTTACCACCCCTCCCGTCGTTTATGGAAAAAATTGTTTTTATATTTCTTCGCTATTTCGTCACGTCGAATGGTTTTTTTTTTTATATATATATTTAGAATTTAAAAACAAAAAAAAACTCTTACATTTTTATTCGAATCTGATTTTGTTACGGTCGCGTTAGATTGTTAGAAAGTCAAAAAAAGAAAAAAAAAAGATATACGGAGAAAT
The DNA here is from genome assembly GCA_032441825.1 of Chaetogeoica ovagalla. Taxonomy (NCBI): domain Eukaryota; kingdom Metazoa; phylum Arthropoda; class Insecta; order Hemiptera; family Aphididae; genus Chaetogeoica; species Chaetogeoica ovagalla. Next base: position 4,060,722 of record CM063748.1, on the reverse strand, counting down.
GATGAAATGACGGGGGGGGGGGGGGGGAAAAAACGCGTATAAAGTGTTGACGAGAACGTGAAATTTATTGGAAAATAAAAAACCGCGAAATAAAATAATAATATTGGTACGTCTAATGTACAGAGAAATTGAAAACGTTTAGAATTCGAGAAGGCGCGTCGTAACACGCTGGAAAATATTTCGCCGGAATGTAATACGCGTATTAATTCGTTATAAATATAAATCGCGCAAATAATATTTTCCATTGTAACATTTTCTTACGGTTATATTCTTGTGAATTTTAAATTTAATTGCCATTTAATTCCGTATTTCCACTTTAAACTCCTCTTGGTTAATATTTTCACGTAAATTCCGTTCTTATTGTTATTATTTTCCCGCGATAAACGCATTATTTCAAACGAACATTTTTTTTTCCTACACATTACACGGTTTCTCGTGACGAAAATTTATTCCGGACTATTATTGTATACGCATTGCAAAAGGACGGACACGCGCGTTTTCTCATACTCTCTCCTCGCTTCTGTTGAATGCAATTTTCCGAAGACGTCTTCAAAGTCGACAGGTTTCGTTGTTCCGCTGTTTTCAACACGATGTCGTTGAATTACAGTCAGTCTTGATCGAACGCGTGTTGAGACTGCATGGCCATCATCACAAAACACTTGCTGACGGTGCGACAGTTATGACCAAAAAATAATCTACGGACAAAGGATATATTATCTGGATACAGTCAATTAATATAGTAATAGTTTACATACAAAAAAAAAAAAAAAATCCTTCCAGCGTATGCAGCTATTTAAAAAAAAATAATTTCGTTTATAAATAATAATACGTATTATTTGAGAGTTTGCAGTCGAGAAGAGATTTTTAATCGAAAGAGTTAGTAAAATCGTAATTATTATTATTATTATTATTTATTTATTTATTATTATTATTATTTATTTATTATTATTATTTATTTATTATTATTATTTATTTATTATTATTATTATTTATTTATTATTATTATTATTTCGACAGATATAATTTTACTAACGGTAAAAACGATCATAAGATCATAAACGGAGTGTACCTACGTACAATGTGGGGTAGGGGAAGGAGTTTATAATCGGTCAAACTCCCCTCCGCCCAACCGATAAATATGCCACGACGGAACGCCATCGGTCACCTTACCGAACAATATCGTCGTGCCGCGTCCCCGTCGGCCGTCGTCTTCTTTCGCGCCCCGTCGCATGATTCAAAACAAACAGAAACATTTGACTGCCAAATGCGGTAGGACGAACAACGAAACGACGAAACACAACAGGACAAAAACGAGCAATTTCACGACGGTTTCGCGATCCATAATTTTATCGTTTTAACGTTTTTAGGCCTAAAACAATACTGACTTTTCGTTTGCGCACATTTCAATAAACCGCGCCCGAACGTTTTTTTTTCACACACACACACACACACACAAACACCTGTGTTTACTCGTACGTACACGCTTTTATCGCTGTTGTTATTGCAGCGTTGTGTACGATTTACAACGTAATGTGCGTGTATGCCTTTCCACACACACATCGTTATATTGAAATTGTTTGACGTCGGTTTTTGTTTTGCGCAATGCGCAATGCGCCGACGAAAACGCGTTTCAATACCGTTGTCGATAATATTATACGTATAATAATAATAATAATAATAATAATAATAATAATAATAATAATAATAATAATAATAATAATAATAATAATAATAATAATAATAATAATAATAATAATAATAATAATTGGTTTATTTAAGGTTTTTTTTTCTTTTTTCTAGAAGCGCTCACGACTCGGAATCCTCTCCTCCCTTAACTACTCCTCTTCGTGCTTTTACCACCACCGTCCTTTCTGTTCTCATCGTACCTTTCCCTTCTACTAACCTATCGCCTGTATCCTCCTCTCGTTCCCACCACAGAACCCTTTCTCATCCCCGAAACGGGCGGACAGTAGTCATGTTAATTGTAGATGAAAATATGGATAAATGAACGATTTTTTTTTTGTCCATCAAATTAAAACGATACCGAACGCGAACGTTATCATCGCGTGCCTGATGATAATAATTTATTTATGTTACAATAATTTGAATTTAATTACACAGATTACAAAGTGAAATCTCAAGAATCCGCGGAAAAAATTTACGACTACGCTTTTCTTCAATTAGAGCTTTTTTAACATTACATTTATTTTTCACTTCAAATTACGCAAAATTCGTTATTTATTACATTTATATAAGAGTTTTATTATTATTATTATAAAAAATATATTACGATCGTTTTTTCGAATTCTTTATCCCAGGGGTCCTCACTAGGATTTGTGAGAGAGCCAAATAGTTCATATCAAATTTTCCTTAGGGCCGCAAGTACAAATTGTACAGTTTAGTCAGGGCCTAAACCTAAACGGTATAGGTTAATTACAAAATATATTTTTCTTATTGTTATAATGATTAAAATGAAATAAACAAACAATACTGATTATAACATAAGTTTATTACATCAAAAAAGCAATTGATTTTAAATTCATTCGATTGACTAGAATCTAATTGTCGACCATTATTATTTCATTCGAAATTTGAAGTTTCGACGTTTAGAGAAATAAAATTCCCGAATAATAATTCTTAACGTTTCTCAAAATATATTTTAGACGTGATGTTCAATTGTGCAAACCCTTCAATTCGTTGAATTCAAATGTAATTAATTTGTAAACACACGGAGACACAAAATTAAAGTCCAGGAAATTATTGTTTTCAATAATATAACTATATATATAATTAATTAATTATATATAAACAAATTATAGTAATAAAATAATTATTAATATCGACGACGAGATACGACGCGATATAATATTATCGGTTCGTATGGTTTCATAAAACGAACTTTCCCGTCAAAAATAATAATAATAATAATAATAAAAAAAAATGAAAAATAATATTCGTTTTAATTACGATTTAGCATTTTCCGGACAAATTTCATTTAAATATTTCGTCTTCGTCCCCGTGTCCGAATAATACTGCAATTGTTGCAAGTGTCTCGGATCATTTGTGTACGTATCGCGCAGCATCGTTTTAGTGATAGTAATAATAATAATAATAATAATAATAATAATAATAATAATAATAATTCGCAACAGTTAATTTACGCGTGCGTATTAATTATTTATTATACAAATAGGCGGGAAAAGTTTACTTATTCTTTTTTATCATTATTATTATTATTATTATTATTATTATTATTATTATTATCATTATTATTATTATTATTATTATTCAAAACGGAAGAACGCTGAGATAACTCAAAAGGAGATAATTAATTAAACTCAATGAAAACTTTTTCGAATTTTCAGCGGAAAATAACTGCCACATTTTCCATAAAAATTATTATCTTAAACGGGAAATGATTTGAACGCCCAAAAGGATATATTTTTGTTAATTCGTTTCCGCGATGATCGTATTACCGTTTTGAATTTTACGTCATTGACACTGAAATCAGTAATTAACGACGCTAATGACGACCGCCTTCGTAATATTTATTCTTAATTTTTAAACTATTTTACACCGTATATACGACATTACGTTTTTGCATCAAATAAAATCACCTATAAATATTCGGGGGAACAGAAAACAAAAAAAAAAAAGAAATTAAAAAAATTATTTTTAGTAATAATTACGGCGATAAAAACATAAAACGGTTTATTCTATCAAATGGCCGACAGAGAATATATAGAGATTTTTATATGCGGTATGGATGTTTTCAACGTTTTGTTCGTTTGATTTTTAAGAAAACGTTGACTCTAAAGACGTTTATTTAGGTTCAATTTTTTTTTATTAGTTTACATAAAAATTCTTTTAACCCTGTGAAAATGTAAACATTTTTTATATTCAAAAACAGTCGTTGCCATGACTATCGTTACCATTCCAGTGTTATTATTGTTATTTACGTATTATATATTATTGAATATCGTCGGTAAACCATATTTATACGCATAATTAACTATAATATATATATATATTTTTTTTAATAGGCGCGATGTGATTAAAACATTATTATTTATATATTAATTGAAAAATAATAGGTATTTATTATATATATAAAAAAAAAATTAACGATTATTAAAATTTGGACTCGTTTGTTCTACGCAATCAAAACGCAGAATCGGGATTAGTCAATCTATGACATTTGTTTAATTCGTTTTAATTAAATATCCAGTTTTAGTGAAATACCGGCGAATCGAGATAACAAATTGAAAATATATATATATATTTATTATTATTATTATTGAAAAATACTATTTTATTTTATAGCGATTATTATAATACTTAATTAATAATATATGGTTAAAAAAAAAAAATTAAACTTTTAGCCGCATTTTTTTTTTTTTTTACAAATTGATAATTATTATACCCGTAGAATATACGTATAAAATATGAAAACAATTAAATGATTGCGTGTTTGTCGTTGAAAAGTCCGCTATAAATTTTCAATATTATTCATGACGGTGATTTTTTAATCGTCGCACGCGTCTCAAGAAAATTACCTATTAATTTTTTATTTTGATTTTAGAACGAATATTAAAATAGGACAATTAATTCAGTCATTTTGGTTTAACATCCGACATAAAAGCTTAAGAGTCCCGGGGCTTCTTCATTCCGACGCTGGTTCATTTGAATATCTGCGAGTTTGTTTTTACGAGAAAAATCAATGGTTTTAATTATCGTTAAGAACATTTATAAATAAGGAATGCGCGCTGTATTACACTAATATATAATACACACATTGTATACACTCGAATGTATATTAACTGTGTGGATATTTTGAAAAACACTAGTAGTAGATTATTATTTCGGGCTGATCATTTGTGTCATTGGTGCGATAAATGGACGGATTCATTAAGATTTTACACGAATTCTACATTCCGTCAAATCGATATATTACGTTAGAAAACTACGTATAATAAATACATACGTAAATTATACCACTCAAACATTTTATGTGTTTGAAAACACATTTTGGATATAATGTTTATTAGTTTTTTTTTTTTGGTTATCTTTATTAAATTTACTAAACCTACGGAAACGGCTCAAATGTCAAAAATAAAAAAAACATAATTTGTAACAAATATACTACATGTATTTAAAGTTTATATAATCATACATTTTCTATACTTTGCGTATTTATTCAGTTATACACATATTATGTAATATTTTAACGATTTTTTTTTTGTACGCCTTATAACGACGTTGTCATATTTAAATATTATTTTATGTCGTCGGAAAAAAATGTATTTTTTTTTACCGTTATTATTTTTCTAATTAATTAGTTTTTTTTTGCCAGTTGTTAATATTTTTTATTTCCGCAAAATGCTAAGGTATATGTATACGAATATTTACTGGGTGTATTTTTAGTGAATTCTTACCTTTAATAAAAATATCGTGATAATTCGAGCGGAATATCAAAAACCACAACGCAGTCATTCATCAAAAACACGTTTGTAAATTACGTTGCAGTTAATTTATCTTAAGTCTATCTCTTCAGAAGCGAATATAAATAGTTTATTGACTTTTGACGTTTTAGCGTTATTAAAGTTCATTTACGCGACTTTTTTTAGTTAATTAATTTTACGTACAAAACAGCTGCTGCTGCGTCGATATTATATTTATGACTTTTATTTTTTGTCCAATGATTTATTGAAACAATGAAGTTCAACGTGTAAATAATTTGTTGTTATACCATAACAATACGAGTAATAATCAACAAATTTAGGAATTTTGTAGTACTAATATCTACTGAAAAACGATACGAGAGAGAAAATCTGAAATTATACGTTAAAAACAGTAAATGTAGTAAAATAAAAAAAAGTTGAATATACGAGTAATATGAAAATAGCCAATGAAGTGATAACGTGAATAGTTTTTCTTACCTTCTTAACGTTACGAGATTTATGAAAAACGCAAAATAGTTCAAATTTAACGCGTATTAACGAAAAAAAAAAACACCATAGGTGGGAAAAAAATAGAACTAAAAATATATAAAACATTTGAAATATGCAATATCGAATTTTATACACGGAATCCTTGATGCATAAAATAAATATCTAGTTTAATATTTGGTTTTTATCTGTATTCTTGATAATTATTATTAACGAGTGCTAGAACACCTAAGATAATCATGTTTCGATAGAAAACAATTTGCTCAGTTTACATAATTTTTTTTTGTTTATCGCGAAGATAATCGATTTCATTACTAGAAATCATTGAAATATGCGAAAATATTTTTTTTAATTTTAGAAAACAAAAATCTCGGCAACGTATTACGATTACACGTTATGTGTGTACAGAAATGTAAATGTTATCGCATTCAAGTGTTTCGAAATTTCGCTATATACAATAACAAAACGATGTAAGTGATGACAAGGATGTCCCAACGACCTGCGAATTATTTATTATCTTATTAAAACCTAGTGTTGTTTGGCATTTTCACGAAATACGCGATTTTCTCCAACGGTATTTTGTAATTGTGTATCCATCTGGATCCCTTTCTCAGACTGCCTTCGATCCCGTCTTTCCATACGCCCGCCGGCAAATAAACTTCGCGTTCCGTAGCTCCTGGTCGCAGTATGGGCGCTACGATCACTTCTTCTCCCACAGAAAACTCGTCTTTGACCATGTAACAAGTCGTGTCCGAAGGGTCCAGCATCCACAGCGGTCGTATCAACGGCACCGCGGTTTCCAGAGCTTCTTGGACATACCTTTTCAGTAACGGATTTATCTGCGAATCGAACACATTTTTTTTTTTTACATAAGAATTACAAAAACGACTATTGCGCGACACAGTTGATGAAACGCCGAGAGTGTTCCCCTTCCTCCGGAGAAGAGAGTTTTATTAATTTTCTTTTCTTTTAGGCCTATGCGCAGAGTTTAATTCGTTGTTATATACGAAATATATCGTCTAGAGACTTTTTTTCTTTATTTTGAGGGGGTAAAATTTTGGACCGGACGATTTGTTAATTCCGAATTACGTGTATGGATACCGTCTAACTGGATTATGAAATATATTCATCGGGTAAATGAAATTTTTTTCTTTCATTTTTTTGCACTATAATTAAAATATAATATTCAAATGAATATTATATGTATATGTGGTAAGAAATTTCGGACGGGTAATCGAATCCGCTTATCGTCGACCTCGCGAATATTTAATATTTATATATTCTCAAAGTTTGCAGCGCGCACGTAATTGAATATAAAACGTACGCGGTAAAACCGCATAATATATATGATATAATAACGCGTTGTTGTTATGACAATATCGGTTACGACGTCGAGGCCGATACAGGATTATAGGAATAATCAAAAACTTTGCAAGCAGGTACGTACTGTATAATGCGCATTTTGGCCTTATCCATTAAGAGCAATGTTCGAATACTGTGCACTCGTAAGCGTCGAGAAACCATGCATTGTGTAGCGGAGTTAAGATTTAACATTTTATAACCGAGACGTCGTCGTGGCTCTTCTAATCGAGAAGTTTTCACTCGCCTACGTGTTCGTTTTAAATATGCGCCCGGGTTATTATACGGAATTTATCTTTTTCTTCTTAGTATTTGTTCATCATTATTATTATTATTATGTCTTCACCACATTACGAGAACCTACTGAGCAGTGGCGTAGGCTATACTATCCGATTTCGAGAACTGGTCTTTCGTTTGGGTTTGTGTCGCCGCGATAAAGGTGTGTAAGGACACTTTTTATGATTCCACGGGAATTCTCGCTGCATCATTGCTACAACGTTTGGAAATGAAAATTTCGATGATTATATTAATCACAGGGGGGAGGGGAGAAGGAAATAAATTACCACGCGAAACGGATTTCGGTTAGTTTTCAAGGAAATGTATTTATAATCATCTTCTATTATATATTTATGGATAATTATATGGTATTTTTAATGCCGATTTAACTCTGTGTCACGCGTTTGTCATATGACGATTGAATCGGAAAACGAACTTACTATTTGCTGTCGGAGAGACGTGAGATTTTTCGTCAGCTGGAGTACTTGCGGATCGCAATCGCTAGGAAGTCTCGCATACCTAATTACCGGCAAGAACGTGGCTAACTGCATCCATCTCATGACCAGCTCGCGACTTTCGTTGTAGCTTTGATCGCGTCGTCTGCATTCTTTTAGCGATTGCGTTTCCAACGGTTCCAACGACGGATTGTCTGAACATAACGTTTCAACGGGTAAATAAATAGACACAAAATGAATAAACGCTACTCAAATATTCGACTCTTTCATTTGAAATTATTTGATAATTGCGTAAAAAGCAAAAAGAAATATTACTTTTGATATTGAAAAAAAAATGAATATAAATTGGTAAATATAAAATTCACTGTGCGTCTGCGGTGCACGAAGTGGAAATAGTTCGCTTTAAATTTTATTCTTAAAAATATGTTTTTACAAGATATTTCAAGATATTTGAGAAGCAGGCAAATTTGAAACCCCTCCGCCTACATAAAAAAAAAAATTAAAAATTAATAACATTTTTTTTTTTACTATCGCGTGAATTCCTATTTATATACGATAATGTATTTATAGTAATAAAATTGTTAACAACTAGTATAGTTTTATTAATAAAAAACAATTTGTTTCAAAAAAAAACACCGAAATTCGCGTGACCATGCGGTCACAAGCAAGAAATGCTTTCATATTTTTTTTCTTATACAATTAAAAGTTAAGACACTCGAGCCTGAAATTTACCGGAGGTGTTTCGCGGTCCTCGGTCGCGCCACTGTCGTAGAGCTACTGTTATACACAAAAATATACCTGCTGATGGAATCAGTGCGTGCAACGAAACGTTTCCGATCTGAAAGTCTCCGCCGACGGGACCCGGAAGTAAGAACGGATATCCGACTATGCCATAAGTGAGCATGGTCGGTATGATCACTTGGAGCGAATCCCACGTGGAGGCCAACGACAACAACGAGACGAAAATCGGTGCCGGTGGCCGGCTGATGGCCGAGGAGACGCCGAACACGTTTACGCTGTCCGACACGGTCTGAGTGAAAAGGGATTTATAGTAGTCCGGATTGGTCAGATTCTCGGCGAACGAATAGTGTTGCGGTAGATCGTAAGCGGAGCCTGAAATAGCCGAAAGATTACTTACCAGCGGACATTTTCCAGTTGTTTATCATTATTTGGACAATGTAGTGCCGCGGATTAAGGAAACACGGGTTTCTGGGCAATGCTAAAGGGTCGAGACGGCGCCTTTTTCCCATTAAGTACACTCCTGTGCTTTCAGGAAAAACTCGATGTGGTAGCAAGGAATAGGCAGCTGGTAGATTATTGCAATAAATAGAAGTGTTATAACAGTTCGTTGTAAACAGTGACAGTCCGATTTACTTGAAGTGTAAAGTCATATATAGACTTTACATTTATTATTATTATTAACAATAATACTTGATATGAATTTTAAATCGTTAAGAATTAAATATATATAAAAAAAAAAAACGAAATTTAATTGTGAGAAAATCGGATATGTTTATCGATTTCGAGCGGAGTTTTTAAAAAATTCATAAATTTTCTATCAAAAACGATCTATCATATATGATTAATTTATTTACGATTTATTTTGTGGTTTTTCGAATGTGAAACTAAAATATTTTGTGACTAACGAAATTTTAAATTTCTTTCTAGAATAACATCATATGATCGATCATTATTTTAATATAACATTTATGGATTATTTAAAAACTAAACAAAGAACCCCGGAAATTGTCGAATTTTTAAAATGTTGGAACCATTTTCACAATATTGATTTACAGCCAATAAAAAGGTCTAAAAATCATATTCGAACTGTGTACGACGTTATTGCAGCGTTTTAAATATTTATGTGTATTTTTCAAATCCGGTCACGCACCAACGTCCAAATAGAAAGCGTCGAATTGATAGTTGTCTACGAGGTCTTTCAATTGTCGTTGTAACCACGGGCCACAATTTCGGTTCGTGATATCCAACATTCCGGCGCTCTTCACGGTTTTGTATCTGGTCAAAGCTGGCACATAGCGTTCCGTACCCATTTGCCTTACCTGAATTACAACAACAATAATAACGGATAAAGTGCTTCTCTGTAGTAGCGTCATTATTGTTATTAATTTTTATTATTATTATTATTATTATTATGTGAACAAATCGGAAAATTAGGTTTTAGCGTCTATAACGAATTAGTGATCCGTCGTCAACGACTCGTGTTCAAAACGAGAAATGTAAAAAAAAAAAAAAAATCATTTTTCCCCTTATTCTCTTATTAGTCTAATAAACTCCCGAATTGACGATGTCATTGTCGACTCAGTAAATCTCGGCTGTCATTTATTTGTACGCGTTTTCGTTTGCTCACGAGAATGCCCTCTCTGACGGCCGCGGCGAAATTTCTCGACTCCGTGCTGATGAACGGTTGTACCGTGACCACTATGCGAAAACCCCGGCGGTGGATTATGTTGATCGTCTCTTTCATGGTCGGAAACCGCTTCTGGTCCAGAGAAAAATCGCCCATTTCCGCCTGCCAGAATTCGTTCAAGAGCACGTGACCTGCGCAACACGCGATTACCACGACCGGTATGTACGGAGGACGTGCCAAACCAGCGCCTACCTTGTTTTATGAAACCTAAAGCGATGATGTCCTCGGTGTAGTTGACCATAGTCGACTCGTTCAGCAGTTCCTTCCTGGTGGGCGCCAATTGCCAGACCGGTTCCGTCAGCAAAGAGTTTATGATCTCTGCGTCCGAAGCTTTCAGACCGTCCCATAACATTTTTTCGGACAGTGCCGTGTGAAGCGTCTTCATGTTGCGCGCTGAGCATATCGTGTAGTTCAGCACGGGCAATCCGACCGTATGCCGGTAAGCGAAGTCGTCGTGGCTCGCCTGAAACGACGGCGTTGGAGTTACGCAGAGAAAACGCGCGACGATCACTCGCACTCGGGAAATTCTACCGTTCTCGTATTCACTTACTTTCAGACACAGTCTGTTGTCACGGCCCGCGTTTATGGACACGTGCAGCGGCGTGTTCGGGTGCACGGTGATCGCCACTCCTTTGGAATTGATGAAATATCGTCCGAGCACGTTACCCCACCAGTGTCTTCCCGTGTGCCCGGTAATGAACGGAGACATCTCCACTCGGCCCAACTGGACCGGCCACGCCATGCCCAACGTTCTCCCGCCACCGTACCTGCAGCGAACGCCGTAGAATCAAATCAATTATCCAAATGATTATTTTAGATTTTGTGTGGAACGGGAAATGTGTTATTGCAAGGATTGCTCCGATATTTACACGGTTAATCGCGTTTTCCGGGTAACGAATCATACGTATCTCGTATATAAGTGGTACTGTAAAGAGAGTTTTGCGTTCTACTGAGAAACGCCCAGGAAGAAAAAAAACAACGGAAATATTAAAAATCGGTAGAAATGCGTTTTCGTCAAAATGTCTAACGGCAAGCATATAAACGTTTTAGAGTTAAATATTAAAAAGGGCGTTGTGGATGCCATTTAAGTGAATTATCGCTTAGATAAATCTTTTAGAGTACTGTTATTATTATGAATTTGAAAAAAATAAAAATAACTCGTTGCATCCGATAAAACGATTCCGAGCGGAGGACCTTCGGTGTGATATTATTTATTATTAATAATAATATCATATTTTATAACGTGTACGGAGCATATGATTTACGATTAACCGCACGTTACGTTTTCGCGTATTAAATCTTGAAAATCACCACTTTCCTGGTGTAAAAACATGAAAAATCTATACATTTTATGAATAGAATAGGAAAATTCGGTGTACATTACAAGATTATAGGACCATTATTTTCAAAGAAGCCGTAGAAATACAACAACGAATTTTGACTCTTTCTTTTTTTTACCGTTTTTAACATAAAAAATATTTTCGGTAGTTTTTTCGAACCGCGTTAAAAATGCTTTTCTGTTAGTCGAAAATATTCATACACAGAAAAAACAAAATATCGTCGTTAAACCAATAGCTTCGTTCAGAACCTAAAACGATAATGAAATATTTTGTAAATCGACCGTTTTGTCAATAATTCCTAGGGTGCTGTTTTTCGTATTTTACATTTCTGCTCGCGTCCACGGCCAAGTTTTTCGAACGGTTTTATTTTTATTTACACACGTTTTTATGACTATAACGTATTACTATTTTTTTAATAACCTATAGGAATATTTGCTGTTGACCGGGACATGATTTCAACGCGCGGTTTCAATAATATCACAAACGTCGTCGTTCGGCTACGCCAATGGCGTAATTACGAATTCGGAGGAGCGAGTCATTGATCATTGGGTAACCCATAAACGTAACTATACAACACTGATATCAATATTAAAACGATCGACACTCGTATTTTCTAACGTAAAAAAACTTATATTAAAAAATTTCAAATTTTCTTGGTTTTTCGAACCGATTGTTTATTGAGCACACTCTCACTTCAACATTTAAATACGGGCGAACGCACCTAACCTGACCGCGGTTTTTTCGGTGACCAAACCTAACCGCGCCATACCGTTTGGTAATTAGCGCCGATTAAAAGGCCGAGGAATATTATGAATTGCGATAAACGCGCTATCGAATTTAATTAACAAAAAAAAAAAAAAATTGTTTTTAACGTTTTTAATTATTATTGTATAATATGGCATGTAAAAAAATCCTCCATATTCCCCTCTTTCCTCCCCCCTCCCCCCGTAATTACGCTCCTGGTCTGAAAATCGACGCGTGCCCGAGAGTCCGGGGCCTTAAAAAGCGGTTTATTGCAGATAAACACGAACGGATTTACCTTGTTTGAGCGTTTTTTTTTTGATATTTTTATTTTCATAAACGATTTGGTCGCGAAATAAAATACGCTTCGTCGTCCCAAAGGGACGTTTTCCCCGTTCGGCGGAAGGGTTCGTGTTCGACAGGACGCTATGGGATATCGATTGGCGCGACCATGTAAACTCTTGCGCGTATATTATTATTATTATTATTACGTTGTCTCACGCCGATAACCGCGGTGCGCGCGTTACGAGTATCGGAGAGTTACGATTGTATTCGGGATCGGGGACATACTAACCAATGGCCGTATTGTTCTCCGTCTTCGTAACAATCCACCGGGTCGTGTTTGTCCGTCAGGCTGAACCACTCGACCGTGTAGCAGTTCAAGCCTTCGGCCGGTCTTTCCTCGTGGGACAGATACAATCTGGCTTTTTGCATCCATTCGAAACACTGCACGTCGTCCCGCGGCTTACGGTGTATCGCCGCCAAGCAATCGAACGCCTTCTCCCTGTCCGCCAGCTCCGTGCCCAGGTAACCGAACGCTATCTCGTGCCCGTCCGCGCCGAACAATCGCAAGAAACGGTCTTCCTTGTTGAACCTCGTGTACTTGAAATACGCTCTCTGCGGGCGCAACGCTCGCGCGTTATTAAATCTCCCGCCGTAGCCGTTTTCGCGCGTGCCCCGGGGCACAGTTTTCCACTCTTCCCTCCCCATTCAAAAAAAAAAAATCTTTCTCTGCTGCGTCCACTCTTACCGCTGTGGATATAACGGTTTAATCGGTGTACGTTTTACAGTGCACGTTGGTTGCCGCACATTCCACGGAAAAGACAATAATCGAATCGCGGCGGATTCAGACGGTTTTATCGAAAGGATTCGAGTGAAGCAACAGGCGCCTTAACCCGTTACGCGCAACACTATTATTATTAATAATAATACGTTTAAGACGAAACGTTTACTCTTCTCGCTTAATATAAAAAACACGGACGTTTGAACTCTAAATTTATTACCGAAATGCCACAATTTAAATCATTTTTGTGTGTGTGGGGGGGGGGGGGGAGGAGGCTGCGTGTAGGCATAATTTTGCCGCGCCATTACGTACCGACAAATTGTAAATATCGATTTTATTTTTACGGAAATCGGCGGTGGACTGCGGGGTGGAATGAAAAGAAATGTTGTCCCCGACGAAAGAAAAACATTTATGGCTACGCGTCAGTGGTATTTAATACACTTGCACCACCGCGCGGTCAGTCACTCTGACGATATTATATTAACAGAAGTTCGTCACTCACTTGCAACACGTGTCGATCGTAATAAACGTGGGCGAATTTCAACACGCAAACGATCACGACGAACAAAAATATTATAAACGCCCTCAGTTTATAGTCGGCTTGTACTTCTTTGTTCTTTGACATTTTTTGAATGTTCATCTGGTACGATTTGAAAAAAAAATAAAATATATATATATATATACATTGTTATCAAGCCTATAGACGCTTAAGTCTGGCGACCAGGGCGGAATTTAAAAGTGAGCAGCTCCTTTGGGAAAAAAAGAAATACTAATAGAAATCACGTATGGGCAATAATAAGTCGTTTACGTAAAACTTTTTGTACTAGATTCTTATGTTAATAAATTTTATTAATGTTTTTTTTTAAGACTTATGTAGGACATCATTTTCATCGAACGGATTTATTAGATTTACTATCTTACAAGAAAGTCGTGAATGTATTTTGCGATTTAATGGCAGCTAGTTAAGAAACTGATGTTTTTGTGCAATGCATTTTGACAATAGCAATATATGAAAATACGGAAATATTTCGTACGTCGTGAACAATTTAAAAATATAGGATACCTATCGCTGTGCACACGAATTTTTCGCACGATGTGTAGTTTTTAACGTATTATTACGGTAGATATTTCGCTTATTATTTCGAATAATGAAACTACCTCGTTTTTTTTATATACATACAAACATACGTCAAGTTTAAGATTTTTTTTACCGGAAAAAAAGTGTACGAACCACCACTTCGTAATTAATTTTAAGCTGACAACAAAACGGGCCTCCTCTTACACCTTCGTGTGCCCCCAGGGACGTTAATCCGAGCTTGATCGTTATAAGTGAGTAAAATAACAAAAGGGAAAATTGTACGTACCAAAAGTTTTTCTCTGAGTAAACTCGAAATAGAATTGACACTCGTAAGCGAGTTTACCGACAAATCCGTGTCGTCCAATGTCCCGTACTTATCCGAATCCGTTTGCGATGCTGTGGAAAATCTTCTGGTCACTTGGATCACCGGTGATCTAAAGGGATTAAAGTACATTTTTAAAGGATTTAATTTAAAAAAAAAAAAATGAAAATACACGGCGTCACAGATGTACGTGTTATGTGATACGCAAATTGCATCGGGTGTGATATAGTGCGCTACGCACCGCAGTACAAATAATAAATTCTGATATAAAATACGGTGTTTTGCGGAGTGAAATGAAAACTAATATTTATTACCTTACGCGGATGTTTGCGAGAATAACTATTTTTTGTTCTCCGCGTTGCTTCTGGAGCAGGACGTGTACGAGTAAAATATATTCACGGATATACGTTTGCAGGTTTGAAATAATGCGATTGAGGGGAAAACGCGCGTTAATATTTTCTAGATATTCCGTGTAAAATTCATTGGAGATTCGTTCAGAAATTTTTTTTCGATTATAGTTTCGTTTCTTATTACGATTTAAATATAACATAATTAAATAAACGCTAAAAATCTATATATACTGAAACTTTAACGAAGACAAACACCGTGATTTTCGTTTCGAATCGGGTTTCTTATTTTTTGAAAAAAATATTTCAATGCAAGTTCGACAGATTTCCATTCGAGTTGAATTAAAACGATTTATTAAAAGTTTTCAAAAATTCTTTTCTAATGTAAAATTATTATTAATTACATTTCGTTTGTATATAAACAAGTTATAAACTCGCTAATTGACGACTCAGTGTATGGTAAGTTCTTATAACTTATATGAGTGCAATATTAAAATATATTTAAACAAAATAATAATTATTTCCTCTTTTTTTTTATTAGACTAGGTATATTATGCAATTATAATAAATTTTATTCTATGTAGTTTTTATGACATTTTCGAAAATTCTCTTCGAGTCAATTCATAAAACTATATATATCTATCTATAGATAGATACGTTAAATAAATAAGTTTTAACAAGTAATATTCAGCTAATGTACTCGTATTAAATTTACAACGGATTACGAAACGGAATTTATGTGATAGTAATGAATCGAACTGCTGTTAAGCGCCCGAGTTATGTTAATAAAAAATATCATATTTAACGTTTTACTGGGGGAACCGATGTCTGTTGTATTAACGAGAAGAAGCAAAAACGCAATAACATAATACGTTAGAAAATGATACACGCGGGGAACGTACCTCCTAATAATATTATATTTTCGACCACTCCAGGCCACGTAACGTTCAATTGCATATTAAAATAAAAACGGACTAAAAAAAAACGTGAAGTTTTAGGCCGTATAACCTCCCTGGGGGTTATCCTTCCTATTTCTTGGTCAATAATATAATATATACTCTCGAGTTATTATAATACACTATAATATTACGATAACCTTCCACCATCTCCTCTGCGCGTTCGTCCCTTTCAGTCGTCTTCCCTTGTCGTAAGCACACGGTCCAGTGTATTTATCGTACCTACGAATTTAATCTCGAGAAAAATACGACCGTAAAAAGTATTAGAAGACTAGCGTTGGTTTCCCATCCGTGCAAGACACACGTCGAATCGTCCCTTCGTCCCTTAGACCAGTGTTTCTCAACCCTGGGGTCGCCAATGAATTATTCAGGGTCGCTAACATATGATTTAAATCGATACGAAAGATTATAAATCTCAAATGATAAAATCAATAAATATTACAATATCACATAATACGAGTATATGTTATTATCACGAACAAGTTTAAATACAAACAGAAACCCCATAAAAGACATGCGTAAAAATTATAAATGGGTAATAAACGCATTCGTACAATCGGATCAAAATATATTATTGTTAACAAATGGAGAAAAATTGATTTCATATATTGTAGGCTTACGAGAGATTTTTTCAAACAAAAAAATATTGGTCAATTTTGGATAAATGTCCAAAATGAATACCCTAATTTGGCCGAGGAAGCGTTAAAAATACTCATTCCATTTTCAACTATATATTTGCGTGAAAATGGATTTTCACATAAAGTAAAAAGGTTGAGAAACATTGCGGTTTAGACGATTATTTCTTTTTCGATATAAAGCCATCGGCGAAACTACTCGTTTACGCTTCCTTTTTATTATTATTATTATTATTATTATTATTATTATCATTATTATTATTTTATTTTATTTAACATCGACCCGCGTTTATTTGTCTAAAACCGTTCCGAGTCGTTGAACGTTGTTAGAATTTGTTGGAAAAAAAAGCTAATAATTCTTTCAGAATTATAGTTTGTAGTGCCAACTTCACGACCAAAACGATTAAAAAAAAAACGGAAAAACTGATTATTTTACAAAAAAAAAAAAAATGAATAACGTTACAAACAACTTTGAATACAAATCCAATACAATATCGGACGAGAAGAAAATACACTTTTTTCAAAAAAAAAAAAAAATGTTTGTTTTTACACTATCACCGTATAGAAAAACATTAATAAAATCATTTGTAAATTATAATTAAAATTAGATAATAAGATTCATCGCGTTCTAAAAAAAAAAAAAATTCAAAAAATTATTCTTTTACAAATAAAATAACATAACATTAATAAACATCAAGCATAAACGTTTTAAAGTTTATCTTAATTTTTTTACATTTCTAAAATTGTCATCATATACGTTTTAAGACTAATCGGAAAACGTACACTGCTTTTCCGCATTTATTAAACCTACTCCGCCGAGTCCAGTCATACCGATGACGGACTTATAAAGAAGAAACTATTTCTCGGAAATACGTGTTTATCGATTATTATCGAACGAGTAATACGCGTAAATATTTGTTTACGGCGCGTGGTTTTTTTTTATGCGACAAACGTCGACAATGGCGATTAGTTTACAAGCAATTTTGAATTCTGACGTGTGCCGATGGAATGAGTTAAATTTCAAATTAAACGGTTTGCGCTTTCGTTCCCGTTTCGTTGTTAGTTACTCGTTAAGTTCAAAAATATTATTCGTACGAAAAAATTATGACTTCTACTACGTTATTATTATTATATACGAGTAACCGATTTACGTGTTAATAAAATGTACTTTTCTCGTATTACTTATTTTAGAGCACGTTTCGCTGTTGGCGAATAAGGAAAGCGCCGAATAAGTACACGTTTTTCAGTGCTGTAAGCACTTTCGAGCTCCGGTTATAAACGTAGAAAAAACAGGAAAACGACTAGGTTTTATAATACGCGTGTAGATACTTTGGAGTTATATTTTGTTGATGCCTGCAGCATAAGACTTCTAGGACTCGCAGCGAGTTCAAAACTCGACTGTTTTTTTTTTTCTTTATCTTTTTGTGTCTTTATGTTTTGCGCGTTTTATAATTTTGAAAATAAATAAATATATATATATATATATATATATAATACACAGGTGGTATATTATATTTTATATCGGTACGACCGAGTACACAAAAAAAAAACATGAAAAATCCATTATCAAATTTATAAGACTATATCGCAATAATTTCGTGTGAAATATAAAAAATCAATTTTTATAATATGTATTTATTTATGTAATATAACGTCGAGACTTAAATGGTTTGAAAGTTTTTCTGGGGATCTTTTTTCGTCGGTTATTATTATCCGCGAAGAATTTTGTCCGGTCGTAACGAAGTGAGTTTTTTTTTTAGGAAACTAAAAAACCTCCGCATAATTCGTTATTTTTATTGTTATTATTATTACTAGTAGTTATTTTTTAAACCCGGGTAAATGATGTTATTAACAGTGATATATAGTACAGAACAAAAGTTCCCAAACTTTTCATAAGTAAAATCTGTAAATATTCAAATTTCGGCGATTCACTTAAATCGAGTTTTTTTTCAACTCATTAAGGTATGTTAATATGCAATAAAAAAAATATTAACGAAACCCATATTTATATATTAACAATGTTGTAAAAAATATTAGAAAGCAAACTATAATTCCGGTTTATTATTATTGTTTACTAGTTATTATACTTAAGTGCAAAAAGGTTCGTTTGTCTTCGATCATTCTTGATTTGTATTAATGTCCACATTGATGGAGATTAATTTGAGACGTACGGTGTTCGGCAGGTGAAATTCGTTCTAACTTCCAAATTATATTAACGATTGAATAAGATATGTAGCTTCTTTGTAGATTTAGTAGAAAGTGTCGGATAGGTGTCTTGTATAATATGCCGACAACCGGAATCCCATTAAATAACCATGAGATGAAACTCATTCTTAACGAACTGTCTTCATGTAGATCAATTGTTTTTCAGCTCTTGATGGATAACTCATTCCACAGATTTTTCTCGACCCGTGATTTATTTGCAGGGAACCCATCAGGGATGTTATATCAATCGAACGTTTAAACCATTATTCATATAATTATTTTGTTTACTCAATGTAAACAAAATGTCTGTATTAAACTGTGTTAGGAATATCGTTTATTTAAAAATTAAATTCGTTTACATTCACGTTCAATGTGTAAAAAAGGAACTCGGACACGCTTTTTTAAATAATGAAAGCGTTAATTAACATTTTTTTCTTTTATATTACCTGCAATCCGCGTAAAAGTGTTTTATAAAATTGATTATTACTTTGTGTATGAACCGATAAATATGATATACCATCCTGCAAATAATAATAATAATAATAAAAATTATACAATCTTAAAATCAAACACGACCATAACTCGACCGTCTTTTAAAAGTCAAGACAATCTAGTCAAGTGCACACCTTGCAGCTATAGGACATAGTTGAAAATCCTTTTTCACATAGATAATTTGTCGGGTAATGTATTAGTTTTTTTTAATAACACTTCACGTTAATGTACACAAAGTGTAGTGAGTAAAAAAAATTAACTTTGCCACTCTTAATCATTTTACCGTTAAATTGTTTATATATATATATATATATATATATATATATGTTTGGTAATATTTAATAAATAAGATTTGCGATAATATTGTGATTTTATGTTTGTAATCTGTTGTCAACACATTACAAATGTTTCGCGATCCACAGGTCGGGAAACACTCGGATAAAAGAACAAGACACGTGAAGGACTATAATAATTCGAAGCTTTATTTATATATCCATAAAATACAAATTGAAAATTGTAAAATTCCGGTGGAAGGAAATGGCAACAGCTCTCACACATGCTCCTCAATGGTCGCGCCATCGCGAAATATATTATGTCGTAGATATTAAAAGACTATTTGACAATGATGGATCTAAAGGTCTGTACGGACAATAAACTTTCGTTTATTTTGTCAAATCGTACGGATTTGAACCTGAGATTCAAGGGAAACGACGGAGACGAAATTCAAGAACAAGTCTGCGGATAATTCAATAATCATTAAAGCGAATTCGAGTGAAACGCACGGAGGGAGAAATCATTTAGCTAACTCTAACCGAATCGCGGATTAAAAACTAAAAAAAAAAAACAATAGTAATTAACGGTAAATTACACAGTAAAATAACGGGCGAGCAACACGTTTCAGAAAACGTAAATACTGCGGGGGAAATGTGTTTGAAATAATAACTTATTGTTTCGACGAACTCGCTGTCAATCGCGCAATTGTATCCTATCGGCGATGACGTCTACAAAGTTTCGATATTTCTCGTACACATGAACACGGTTCCGCGTTTGTTTCCTCATCTTAATATTATGTAAATACGAATGGTCGCACGGTTAAGTTTACTAAAAGTCTAAAAACCAATAGTGACGCGCGACAATGCTAATATTAATCTGACGGAGCAGGTGCGTAGCCGAATGCGAATATGGACCATTTGGGTTTAAGCTGTAAGGCCGATATGCATACACGAAACACGTGTAAACATGAAACGTGTGTATAAGAAATTAATGTGTAACGCGGTTTTTTTTTCTCTTTTTTATATTTTAATAAATGAATATTTTTTTATTTTATCGTAACGTCACGTTGAATAATAATAATAATAATAATAATAATAATAATAATAAGATGTCTACGATTAAGCGAACGAAATTAATACGTAACGTACAATTTATTCGAAATCTTGTCTTACAATTACTTTTATATATATATAAAGAGAGAGAGAGAGAGATTGTATACGTCGGTTATTTTATTAAACGCATTATCATATACTTGTTAAATATATATTTTTTTTTATTGAACGTAAAAAAAGTGTTTGAAGTTAAATATCCTTAATACGTAAAATAAATATTGTACTCCATAAAGTTGATTAAAAATTATTTTTATCGTTTTTTTTTTTTTTTTTTTTTTTGTTGCTTTGTAACGATATGCTTTCAATTGTATTACGAATTTATTTAATATTTAAATTATTATTAAAGCAGAGCTCTTTTCTCCTCGTATCGTTCTAATCAGAAATTAGAATCCCTCGAAGATCCTAAAAAGAGCGGTGTTTTGTTAATAAATATATTATATACTGTTATTCTCGTCGCCGATTACGTAAATTTCTTTGTAAATATATCTTATTCGTATTCTTAAAATCCAATTATCTTATGTAGGTTAAAAGTAAAAAACTCTTCTCATTTTTATTTTTATTAATCTCTTAGGGAAAAAGAAAAAAGAAAAACGACCGAGAATCCAGCTGTACGCGTCTGAGTGTTTATACAAAGTTCAAAGTCGTTTTATATAAATAATATTATAATTTTGCATCTAATTCCGTGTAATACGCGTAACGTCGGCTAAATTACACAGGGTAATGTTTAATAAAACATTTTAATTGTATAAATAATTGAAATTTCGAGAAATGAACCGACACGAGCGTCGTGCGAAAAAAATAGCAAACGAATAAAATATAAGAACTGCACAGACATCACGCCGCGCGAGGAGTGTGACATTTTTTTCCGATCTGTTAACATTAATAATTTTAAACAATTGATTTTATGTCGATTTACGATCGTCGGTTTTATTGGTTTATTAATTTATTAGTTCGGAAACGAACGGAATATGTTCGTTTCCATAATAATATATGAAGTGACAGGTAAACGAGAATACGATTCCAAATCACATTTTATTTTTTCGATTTAGGGTGTTTCAATTGATTTTTATAAAATATCCAAAATTTGTTATTTAGTAACTATGTATTTCCACCTACACACTATCTCACTTGCAGATACTCAGGGAAAAGTGCGCGTTGTTCCGGTTCAGATCATTTGCTATGACTAATTTGTGAAAAATCTAAAAATTCCTCGATACCGATTGATATTTGAATCGAAAATTTGCTAGAGCATCAAATCTTTGAAAATAGTACCTACTCTTTTTTCAACCAGTTTTAATCACTACAATCTGATAATTAATGCGTTTCGTTAATCGTTTGTATTTGATATTCAACAATTTCAAACAAAATTATACATAAAAACATCATTGACTATAATGTCTGCATCATTACGTATTGGAATAATTGTAAGTATTTAATTAGAAAAGAAACTGTTGCGCTTAATGTGAAATTGAATAAAATAAAAAAAAAAAAATATCGGACGAATTTCCATACATGCAGATGCGGTTATAGTAGAAAACAAAAAAAACACACTTTTTTTTTTTAAATAAGCCGAACGTGTTAAAATATTACGTTTTATTATAATTTATTCGAATTGCGGTTGATTTCCAAACAAATTTTAACTGCATAAAAATATTCATTTCGAAAAAAATGATTAACACGAAATTCATATAGGACAATGTCGTGGGTAAAGTTAAATAAAAAAAAAGTTCGTTTTTAATCGATACACTTTATTTATTGGATCCCGAAACAAAAACGTATTATTTACATGTTATAAACATTGTGTATCGTTTAAAATATTATAATTACGTATCGTAATGTTCGTGACGTGATAAATTTCTTATTTCAAAACTCGATGTGTTCGTTCGCTCGATTTAATTAACTTGGACTTTTCATTAAATTAAAAAATCGGGGCACGCTATTCCGCTCTTACATTCTCTCTCTTACGTTATACGAGCACGAACCCCGCGGCGTTGTCGTCGATGTGATTTTATATACAAAGGCATAAGTATATATAATAATATAAGTAAGATAAGTATAAAATATTTATGAATTATGGTGAAAACAAGTGAAACGAGCACATCGCGTGAATAAAGTGTACACGAAAATAATAATAGTAATAATAATAATAATCGTACGACAATGTTCTGTATTAACTCGGTATATTATTGGACAAGTAATCTTTATTACATTTTAATCTCGTTATCACTTATAATCATTAGGTTATGCATTTTCATTCGATTTTCAAAAAAAAAATATATATATATATAAAGGCATTTGTTTTGTTTGTTTTATTTAATAATTTGCAAAATGTCTTTAAAAAATACACTTAAAATAATTAAAGTTTTTTTTTATGATCGAATAAAATCAAATAATGTAATTTAATTTCTTTTTTTTTTTTGTAAAGAAGAAAAGACTGGTAACGAGCAATAGGAGGTGTTCGAATAAACTACTTAGACACAAGTTTTATTGTTATTTCGTTTTTAAATAAATGATTGTTATTCATTGTGTTCGAAAAACGATTTTGACACTATAGTTTATTATAATTATGTAATTTTGATTAATATTTAATACATTTCTACGATAATATTTCGTTTTGAGTTTGTAGAAAATTAAATATAAAAATTCTCCGACAATTTTACCGGGGTGTTTTTTTTTTACAATTCTTTGAGAAGACTAAAATACAATCGAAAACCGTACGAAGTAAAATATCGATAGTGAAGATCATTCAAGCATTCAGAAATTATCAAAAGAAAAAAATTTATCGAGTTCGTAAGTGATGTTTAATATTTAAGAATTATCTCGATTTTTGTTAAATCTAAAGTCCAGCTTCTAATGGGCCTGGAAGATAATTTTCGGCCTTTTAATTTACAATTGGATGTTTTCACGCTCCCTCTCCCATAACGTCAATTTCAAAAAAATGGTTTATATTTTTTTTCAAATTCTTCTTCTTTAACGTCTCCTGTATCTCATTTCATTCGTAATACTTCGTTCCTCCCCACAAAACCTATTCTTTTCGTTTTCGGCATTATAAATCGGAAAAACTATCGGTTTCTTTCGTCTCCCGTTCTCACTCGATTCGTCCTTCTTTCACTTTCTCTGCACCTCCGTTTCTGTTTCCCTCAAAAACAATTGTTAATCCCTTCCATTTTCGTAATAGTCGTAGTAAATATGATCCCTACCACACCCTTTCCTTTTGTATTTTTCTCTAAACGATTCTCTTTATTGTTCTCCCCTGCGTGATAATTTCCAGAAATACGATTCGTCCAATCTTCTATTCCATTGGTCTCTATCTAAGCGACAACTGCTCGACGGCCTTTTTTTCTTCTTCAAACCTATCGGATAAGGGGATTCAAAGCGAAGGGACTCTCATTTTCCAATCAACCGAGACCTTCTCCTCCTCCGTATTGAATCCATTGTTAATTTTATCATTTCGTCGGAAGGTTTTTATTATTATTATTATCGACATTTACCAGCACGCAAGGATTACCGCGCAACTAAATCTACTAATGTCCACGTATATGGGCATCGATGGAAGATCTTCACATGACGACGTATAATGTATTTAATAGTTATACATACTATATTTATTACGGTTATCGCTTACAACGGTCTCGTATGTATGCCGTGATGCGTCCGATGGCACACGGTCGCGTCCTCCAACATGTCGCTGAATGTCTCGCTGGAATCGTATCCGTTGAGTCTGACCCGTTCCGGAGTGAGCTACAACAGAAACAAAATACAAAACGCGGTGTTTATCTGTATTAACGTTTTCGAAAATTTTACCCGTCATCTTTCGATTTATATATATTATATAAATAAACATTGTTGCGTACACGTGGTGTATATTAACGCGGTGTATACTAAACGCAGCGGTTCCCAAACTTTTTTCATTCAAGGCTCCCTCCTAATAATTAAACATTTTTTTCACGCCTCCCTCAAAGAATATTCAATAAAATAGGTTAAAAATTGTTTAATATTTATATATTAAATTTTATATTTATATTATTTATTAGTTTTAAATTTAAATTTTGATGACAAAAAAAAAAAAAAAAAACAGTTAACTTAATATTTTATTCTATACAAAATAATTAATGCGAACAATGTGCTTGTTTTTCGTTTATTAATTTTTCAAAATTAGGAATTAATGTAGTTACTACCTAACGCGCATTTCTTTTTCCACACTGAGTTTGGACCGATATTTTGATTTTAATACGGCTACAGCTGAAAATCCTGCTTCACACAAATACGAAGTGGCAAATGGTATTAATATACGTAAAGCTTTGTTGCTAACTTCGGGATATTCGTCTTTAATACTGTTCCAAAATCCTAAAAGTGAATATGAAGAAAATTGCATTCGTAGTGAAGAATCGGATGAAATGTCGATTAATTGTTCCTCTTCTGTAGTTGTGAAATTTGATGGTGGCTTTTCAGTGAACGGGTCTTTAATCCAATAGTACTGTTTCATTTCTTCTGGGAAATATTTCATGATACGAGTTTCAAGATTCGTCAGATGCTCTAAAAATATTGTCTTTAAACTCATTGGTAATTCAAGATCATTCTCTCCAAGAAAATGTTTTAAATTCCAACCGCGCGTTGCGCCACCCTTGTTAAGTGCTCGCGCCTCCTTTGGGTGGCACAGTTTGGGAACCGCTGCATTAACGGATTACGAGTAAATTTAAATTTGAACGATGTACGAACGAGTGCGCATTATTGTTATTATTATTATTATTATTATTATTATTATTATTATTATTATTATTATTATTATTATTATTATTATTATTATTATTATTATTATTATTATTATTATTATTATTATTATTATTATTATTATTATTATTATTATTATTATTATTATTATTATTATTATTGTTATTATTATTATTATTATTATTATTATTATTATTATTATTATTATTATTATAATAACGGAAAACGTTGTTAATAATTGGTGACTGGCCGTGGCTGGTTTCAGACGGGTTCGACAACGCGCGTGTTCCCTGACTGTATACAACATATGATATACATGAAGTATACAAAGTGCACGCAAATGTTAATTAACGCGCACTTCATTATAATTATGTTATTAAATAAATGAACGCGTCCGCCTATTCCGAAATGCGCACGCGTCGTTGCTGCCACCAATAATACGCGTACAGTGTGTATAAATTGATATATTACATATTTACGTGTATAATATATGTAATAAAAATTGTACACCTAACGCGCGTACGTTATTATTAGTTTTGATTTTTCGATCGGTTTTTACGTTTCAGCGCAGAAAAAAAATATAACAAATACATAAAAAAAAATAGGTACGAATACGCACATTACCGAGTTTCTCCCCTTCCCCGAAACATTTTATGTATTTCGTGGACGACGAAAACCAAGCAACGACGGGATCAGAATTGGCGGCCGGACGGACATAACATATTTAGTTCGAATGTGTTTAAAAACTAATTTATACTTTCTGACATTTCAACGAACGGCGAAAACTAAATGTGCGCGTATCGTTAATCATTAATTTTAAAATAATTATTAAAAAGTTCATTATTTTTTTTTTCAAATATCTTCTTCATTTTTTTTTTAAATAAATTGTTTTCTGCCTGTTTTTTTTCATTCCGAAGGTTTTTGAAAATAACGTAATTTACTTAACGTTTTTAAATTTTTTTGAGCTACGAATCCGAAAAAGTGAATTTAAAAAAAGGAAAATACTCGTATACACTTCACGCAAAAACAAGACGTGCCTGCTATGTATCACGTTATTTTTTTTTCGACGTCGAGACTCGGAATGGACATCACTTCCAATTCAATTAAATAAGAAATAAGGATCGTAAAGTATACGCGTTTTCTCTGATTTAATACAAATCACAAAGGAAAAAATGTTACTGTTTTTGCCGAATACTTGGGGACGTGAAGAAAAAAAAAATGTTTGTTTTGAAAAACGATAATCGTTTACATCAAAGTTATTAGGTTTTCGAAAAACAAATAAAATATTATAAACATGAAGTTTATGGTAATAATTTTAAAAATTATTGCGATACGCATTATTAATTTTTAAACGTTTCACAGTTTCAGTTAACACACGCGTGTATTCAATACATGATTTAAAAAATGTCTATTTAACAAAACACGAAATTAAGAATAAATAAATAGCATTTTAAAAGCATTACACCTAAACAATGTTTGTGAATTTTTTCCATAATAAAATGCACAACAGGTTTTATACGTGTTTCGTTCATATCCATTCAATATCGTGAGACTAAAACGTATTGGAATAAAAAAGAAAAGTAATTTCTATTTATTTATTTTTTTCATTAGGACCGACGTGTGATTATAATACATCAGACCTGTGTTTTACAGGTGCGTGTACACTCACCAAATGTAATAATCGACTCGTGTGGTTCGATTTCGTTGTTAAAATTTTACATTTTTAAAAGCGTAATAATTATTGTTATTATTTTTTTTTTCACGACGATATAATTTCGTTATTTTTCGCTTTGTTTGCATTCCCGGTAACTTAGGCAATGATATATTATTATACGCACGTCACAACGAGTTATATTTCCCTACCGTTAACGACTACGATTTTATGAGGTTTTGACGTTATCAAATTTCGAATCGTCCGGCCGAGTAGTGGTTTTTTTTTTTTTTTTTTTAAGAGCTCTTGCTCATAAAATAACAATAATATTTTCTGTTCGTTTTCGTAGATAACAACGGCGAGCAATAATATTCGTCGTAAATTATTCTCCCCGTTCGTCGGATTAATAAAACTAAAAGTTACGCGCCGTTTCGATACGTAACGAAATGTTGTAAAATGTAAACGCTTATTACGAATCAATCGATTTCGTTATCCGATCGATTGATTGTAATAGTATAGTACGACACTGTAACATGTCCGTAGCGAAATGACAATTTGGATAAATTAAATCTCAACTTCTTAAGAGATTTACGGGGGGGGGAAAGCGTAAAATAATTAAAGATTTAACGCGTATTAAAAAAGAAAAAAAATTTTTACCAAAATTTAGAAAACAGCGTTAAAAAACCTTAAACGCTATTAAAGTTGGCGAACATAATAAAATATTAACATTTTGATACTCTACGGCATAAAACAAAAATGTTAAATAATTTAATAATCGGCCGGGGGGGTTTTTTTTTTTTTTTTGAAAATTTCTATTCGATAATAATAATTCGCGAATTCTGTGTGGAATCGGGTGTAAAGGCGCGAGAAAATTTACCGGACCCCGCCGCGGCATCGCGTTCTCTCACCTGAGGATCGTACTCGGCCGGCTCGCCGGTGAAGCTTTCCGAACACGAACTGTTGTCGGACGATACATTTCCCGAAGATTCGCTGGAACCTATGCGAAAAGGAGCCGGCGCGTTTTCCATAACACTGTCATGCGTGTCGGGAGTCGAGCGAATAGTGTGGAAAAATATTAATGTACTACTACGCGTGTATTAATGTAAATAACAGTCGGACGCGCGACGCGTATGGAATTGGATAATTGTGTGGATTACGCCGAGACGTCTTGCGTATAGGAATTACGATCAATTGAACTCCTCGTGCGCGTAATAATAATAATAATAATAATAATATTATTATATTTTGACCTCGGCGAGGCTTGCAGTGTAGTGCGTTCAGAGGGAATTTAAGTCGACACGCATTTAGTGTCGAGAACACATCATGACGAAATTTGATTATTCAAGTCCATATATATAAATATATCAGACACTTGCCGGTGTTCGTCATCGTCTACTATCGCGAATCCTGCTGACCGTATCCTATACACGATGATTGTTGTTTAATTATTATTTTCACACGCTGTCAATACGCACCGTATGCGACGCACGATAACTCGCGGCGCGTTGCAAAAATACTTTGAAACGTATTATTTGTTTTAATTGTCCCAAAAAGTGAGTTTATTGATTTTTTTTTTATTTAAAAATTTTCAAAGATTCACGACGAATTGTAAACTGTCTCCTTTAGAAGTACGATCCGTGAGAAGTTGCGGCGCAGTGGTTTCAACGTTTTTACTGCGACGGGTCGCAGACAATCATTTCCCGTAAGAATAGACTTCAGTCCTTCGGCAACGTTACTTTTAATATTTTCAACGGACAAATCTCGGATTTTAAAATTATCGGAAGGCTTATTATAAGAGTCACAAAAAGCTATGTCAAGGCTATACAGGGAGTGGGGGGGGGGGATATACTTTTTTTTTTATCGAAAACTCACGAATCGAGAGTGCTGTGTGTGAGCGGGCGCGTTGTCACTTCGGACTTGCCGGACGCGTTTTTCAGGACGTAAAAAGTCTGAATAACCGTTTGTCCCGGAAGCGAAAACTCTTTTCGCACAATTCCACGAAAAATGAAAATCATTTTCATCTTTGATTCGCTTATGGCGTACTTTTTTTTGTTGATGAGGTTAGTTCAGGTCTCTTTGAACGTTTTGTGCCGTATAAACATCGCAATTTTCTGGGTAAAGTCCTGTTGAACTTTCAAACGTTTCAGACGCGCATTTTCTTTTTAGTTTCACACAAAATTTGATCGCGCATCGCCGTTTCGTGTTTCGTTCAATTGAAAACGTAACGTAGTACTAAAACGTGGTTAGGTATCACCTGTAGAAAAGCAATTATTACATTTGATTTTGAATAAGGAATATTTCCTCGTTACAAATGCTTTTAAATATAAGTGTAGACAATTTAGTTTTTTTTTTTTTTTTTTTTTTTTGGCGATGTTTGGCTGAGAAGGAGACGAGTGAAAAAAAATATATGTATATAGCCGAATAATCACTAAACGGTAACGTTATATAAATCATCAATTGAGCACGGACTTCAATTCCTAAAAAAAAAAAAAACGAAAAAATATGAAAGCTTTCTTAAAAAAACGAAAAGAATAAAATATGAATTTATCTTGAGAAAAAAAAGCGATAAAATTTATAAAACATTCACGTACACATATTAGACGCACGTAATCGACAATCGTCGGACGGTTTAATTTTTGGCATTCGCGCGTGGAAAATATAATACGAAAGTATTAGTTGAAAACGTTATTTCGAATTCCGACTGTATTGTAGTACTATTATTTGTATACCGAACACGAAAACGTGCACTAACCGCTGACCAATTAGTTTTTAAATTAATAGACTTACAACGTCGAATAACGATTATTGTCGTAAAATAGATTGGAATTATATCGAATCTTTGAAAATAATGGCACAGCTGGTGTATAATGTCAGTCAGCTCGGCCGTAATAAAATAAAAAAAAAAAATAAAAATATTAGGAACTCACCAAGAACAGGATGAATATTTTAAAATTATTAATATATCTTTATTTAAAACTTTTTATCCTATACGATTGAACAGTAAACAAAAAAAAGACGCTTTAAGACCAAAAGAGTTTCATATTTTAATTTTCTGATGCATAAGTCGAATCTTACGATTGGAATAGATCACGTATTTCGCATTTAGATCCGCTTTTTAATTATCATTTTTTTTTTGTTCACTTTTTCCTGTATTCTAAACGTTTTGACACCTAAGTATTTATAAATCGTGAGGAATTTCCGGTCGGATTAGTTTAAACAATTTTTTTCCCGCTTGTACTGTAATTATTGGACATCAAATGATTATTTTATAATCATGTCGAATAGTATGTATTAATATATCGATATGGTTCGCGAAAATTAAATCGAGTTCGCCAAAAGAAAAAAAACTATTTCAATAGACACGATAATGAAATAATAATAATAATAATATTTTTTACACGAAAAATAGTCCACAACAATAACGGTTTGACCGTGTAGGTGCCGTAATAATATTTGTTTGCCGATTTCTCTCGACGTAATGGATCGAACGGGAATTGAACGCTGTACAGCGGCGCGGTACAAAACTAAACATAAATTATCAAACCTCGATGAGTTTGAACTTTTTTTTTTTTTTGCCATTGAAATTTACCGTTAAAACGCGGTGAACGAAAATGTTACATTTCCACCATTAAAATTAACCGTTGCGAACCGTAAGCAAAATTGAGAATAAATAATATGTGTATATGAATTTATTGTACGGTCGTCGCATTATATTATAATATTACTGCATTTTAACACCGAATGTGGGTTAATAATATTTCACACATCCTATTCAGTTAGGTCAATGGGCATTTCACAAGTTCCCCCCACCCATTTTTTCCCCGGTATTAAAGTTATAGCGACTCAATCGGTAACGATTCCAAGTAGTTACAATTACTATCGGATTCCACCAGAAATTTTTTTTGATTGCACAATAAATCTGAAAAGAAAAAAAAATCATATACTGATATAGCGAACGCATAGAATGGCCAGTCTCGGATCATTCACTATGGAAAAATGATCTAAGACGCCCCGGCGTCGTATAAAAACGAAATAAAATATTATACACATTCATCGATATGAGATCATAAGATGTGTCTTACGCCACCGGTATAGTGTATACAACAAATTAAATGATAAACTATTCAATGATGTTTACGGTAACGAAATCGATGGATCCCGGGGGGAGTTTCGCCAGCAAAATGACACTGGCGGATAGCTCGATTTTCGGTCCGCCTGCAATAAGCGGTTTAATTGACACTGTACCGTATTCCCGGTTAAATGGCGTTCTCTGTACGTATAAACGTATATAATTATTATCATATTGTACGTTGTAAAAGAAAAAATATATATAAATAAAAAACAATTTCCCGTTTCGAACAATACGTCAAAACGTCAACCACGTCCCCGCGAATCCTCATACGTATCAAGTCATGATGCGCGGTCGCAGACGATTTCAAATCGATTCGTCTCCTTCCGTGTGGGATATAAAGAAAAAGTCCCTCTCTTATCCCTCGAACGAATTCTCGCCCTCAGCGGCGTGGAGAATAAACGATTTCTATCATAACACACACCCAATATATTGTGAAAAAAAAATAAAAATATTTAAACAAATCGTCGTGCTCCCCATCACATTCGGTATCGTCTGTACCGCACGCGCGGTGTTCGCTAAATGGCTCCGGCATATTATTTATATGTGTGAACACGAAAGGGTTTCGCGATCCGTTTTTCGTATTTAAATTCCGCACGCATAATAAAGTGTACGCAAAACGGAGATTTTTTTTCTTGTACGCGTTCGCCGGGTAAATAATAATAATAATACGTCTGTTGTGGTGACCGGGGAAAATCATATGTTCCGTCTTAAACGTCTCGACTGTCGCGTATAAACATTAAAAATCGTCTGTTTAGCATGTACGGATCATCATTATGATGATATACCGTTGATTCATCTCGGTGAAACGAACCGTCGCTTTTATAATGAAGTGTTTAAAATCAAATAAAGAATTCTATTTCTATTCGTATTTTTTTTTGTATACGAATACTTTTTTTTTGCGCCGGAAGAGTGCTCCGGACGATTTTGACTCGGTATAACGCGAATTGTGTCTCGTTAGTAAATTTTCATTTCACACGTTTATCGGTTTTCTCGATTCCGTGTCTCAACAGCTGCTCCACTAATGGTCCATCCGATTTTTGACGAAATTCTCATAGATGTTTTTGCTCATGATCAACTGCCGGGTGTTGTGGGCTACTTGATCGCATAGGCATCAAACGGGAAAATACAAATGGTTTTACAATATAGACTAATGTCGCTAAATCTCAATTATATATATATATATGTATAAAATCTATTTTAGTTATAATGTAGAAAATATGGAAAACTAAGAGAAACGAAAAAATTTGCCTGTTTCGAATGAGGAGAATTAGTGGAAAATATGATTTTGTGCCTTCTGGAATCTGGAATTTTAAAGCTCAAAGAAGAAAACTTCTCTAAAATTCCGTCTGACTGGTCGTTCCACGAACTTTTACAGTTTCTTCGGTAAATGTCTTATACAATCTTCTTTTTATTTAGTTTCCCGGTCGTCGAGACGATAATAATATATAACCGCCAAACAAATTGTTTTCCATTTTTCACCGATCGATTTCCGCTGCAATTATCCACTACCACGAATCGTGTTTAACGCAATCATCCCAGTGCAAAATCTCGGCCGCTTTCACAATCACTGGCGCTTAAAATATTAATAAATTACTAGCTCAAACCTTCGAATGTACGTATATACGAATATATTTGAGTTCGGATTATTATTCACGTATAACGGATCGATTGATATTACGTTTGGGTTTATAACGTCATATTTATTTATACGCTTTGCGGGGAAACGTTTTAAGAAAACATTTTAATAATACACGCGAGCATAATATAATATTCTATTATACCGTCTATGCGAGTATTACGTAAGCGCGCATGACGATTTTTAACGAAAAATACTAATTCGCAGATATGAAAACAATTCACGCGGTTTATTAGATGAACTGGGGAGAAGCTACGCATCGCATATTATATACAATATTATAACATACCGGTAAACGTAATTTCGGTATATTTCGCAGGGTGGTGGTACATATATCGTGTGACGTTTACGATTACACTCTGAAGAACATTTCCGCGGATCTCAGACGTTATCTGCTCTTATATTGGCGAACTCTTTTTCGCCACAAGTCTTGTCTTCGCGCCAGGGCCGGATTTAGGGGGAGGGCCAGGGGGACCCGGACCCCGGGCCTCCACAAAATGAGGACCTCCACTTAATGGGATTTTTTTGCATCCAAGTATAAAACACAATATTTTATTTGCAAAATAAATTTAAATCACAAATTGAATAAAATTAAAAAAAAAAACCTACTTTTATTGTACCACATTTTTTTATTATTATTATTATTATTATTATTTTGGTATTTTAATATAAATATTTTTAAACCAAAATTTCTAGTAAAATATTGTTTTGCGGTAAATGTTAATATATTATTAAATTAAATTCACTTATAATAATACATATATTAAATATATGTTATCGAAATATAATATATACTTTTAAGGTGGGCCCAGGGCCCCCACGTTCCTAAATCCGGCCCTGCTCCGCGCCCTTAAACGCGACCGGCTTACTCCGTACACGAAAATCATTGCTGCGTTTCACAGTCCCGTTCGCCGTGATCGCCTCGTGCGCGCGACGTATGCGTCGTATGTATACAGAGGCATTTTTTCCCCTTTTTTTCCGTCACCACCCTGCAGGGAAACATAAATTATTTTTGTTTTTTAAACAGTTTTCACGTTTCCATTCTTAAACGAAATCGTGCGATATTTCAGTTACGAAATTCACAAGGCATTCGATTCGATTTACGGGCACACGAAAATTTTAATATCCGATGAATATTTTCCGGCGATTCAGAAGAGAAGTGTGTCTGTTGTGGATATTGAAGTTTACTCCCTCGGTAACGCTTTTCCCCGGAAATCTTTAAGCCCCGGTAGTTTAAATGTCCTTTTTAATCGACGCACTAATAACGTAAACGAATAAATGCAAGTTTATTGTCAGACGAAAGGAAAAAGCGACTTCTACTTTTTTGTAAGTATAAATTGCCAATCGAAACGGAACGCGGAAAAACGTTTTCATTTATTTAAAGAAATGGTTTGGGATAAAAAAAAAAAAAAAAAAATTCGCAATTTTTTCACAAGTTCACGCGTCCGTGTCGATGGTATAATTTAGAAAATTACGTATATAAATTATCGTAAAAATAGAATCGTTGAAAATGAAATTTAAGATGGATTGCAAGAGGCCCGCGACGAAACCGACCGATCCATATTATATATTTTATATATATAAAATACGTTTTGTATTTATGTTATTTTTTTTTTTTTGTTTACACTGCCTCGTGTGTGCGCGCGTCGACGATTGAGTTTTCCCGACCGGTCTCCGTCGCATTCGTTCGCCGAACGCGATTTCTCGACCCTCCTCGTAAAAGTCTTCATTTCGAATACAACGTGTATAATATATTATACCCGCGCGTGCAGTACACGTTGAATATGTAATCGGTACGGACGTATATCGTCGTCATGTCCCTTTTTCATTCCCTCTCCGTTCCATCGTCCGCCCTGCGCTATCGCGGTGGCGGACGAAAATCTGTCCGCAGAAAGGATTTCGCGGATGCTGGCCAATCGCCAACATTATAAATTTCGTTGTTAGAGGTACTCGCGGGAATGCGGATTACACCGCCGCGCGGTCGATTAATATTTCGGCGGCTGCGCAGCGGACACGAATATCACTCGCTCGGTATGACTTTCGAACAGACTCCCGAATATATTGAGCCGAGGGAAAACGAGGAGGTATTTGATTGTGATCCGTACGAGTCAACGGTTCCGTGCGACAATCGGACAAGTCAATTTTTCTCCCTGAAAATCACTTTTCGACAGTGCCCATCTGTCAGCGTCAAGATCTGAGGATCTGCAGCGACATTTTGTACAATTATAAGTTCCAGTAGCGTGTGGATGAGGGGGAAAATGCAAGTCTCCTCCGGAATAATATTGTCCTTGCTATTCAAAACGTTGAAATTGTATTTCGTTAATTGTGAAAGTAATAGGGAATTTCAATGCGTATTATAGTAATAATTGGAGTTAATAAATTGAACCTATTAATAAAATAACATTGGCCCTATTTGACTTTGTTTTGCAATAATGGAAATGTTTTTTATATTAAAGAAAAGTAACTTTATATGAAATATTTTTGTTTCGAAAGTTCCATCGAACTCCTCTGCTCCCTAGGAAAAAAGAAATGCCACCGTGAAGTCAGATATCGTCGCAGTGTCGATCGGGAAAAAGTCGAAACGGATTCGGCACGGGACTCGTCAAAAATCGTCGTCATTAACGATGCGCGCGCGCCAGAGTTAATAAACGCAAAACGTTTTTTTGATGTTTTATTCGACGATTTAAACGCTCTAACGGCAGTGTATTACAATATATAATTGGCCGGAGGTAATACTATTTACTACGTTTTGCCGCGAACGGGTAAAAACGATTTTCTCCGGTATGATACCGCACGGCAAAGTAAAATATTTGAAAACAAATTATTTTCAAATAAACGTTTTTGACGCTTTGCGTTGTACGTGAAATATTATAAAATATTATATATATATATATTTTTTTTTTTTTTTGTACGGAATGCAAATATTGAAAGATATTTAATAGTAGTAACACTCTACGATACACGTATGATATGGTTGAATACGTGTAGATATACGGTAAATACACGCGTGTAACTTATTTCACACACACACACACATATAAATATATTATGTCGTGTACAATACACGCGAGAACGTTGTATTTGTCGAGGAAAAAATTGCGTTTAAAGTGCGCAGATATAAATTATTCCGGTATAGAATGTTGTGTACACAATATAGTTTGAATAACGCGCAATATGAATATTTGAACGGGAAACGATTAACATCATTATTTTAGAACCAGGCCGAATTTTTTTTTCTTATTAACGATATTATTGATAAAATTGACGACCTACATAACTGCAGTTATACACGTGTCTAGAAATTAATGTAGGTACGACGTTCTTTCATATTATTTTCAACGATATAATAATAATTATTAAATATATCGATTACGCACACGCGTATGTACCGGTAAGGCGTGCGTTGTAATTCACACGTCAAAACGTACTCGAAATAGAAAAAAAAAAGTTGAGTAATTCGCGTCACTTGCAAAAAAAAAAAAACCGATGTCAATAATTCGCGTCATTTCTAAAACGTGTAACCGTTCGCTCTACCACCAAACAAGTAGGTTATTTTTGCACATAACATTTATTATTATTATTACGTTGTATCGTTGCTAATTCGATTTCCGAGTTAAAAAGTCAGTTAATGTTGACTCTGAAAATCGATTTGAAATGTAGAAAACCTCCTCCTGCGCGCCACAACCATATTGTGAGTCTGAAATCTGTGCGTTGTACTAACAATGGCCGCATCGTATCGTCGTTTATCATCATCGCATTATTATTTAGTTACACGAGTGTTTGATGTGTTGCGTGTTTCCGACAAATTCGCGGAGCTGTATTATAAACGTGTGTAATATTATGTACGCGTACCTGTATAATACCGCCGAAAACATACTAACGTATAATACACGCCTTACCTCCTACGTTCTAACGTATAGTAGATAATATTCACACAATCATTGAATTATTGCCGCGTGTTGTGCGAACGAATGTTACGCGTCGTTTAAATCCGCGAATTGCAGCGTAATGTGCGTTATTATCGCACGTCTCAGCTATATATCCTACGCCGAGGCCGTTGTTTTATTATTATTTCTAACGCAGTGTTTTCGTACACCGTGAAATCGGATTCAATCAAACGAAATGTGTTATAGAATTTTCCACTCCGCCGTCGTTTCCCGCCGTCACGTAAAATAAACGCGTTTCGATAATAATAATAATAATAATAACGAATTGAAAAAAAAAACACCACTCGCTCTTTAAGGAGTACCGAATAGACAACTTTTTCGTGAAAAATAAAAATCCGACGATTTAAAACACTTGAATATGTTTTTAATGTAATTAAAAACATATTCTCTGTGAAATCTCCTGTAGTGGAACATTTATCGAATATTACTAATCATAATGTTAAATCGACAAAATTTTAGAAAAAAAAAAATTTAAAGAATTAAACATAAGAGAAGCAATAGAAATGTCGAAAATAACTTGTTAAACTGGGATTTATAAAATTCATTTAATTAAATTAATTTAAAGTAAACTAGATGGCAGCAGCGTAGCAACCATTTACGGTGGGCGTGGTCGTTTACTCACAACCACGCGACGCGACTTTTTTGCGATGACGTCATCGGAGATATAAATATTTTATAATATTATATTATATTATGATATAAATATTATCTGTGATGCGGACAAACGTATATACCGTCTTATTATTATTATTATTATTATTCGTTTTCATTTTTATACACGAGTTTATTGATTTATTATTTTTACATTTATTCGGACACAATTTTTATTGGGAAATCGGTCCTATAAAGACCTCAAAGCGATACCGCGGGGAAAGGTATACGTTTGAGTTTTTATCTATAACCAATTCAAATATGTATGTATAAGGTAAATCATTTATATTCCGTAATAGGAAAAAGGGATGGAAGAATTCTATGAAACATCTAAAATATTTAGTAATGTATGTGGGACATTCGAGTTAAAAAAAGAAAATGATTTATTTCTTTAAAGAAAAAATACTTGAACATAATAATAGGCATATATAATTTTATAAAAAGAAGTAGACCACACAAGAATACATAAATATATACATTTACGAAATATTTTGTATTTTTCAATATATATATATATATATATAAATATTTACAAA
The DNA here is from genome assembly GCA_032441825.1 of Chaetogeoica ovagalla. Lineage (NCBI taxonomy): Eukaryota > Metazoa > Arthropoda > Insecta > Hemiptera > Aphididae > Chaetogeoica > Chaetogeoica ovagalla. The sequence goes on along the minus strand of CM063748.1, from coordinate 4,022,408 downwards.
ATATTTTTCTATATTTAATTTTATAACGAAAAATAAAAACGTGTTTTATTTTCAACTCCTTTGTAAATTCTTTTTTTAAATATTTAAATAATTTTTGCTTATATATATATTCCTGTAGAATATTTTAATATCAAATAATCAATAATGTCGGTCGTCAAGTTAACTACTTTTTTTTTTAAATTCATTTAATTAACTTAATGTGCAACAGAAACTGTATGCCAAAATCTTAAATGTCCTTATTATCAAAAAAAAAAAAAAAAAGAAATAAGAATAACAAATAACTTATGATAAAAATATATGATTTCTTTTGTGCGCCCTGTTTAACAAACATTAAATAGGCATTCGAAATTTTAGGAAATTGTTAAATATATACATAATATTATATATATATATAATATTTATTACACATTTATGTACACGAGTCACGGTAATTGCCATTACCTTGCGCATAAAAAAGCGATTCAGAAAATTCGCATTGAATTTCTCTTTGAACAGAATTTAATTTGATTCAAATATATTTGTATAACGTTAACACGTCGAGTTTAATAAATTATCATTTATTTAAAGTTAAGAATATTAATTTAAACGAAAAAAATCTTATGCGTTTAATAACTCAGATAAAACTGATTTGTCTTTTAATTCGTTAATGCGCCCAACATAATGAATAGTAAACAATCTTTTGTGTAAATACGCAAAAATATAGAATATTTAAAATACCTATTTCACTCATATGTTTGGGGGGAAAAAAAAAATATACAATTACGTAGAGTTAAGTCAAACGAATGTGTTCGATTCGTCTGACACAATACAGTAATTGTTGCGATTATTAAACACCGCTATTATTATATTCACGGATTCCTATCGCCGTCTACTCGAAGATAAACTGGCTTTATGTACTCAAATGAAAACTAAAAAAATATTATATTACAAAATGCGTGTAAACATCCATCTTTATTCAAATGCATTATCCGTGTAAATAAAAACGCTAATATAAATATACATATATATATATATTTTTTTTTTTTATTATAACGGAATGCGTGTACTTTGTATAAACATTCAAATAACGCGATATATCGAGTGTAAAATATAATACATTTTCTGTGTATTTTCGTATTGAATTTTTATGTGAATTTATATTATGAGTTTTATTTGTTTACACTTTATAGCGATAAGTCAACGCTTCGTGGCTCGAAACTTGTAGCGTTTCGTATACGTATGTTTTTTTTCTATTGCAAAACCCTAGAACAATCCAAGTTGGACATAAAATTGTATCATTTATCTACAAAGTTGGAAAAATGTTTTGTTTTAAGCATTAACTTATTTAAAAAAAAATCTATTCAACTTCTTCGTACATAATTTTTTAAAATTTGTTTTATTAAATAATACGAAAATTTATTAAAACAACAACCAATAAATCTAACCGACTGTTTTTACACAAAATTTTACGACACAGTTTTCGTCAATCTATAGATTTTATATTTTATTCACACTACAAAAACAATAAAGTACTAAAAAAAAAAAAAAAAAAAAAAAATGAATTTTAAGTACACAATATTTTTGGCTTTCAAAGTGTATATTTGCTCGAATATTTAATGATTTACTTAGAGCTGCTATACATTATATTTATCCTTTATGCTCGTTATTGATGCGTATAAAATCCACTTCCGTGTGTACGGTTAACGTGAAATATCATATTGTTTATGTGGAAATTATCTGAACTGTGACGTGTAAAATGGATCGATTTTAAACGTACTAAAGTATATTTTTATCGCAGAAAGTTAAATTTTTAAGGACATAATCATTCTAAACTTGTTCAAAACAACATTTGTACTACCGAACTATTCAAAACGGTCCATAATTTCTTCTCGACTTATAAAATTGTTGGGGTCCCATACTTAATGGCGCGGTGAACAATATTTGTTCACCACATTATTATTATTATTATTATTATTATTATTATTATTATTACTATTACTATTATTATTATTATTATTATTATTATTATTATTATTATTAAACACGTTTCCCTGGACAACGGAAACGATTTCGTAACACCGATGTTGACGACAGACGAAAAATCGTTCAGGTCACTTTTTGACATCACTCGTTTCACATATCGGAATACCTAAAGATAATTCCCGTTGGAACACAAAAATCGTACCAATATGAAATCTGTCTACAGGTAAGAAGTGTATAACACGACTGTGTGTATCGTCTGATAGTTAAATACATAAGCGTGCGCAGAAGTATTTGGCAGGTAGTGCAAAATCATTAAAGCGGCACTAGGGCACTTAATAAGTGACTTTAAGGATATATTTATTATTATTAGGGCCGTCTTGTGGAGAGGGTGTAATTTAACGAGACGGTAATTCGCGGTAGTGAAGACGTTTTTTGTTTTGCCTTTTTTGGAAGTTTGCAGTAGTTAAAAAACTTTTTGGACCGAATCAGTCGACATAATTACTGTTCAGTCGGTAAATTACCGAAAAAGTAAACTTTTTTTATTTATCATACCGTATATGGAATCGGATACCGATAGATACGAATAAACGTATTGCTCGCGTTGAGATTTTTCTTTTTGAAAATTATTTACACTTTAACGGAGTAGACACTATGAATTATTATTAGTCAATAGGGGCACAGGCACTGATATTACGACTTGTGCACACGCCTACGGTTAAATAGTTATTTAACACAAGTTGTTATTATCGTAATAACATGTGTGAACGGTTGTAACACGTTTTCAGGATGTTGTTACGGACTTTGCGCGACAGACGTCCCGACGTTCCGTCGTGTACCCACAGCGAGACGATAGCCGGTACGCAGGACAATATACTGATGAAATGTAAGGATTGCCGTCACCGAAACGTATGGCCGTGGACTGTTTTGGTGACATGCAGCCGTGAGTATAGTGTACTCTATTCGGTTTAAGATTATACCGGTACGCGCACGTCGAATGAACGCCGGGACGATGCTATAGTAGCTGCTCTGTCATTATACTACTGCTGCAAATACACTATAATATACCTATATAAGTGTACTACAATTTTTTTTTTTTAATTTTTCCAAAAAACTTTTCACAGAATGTAAGGAATGTTGGCACCTGGAATGTTTCCCGGAGCCGAAGAGGACCAGACCAAAGCCGCAGCTTGAAGACTACTGGGGCATTGTGGAACCGCGTGTTTCCAAGTACGACGAACTGTTTAAATCGGAGAAATGGGTGGAATCGATGAGGCCATCGAAAGAGATGCGGTTTTGGGACAACGACGACGACGGCGACAACGCACGACAGGTATTACCTATACAGGGCCGTAGTGTCGTAAATACCATTTTTTTTCTTGGCTTCGTGGTTTTAAAAAGGAACTTTTAAAAATGCCGTGTCGATGACAACAAATTTAAAATACCAGAAAATCATAATGAATAAGATATCAATAAAAAAAAAATATATATATATATATGGATATTATAGTTTTCATTAGTTCGCAATTTATTCAAAAGTTAAAGAAAAAAAAAATTTTACATTTGTTGTTTGATCAATATCAGTTGAATACGATTTAAAAATAAATCGAATCACGTTGATTTTGTTCTTGTTTTTACAGGCGACAGTGAATAATTATTTTTATTTACTTATTGGTATTTACAGAAAATCGTGCTATAAATGAAATTAACAATTTATTAACTTATTAATAAATTAATAAGCGGATAACAGTTGGTTGTAATATAAAAATAATTTAATACGCGTAAATAATATAATATAACGCGTCACATTCTCGCAGTATAATAATATTATAATAGTAGTCGAGTTATGCGATGTGTACTGATATTGAGAACAAGCGAAAGAACTGTACGCGCGATGATAAACGTTTTTTAAAATAACATTTCCAGACCACTGAAATCCCGAAGAAACCAAAGAAGAAAGTGACATTTATGTTACCGACCGATGACGACATGACGGACAACGAGCACGACGAAAAACGAAACAAGTAACTATAATAGTGTTCGCCGTCTAACCCGTTTGAGGTGGTATTAATAATTTATATACTGTGCTATTATTAAGAGGACGTTTTACGCAAAAAAAAAATATTAGATAAAAAACAGGGGGTTTCACAGTTCCAATACTATTGGGAGACAAAATATTTAAAGACGTGTACGAGAATCTCTAAAAATGTTTGGCCCAAAGTAGATTTGAAAACATTGTAGAAAATAAATACGGCTTGTTCGAATATTTTTTGAATGAAACGTACGATATTGCTGCGCTATGAACATACTACTACTAATATTAAAAGAACGAAATTCGATTTCGAACATTCCGTGTTACACCTCTATATTCTATATGGGGTTTTCAAATCGCGCGTAGAGCAGAAGGCGATATCGAAAACAATAAATAATTAGTTTTTCGCGATGATAAGAATGACGCGTCCGCTCTTGAAATTAGTTAGGTATCGCGTTATGTTCAATAACGAGTTATCGAATTTGACGAAATAATAATTTAGTTTGCACGATAATTCTTAAAAGTCCAACGGAAAAGCATTTATTATGAAAAAATGTACACACTTGATTGAAATCGTACACATATTCGTATATTATTTCCGCGCGATATATTAGGAAAGTTAAAAAAAACAATTGTGGAATCGAAAAATATCATCAGCTCGTTTCGAGCGCGTCTCTTAATGGACGTGTGTCGAATTCGGTATAAATTGAACATTTTTTTTTGTCAACACAGATCGCAAACGGCGGAGGTGTTGATGACCGATGTGACGGATTGCCGGTCGACCGTGGCCGCGAACTGCGGTGACAACGGCACGCCGCGTCGTCCACAAGTAATCATCCGCTCTGCGGATAAAGTGCGGAGCGACAATCCGAACCCCGGAGCGTCGGCTATCGAACGGGACAATCGTACGGTTACGGACGCGGCACGACGGTTTCCGGACAAAACGCTTTTCCGGACCGTAGCGAGACCGCAGCTGCCTGGTGTCGCTGACCGCGGATGAAGAAATTTTTCTCATCTCTTTGGAGATTTTTGTTATCACATTTTCGTTACGTTTTTGGAGATTATTGTTATCACACACTTGTTACCGCATTTTTGTTATATTTTTTTACGACATTGAACATGACACAATAAAAAAAATCCGTTTTTTTTTTTAAACAGCCTGCTCGAGTTTTTTCCTCTTTCCCTCTCAACACGTCTTGGTCTGCACGACCTTTTGTTTTCTTTCATTTTTCTTTTTTTCACCAGCGGTTTTTGGAGTATCAACGAATCGTTAAACTATAACGTCAATTACGTTGCTGTTTACAGATGGTCTCATTGACACGTTATGACACATTATTCGAAATTACTGGATATAGCGATTTTTCGATTTATTTATATCATTTTAATTACAAATTAATTAATTAAAAAGAAAAAAAAATGGAACAAATTAAAAAATACATTTTTTTTTCAATAATTTTACTACACTTACGTATAATATACGTATACTTACGTATAGTGTGACCAACAATTTAATTCTATGTCGATTTACGCACATTATGTACTCAAACGATCAATTCTACTGAATGTGAAAAAATATAAAATATATAAGATCAACAGTGATAGTACGTAGTTATCGAAACCGAGTTATTTGAATTACGTTTTTTTTTCTCATTGAAAACAAATTGGTCAAACTCGGTTCTTGCCACGACCGTCTCATAACCAAAAATCCTAATAAAAAAAAAAAAATAGATCGTCGCTGAACGAATAATGTCTCCTGCACGCAGTTGTTTACTAATATTGAATTTAAAATTTGCATCTGCGCGTCGAAATATTTTAAAAGAACAAATATCATATTCTCATCAGCTCGTTTCGAGCGCGTCTCTTAATGGACGTGTGTCGAATTCGGTATAAATTGAACATTTTTTTTTGTCAACACAGATCGCAAACGGCGGAGGTGTTGATGACCGATGTGACGGATTGCCGGTCGACCGTGGCCGCGAACTGCGGTGACAACGGCACGCCGCGTCGTCCACAAGTAATCATCCGCTCTGCGGATAAAGTGCGGAGCGACAATCCGAACCCCGGAGCGTCGGCTATCGAACGGGACAATCGTACGGTTACGGACGCGGCACGACGGTTTCCGGACAAAACGCTTTTCCGGACCGTAGCGAGACCGCAGCTGCCTGGTGTCGCTGACCGCGGATGAAGAAATTTTTCTCATCTCTTTGGAGATTTTTGTTATCACATTTTCGTTACGTTTTTGGAGATTATTGTTATCACACACTTGTTACCGCATTTTTGTTATATTTTTTTACGACATTGAACATGACACAATAAAAAAAATCCGTTTTTTTTTTTAAACAGCCTGCTCGAGTTTTTTCCTCTTTCCCTCTCAACACGTCTTGGTCTGCACGACCTTTTGTTTTCTTTCATTTTTCTTTTTTTCACCAGCGGTTTTTGGAGTATCAACGAATCGTTAAACTATAACGTCAATTACGTTGCTGTTTACAGATGGTCTCATTGACACGTTATTCGAAATTACTAAATATAGCGATTTTTCGATTTATTTATATCATTTTAATTACAAATTAATTGAAAAAAAAAATGGAACAAATTAAAAAATACATTTTTTTTTCAATAATTTTACTACACTTACGTATAATATACGTATACTTACGTATAGTGTGACCAACAATTTAATTCTATGTCGATTTACGCACATTATGTACTCAAACGATCAATTCTACTGAATGTGAAAAAATATAAAATATATAAGATCAACAGTGATAGTACGTAGTTATCGAAACCGAGTTATTTGAATTACGTTTTTTTTTCTCATTGAAAACAAATTGGTCAAACTCGGTTCTTGCCACGACCGTCTCATAACCAAAAATCCTAATAAAAAAAAAAAAATAGATCGTCGCTGAACGAATAATGTCTCCTGCACGCAGTTGTTTACTAATATTGAATTTAAAATTTGCATCTGCGCGTCGAAATATTTTAAAAGAACAAATATCATATTCCCATATACGAGCCCCTCGGTTTTGCCGTATTTTACCATTTGCGGCGCTTTGTTGTAGGTATACTTCGTATTCGTATGCGTGTAGAGACGGTGATATAAAAACCGTCAAAATCCTCTAAAATAAATTCCTCGGGATATATATTTCAAGTCCTATATATTATTATATATAGAGTTTGTGCGGTACCGGCAAATCTAAAACGACAACGGGCATACCAGAAACGTCAGAACAGATCAAAATTAAATTCCGCAGCTTCCACAATAAGCTACGATCATTCACCGTCGTAGCAACCGTCGAACCGCTTCCGTCGGTTCATATCGTAACAAAGATTTAGACGGTATCCGCGGTTAACCAAACTCGTATGACTTCCGCATAACATGACCGATATAACGATATATCCGGGAATCACGAAAACTTCACGCTGGTACTGGTGTTATCGCAGCTAACGCAGTCATATGTAAGAGTTCATCTGTTTGATGATCTTGTTTTTACGATTCGCACCTATCTATAATGGATATTTATAAAAAAGATATTGATTTTTCAATTAACTCGGACCAAATGTTTCCATTTTTTTTCTTTTTTTCTTCTTTTTTTTGCTAAAATTTGCTAAAATTAATTTTCAATACGATATATATATATAACATAAAAACGGTCTGGTCGTCCCTTTTTGCACGACAACAAAACGTTTATAAATAATTAATATGTGTATTTTGAATATAAAAAAAAAAACTTGTGATAAAAGTACTCTATATATCTTACAATATATATTATGTGGCGTGAACGGTTATTACTGGATAAAAGTAGACGGAAGGAGGAATGGTACTGGACGGATAAGGTTTGTGTTTGTCACTATAACTTCAGTAACGTCTTACAATAAATAGAAAATTTCTACGAGTAAAAAATAAAAAAGAAACTATAAAGTAAATGAAGTATATTTATATATTCGATTTCGGATCTTTTCTATATTTTATTCCGTATAGACGCGTTTAACAATTTCAATAATTAAATAACCGGTCGATATCCGGACTTTCTGATTTTCGTTTACTATATATTTTATCGTTTTCTTTCTCTGAAGACGTTCGATTCGTATTTGAGAACGTAGCACACAAACTTTGGCACGTATTACTAATGGATATAAATAATTTATTCGACGCTTTACCGTTAAATTCTGGAGAAGCTCGATCCACGATCCCGACGTGATTGCAAACAATCCCGTAAGAAATGTTTAGATTTCGACTGGTGGTCGTACAAAACTTATCGAATTCAATCAGTAGGAAAAATTAGCACTAAAAACACGTGAAATATGGAATAAATTATCGTTATTATTATTCTAGGTACCTCGCCTACGTATTAAACGTATCCGTTTGTCATTTATGGATAAAATACATTTGTCGAGTATTTGGAATAAAAAATTGTATGCTTTGTAAGAAAATTATTCGTATAATATTTTGAATATGATATAAAAAGTATTTGGAATATTTTAAAAATACAGTTGTTCGAGTGATACAAATAATGTTCGGTATGTGATGTCTGAGGCATATGTTAGGTTGTAAAATAATTGTGTCTTCATCTAATGTGTTTTATCCCAATATTCCAACGTAGGATAGCATTTGATAATATACTAATAAATTCGTATAATTCAAACGATAAACTCTTATATGTAACAGCTATGAAAAACGTATTTTCTAAAACATAAAAAAATAATCGAAGTTCAACGATAAATAGTATTTGGAATATTCGGAATATAGTATACATTTCGAATAGAATAATAATAATAATAATATTGAAAATGCTATCGAAATATGCGCCGTACGTTTACTTTTAAAGGCCTCAGACGTGTACAATTACCGTTATATTATTACATACACTGCTTTTAGAGAAATTAAAAAATATTGGTGAAGAGGAAAATGCCTTTTCCCCCAGACGTATTGGTATACGTGTATATACGGCAAAAGTACATATATAGTTGTTTAAATACGTTCCTTTTTAGGATGTCTGCAGTGAGTACTGTTGTGAATTAAAAGTGGGTTTAAAATCGTAATTTGCCGAAGTCTAATAAAAACTTTCAAATATAACAACGTCGAAATTTCTTGTTGGCCTTCCGTTCGCCGGCGGAAATATTGAATCCGGTGAGATTTATACAATCGTGTTAACGAAGTTTCGTCGGTTTAGTGTAAAAACACGAATACACGCGATGCGTGCTCGGGATAAAATTAACTCCGTTTATACGTACAGTTTGAGTTCGAGAAAGAACAATACAAATAAAAAGACAAAAAAAAAAAATAATAACAAATATATTTTGAAAAGTCGTTAATTACCGTAAATATTCAATTTTGTTTTTTTTAAGTTTTCGTCGTTATATTAGGCGGGCCGCACACCAGAGAAATTATAAACACGAAATTTGTAACATGAAACACGAAACTATAATTGCATGAAACCAGCCGATATATTTGCATAGGGAAACACACACCGAGTTTCATGCAACTTTTTTTATTTATAGTTTACGAAATTGATAACACGAAATTTGTTATTCTGGTTTCATTGTTTCAGTTTCATGAACATTTTCACACAGTCATGTACGTTTTTAGTTTTTACTGAGTGAATTATGCTCTATCATATAATTTGATTTATAAACTTATTTACTATTCAATATTTTTATATTAATATTAATATTTATTATTAATATATTAATACTTAAAATACTAGTGCTAGTTTAAAAAACAATATTTTTTTCGAATTTTTCCACGTACTGAAATAAAGTAAGTTGGTAAAAACGTGCCTACCACCAAAGCAAAATCACGTCGTCCTCGCCAGACGACATTTTGAAAACTAATCATATTTCGTTTATTCTATAATTTCATTGTTTAAGTTTCTTCAATATACATATCAACGTGAAACTAGTTTCTGAAACCGATTGCATATAAAAAGTTTCGTGTTTATAATTTCTCTGGTGTGCGGCCCGCCTTACACTGTACAATTACAATTTTTTTTATTTTATTCAATATGTACGGATAAATACAACGGCGAATCTTATTCTGTAGATGACGACGGAGTGTTATTAGTACGGATGTTATACGTACGAAACGAGTCCAAAATAGATTTTTGTCCTACGTTGCTGCCTTCCTCTTAAAAATCAATCATCCCCAGCATGATTATTCCGTTATTCGCTGCACCCTCTTACCTTAGCCTCCTGTCGAATTCAAGTCGACCTTTCTTTCATCAAATCCCTTTTCAATGGCTCTCTTGATGCATTTGATCTCCTCTCTTCTATTTTCTTTCGTGTCCCTTTTCATATCATAAAAAATCATTCCCTTTACGAGCTTCCAAGCCAACATGCTTCCTACGGCCACAATTATACTATACACACACGTCTTCTTAAATTCTAGTCCTGTTCTCACTAACCCGTTACTAATTTAAGTTTTATGTTTACTATCACTAAGTCTATACTATTGCAATTGGAATTGAATTAATACTCGCTTAGGCGTAAAAAAATAAATAATTTATAAACCACTCCCGTGGGGAGCTAAACATTTTGGTAGTTGTCCCCTCACGAGGTTAATTCGATACACAATATATTTACATATTATACAATTATTTTATTATATTTGTCACGAGACACGTTTCATACGTCTCGGTCAGCGTTGTTTTAATATTTTATTCTGTAGGAGTTTTACGGCTACCAGCTTTCTCCACGATTAACGTAGCTAATAAACATACCATACATATATATATATATATATATATATATATATATATATATATATTAATTCCCATAAACTTATGACGTTCATTTATTAACTATCCCGTTCAGCTATAAAAACGTTATGAACTCCTCCTTCACCACTATAATATATATATAATATATGGTGTACTACGGATTAAGCGAGGCGTCAGTGACGGTTTATGTTACACAACACGGTTGAGTTAAACACGAATATGTAACTTTTATCATCTCGAATCTAAAACCCGTAACCAAAACATGGAGAAAACGTGCGAGGTTCATCGAAGTGGATGGCCAATAAATAAGTACGATGTGTACAATACGAAATTTATTACACCGCAGAATTCATGTGGAGCTAATATATAAGGTAAAGGTCCTTTCGATCAGATATTATAAAAATATATTATAATATTATTTTTCGTAATATATATAATATATACTTGCACGTAGTTGCGTGCCTGTTGTTAATTTAATTCAATAAAAATACAATCAATCCAAATTTCACAAAGTAAAGTATATATATTATATATATATGCTTTTGATAATAATAAGATCGTCGATTCCGGAAAAATATTTCTCAAACAAAAACGTATTTATTTATCGATTATTTTGTTTGGAGTTCACTGTAAAGGGACGAGAACCTTTTTTTATTTTAATAGAACATAGCGTTTCTTTTTTACAAATATTTAATATATATTTACTTTCTAAAAATATGAATAACGTTCCAAACACAATATCGTATATTTATATATACACGCACAAGTATAGGCTCCAAATCAAATTACGTATGTTTTTAAAAACAGGATGAAAAAAAATCTATTAAAGTGTTTTTTTTTTATTATTTAGAATTTTCATCTCGTTTATTCGTTCGTTTTATTAGCATAATATTCGTTATTTATCGCTTATATACGAGTTTGTTGTTGTGTATTATTATTTTTTCATTTGAACTTTGAAGTGAATATCGTGTTCGATTTTTCAGCAAACAATTTTATAAATAAAAAAAAATGATATTTTCATTTTATGAAATCATGAACTCTTATACACCATGCAGGTCACCCGCACGACCGTAAAATTGAAATACAGTTGGTAATTTTAGTGCATATGTTTGAATTTATTATAAACCATTAATATTCAAAAATATGCTTTTACAAATAAAAAAAAAAAAACTGAAATATTCGTTTAAAATGCGCGAATAAAAGTGTTTGGTGATAAATTCGAGAAGTAACCATAGTTACTAGAAAATCATAAACTCATGACTCAAAGATATTTTTCCCCTGCTGACTTTGTAACTTGGCTCATTACATAACTATAACAAGTAACGAGTAACGAGACTCGATACTACGTATTGTACAGATTTGAAAAATTAAAGATCCTAATCGTTTACAATGTTTTCAATACAAAATTTAATTATCAAGAATGTATCATTTTATTATTAATAGATTGGATAACTTGTATAGATTTTGTCTGAATAAAATCCGAATTCTACAAGACGATTTGTTTATGTATTAAATAATTTGGTAGAATTTTTATATTTTATTCGAACGGTGTCTTGTGCTGAGAGTTATATAAATGAAAAATCACCGATAAAGAGATGCCCAAAATAGTAGTAGAAGTATACTAAGAAGTGGTAAGTGAAATTTTCATCCGAGATACATATTTATAGATAAGTTACCAATATATATGTATTTAAATCAGCGATTTAAAATCCTTTTATCACCGATTATCATTAGACACACTTTTATGATCAATACGACCTTTATTGTAAAACTAAGTTAGAAGAATCAAATTTTTTTTTTTTAAACGTATTTTTTATTATCAATTCATTTATTACATGATATTCATAAAAGTAATAAAATCTTGATTTTTAGGTAAGTCTTAATGTTTAAATTAAAACTTTTGAATTCAATGCGAAATTCTTCGTTGTTCGTTTTGTACAAAAACATCGATAACCGTCCGAACGGAACATATTTACCACTCGTAAACTATCGCATTGAACGTGCGACCGTAATTCTTTCTGTGCTCATTTCGTCAAATATAAGAGTTCGGAAAATCCACTCTAACGCAAATAAATAGTGACAAATGGAATTAACGCAATCGTAACACGCTTGTTTGAAAAGAGACGACGGGTAATTCGATATTTGTTGACGTCCAAAACGAAACCGACGTTTTGTGAGTCTTTCACCGAGCTGTCACCATTATCATATTATTATAATATTAATGAATATCAACGCCGTCGATATCTGTATAATTGGCTAATATCGAAGAAATCAAATAACAATAATACCGCGTAATAAAATGGAAATTATACAATATTGTGTCGCGTAGATTGGGAACCGTCGGTCCAGTCAAGACAAAAGATTAGAAAATATTTATGTAGACGAATTTCCAGGATCCAGAACGTTCTCCCTATAGCCCTAGGCGTACATTTTACGATAGCCCGTTGTATTGCAATAAAGTCATTTTGGAAATATATGATATAGTTTGTTTGCACGAAACAAATACAGTAGTAACACGACGTTTTGCGTTTATATTACTAATATAAACAAATGAATCTATAATATTGTTAATTGTATTTAAATTTGAAAACGTTTTTTTTTTTTCTACTTTCTTTTTTCTATTTGCTCAGCTAATCGATCATGATATATTTAAATCGACGGCATTTAATAATTTATTTTCAATCGTCGGCAACGTTAACGCATTTAATCGTTCCTCCGACACAGTGGATCGCGCGCATCATGTGGTTTTTTTGACTGAAAACGACTCCCCGGTACAATTCGCAAACCTCAGAAACGTTCTTAAGTCTACGGCCACGATTCGGACAAACGCCATTCAGCTCTTCACTGCCTATATTAAGACGTCGGCGTTGACAACGTGCGGGTTTTCGAATTTTCGAACATCAATTTTTTATTATTATTATTATTATTATTCATTTATACGTTGTGAAATCTCTCGCGTTTCATTCGGCACGGTCCCGTCCGTTGAAAATCCGTTACCCGACCCCGCGTCTCCTCGTCTCTTTTTTTTCGTTTTCATATTTTTTTTTTTAGCTTTCGCATACGAGTTCGGTCGCGATAATAAATCATACGCTATTATAATCTCCGCCGCATACGACGACGGATGAGCGCGCTAAAAATTTTTTTTTTACCACATTGAAAAATAGTCTCGCGAGAGGTTCGTCGGCGTACACACACGCGCGTGCGTGCGGGCGGGCGGGAGGAAAAGTGTCGGGTGGTAATAATATCACCTGTCCGCGTGTCGTTATGATTCATTACCGTTTGGCGTTTAGCATAAAACGGCGGCGGTGACACTGACGCCGAGTAACGGCGCGCGGGTGCGCCAACGTTTTGCGGTCTCTCGTTCTTTTGTGCGCGCGCGGCGGCGTCTTCGTCGTCGGGCGGCGTCCCGCGTCGCGGTGGTTGCCCGGCCAACGGACGACGCGACGCCGTACCGCCGCGGCGGTCGTCTCGTCGACGGCGCGCGTCGTCGTCGTCGTCAGCTTGCCCGTCGCCGCCGCGTGCATCACACGTTCGTTGCCGTTGCCGTTGCCGGTCTGCCGTCGTCGCGTTTTTCTCGTCCACGCCGTCGCTCGCTCGCTCGCTCGCTCGTAACACGTTCTCGTCCGCCGGTCCGCGTTCAGTATTGCTCGACTCACCGCCACTATCAATGACCACAAACGATTCGTCGTCATAACGAAATTCGTGGTGGTGATATAACCGCTGTTTTTTTTTTATCGCTCCTCCTCCGACCGGGTCCGCGGTATAGTGAAGAACGAAAAAAAAAAAGAAAAAAAAAATAATAACAATCGGTGCACGTGACTAAGCTAACCTGCACTACCGTTGCGCGGCTGTGGCCCGCCGAGGTGAGTTATTGCGCAGTGTTCGTAACCGATTCTTATCCCTTTTATCCCCGTACGACAATATCCCCAATCCAATCGTTTTTCCTCTTTTCACCTTCACGTATAAATGTGTTTGGAAATCGAAAATACTCGACTCGACGTTTTGTCACGATTTCCTCTGTTCAATACACTCGTGTGCGTACTAAAGACGAAAATACAAATAAACAAAAAAAAAACAGTAATTGTGCTCGAGCGATCCGTGACGTCGGCTCTCAAGTTTCGCACTAACTCGCGAATTTAATAATAATTAATTAAAATAATTTATTATTATTATTATTATTATTCAGTGACGTAAAAAGGGTACGGGCGAACGGTGCTTACGTCAGGGGCGCGCGCCAAAATTAACAACCTTACACGCGTGGAACACGACGAATTTGCTATGAAAATTTTCGTATTTTCGTAAATATAAGTTTATTATCGACGAATTAAGCGCCGGGGGCTTAAAGGAGCAAAAGCAATTTTTTTTAAACATATATACTGTATTAAATAACTGAATAATATGAATTATTGTACTTTAAAGAAAAAAAATCAGTACAACGTTAAAAAATATATCATCGCATCGATTTTTTTTTAAAATGGTAAATAGGAGCGTTTTCCGCTGTCGTTATTGTCATGTAGATTGGAAATCAATGCGACGAATCATCGCGTTCGCGATCGAACGCGATTCTGAACGGAATTCCGGTGTAATTTTATTAATAAACGAAATAACGTGTAATTGTTCACAAAAAAAAAAAAAAATCGTGCGATACGTTTATTACGGGAAATTGTGACTAAGCGTTTTCGAGGTATACTTTTATCGAATACAGTCGAAGTAACGCGCGTCTGAGATTGTATTGAATTTTTAATAAAAACTCGGAACTTTTATGAACCAAACACCTCTACTAAATTGCTACGAATAGCTCGAAATTGAACGTAATTTTACGAAAAATTGTCCCTAATATAATACAAATTTACGTATTCGGTACGAATATTACAAGTTTCCGTAACCGTTACTATCGAAATAATCGACGAAATAACGTTTTTATGTAATTTTTCCGACGCTTGAAAAACGTTTGGAGAAAATCGAAAAATACCAATTCGTTATCGGAACACCCGGCTGGTATGCCTGTAAAGATCGGAGCGAGTGCTTCTGGTAGAATTTTTGAACACATGAAAAGAATAAAATCATTACGAGACCAATAATACACATTTCTCGTTCCGCTCAGAATCTAAAATACAATTTTTATTTCGATTTTTGAACAAAAAAAAAAGCCCGTTATGTTACGTCACGTCGTACAATACGCACTGGCTTTCAAAAACGATCTCCTATCGGTTCTCAATAGTACCTAAATGAATATTTTCGTTCGTTCACTTTAACACGTCACCTAATACGGCTCAGTGGGATTCAAGACCTTTGACGTTGTTACGGATAAATAAAATATGTCTCAATATTACGAACAATCGAACGGAAAGTGTTTCTCGGCTATAGCTCCCATATATATATATATATAAATTTATTATATAAATCGCTTTGACTCTCTGCTCGTATAAGCTATGTTTCCGTTGAACGTTCTTTTTCCGCGATGCTGAGATTTGAAACACGGATCGAATCTAAAGCTTGGACCAGGCGTGTACAGACACGTTAATTTTACACACATTAAAGTAGACGTTTCAAATGTTATCGGAGTGGAAATATTATTTTACGAGAAAGAATTTGTTTTGAAGAACGGACGTTACTGACTTGAGTAAATTGTTACGTTCGTACTTGTTTTCTTGTTTCCTCTATTCACTGTACACCTAAAAAGAAGGCGTACGTAAACCCACGCATTTTTTTTAAATTATACACGTTCTTACGTTTGTTTTGAGTAGAAGGAATTATTAACAATTTGATATATACGATTTCTGGGCTTCAAGCGATGTTTAAAATTATAATAAAAAAAGCGCTTGTTAGTTACGTTTATTTATTTATCTTTTTTAATATTATTGAATGCCGTTGACGCAATTTAGGTAAAACAAAGCGTTTTCATGCGTTACTGATTGTTATTAATCTGTCTATGTTTAACGTGCATTAAACAAATTCAGAATTTAGAATGGTCTCATTTTATTTCTATGCGATTCATATGAATTAAGTGTTTTGTTCACATATGACTTATTTGTCTATATAAAAAAAAAAAAAAAAAAATGTCAGACTCTAGTCTCCCAAGTTAAATGCCTATTTAATCCTCTGCTTTTAACTGTATAATATTATATCATAGTTTTTACAGTTTTTTTTGCTTTTAGATTAAAATTAATTATATTGAAATATACTATTTAATTTATCAATTTATTTTTTTAGATAATTCTTCTCCGCACACATATAAATCGAATTACACATTGGCCAAAACGTTGTTTTCTATGTGCATTAAAAAACGAATCTAGTTTAACTCGAGACAAGCAACTGCTGCGCGATTTATTTAATATAACATAGTTTAATGTTTTGAAAATAAAGTTTCACGGCGAACACGAGTAGTGCACTATAACGGTAAAATGAATTTGTATAACAGAAACAGATGCGAATGTGCTATAGAATGTAAATTATATTTCGTTAGGACTTGTTTCAAAACAACATAAAATACAATTTTTACAAAACAGACTTAGTAGCCGTGCGGTTTTCAACACATGCAGAGTTGAATGATGTTCTAATCGAAATTCTTGGATTCTAAAAGGGAATTATTTGTCGCGCTCTAAATATATTGGTTCGTGGTTCGGTAAATAAAACAAATATCTTTACGTTCTAACGGTTGAAATAATTATTTAGCTAGTTATTTCTGTCGTGAATTCATAGATTATAACAATTTATTTTTTCTATTTCATAAAACGGTAAAATTTAAATGGTGTGCAATACGGAAATATGACGATTCGAAACGTTAATTTTGGGTGATGTGGACGTCATTTAAAATTAAATTAGGTCGTCTCGGTCACGGACGATTTTCACTTGCTCCATTATATCTGAATATAAAAATGAAATTTTAATATTTTATTATTACCGAACGAATCATGGCTAGTTAAAATCTCTCCCCTTATACGCGTATAGGTACGCGTATAAGTGCGTGTCCCCGGATACTTAATATAGACGGATTTAAAATAAAAAAAAATCGTGTTGATCCGAACACGTGAACATGTTTGCAATTCAAAACATATCAGGCCATTTTATGTGCGTTGCATTTTGCTCGTTTAAACGATAATCATATAAATCGTATTGAATTAAGAACACTCGCGGCGACAACAAATAATCGCGTGTAATAATAACAAATATTTTAAACAATTAAAGAAATATTCGTTTAATTACGATAGCCGATTTCCTAATATTCGTCCGTCTACAACACCGCACATTGTACACTGTTAAAAGTGTTAGGTACACGTTCTACGTGTTCTCCCGTGTGTTATGAAAGACGAGAGCACTCGTTCGTGGGCTCATGTCGTCCTCGAACGTTGGCTCGAGTGCACCGCACAGAAAAATTTACACGTAAAACTGCACGTTTTCAAAAGTAAAGTAAAAACGGGTATTCGGAATGATTTATACACGCCCCATCGAATAAACGTGTTTTAATTCGAATCGATCGGTTCCGGAATGGACTATTAGAAAAAATAGAAGATTTTTCCCGGACCATCGAATTTTCCACGGACACGCGTAGAATTTCAAAACCTCTAAGTGTATTTTCCGAATGACGTTTTCGAATATAGAATTAAAACAGACGGCGGGATTTCGGGTTCTGGAATTTAGAATATGTCCGGATTATAGAACACCTAGATATGCGCGTGAAACGAATTTCACGACAATACGGAGCTGCGTCATAAGAAAAAAAAAAACACGCCGTACGTTTTTTTTTTTTTTTTTAGTTTCAAACCGTTATAACGATTGCGCGAGATCCTCTGCACAAGAGAACGGTTTGCATAAATACTTCGTGCCACGTGTGGGACGTTCGCCAGTAGAAGTTTTTTTTCTCGATTCCTGCGCAAATCGACGGATTTAACGTGGTAGAAAAAAAAAATCCCCCCCGTAATAAATACAATACAAATATCGAAAAGGAATTGTTTCTCCGCCACTCGTAATTAATGGATTTCAAACGCCTCGGGTGCAAAAACGTAAGTATTCGTGTAAACGAAGTGTATTTCTCCGTACGTTTCGCGCGTCTCGCCGTCGAACGCAAAACTTTTCGATCGTCAATAACGGTAAAATGACGATTTTTGAAAATTTCCGCGCGTTTTATCATTTAGAAACATGCGGAGAGACGTTATTATTTTTCTCTCTTATATCACGAACCAGCGATGGTCTACTAATATTTCGTCATGAATTTTATATCGGCGTGTGGCTTTTTTTTTTTTTTTCCCCCATTATTCGCTATTGAATTGTTTACGAAATGATCGACTAATAGACGATGTATATTTATATTAAAAATTGTATCCCCGCACTAAACACGCGAAAAAAAACGCGAGCTTTTGATTTTGAAACGACCACTTGTGTTTTCGTCTACGCAACGTTATTATTTTATCAGACTAAAAATTAAAAAAACGCTTATTTTTTTTTTTTTTGTTTTCATTTTGCCGTTTATTATTCAAACACGATTTGTACCAGTCGTATTTTCGCGCGTCGTTCAACGGTAATAATCGTATATTTGATACACAACCGGAGATATATAACCGTTTCGATTATATACTTTATTTGACTACCAGGCTAGTCAAATAAACCGTCTACGCGTATACAATCAATATTTACCACGCAGTACTTCTCCGGTTTACCGTATCTCGAATTTTCAATACTGTTATTGTTGGGAGAATATTCTATCGGGTTTCAGAAATCAACGCGTTCCCTAATAAAATTATGAATTCCTTTGTGAATATTCGTAATTAAAAATCGTTAATATTGTTGATAAAAACAAAATTCTGTGTTGTTAGTACAGTAACGAACGAGTGTTAGCGGTGAAAATATTAATTTTAATGTTGTTCCGAACGTAAACATGCTAAAACCGTGCGAATACGATATGAATACGTCGTGGAATAAAAAGATTGATATGATAATATTTATATTTTTCTATATAAGAGCTGATGGAATACGAGTATATTGGACGGCTGAACGTTTCGATAGTAGAAACGTACGAAAAAATATGTATTTATAAATAAATATGAAATGATATCCGCTATCTGAACAACGCACTGTCGTTTGTGATTTTTACGAAATCCTTAAAGGGTTTCAAATGCACGGTAATCGGGCACGCGTCCGAACGTTTTACAGATTCATTAAGAGAGAATTTATTTAACAGGAGAAAAAAAAACGTGATAATTTATATATTTAAACGCGTACGTATCGTTAGAATCGGAAATATTTTACACAGATAGTAAAAAAGTTCTATTCGACGAGTCATTGAAATTATAAATCGGTTTTGAAATTGAAAAAAACGAACCATCGATAAAATATGAACTAAGGGAATATTACGATTAATAAAATAATTATATAAATAATAGTGTGTGCGTGTGTTTCGCGGTAACGTCATTCGGTTCATGGATCATGAAAATTAAATCATATACCTGTACAATATACCAGTATACAGGTGAGTATTTCTCCAGATGTCAATTCGATTCGTCTGACGCTTCGCCGTAAAGCGCGCGGCTCATTGTTCGAAATATGGTGAATGAACAATTTTTCAATTCCGCATTATAATTTACAAGCATTTTTTTCAGTCTTTAATCATTCTCTACGAATCGTTTCTTTCGTTTCGTGTCTCGTACACATAAATACATATAATATTTATAATTTCAAGAGTTTTATATTAAATCGTTCATCGGTATATATAAAAAAAAAAATTAATGCCCGCCGTTACGGCAAAAAAAAAAATTAAAATACTCCCTTTGTATTCTCGTACTACCTTATTATTAATTATTATTATTATTATTATTTTATTCTTTACCATAATGTTCTGAATTTTATTGTTATTTGTTCAATCAATTCGCATTATTATCGGTGGCGTATAAATAAGATTTACTCGTTGGTGAGGGGACGTTTGCGTCGTTATGATAATTATTGAAATCCTACTACGGAAAGTCTTGGGAACTATTCCCTTGGTAAATATTTAAAACTTACGAACGCATGCGTAAAGTGCAGTGGAGAAAATCTTGAAAATTATATTTTGTATTAAAAACTATTTCTCTAAAAAATTATTTTATAATATTAAAAAAATGAAAAAACACGACTAAATATATTTTACACATACTTTATACATTAAGAAAGTATTTAAAATAATTTATAGGTTTTCTTTAATCTTTAATGAAAAAAACTGCACGAGTATATTGAGATGAACTCGATTACACAACGCACATTCGTCGAATATTCTAATCGAAAAGTGTAGTGCTTACAATATTATTGTAACGCTTAATATCGGAACGCATTCAAATGTAAATAGAAATCCGAAATAAATATAAAGTGAAAAAGTATATTCGACATTAATACTTAAAAAACTAAAAACTTATTTACAGTAATAATACTTTACAGCGTGTAAGTATAAATGCGTCTCTACAAAACTGCTTATAAACTGCACTTGTTATTTGTTTTTTACATTTAACAACGTAAAAATGTAAACTTTTTAGATTTAATTCGCTAGTTTAGCAGTTAATAGCGAAAAAAAATCACAACTGGACATAATGTAATTCATCCGTTATCCAATACGTTGCTAATAATTCATAAAATATCGACCGGCCATGGTTATAAATTAGGAATGAAATAGAAATTAAAGCATTATTCCATTATGAATTCAGTCAGTACGAATTACGGATTTAAAAATATTTTTGAAATTTCCGATTATAATATATCTCGTTCGCTACGCGGACATTTATGCTTTTGAACGTTAATAACTATAAGGAGTTGCAAAAGCGAATTTAATTTGCTTTGAGAAAATGACATAATATATGCGTTCGCCCACTCGCCAGATACGTTACGCGGTAATTGATGTTTGGTTATTGCTCCAAAATGACTGTTTACGGCGTTTAAGCAAAAGTACTGTTTAATATTATCATTTTCTTCTAGAACGGGGCAAAAAATAATTAGGTAAACTTAAACTAAACCAGCGTTCGACCGAAACTCTCTAAGTCACTCGCGTGTGCATCGTATAAAGACGTTCCGTAATAATGGAGTGAATTCGTTTCGCCAAACTAAATATATGAGTTCAAAGTACTTATAAAGACAAAAGACTATTATTAATTAACATCTCTCATTTATTTTACAAGTTCTACTCGTCATCCGTGACGTGGTCGGCGTTTCGTTGTTTTTTGCCTTGCAGAGTTTATCGCGTGTCGTCGATGAATAGTATAAAATGCGTGCTAAAACAGTGCTGCGATTTCTTATTCCTTCTCGACTAAGAAAAACGTTTTGAACTTATAGTGAATAATTTATGATGAACCAATAACGACGAATTCGGTTTAAAATTTATTTTTTCTTTTTCCGTAAAAAAAAAAAAAAAAAAAATAGTGTTGTATATTATATACAATAATAATTATTTGATCAACAATTTTTTAAGAAACGGTTTAACTAATTACACTTTGAAAAATGTTGTACGTTTTAATCGCATCTTCTTAAAACGAAAATATTGTCGATTAATCAAGTTTTTTCTCAAGAGGAGTTATAAAACGTTTTTAAAATCACGACGGGTTTGAATGTTTTCATTGAAAATCATGTAAGTGTCTAATCGTTTTCACTAATTCGTAAATCATTTGGGAACACGTAGGAAAAGAGCTACATCATATATTATTATAATTTTATACTCGACTTTACGTGATCGTGAGATGGTCTGATTTTAATTTTGTAACGACCTCTATAAGAATCTTTGATACGGTCTACTAGAAAATAACTGGGGCGTTTTTTAAAAAAAATTTAAAAAAACGCATCCTACAATTATGCTATAAATAATTCACGATAAAGCCATTTAAATGAATTATACCGACACGTCGGAAATACGTAATTTAAAAAAAACTGCATCCGTCATACTGTAAGAACAGGTATCAATAATTCTATAGGTTTTCGCAGGATTAAACCAGCCAAAATGTCTTGTACAAATACAAATCGTACGTATTACACAATAATTTAGTAAATCGTATGCAATAATAATAATATACTTTTAAAACGTAAATAATTAATATTTTTTAATTAAAAAGCAAAACGTAAAACAAATAATATTATTATAAGGCGATATTGAAGACGGGATTAAATGTATATAATAAAAAAAAAACCCCGAATTGATTAAAAAACCGTATTAAACCGATGGGAATGCATAGTCATTGAAAAAGGATAATTTAAACGGGAAAATTGTTTGATAAGAATAACCGAAAACTTATTGTGAGCTTATAACGTACGAACTCGTCACTAAACGTAAAATATACGGATATTTTATGTAACAATTTAATAACAATAACGCTGAACTCCAACGTTTATTGTTGTTACAAAGATTAAGTTGAGGTGAATTCGACATGAGCTTAACTCTGAATGACTGAATATTTTAAATATTACGCGTGAGATTTCCACATAGAAATTACGTTATAATATGTCAAGTCATATTTCGTGTGTGTACCATAATCGTACGATCGTTTAAGACACAAAGTGTTGTAAAAAAAAAAAAACTAGTGTTGACGAATGGTGAAAATGTATAACCCTATTTGGGCACACCAAATACAAAATGTCTAATGTCATAAATTATATTAATTAATTATTTATAACGCACGTCTTCTTTATTCGTGGACACTCGAAAGTTGTCAAATATCCGTTGAGCGGGAGTTAAAAAATCCGATTTGTAACGCGTGCTCATTTTTAATATTTATTTACTGTATACGTCTTTTCTAATATTATCGTTATCAGAAAATAAATCAGATGAAACGTTTATGATCGGTTTTAGAAATTATTTCAAAAAAATGTTCCTTATGAATTGAAAATCTATACGTTTATTTACCTGAATTTCTACACCGTATTTGACATGAGCGTAATAATGTACGAGCGTGATCATTGGATTGAATGTGACATTGATCCGAAATTTTAAATATTTAAGGAAATGCGTAATGTATTGTACGTCTTGTCACTTGAATATATTATATTTTATATAATATTATAATTACTGCGGGTCAACTTTCGGATTTTACAAAAAAAAAAAAAAAAAAAAAATGTTTTAATAACACCTATTGTTTATTTGTCAAACGAATTCTAAAGCCGTGTTAATCTTTATGTTGTAAAATGTTTCGTACATTTAACGTTTATGTTCTGTGCGTTGTATTTTTTAAATTTAAACTCGAAAACATTAGTTATGAATACGCGGCACGCGTTACACGCGCCTCGATTAATTATTATCTCTTTGTTTTGTATATATATGGAAATAAATTTTATTCGGATCAATGAATTATTAATGACGATAAATCATATGATATTATGCTAATCGCCGTTATTTGACAACAATTGTGTATTACTGCAATAGACGTATAGTATAAAACGCAATAATAATAATAATAACGTTAAATTTATTATCATAACTACACGAATGATAACGTAATTATAAACAAATTCAAATGTCAGTTATAAAAATTAATATTTTTTAGTTTGTTGAGGAACGTATCCGGAGTACGGTGGCGGATTTTAGTGTTAAATGACGATCGTGATGACGGAAAACTCAATTATTGGATTGTCAATGCGTATAGAATGTTCCAAGAACGATTTGTTGTACGATTAATACTATCATTTACGCTTGTTTATAATCTACTGCTTACGGACATTGTAAAATATATTATAAATGCAGGTCGTCTTTTTCCGTATTCATTTCGTGTTTTAGCATAGCGTAAAAAATTGTTTTTTCTTCTTATTGCTCGAACTGTAAGTTTGATAAATATCAATATTTACGTTTTAACATTAGTTAAGTAAACACACACACACTTGATAATGATATTGTGTATCACTAGACGTCTATTTCTATAAAATATTTATTTATCGCGAAAATAAATAAATTTTTTTTTTAAATAAATCGTTTAATGAGTCTATTGCTGTAAAATGAAATTACATCAATTAATTATTTTCTAAGTTTTAGTGTTATTACAAATTTCCAATTCGATAAATATAGCGGCGATGTAAACTTTTAATAAGCGCGAAGTGTGTGTGTGTGTGATATTTGTACGTAATAATGTGTTTGTATTTTGTTTTATAGTCATTTATTTTCAATCACTTTAAATTGCATTTGTGTATGATACGAATATTTTCGAAATATGAAAATATTAGCGATTCGAATAGAAACTCAAATTCATTGTACGCGATTTGATTGGACGTCTCTAGGAGATATGTTGCTAAAACTTTTCGAATTCTACGGATTTCATTGTGTGTGCATTCGATTTATATAATATTCTCTTCTACGTATTACGTATTTAAACACGTGTAAACGGAGATTTCGACAACTTTTCAATAAGTTTATCTTCGCACTAAGCTTGTTGACTTTAAACAAATAACTTCGATTTATTTCGGTGTAATCGCGCGTGTTCAAAGTATAGTGCGTGTGTGTATGTCGGTGCGGTTAAAAGACAACATAATTTGAGTGATGAAATTCTCAAGAAAACCGAAAATCCGTTTTGTTTTCAATTATATTTTCTGTTAATCACGGTTTTTGAAATTAATTTCACGATCGAAATAATTGTACGCGCTATCCGGACGCTTTTGAATAGTATAATATAACTTATTATTTACTATATACATATATAATATGTATAGTAAATAGTGTTAAAACGAAGTTCCGCTCAGAACGGTTTTATCGAATGCAATGATTTATCATTGCTTTCGAATTTATAGCGATAACAAAACTCTAAAAGTTTATCCACTAAGTAATTCATTTAAGCGACATCCGTAACACCCCCGGCTCGCTACCCTTTTTAAATCTATATAACACATCTGTTGGTCGTTGGTGTTTATCGTTTATTTTTCAATATAATATATATATATATATTATAGGGCTTTGATAACCAACTTAAAATAAACATTAATAAACATTTTAGAAATATCTTTATGTATTAAAATCTATAATATACACATTGCGATTACAAATGTTTTATTCTAGTAAGTAATTAGGTTTTAATCGAAGCATTTCTCTTAGACGTGTAATCGCAAGCGCGTATTAAACTTTGCAAAATCGGCACGGACTAAAAAAAAACGCGTTTTGGAGTTTGAAGAGTTGCTCGGAAAAATGATCGTGTATCGTTTCGAATCGGTTTCAAGAACAGGAGGGATTTCAGTGTTAAAAATGAAAAACGCTCGCGCGTAATTAATAAGAGAATAAAAATCAAATTTTTTGTTCTCCCCCAATTATGTCTATTTTATAACGTCACATATTCGGAATCCTTTTGAAATATCTCCTGTTACAATTTATGTTGATCACAGTGCATTATTGTATACGCCGCGATGTCTAGTGGGATGGTGGTACGTGCGCGCACATAAATCTCTCGATAGTTTTGTTACGTGCATTTAAACGGTAACGATACGAACTAACAGGCCAACTACATTTAGCAAAATGTACCTCTCTTACTGGTATAATAATAATAATAAACTTTTGTCGTGTTATGTATTTCGATAATTACATTACACACATTTTGCGTGTTCTACAAATGTATATTATAATTAATATCAATTATAATAAACATTATTGCGTCGAGTCGTCAGCATTAGTCGCGATACTTACATTACGTTATTATACACGAAGTCTGTATAAACGCGATTGAAAATCATCAGAGTCCATCGCGATTAATCAATTCGTTTAGTGTAGTTTGATATCCGGTAAGTTTTTTTTTTTTTCAAACAAATTTGCGTCGACGTTTCGACGAGTGTATGCGCGAATTTCGTTTTTTTAAATTAACGCCTTTTTTTGTAATTTTTTACGAAAAGGATTTTTTCGTTGTTGTTATTTGCACAGTTAAAAATGTCAATAAATCAAAAACGAAAAAGTTTTTGAAACGCTGTTATTATACCGTATTAACTTAATTTTTATCCACGGGATATTTGTTACTCGGACGATATAATAAATTATAAAACACCTTTTGTATTTTCTGTGTTGACTTTTTGCGTAAGCAACTTTTCTACGCATAAGTTTACCCCGATATCATTTTTTTTCAAAAGTACTCAAACAATAAATCGTCAAAACACGCGTGTCCACATTATTACATTACACGCGATTATATTTTTACACTGGTAAACGGGACGGTTTAAAATATGTGTTTTGTTTTAGTACATAATTAAATTAAGTCGATACGGCCGAAATTTTAATATCGCGTATAAATGATTAAACAATTGACGTGAAATGAGTTCGAGAAAGAAAAAAAAACCGTATAAATTAAAATTAAATTAATTTTCGATTAAATCGGAAAGCGTAAACACAACGCACACGTATTAAATATATATAAAACGTGTACAAACATTTAAAAAAACAATTAATTCGGACGAATCGATATTAATTCACCAATGTGTGTGTGTGCTAAACGACGTCGCGCTATGAATATGTGTTAATAAAATATAATTTTCTTTTGAACAATCAAATACCTGTGTTACAATATGGTTTCGCGAAGAAATATTTCAAAACGACTACTGCAGTAATTAAAATTACTAAAAATTACGTCCTATCAATACGTACGACTGCAGTTGACTTACGCTTGTGTAAACTCGTTTTAAATATTATCGAAAATGTTTTCGTCTGAGTGCTGCGTGTTTCCTCATTTCGTACGGCATGTACATTATACACAATCTTTGTGTATATAACGCAGAAAAAGTAAGTCTCGTTCGCGCAGTAAAAGTTGTCAAAACTTCGGCGTAATATAACGCATAATGCGAAACAACGACGGTAAAACTTAAAAAAAAAATTCAATTAAACCCGAATTACTAAGATTTAATTCAATTTCACGTTTATGCTTTCGATAAAACTTTTCAAAACTTAACCCCGATCCTCGTAAGTTGAAGCATTACTCTCCGAATATTGTAATGACATTATTTAAAACGTATAAATACACAATAAAAACGAAAAAGCTATAAGTATATTTAAACAACGTTGAAAAAAATTCTTAAATAAGTGTTTATGTTGTATTAAAAAAAAAAATTTAGTGGGTTTTACGTATAAACTAAAAATATAATAATATTTTTCGGCTCGAATAGGAGAATATACTAGAAACTGTTACGTTTTCATACTTAATCGGGAAAAAAATTCATGCCCACGTGTATTATATTAAATTAATGATAGTGTACGATAACCTAAAATTCGAATTCCATATTCTTAATGAACATATTTTTATGGGAATTTACAAAAATCGATTTTGAAATTTTACCGAGTAATAGGAATTTCAGTTTAAGACACGGTGAAGTAAAGAGATATTGTAATATAGTAACCTCTCGGAGACGCTTTGTCAGACATTTGTAAGCCCGATAGTTCAATGCCCTCTCATATTTCACTCTCCATTGACAACACTAGCTGCTTGTTGTCCGTTATGATTTCCCATCGAAATCACTTTGTCGACGAATTTTAAATGGTAATGTAAAAAAAAAAAAAACAAAAAATTGTGACCAGATTTCTAGATTAAAGTCGATGTTTACCAATATTGTATACAATTTTCAGCCCATTGATCCAAAAACAATTTTTTTTACTTCGATAACTCCATACATCTGCTATAAATATTCGAAAATTGGAACATTTTTTTTGAAATTTATTTTACGTTTTTGTAGTGCACAGTTAATATACTCGGTGTAAATTTCAAGACTCTTACGTCAACATTTTTTAAATACAATAATGAATTTTGAGAAAATCGCGTTTTTTTAAAAAAGGTTTTTGGTGGTTTTTCGAGGCCGTGTTTAAGAACTATTGGGAAAATCGAAAAATGATCTCGTTCAATTACAGACCTAGCAAGATTTTCTACTAGAAAATGGGTACGAGTGTACTCCTAATAGTCAAAAAATTGTGCACAGAAAATTACAAAATAAATATCGTGTTGTATATAATCAAAAAAAATTTTTCTATATATATATATTCTGAAACAATAAATTAACATGTAGTCTGACTGTTAATTTCGCCTGTGGTTGTAACGAGTAATTCACAGCTAATGAACACTCGACTTGCGCAATAATAATGCTCGTGACGAGAAGAGTACATCATAATAAAACTAATTGCGATAAAAACAATGGGGTAAATCATTTTATTCAAAAAACAGTACTGGATGATGATACTAGTGATTTATTGTAATTCGTGGATTATAATAGATATTATTTTTAAACATATACGACTTCTTGAAATCTACAAAACTATACGTAACGCGTAAAAAACTAAATCGACAACTTCGTTAAATTACACTTAAGCGAACAATACTGATAATATATATATATTTATTATTTTTTTAAACGTATCAAATGAAATACGAACTATAGAAACAATTTGCAGTTTCCGAATGCGTATCGAGATCGTCGGAGCAATCTTTCTGTGCGACGAAAAAGTGTTTGCGGATGATAAAAAAATAAATAAATAAATAAAAATAAAGAACACACTAATATTTCTTCTTGGGACCAATATACGACGTTCTCCCGGTTCGCTCGGTAGCTAAAAGAAGACGACAATAATAAAATTTAATATCGTCGTATATTATAATATAAAGGAAACACACGCACACCTACGCGTTTATTGGGGGGAAGGGGGAAAAACAGAAGTATAAAAGTGCTCCGATATTGTTTTCGCATAATGTATATTTTAATGCGAGCACGTATAGAATATACTCAATACTCGTAGCCGTATTCGGTTATAAATAAAACGCGTTCCTATATAAAACAGTATGCCACAATAATAATAATAATATGTAAACTAGGTGTATAATTCCGGGGCGTTATGATGAAAATAAATAAATAAATAAATAAGAAGAAAATACCTGTTCGTGCACGAGAACGCGAGGACGTACGCACGTCGTCGACGAAACGATTATACAGGGCGTACTGCTGACAAACTGTAACTATTATATAGGCAATAATTTAAAATTTTGTAATTTTTTAAGTAAATGTAATTAAAAAAATAATAATGACCAATTTGTAAAGTAACACACTTTTGAAAAAGATTTGATTTTCAGTGTCGTCAACGTTTTACAGTATGAGATACAGAAACCTTAAGTTTTTTAATCACGATGTTTTAACGATCATTGGCTAAGCAGTGCCAACAGTTATAGCGGTTTCCAACAAGTATATACATATACGGATACTGTTAATAATAAAGTAACTTTTTACTTCTCATCATTGAGTATTATATACTTATTTTGATTAATACTCGTAGAGAATAATCGGCCGAACATCTTGTGAAAAGTTTTACACTCGTGTATTTATTTTTTCTCTATTAATCACTATTGTCCAGTCTATCGCGTATGTACTGCGTATTATATCTGCGTAGTTTTCAACGATAGAAAAACGACAAATTGTGATCTCAATCGTATACCTCGAACAGTGTATTGTCGCGCCTATAAAACCGAATTTCGTCAAAAATAATAATAATAAGTAATCCTTTTTTTTTTTTTTTTTACAGAATTTTAGTAAATCCAACGTATCCTATTCCTTGTGCTAGCATCGAATCGGAACACATATACGTTATTATTAAACTCTACCGTTGTACAGGAAATAAATTTTGATAGTCTGACGATTATATTTTCGGAACGTTAAACGTAACGTTATACAGAGAGATAAACAATAATAATAATGATAAAAAAAAAACAATTTTTTTTTAATTACGCGTATTCTTTAAAAATTCTTAAATCTCTAAGTCAATTAGAGATCCCGGGATCGCGGAACAGTGTCGGGATCGCGCAGTAATCTCACTACGTCTCTTACGAGTCAAAAGTTACACTAAATGTATATAAACACAAACGAATCAATAATTTCGGCGCCGATTCAAGAAAATCACTGTATAGGAATAGAGAACATTTGCCAATTCAACGGTTATGACTTGTAGCTTCTAATAGTGTTATCATTGACTGCTGCGTTACACTGTACGACCGACCGCGTCCGGCGTCGCTTCCACAACCGTGAGACGATGATGAAGACATCAACGCAATCGCCGCGTATTATTCACTACACACAGGAGGTGTTTTCACTCGACGCGAAGTACGGCCTCTGTGTGTGTGTGTACATAATATATACACAGGTGTATAAAATAATAATAATAATAATAATATTAATAATAATAATGATAATAATAACGATTTCATCGGGGCCCGTAGGCGCAACAATGAGACTTCGAGGCGTTCTAATTGGATTTCTCGCGTGGCGTACGCGCAGCGCGTTATAATATACGCGGCTGGTGCGTGTAAAACACGTTAAAAAAAAAAAAAACCCGAACGAGGAGAAAAAATAAAACACCAGACGCGGGAAAAGGCGGAGCGGATGATGGTGGTGGTCGTGTCTGGAAGCGCTGCCGGTCGGCCGTCCGCCTACGATGCGAACCGGTTATTCGACATTCTTTTGTCCACGGACTTTGTCGGTAACGTCTTTATTACGTTTTTTTTTTGTTTTCAACTTCACTTCCCCTCCGAAGTTATCGTCACGAAGACATAATTGCTTTATTAGTGCGCCGAGCTCGCGCGCGATAGCGGAGACCGTGTACGACGCGGCGATACGTATTGTAATTCGTTTTGTTCTTGTGTCAGTTGCTTGCGCGCGCGTCATCCAATGGTATGAGTGAGTGATACGGATGTCGTCGAATCCACCTCACCACCGATTTTTTCGTTTTTATTACTTGGACGAAATTTCGGAACAAAACGTTTACAAGTGTTTCTCGTTTTCAACATTTTTGTACAGATCGAATCGATCAAAACCGTAGTGTGTGACACTGCGCGGTAGAAAATTCGGTGAAAAAACCAGCCGCGCATTGGCTACGATAAACGCGCGTTTATTGTTATTATTATTATTATTATTATTATTATTATTATTATTATTATTGTTATTGTTATTATTATTATTATTATTACTATTGTCGACCTAACCGCGAGAACGAGGAACGGTTTTGGAGACGACGGCCAGTCTTCCGGTATTAATAATAATTAAATGACGTTATTTTCATTGTAATTATAGTCCGGATTTATAGAAAACGTCTAAAATTCGACGTTAATATTTTCAAAAAAAAAAAAAAAACCTACGAATATTCTTCTTATATTTTGAATTCGAAAAACATGCAATAACTGTCAATGAACATCAATTTGTTTTATTAACACATGCAATTTTTTGTTATTATTATTTTTTTCTTTACCGTATTCCTTAAATAATTGTTTTAATTAGGTACACATTTGCACTACAGTAACGGTTTATATATTAAAACATATTGAAAAAAAAAAAAAATTCCTTTGTTATATTTTAAATTATAGTATACTCTCGCAAATTTTTATCCAATAATAACTTTTATACGTTTTCATAATTGGAATAACTTGGTCTGTGGATTGTGGTATAACGCGCGTTTTTTTTTTTTTAATCAAAATTATAGAAAAAAAAATATGCTTAGTTAATGATTCAGAAAATATTTTTCTCCGTTACCTTAATAATGAAGTCAATAATAATAATTAAAATGAAATTTGTATTTATTTTCTCAAAATTTACGAAATATTCCATAATAATGTGCTGAATAAGCTAAATGTCCCCTAACCCATGAAATGATCTCAAACGTGCGAAAACAGCTTTGTCCTAGAGTGAACTCTGTGTGGAATGAATCGAACACATTTTTGATTCTCGTTAGACCGCACAGGACACGGTAACGACATGTAAAAACATATGAATCAGGACCGTAATTATAATCGATTGAATCTGTTAAGTCTATGGTGACAGTTCACGAAAAATATGCCGTCTATATGCACGTCTCGAAAAAGTACTCAAATGAACGCTTCTAAATCTGAAATATAATTATTTTTTTATCTATTAATTATTTTATTTAAATGAACACAAATTTACTTGTAAAAAAATGTTATTATGAAATCCCCCCCCCACCATGATCTACCTCTAATTTCGTCACTTTTCATCGTATATATATATATATATATATTTATATAAACGAAAAAAAATATAGGAAATAGGCCGTGGTAACGAACGAATGCTGCGACGAAAGGCCGAACTCGTCGGATGCGACGTCCTTCTCTGGAATTCCAGACATTTCACTATTCGCATATTCGCTGCCAAGTCCGGTCGTACCTACTGCTTTTCGTTTTTCCAATTACATTACGTTCGCACGTTCCGCTATAGGTTTTGTACTGGGACACTAACATTTAAATTGTCCATCACCCGCCGTTCGCCGATTGTTTTATAATAAATAAATAAACAGATTGTCGAATTTCTCTACGAATCGGGAAATTTCAAAAATATTCGGTGAAATGTTAACCGTTCGAACTGTTCAAAAGTTACGGGAAATAATACTAATTTACTAATTGTTCTTCTTCCTCGAGACTCGTCAAACGATCGATGATATTATAACTGGGCGTTCGCGCCGGAATTACGACTCTGAATAAAACACCGTTTTTACCGGACACCGAGCAATGATGAAATTGTTTTCAAAAAAATTATAAAAAAAAATTCCGACCCGAGTTCGCACACGCGGTCGACGAGGAAAACGGGCGTCCTCGTAACGTTAGTCGCCAACCGACTTTGTAAAAACACGCCACTCGACGACGACGAACAAAAAACCATATCAGCCGTGCCAGACGGTCGTCGACGGTATAGAAGTTCGTTTTCACTAGAAGCTTTTTTTTTTTTTCGTGTCTCTCGCTGTGAATTTTTTTACCCTCTTAACGAGTACTTTTATTTTTCTCGCTGTCCGCGTTTGCATTTTATTTTCTTTAACGTAGTTATAAAATGTGCGAATACACCTTTTACGTTTTACAGTCTTTTATTTTTTTTTTCCCCCCTCGCATTGCTCGGTCGAAAGGCCTCGTTATATTAATACCAATTACCGGGTGTATGCACGGAAAAACGCCCTAGATCTACGCGATTGCGCGTCGAGTTTTCTTCGCCCCAAGGTGATATGGACGACGGCGGTAGGCATTGAATTACGAATCCAGTCAATATTGAACACCGCGGAAAAGCTGGAAAATCGACGTAATCAAAATAAGATAAACGCTAAATCATTTGAACGACGTTTGCGTGTGTTTCATAGAACGATGTCGAGAGGGGTTACTTATCGAATTTAAATTCGTTCTGCCCGGTGAATGTTTATAAAATCTCTGCTTACCGCAAACTCGTTCGAATGCATCGTCGACACCATTTGAACGTGCGTACACGTGGTGTGTTCGTTCGCGTGACAAAAGGTAAAAATATTCGATAAATATTTAAGTAATTATCTCGTCAACACGACTATTCTATTTAAATTAATTTAAAAACGCCGAGAATTAATTTCGATATTTTTATCGAAACATCAAAAGAAAAAGAAAACCGTTTTTTTTGACTTTCCGTTTTCGGTTTGACTGATTGAAATTGGTTTTACTCATAGTGCGTTGTTAAAATATGTTATCGTTTTTAACGATATATTATATGTAGCGATAACGGTTTTTTTCTTTTCATTCGAGTCTCTAGAAAACTATCAAACGTATTATACCAAAAGTACATCGTGTGTTTTGTTCGGAGACCGAAGGAGAATGTTTCGAGTCGGTGCGCAATCGACAAAGTATGGTCGTCTATTTTACCAACTTGGGCCGTTTACAAAATGTCAAATTATAACGTCGTCGTCGTCGTCGTCGTGGAAGCCGCGTTGGGGATAATATATAAAGCACGTATATGGTTATAAGTACATCATAATTCATAACTCGGGGTAGAACCTGACTGCTGTATGCGGGGACGAATTTAAAGAACAACGTGCCGCCGACTCGTCTGCGCATTATTAATTATCGTTATTACACACTCGGTATTAACGTTTAGAGTGTAAATTTCTCCAGTACTGCTGCAATTATAGCCTCGTGACGAATATTTTTCGAAATTGTCTAGAGAATATTCAATTGAACAGAGTAAAATGTATTACCGAAATAGTTTGCAATTTTCGACAAAAATATTTGTACGTTTTCTTTATTATCGCGTGCGATTCGACATTCGACTTACGGACAGAAGTTTGATTAAAAAAAAAAAAAATATATATATATATATACGTACATAATAACAAAAATGAAATATATTTTTGTAAAACCGAAATCGTCCGTTGATAGGACTTTATAAATTTACAACAATAACAAGGAAAATGGTCGATATACTTTTTTTTTTAGTTTTACGTTTTCAATCAGTTTCTTATTATTTTTTGTTTGTAATTCACAAAAAGTATTCAGCGAAAAGAGAATAAATGGCACAGAAAATAAAGACGTATTTACGTTACACACTCGAACGGATATGCATAAACGTATTTAGTATGGTATTTGGATATAAAATATATACTAAAAATACATTATTTATTTGTAGAAAAATATTCGAATATTTTACGAGTCCTAACAGCGAAATGTGTGTAAATTTTCTATTGGAATTTGGTATATATCTGTAGTAATCGACTAATAATCTCAGACGAACGGAAAAATTACTTTGTTCATATTATAAATAATAATAATAATAAATACGGTAGGGATGGCATTCGTGAAATAATATTTGTCGTTTCATTTGGTTCAACTTTTTATCGTTTTCCGCATGCTTTGCGTGATAAAACGTAATAAAAAAAACTGATATATACACTATCTTGGAATTGTACAAAATAGAACCTGTAATTATTATTATTATTATACTTATTATTATTTTCTTTTATCATAGACGACAGTTGGTAGTAATTTAAGAGAAGGACATAAATTTATCACGAGTCGTAGAACCATAGTGGGATTATCTTCCGCTAAAAAAATAGTTAATTTTTCATTTGCGCTTTATTAAATTTTGAATAAATTGCATCGATAAAGATAGTAAAAATTTAACAATATATTTGAATTTCAAATACACGTTTTATGTCCAAAAAAATTTTGTAATACACGAATTACGTCTGAAATGTTAATTAATAATAATAATAATAATAATAATAACAATAGCAGCTATGAATTTATAACAAATTAATTTTGTATTGTTTAATATCAAACATAGCTTTTTTAACGCAATGTACTCGTAATCACTCCAATCACTTCGTCTTTGAATCTATTATTTTGATTTTTTTTGCATATTATTCGATTTTTGAATCTTATTTTCCTATTTTAGTAAAGCTTTTCGTTTTCTCACAGCGTTTAATAATGCTTTCATCGATATCCATTTTCTAAAAAAAAAAATGTTTTTTTTTTTTAATGTACTTTATTATAAATTTGTTTAATTCAAATAGTTTAAAATATATACATGGCGCAGTGCATAATTGTGTTAAATTCCGTAATATTCAACATAGTTAATATAAAATAGAATTTAACGTAAATTCACAAATTAAAAATTAATTTTTCTTTTATCTTTTCACGTATACACATATATCATTTATAAGATCGTAAATATTTTTATCGTTTAGCCGTTTTTTTTTTATTTTTTTAATAAAATTACAAAATATTTTTAAGGACACGTTTTTTTTTTCTAAAACATTTTATATGATTCCCCGCGAGCCTCGGTCACAGTGAAAACGGTACCGATTTAATAAGATATAATATAACGTTGATGCGCGGTTACGACAATTCGATTCCGTTAAGTTTGGTGCGTCACACCTATCAGATAGTAATACCATACAACCAACGTACGAGTTAATAATAATATTTTCAAAATAATTTACCGCAAAAGTTATAGTCGTCGTAATATATTATTATTATTATTATTATTAAAAAAAAAAAAGAAATTTTCCCGTAGCTCGCGTAAAACTTTTGAAATGAATAGTCGACGTCAGTTTGACGAAACGCGCGTGTCGTTTCAAAGTTTCTCCAAGTTTATCGTCTAATTGCTTTTCTGGGAGAGTTGTGTTTGTTTTTACGAACCATTTAAATATATTTCGAACGCGGAAAAACGTCTATTTCTCGTTGCAAACGCTCGTCACGCGAGTATTTCGGACGTTCGGATGTTTCGCGGCACTGACGGCGCGTAATTAAAATGCAAAAACGTACGTCTATCTGTAATATATTATAACAGTGTATCATCTCTCAAACCTTTTTTTTTCTATACTCGACGACGCCGCTTTTAGATTTTCAAAAATCTCACGCCACCGCCTTCCCCCTCCCCCAAAAAAAAATTATATATTAATTTTTATAATCGATCGTTTATGTAAAATAATAATTCAAATAACCCGTTAAACAATTTTCGTTTTTATACAATAAAAAAATATAATTTGAAAATTTAACTATTAAACAATATTACAGGAAAATACTTGCGATTAGTGACTGCGTGTTGAGGTCGCTGATGGTTTCCTGCGCTAATGAAATGTTATTCGGCAGCGTCGGTCTCAAATCTCACATTTCTTCCTCGTGTGTCTCTAGATTTTGTCCAAAAAGTCGTCGAACATTTTTAGACTTTGTGTGGTCGACGGAAAAAGCCGTAATTAACGATAATTCCACTTCTCCCCGACGTGGTGGTGGGTACCTCCTAATTTTTGTTTTTTCGTTCGAGCCGAAAACAATTCGTTATGTTTGAAATCGATTTTAGCTCCTTCGTCGCGCTTCGCTCCGAGCGTACCGTTTTCAATCGATAATTCGTTTATCTGTTGAAAACGGCAAGTGTTCAGTATAGGATCGCGACCTCGAGAAATTTAAAAAAAAAAAAAAAAAAAAGTGCGGTACAATCGGGACTACACACTAGACGACCGAACGAATTTCCGTTTTCGAACCTAGCGAAACTGTACTGTTTCCCGAGATTCGATTCGTTTTTCGACAAATCGTCGAGTAGTAGCCGTGCTGCGATATCTGTTATGCGCATAATGTTCGAGCACATAGAATATTTTCGTTTTTTATTATATCCCCCCCCCTCCACGCGTATGTAATAGTGTTTTCACGGTACAAAAAGTGTCCGTTTTTTTTTTCGCCCCCCCCCCCGTTCGGAATTTTTATATTGGATAACTTCTCGCGTGCTCGCATTATTCGTATTCCTATCCATTCGTCCCCTATATCGTCGTCCGTACCGGGGGCCGGTGTTTTATTACGCGTGACTACCCTTCGTGCACATTACGATCAGGTCGCCTTTGCCCGCGATTCGCGTAATAAACTCAATTTCCTCCCTTTCCGCGCGGTACGCAGGAGACGAGGATGATGATGGGTGGCGGCGGGGACGGGGACGGAAAAATACGCGAAATATTCATTTACGTAATATTATACGTAATATGCAGTAGGTACGTACGTATATACACGCATATACGTTATGTATTTAGAGTGATAAAGCCGTCCAAAGTAAACGGAATCGGTCGCGCGGTACGTTTGGAAAAAGGGTGTCCGACGACATAAATTGAATGTAATATTTGTATATATCGCTAGTAAACATATATTTTATATGTGATTTAATACTTTTTTTTTCCTTTTTTTTTTTTTTTATCACTTTTCGTACTGCAGGCTCCATTGCGATTTTCGTTTAAAAATGTTTTTTTCTCAAACGTACTCGGGGAAACCTCTTGTTGGAGGAAAAAATCGTTCGAGAAATTATCGGTTTTAAAGTTTGTATAGTGCCGAGTATACGACCGATCGATTTCAACAAACTAGTTTACACAAAAAAAAAAAAAAAAAAACACATTCGACAAACTCACTTTGAAATATACTCGAACAAGAAAATAATGTTTAACAATTTCTAAACTTTAGAATATGACGCACGTTTTTTTTTTTTTACCTTAGCACTACGTTCTTTTCCATACGCGTTGAACAATAATTGAAAATAACCAAATGACACTACACAGATTTTAAAGCCGACAATATCTCGTAAACATTTTTCCAGCAAGTCCGACTACGATTTATTGTAAAAGTTTGATTTAATATGAATACAATTGATAGAACGAAATTGTCTACTCGAAGAAGATTTACGTTGGTTATATGCCGCCGTTTAGTCTACAACTTTCGTAAGGGGTATACAACGAATTCGACAAATTAAAGAAATCACATTTTATTTTTTTTATACAAACGTATATAATTAAAATTATTTAAAAATTTCCTACGACATTTCATCGCTGATCGATTCGATTGGATTATATAGTTACCTATTTTATATTAGGACATAGACGTATGTGCGTGACAATATTTTGATAGAAAATGACAGACGGATAATATTTTTACATTTTTACAAAGTGTATTAATTTCCGTGACTATCGTACAACTGTTCGTGTTGTTGGATTTATTTTATTGCAAAATCTAAATCTAAACCTGGTTAAGAGTACGATGACACGAGAACGTTTAAGTTCACTTATTTCCGTTAAATAGGAATTAAAACAGCAAAAATCGAAGAAACTATAAAAAAAACCACCCCGCTCGGACTTCATTCGACTTGAAGCCAATAATATTTTTTTATTATTAGAGGGGCTGGCGTTCAATGTGGAAAAACGGGCAATTTTATATATTACAAAACCTGCCGATGAAGTCGGAGTTATTTTATAATTAATTAATTTCATCGCTATAATATGTCCACAACTCGGCAATATAAAAATAGGTATTTCGTCTATTTACGCGAGTCTATTGTATTTACGTATGAAAATTTAATTTTAATTTCTGAGGGAATTTGCGAAGTCCGTTATTGAAAAAATTCAATATACGATAACAGAAATATATATATATATTACCTATTTAGAAAAGTGAACTGAATTATTTATTACGTCGATTTTAATTTTTTTTTTTTGATTTATACACACACATAAATATTATACTCGGTGTTAGAATAAGAATATTTCTGTGTTATTATATTACGTTATGTAGGTGGTGAAAAAATTCGTGTAGATACGTGTTATTGGCCGTCATGGAGTTTTGGTGCTTATAAAAATAGAGATTGATGTAATATATTAAAATGAATAATTGGAAGAAAACGCGTCGGTTCATGAGCTCAGCGTTTGTGAAATTTTTTAAATAAATCGTACCGGTAGTCCATGCAATTTATTTTAGTCAGTCCGACCCTGACAGTATACGTATACGTATATATATATAGATAACACAATAAATACACGAAAAACGTTATACGGATTTTTATTTTTTTTTTTTTTTACGTGGGTCGAGTAACACTAAAAATTCGGAATTTACGATAAACTAGTTTTCGTTACTCGAGAAATATTTAATATAATCTTTTCATCACGTATATTTATGTTCCCGAAGGGCGTAATCTCGAGACTATTATGTGATATAACATCTCGATATTAACAATATGCCATTTTATAATTCTATACAGGTAGTGTAAAAACGTCCATTACCGAATTGTACATTGATATCGGAGCTTTGTTAAATTTCGTATTTATTTAATAGCGTAATCATTCTTTAATTTTCAACGCTGTTATCGAACACGTTAAAAAAAAAATAATAATAATAATAACCTGTATAAAAAAAAAAGTTTGTTTCGTATTTATTCGCACACATATATATACATATAGCAATGATTCCCAACTTAATTCAAAACGCGGACAATTACTTAATATTAAATGCTGTCTCCTTATATATATTTAAAAACTTAATTTTAAGTTAAACATTTTTTTTTAAATCAAAAAATATTGATGTAAATTAAGAAAAAAAAAACAATATTGATACCACGGATCACTTGAGCTATGTCCACGAACTACCATTTATATATGCATATTGTCCTACGTTTACGTATGTCGATTGCACGTGTATTATATACTCAGTTCTATCGAAATTTTTATTTAAAATTACTTTATATCGTATCAGTTTTTTTTTTTTGTATTTGCAACGACAGCCTGCGTTATAGAACAACATTAATTGAATTTCGTTTTATCGAAAGTCAATCGATTGGAAAATAGGTTTATTGTTATAATACCTAGTATGATGATGTAACGTGTAAAATTTAAAACGTTTTTTTTTTTTAAATATTATAATTTATATCTGGGGGAAAAAAAATTTCCGACGTTGAAATGACAAAGCGTTAAAAAAAATGTGTCGAGTAATATTATATTATTATGGTGTATTCGGCTGATGACTTATTTTCGAATTTTTCGACTTAATATATTCACCCTTTTTACTTTAGTTAGTTTTCATATTATTCTAAAAGTTTTATTTTTCTTATCGTGCAACATTTCTTTCGCGAAATTACTTTATCATTCGTTTTTATCATAAAAAAAACCTATAGATTTTTCGAATTTTCAAATGATTCAATTTTACTTCTTTTCCTTTTATTCGAAAAACCGTCGGTGTAGTGTGTTTAAAAATTATATTCAATATTTACTCGCGATTTTTCGCCTTACACTATTATTTATTTATTTTTATATTATTTTTGTACTTGTGTAATCTTTTAAGCATTTTGAATACAACGTGTATAATATTTTATAATATAAAAACGTGGTTTACTTAATATCGCTTAATGACGGGACGCGTATCAATTCTGTAAAATGTATTTATTCCAATAAAAGTATTTAAACACGTTATTCGTATTTGGATAATTTTTTAAATACGTACATGTGTCGAATATTCTGTTTTCATTCTTGTCGCAGCGGAATACTTTTCGTAAAATATTAGCTAAAAAAAAAAATAGTTAATTTTTAAATTATAATTAAAAAACAAAATGATTTTCATGACTCTTTATCGAAACCGGTAGTAAATAAACAAATTGAGTAAAATAAATCTATTTTATTTCTTTGTTTTTCGTTGATCGTACTTTCTGCTATACGCATATATACAAATTCATTATTTACGAGTATTAATTTATAGTATTTATTATTGTTTATTCACGTATACTTTTTATTCTTTTGTTTATTTAGTTTTTTTTTCACTATTTTATTATAACAATTACAAAATCGTTTGAAAAACTTTGAATAATCGCTAATAAGCTACGTAACCCGTTAGTATACGAGACGATATTGGTTTTGAAAATATATTTTTTTATTATTATGTGTATTTCAGTCGATACTTTTTTTAACACTTTATTGTTCGAATGTAAAAAATCAGATGTCGTCTATAGAAATAGAAAAAAGAACACATTCTTCCGCGTTATTACATTTATATAAAAAACGATGTGAATTATTCGAATACTGTATTTACATTGTCCTAATTAGTATATACTATAAATAAATTTTTATGAAAAATCATTCGAGGTTTGTCGGTTTCAAACGCTTCGGACGACTCGTATTCGCATTGATAAATACGCATTTGACGAATACACCTCGTTCCAAAACACTTTCTGTATTTGTTTGAAAAAAAAACCGATATTATTATATAACGCGCACCTGCAGTACGTTATTAGGTATAAAAGCAATTCCATTTTGTGCCGAAATCTACTTAAACGCGTTTCACGGGCATTAACCTTGAGAGTAATATGGAAGCCGAAACGCGGAAGTAGACAACAGTGAGAAATAACACAACGCGCGCCAGAAGATGATATTTGTTAAAGTTTCGTGATATTATACGTATTATAATAATTTACAATAGAGCGGTAAACGAAAAACATAATTCCAAGAGAATTTTCTCATTACATCGAGTGTGTGCGGTCGGTGCACAGGTGCGAAAGAGGCTGAGGAACAGCTCACAAATTTTAAGTTTTAACGTTTAAATATATTGCGTTTAATGTTCTCAAATCGTATACATAGTGTTATTATTTCGTTTTGTTCGACACGATTTTCTCCGTATAGTTTCGTTGCTGTTTAAGCGCAACAAAATGCTATCCTGGTGAAATTGCCGTTTTGTACGTAATACAATATGGAAAAATCGGTTTCTTTGAAAAAAATAAAATAATTAACGAGCAGTACAAACTCAGACTACTATGCAGCATCGTTCATAATCGTTTTGCGAATACGACGAATTATCTACAACGCTATCGAATATTGCGAAATAATAAAATATCTCCGTCCCTAAGACCCTGAGCTTTGAATATTTCGAATCAATAAAACAATGTAATACGCAATATTAACCGTTTGAACGTTTTCCAAAACGTATTCGTCTTCTAATAATAAAATACATAAGTTTTAAAATTTTGCGCGCGAAAAACAGTCGAATTCCCACGAAATAGCAATGTGCACATTATTATAAGAATATTTTACTAAACCACAGTTTATTTAAAAGCTCAGGAACGGCGACCTGTATTGGCAAACATTTAATTCATTTATTTTCGGGATTTGACGTGAGCGAATCGCTCGATGATGATATCACATCAAACGAAAGACTTCGGGAGTTTATCCGACTCAAAAACACTGTCGATTCTACGATTAGTCGTCGTGCGCAAATACAGTTATTATTATTATTATTATTATTCTTGTTTCGAAAATAAGCGGCTCGTTACCCCGCATACGCATAAAAACTCTTCGATTTTCCCTCGCTCCTTCTCTCCTGATTGCGCGCAAATTACTCTGAAGAAAACAAATTTTTCAACGGCTCAGGAAAAATAAAAACGTCCGCGTTTTGCCGGTATTCGAATCGCGTCATAACTGCGCAGACTTTTAAACAATTTCTCGTTTTGTCGGAAATAAAACGATAGCTCGTCGTTAAGACGTTTGTTTGTTGTTTTTACGCGCAATCGTGAAATGTGTACGGCTATTTTTTTTCGTTTTAAAATATTTCGACCGAAATATCGTGTTGTATCGTTTCAATAACGCTTCTCTCCGTTCCCCCCAGGGCCGTCCCTGTGGCACGTGTAATAACACGCTGTGCGCACTAACAAGTCTTTCGGCTCCGGGGTATTTGGAAATCCATTCTAATGCGGATCAGGTACTAGAGGTCGTTTTGAAAGGGCATCGTTGCGACGATTAATTCAATCACCTCGGCACAGACAGACTACCAGTTTGGAATATGTAATGAACGTCCGGACGGGGAGAGGAGAGGAGAAAGTCGACCGACAGGGACGGACGCGTGAGACGCGGCGCGCGTCCGTCCCGTTAATTGTGCCAGGATTTACGGAGGATTAACGGATTACAAGGGTGCTCAGACCGTGGCTCCGGGGGCTGCCGGCCGGACCCGTGTAGGAGAGGCGAAACGAAATAAAAATTGTTCGGACCGGTGTACGCGATAATATCGCGCGGTTGACCGCTGAACGTAACGGCTTTGCCGCGGACGCGGTGTCGCGCTTAAAAACACACGTCGCGGGACGTTTTATTTTCCGCTTTTTTTTTTCGCGCTGAAAAATGTGTCATATAAATAACAGAAACCGTCGCGGTTTTTGTTTTTTTTTTTTTTTTTTTAGTCGTTTCGTACGTAAAAAATAAAAGAAAAACACAAATCTATATGTGATCGTAACACTGTCCTCGTGTCTTTTGCCCGCGCGCATCGTGTAAAAACTGTTTTGAAAACGTCGAGATGCGGTTCGTTTTCTATTTTCTAAAAGTGTTCAACTGTTTTACAATGTCAACGAACAATTTCAATACGTGCACGAAATGTATTCACGAGAAAATTAAACGGGGTTGTGTACAATTACGAGGAAAAAATCACTCGGCAACGGACAATTTCCTGCAGTCGTCCCGTCGAATATCTGTCTAATTGTGTTCC
Source organism: Chaetogeoica ovagalla (assembly GCA_032441825.1). Lineage (NCBI taxonomy): Eukaryota > Metazoa > Arthropoda > Insecta > Hemiptera > Aphididae > Chaetogeoica > Chaetogeoica ovagalla. The sequence continues at coordinate 3,978,234 of CM063748.1, read as the reverse complement.
CGAAACAAGGCTACAGCGATTTCCCGAAAGACGTTGATCGAGTAAAGACGCCAGACTTCTCTTTTAATTTTTCTTTTTTATTTGTTACATAGGTCACCAGGGTCCATATTCGTTTCCATGGTTACCAATTTTGACTGCAAGAATTGTCGTAACAATTTTTCTTAGTACGATTTGATCGCGTAAAATACTATTCGAATGCGCATCGGAATGAAAAAAAAAAAAATTTTTAACTCGAACCTATTATTATTATTATTTTAATAATTGTCCGAATTTCAAATTATAACAATTTATATTTGTCTTTTTCACCAATTTTCTAATTTTCTAATTTTCTAATAGGTTGCTCTGAATGAGAATGTATTGTTTTTGTGAGATAAAACGTGATATCGAGGGATAAATCATAGATTCACCAAAATATGGTGCACAATTAAACCCGGTATTTGGTAAAACGTGTTCAATTCCGCGCCAAAATCTATCTTTTTTTCTTAATTTATCGATTTTTCAAAGTAATTTATAAAGGGTTTAAATTACAGAATAAAAAAATTTGTTTTTGTTACAATGAAATTCGTGTATTTAATCAACAATTATTTTTTCTCTTACGAAAGTCGCCATTCAATACATGCACTTAGGATTATTTTTATTACGAACATCTTATTCTGGACGTCGCGGGTGCCGGAGAGCAGTTATTAATAAACACGAATTAAACCCATAACAATGTAAATATGAGTTAAACAGTTTAACTGTTCACGCGCGAAGCTGGGTAATTCAATTACTATAATATATCATATATATATTACATAATATACGCAAGTATAGAATATTTTTGGAAAACAGAAGTATTATCGAATTTTTAAGTATTTAAGTAAACGACATTTTTCGTTCTACATTTATGGGAATTAAATTTGGCAGCAATTTTGAAATACGTAAATCCTAGTACGGTGCATATGGAATAAATGTGAATTTTTAAAATCTCGGCGTACGAACAAAATTTACAGGCATTTTTACCTACTGCGGTGAACGATTTACTTTTTTTAAGTATAAAATTTGTTCGACAAAACATTATTCGCGTACCGTGAGCACACCTAATAAAAATGTAATAATCAGAAATAGTTGTATTATTATTATTTCTTGAATATTTTAACGTAAATCATAAGGATTTTATTATATTGTTTCGTTCGTATCGGTAAATATTTAATTATGATTCGGAATTAATTTTTACGTAATCACCTGTTCAAATATTCTGATAAGAATACCATCACTGTTGTACATTTCACTGGCTTTAATGAAATACTACTTTTACCTTTACGACTCTTTTATTCGTTTTTAATTTTATTGGAATTTCAAATTTTTGTAATTTAAATGAGTGATTTGAATTGTCCCAGAGAAAATAAAGCTGAAACTTTGAAATCGAATGAGTTGCTGAAGGATCATTGTTCAACGGAAAACTCTTAGACTCTATGTTTAATTCGACTCTGAGATGGTAATAAAAAAATTTTTCGATATTTAGTCTGGTCCAATTTTAATTATGAAATATCTAAAAAATCATTGATATGTCTCTTATAAAAAATAACGGTAGTGATCTTTTCGAATTATAAATATATATACATACTCGTATATATATATAACATGTCTAATTTTCTCAAATTTTTCGATACGAATAATTTTTTTACTTGTGGCACTTTAACAGGACAAATTTTCATTTAGAAAAAAGGCCAATATTTTTTTCTAGAAGACGTAATAAGGAGTCCTGAAAAAATAAAATAAAAATTGAATCAGACAAAGTCTCCGCGGTTCCGCCAGAGAGAAAAGTCTTAATATAAATAATATATGCCGCATCCCTTTTCCTAAGTGTTCCCGAGTGGGCATTAGATTAGTGGAAAAGACTACGCGAGCCAGTAATAATTTAACTTTTTTTTTTACAAAAATTTTGAACATTCTGAAGAAGCGTTTACAACAATCTCCGTAATCATTTAAAGTTATGAGTCCAGTGAGTAAGGAATCAGGTGAGACAACGATAGTTTGTTTTTCGGTTTGCTGCAGTAAGTATACTTTAGAAATAACAGTCGTTTGACGAGCCAAAATCGGCGGCTTCCCGTATATATTAAAGGAGTTTTAAATTTTTAATTCAAAATATTATATAATGTTTTCGGTGTCACTGAAACTTTTTCCTCGTGCATACTGTGGTGCTCGTCTCCGATCTCCAGATGTATTGTGCGATGAATAGAAATTGATTGACGCGATGTCACCCGCGTCTTTTCCGAACTTAACGTACGTGAATATTATATTCCTCGGTATCCGAAATTCATATGAAAAATCTCTAGGCCAATACACGATGACGAAGCAAGGTGAAAAGTTTATTTTTTATTTTCATCACGAGCCAGCCATTATTGTCCGTTGTTAACGTTTCGAACAAATTTTGTTTTGGGGTATATTTTTATTATTCATTTTTGTGTTCGTTCAAAGACAGGGGCGATCGCGCGGGGAACACGTTCAACTATCGAAGTGTCTAATCGAATTGGTCTAACCAAAAAGAAAAAAAAAATCGGTAAAATCTATAAGAATTTTTGATAAGTTATATAAAAAAAAAAACTGTAGGCTAAATTTTATTATTTTCATATAATCGAATAAGGATTCTAATTAATAATTAATTATTTATATGAATAAAAATGTTAAAAGCAGCGCATAATATCATTCTGTGGAACGTACCAATTGGCCAGTAATCAAAATATGTAAATTTTTTTTTTAATTGAAAAATTACGACATTATAAAATACGTTTTTGTACGACGATCGGTAAAATTGCAAACACCCATTAGAAATTCTAAACGATCGATTTTAAAGATTATAACGGAAAATCGTATGTCGAGAGAATTTTAAAAATAATCGACGTGTGTGACTATTCCCATGGAAACACTGCGTCGTTTAAGAGTTTGCGATCGAATTCTCAGGTTTTGATAATAAAAAATTGATAGGATTATGACAAATGGATTAAAGCGGTGGTTAAAGTGTTAAACTTACGAAAACATTATCTAGACCGATTAACGATTAAGACAAAATCTCCCTTATGTTTATATTCATAATAATAATAAGTATTAATTAGTAATAAAGCTGATGGGGAATAGTGGAAAGCGGTAGATTTTCAAACGGAGTTTACTTTTAACGCGTTTTACCGCCGGAACCTGCTCTGTTCTTTTTTCCTCGCAAACGCCGTCTAATGACATTCGAGGAGGTGCTCGCGCGTATACTGGCCTAAATTGCTTAAACGAAAACACTGTATAACGTCTCTGTTATTTTATCTTACCACCTACTGCCCGTTCACGGGTGTTCATATCCCTTCTTCTCAACCTGTTTAATTTGATATCGTTAAGTTATGGGCCGTTTAACGGTTTACTCATAGTAACACTATATATATATATATATATTATTAAATCGGCCGTTAAGAGAGTTAAATATATTTTTCTTTCCAGATCGAGATAGTCCTCGAGGGGAGGGGGACGAGGGATAAGCACTATCTCCAGGGACGGCGAAAAATACATTCGTGTTATTACCTACGATTATCAGCTGTATAAATGAAGAGGGAAAATGGCTTCACGTATCGTCTGTACGCGCGCGTCACCTTGTAAAAACTATTGAAAATTTTGAAATGTCGTTTTGTCGTTCTCCTAGAGCGATATTCGCGCAGACCGTTTTACGCGTAATTTGAAAAATATCCGTTCGCTGGTGGCGGTTAGGTGACGAAAACCTCTTGGAAATATATCGCACGAGAAAATACATTATTAATCGGTTTTCCGATATTACCGTAATTGTTCACAAACTTTCAACTATTCTCCTACGTTAACAGACAATTGTCAACGTTTGTACGAAACGCATCTCGAGAAAATGTCAAATGGAAAATATCGCGAGGAGATTTTTTACTGTCACGGGGCAATGGACCGATTTGCCAGAGTTGTCCTGTCTAATTTTTTTTTTTTTCTTAAATAGGCTATAACGCTAAAACCGATCGTTTTGAATATTTTTTTATTTAATTGATTAAGGACGATTTATATAATATACGACATTTGACTTGGGTTGATTTGTATCGCAGGCGTCCAAATCTGGAAAACGCCTAACAGCAGCTATTAAATAAATACAAATTATACTCGTACCAATACGTAATTAATATAATTTTAATTAATTAATATTAATATATTAATATAATTATATTAATTATAAATTAATATAGTTTTAAATTCATAAACGTTAAACTGGAAATTAAATCAAACAATTTTTCACCTTTGAGTAAAATTTTCAACGTTTTATTTATACACAATTCGTACTGAAAAATACGATTTCTTGTTATTCTTGTTTTCAAGTACACACCTTTTATAGGTTTAACTTAAAAAATTCGATTCGTTCGAGCGTTCATGTTTGTTAAACACTAATAGTTCGTTACCGCATTCATTTTTATAGTTATTAATCATTTGAATATTGTAAAAACGCACTATTTCAAAGGCAAGTACATGTACCCACTATATATCTTTAAAAAATTTAAATTATTATTTTTAGTCCTTGATCATATAGGTCTGAAATCTAAATTACACATTATATACACAATGTTTTCGCTTTCAGTATGAGTTTCTTTGACATTTGTCGAAAAAAAAGGAATGGTACTTAACGGTCTTTTTACATTTTAACATTTCAATTATATTTAATCACACTGTTACGCATTTATAAATTATAATATATATAACGTATTACTGTTAGTATATAATTGTAAAACATGCGATTTTTTCATCCGTACGAGGATTTACATAGAGTAAAAATAATATTATTTATAGTTATTTAGACTTTGAAAAATCCTAAACTTTAAATTGATAATTGATAATACGAGTTGTGATTTTTCTTTTATAAATCGTGTTAGCAATAATAACGTGAATATATCATAGACCCGATAATATATAATATGTCATGCATTAATTCTATTATATTATATCATTTTAAAACTTTATTATAAAAATAATAATTATAAAGAATATTCGTAGTAGTTCCTATAGATTCCGTGCTTTATTACGTAATGTCAGATTCTCAATCATGTCTGCTTTCTTTAGAGTGTCCTTTATTCTTCAAATATGTCGCGTTCTTTTTCATCTGTCCAATGACTGTTAAAAAAAAAATATTTATGGGTTTTAAGTTATATATGTCAAATTAAAAATAAGTTTGCGTATTTCTCGTATTCGAATTATAATAATAAGTTCGTAATATATTCCGTAACGCCAATTAAAATTTCCAACTCTGATTTTTTCCATTCCCTCGATGCCTCTCAAACGAATTCCTTTGCTCGTCATTATCGCTCTATACTATCGTCTTTTTATATCCTCTACGCCTTGATTTGATAATCTCTTTTTTTCTCGTTAAATAATTTTGCTTCTTTTTCCCGTCTTCGTTCATGTCGGATAATCATCGCCCGACTCATTTCTTCTGTGTGTCTCATCAAATGGTTCTCCTTACTATACTCTCTCCGCAATGAACTCCAAAAATGTAATACTTCTCGTTTTCTTTTCCATTGTCATTGTTCTTTATCCTTTTATCTAAGCGACAACAGCTCGCTAATCATTTTCTGTCTTATAGAATTCTCTCTGCTGCTCCATTCATTCTTTAATTCCCCAAAATCTTCCACATAAAATCCAATATTAATTTGTTCCGGTGGAAATGATTTCCAATTTATTTATGCCACTGCTATTGCTGTTGCTGCCGTACACTCGAACGCATAATTAGTAATTGATTAAAAATAATATTTAATTTATGCATATTACAAAAGCGTGAAGAATTGATTTTGAAATCACTAGACGCTCTTATAAAATATTAGCGGAATGTACAATTACAATGTTCGATAATATTTACGGTGTTTGATTTCGTTTTTACAATATACACTACGCTGTCAGAATAACATATTATATAATTGGACGGGAGTAGTAAATGCAAAATACCGAATTTAACGGGACGGAGGGCGAGATGATAAAGGGGGGTTTATATAGGATTATTATATAAAGAAGGGTTTGCAAAACAGATTGGCGGCGGCACCGGCGAATCGTTAATTTCAGTGTTATGAAGTATTTTAATTTACACATTTTCCTTCCTAGTTATAATAAAACTGACGCGTAGAACTCTTAGTGGATCGGCCGTATTACGACCTGCAGGGGAATTGTTATACGCGTGTTCAGTCAAATGCGTACACAGCATTTTTGTTGAAGGACTTATATACGTCACCGATGAAAAATAAAAATCTATATATATATATACACGCGTGTATGATATTTGAATTGGAAAAGTTGGTGCTGATTAAGTGTCGCACACAAATTACGCCGTATACTTCTTTCATTCAACACATGTAGTATTTACATTTAAATGGATTCAAAGCCTCGTACGAAGGGTTATATTATATACAAATACGCGATATAAACTAATTAAATTCTTTTTAATAATTATACGCATTTTCATTAAAAAAAAAAAAAAAAAATGAAAAATGAAAAATGAAAACGTACGATTATAATATTAATTAGGCGCAACTAGACATTTGATCGAGGGTTAGTGTTTTAATTTCAGGTTTATATGTATACTATACAAATTCGTGGGAGACTACGCCCCAATATACACCATTTAGTTGTTCATACTTACACACACTAGGACCAAGTACTTTTAATAAAAAAAAATAATAATTATTATAATAATAATCTCCAATGATGGCATTTAAATAAAACGCAAGTCGTTTTTATTATCGCGTTATTTTTATAAATAATTAAAATACATATATAACACCATCGGCGTTGGAAACAAATCGAAAAATGCATTAAATTAACTAATAAATACTGGTAATATAATGAGACTTTGTTCGTATAAAAATAAATAAAAAAAAGTATAATTTTTAATCTCAAATTTCAATACGATATTTTAAGGGGGTGCTATTATTTTGACGTAGGGTCGCTAATGAATTATTATCAACCAAAGCACACTCATTGTTGCGCCAACTAATTGTATTGAAACAATAATATTGATTTGTTTTTTATACAACTTTTTTTTTTTATTAAAAATAGCATTATTGCGATATTCGAGTAATCTCGTTTTATAGATAGGTACCTAATACAAAAGTGATATTTTTTCGTTATATTATATTAACGATTTGAAATCGGATTGAAAACAACAAAGACTACTTTAAACTTTTGATTGGTTAAATAGTATTTTCTTAAAAGAAAATATAAAAATAACGTATATACCGACAAACCTTATCGAGCATCGACTTCATCAATGCAAAGCCGTTGCTTTTTAATATACTTTGACGATGACTGATTATATTATTTGTTTGATCGCTCTTTGACGATTTAACGGAGAAAGAGAATTAAGATGTTTTGAAACACGGTGACAGTCGGGATTTATATGTTATCTCGTGCAATCTTAGAGCCGTTATACGGGGTCCGAGTCAATATTCAATTAGATATTATTAGGCAAGTCATATTTGTTGTTTTATTATTATTATTTATTTATTTATTTATTTATACCTCAGCAAACGACAAAAACGAAAAGTCGAAGAAAAAAAAAACAAAAAAAGGAAAACAGTTTCTGAGCACCTACAATTGAGATTATACTTTCATCCAAATAATATATGCTTGGAGATCGGACGCGGTCAAGTGAGATTAAATAGAGCGTATGGGTAGAGTTTACGCAGTGGAATGACGCGTGTGTTCAATGACGTACCTTTTTAATATCGAACGCTTCGGCCAACGGCTTGTACGGGAAGGCTTTGTTCAAGTTTAAAATTATATCGATGTGACCCTACAAAAACCACTTTAGATGGCCTTTTGGATGACTATACAGATTGTTTTGTCATGTCCTACCGTAAATTACAATACATAATATATTATGGTATGTACGAACGCTAATACTATTGTATTAGACAACGAAGTTTGCTGAATGATCGTTCATCGAATGATTAAACACGTATCGTAATATTTTCAAAATATATAGTATTTGATTGAATAATAGTTGAATATCAGACTATGTCTGCACAGATATATTTTACATTAAAAATTATAATCCAAATATTATTTGTCTTATAAAATGTGTAAGTTTATGTCGAGTCGTTAAGTAGGATAGTTTATTGTATTAAAAACGCAACGAAATGTATACATGCTTATAAATCGAGTGGATTTTATTTTTATATTTTTAATGAGAACGTTATGTAAAACACTTTACGTGATATTATAGTCAGGTTAGATCGCGGTACACGATTCTATTATTTCCGAAGAAAACAATAAAATATCTGTCTTGATCCGCTTTTGTCCGGAGTTTATGAAAGAATTATGAGTGTGCGTGGTTCAAATAATTGAGGTAATATTTAAAGTACCGTAATAAGAAGTGATATGTGTAATAAATAATATTTTTCACATAGTCCTTAAAACTTTTAAACAGTGTAGGATACGTGTTTTAAAGAAATTCCATATAAATCGTGAGCGACTGCGCTATGTATTTGTTCAATCCTCATATTTCAAAGAGTGCAAAAATAAAACAAAAGCGGTTTGGTTAGATTAGATTAGGTTGTCGTGGCGGTTAAGGTGTCGTATTATAGTCTCTCATGTGTGAATTACGTAGAGTTATATTATTCATATAAAATTTGAAAGCAGTGATAAATTTTTGTATCGAAAAACGATTCCGAGCGAAGATTCATTTTAATTTATAAAACTGTTACAATAAAGTTTTATGGGTTTCCGATCGAAACTTTAGGAAAATTATTTTCGAAATGCCGAAGGCTCGAGAAATTTAACGAAATCAAGTTCTTAACGGTTTTTGTAATTCTTCTGCGCGCCGCGTTAAAATACGATTATTGCGAAAAATTGAAAAATAAACACTCCATATGAAGTAACAATTGGACGAAATTTGAAACCGGATTTTTTCCCCTAAGCACGCGACAATCACTGCATTCGTTCCGGTCGAGAAAAATTGTATACAAAATAAATAAATAAATGAAAATAAACAGATCGGATTCAATACACGTGTGGGTAATTATACGTTTTTCGTTGCACAATCAACGAGTAAGTAATTTTGACAATTGTCACGTAATATTGTCTATACAATATTGGTCAAAACAATCGGAACACAAATCTGATCCTATTGGAATTGGAAGGTTTAATTCGTGATTCCGTCATCTTTCTTTTTACGTTATTGTGCAAGTGACTTTTAGAGGAAACCGTTTTACCTAATTTGATTTTTATTCTTTTATGTATGTACGCGCGCGTGTGTGTGCGTATACACGTCTACTCCGTCGGAAACCGTATATTTCCATACCATTTGTGTCAATAATAATCAGTTATATATATGTGTGTGTGTGTGTGTATACACATGGTAGCATATCATTATTACTGCAAGACGCGATTATACATTCATTGTTAAACTATTCGGCAATTTCATTTTAACAACGACAACCATAACCACCGACAACGGAACGATTAACACTATACGTTCCGAGCGAAATCATAATGTAATCATCCGAGTTGTCGAAAACTTCTTGACAATAATGTGCGCGCACACACACACACCACATAGATTATTCTCGCGCATCTCGTCAAAATGAGGGAAACTGTTCGGGAAACGTGTAAAATCAATTCTGTATAGCAGCGAGCCGTGGCGAAAACGGTATTTGTGTCGTCGAATGGTTCGAGACGATAATATTTCCTTTTCTTTTTGCACACAGCGAGGACGAGTGGAGGGCGAGACGTGTCTGCGAGCACATGAAATAATATTCTCCCATCCGACTGCTGCAGATCTACGCGAACATGTATTATGCATCGCTAACAGCAAAACTACGGTATAGTGAGAGAACACAGACTTCAGACATCCGCTCGTGTACGCGTACATACACGTTAACGTGTATTTCGGTATTTATTGTTATTTCTCTCTATACGCGTTCATAAGAAACATGAAAACGTAGTCTAACGTCGTCTGTGTACGGAAAATAAAATATATTTTTACATTCTGTGTGAAGTTAAGTATGCGTGTTTGTTTTTTAACCACGAATTTATACATACATATATATATATTAGGGCGATCCTTAGTTATAGGGGAAGAAAAAAGATATTTCGTTTTTTGATTTTTGTTCATTACTGTGTAAATGTAAATTCGGGTTGAATTTGCCCAAGACGTTTCATCCCTTTCACGCGCCGCAAAAAGGTTGAAAAATTGCCAAAGATGGTGGTTTGATGATTTTTCGAATTCAATTTGAAGAATATAGAAAAAAAAAATGCGCGAAAACGTATAGGACCTTTATCGTGGAATATACGTAAAACGTTTGATGAGAAATGCCTTTAAAAATTTCTCGACAATGTATTGTTTTTCGAGAAAAATGAAAAAGTACGATGATATTTTATTTTATTTTCGCTGTGAAATGTATTTCACACAATGTTTATTATCGCACATCATTCGTTAAATATATTTAAATATCGTTAATTATTATTAAACAGATCGCTAAGTAAATAAAATTTCTATATAATTTTTATTTATCGTGGAAAATAACAGATTCGTAAGAAATTTTAGAAGATATTTTTTTTATGGACCATTCTATGCTTTACGATGAATTAAGGTTCTATACATTTTTGTGCTAAGCTCTATAGTTTTTTAAGTGAATTCGAAAAACCATAAAACCGCCCTGTTCGGCAATTTTTTTAACCTTTATGCGGCACGTGAATGGGGGAGATATCGTGACCGAATTTAATCTAAATTACTTTTATATGGTAATAGACAAAATAAAAGGGGGGTACTCAATAAAAAACTTCGAAAGTTCAAAAATAAGAACCGCTCTAATATATATATTGAAATTTATAGAAATTTATGTTGTGTTGATTTTGTTTGGGAGAGAGATGATAAAATAAGTTATTCATTCATAAAATACCTCGTCGTGATTATATATCGCTCACACTGACAGTGACGCGGTTAGAATTTCGAAGAAACATCGTGTTTAATTTCAATACATAAATCGATTTTTAGTTAATTTTCTCAAATTATATCAATTGTTTTTGCATAAACGCTTGTTTAAAATGTGTTTTTTCTCATCTTGTAGAATCTACTCTTAAAGTATACGACTCAACAATCAATATATATATTACTTAATCAACATAATGAAATAATAATAAAATAATTAAAAATAATGATAGGAAAAAAAACGTTGATTGATAAAACAACAACAATGACAAGTAAATTATAATAAAAGAACCTTCCGGCAGGAAGGAATTAATAACGGATTTAATAGGGAAGATTTCGGAGAATTGAAAAATGAATGGAGAAGCAAAAGGGAAAAAGTTTAGCGAGCTGTTGATAAAAGTGTAAGGCGAACATACAAGTTGATGAGGGAAGAATCGCATTTCCGGAGATCGTCATGAAAGGAATTATTTAAAGAAAGATAGCAGGAATGGGCCAGTGAACTAAATACAATCGTTTTACGAGAAGTAAAGTGATTATGAAATCATGCTGAAAAGGATACAGAATAGTGAGATTACGAAAAATGGAACAAACTGATAGTTTATCCAATTTACGATAAACAAAACAGAATAAAAAATATGTTTTCAAAATTGAAAATTCAAAGCGGGGAGTTTTAATTGGAGAGCGAATAATGAACCTTCGGTTCACACTATGAATGCGGTGTTGTAAAACACACGTTTAAATAGCATTTAAAACACTATTCAATTACTTATTCATCAAAAGTATTTCAGTATAACCATCAAATATTTTTTCTTACGTTATTTCAAATTCTTCGAGTATCAAAGCAAATGTTTTCATTAATCGAAGTACCTAATCGATTTCTTTCACCGACAATGTTCACCGTGATCGAATAATCGTTTGTAATGCGTCGTACTTATATGACAGACATGTGAGATAAATCGAATACTATTGTTGTGCTGCGTGAAGGGTAAAAATTTAGACTTCTTTTATTATCAATTGACACTATTTAACAGTCAGTCCGGTATAGGCGATAATAATAAGGTTTCTTCTAAAACAAAAAAGTTGTAAAAAAAAAGAAAAAAGGATTCAATAGTTTTGTATAGCAAATACTTTACTGTAATCGTTGAGAATAAATTGAATTGAATACTTTTATTAAAATATTTCATAATAATTTTAAACGTTTCTCTACCCGTTTTACCACTTCAAAGCACTAGGCATAATCTCGTTTTCAAATGTATTTTTATACACGCATTTCGTATCCGCGATTTAACGGAATATTTTTTACGTTTTTTTATATATATATATATATTTTTTTTTTTTATCTCGTTCCGACGTAAAACATCCGAGGTCAGTCATCGTGTGACAATGTCAGTCGTTTTACGTAGTGAAAATTGATGGAATAAAACAGGGCGTTCGCGTTAAAGTGTATAGAGAAAATTCGTGAAATATTTTCAAAAAAAAAAAAAAAGAGAAAAGAAATTACGGTATTCAAAACGATTAAAAATATTAGAATATTTTAACGTGTGACGACGACAAATGATGAAAAGCGGGAAATGTCAAGTATTTAATTTCGCGTGTATAGTGTTTTATGGCTGGAAGAGATATAAAATTGAAAGGTTTTCGTTAAAATAAATTACGTTTCGCTTTAAAGAATTTCAAAACGAACGGGGTCGTTGATAAATATAATATATATATAGCGTCGTACGCGAAACGAACGAGACGAAAATCTGAAATATTTTCAAACGCCTACCGACAATTAATGTAACTGTGTTCCCGTATACCTATTTTCCGCGGTACACGGCGCGTTTCGCCTATAATATTACTAAATTAACGAAGAGGAGGTTTATTTATTTTTTTTTTTGAACTCTTCGTTGTTTATAATATCGAAATGTATAATTTCGTATACGAGAACACGTTATAAAATAACGCGAGTTGTCGGGTGTTGTTCCGTCGTGTTTCGGAGTCGAGCAAGGATAACATAAAAATTGAGTCGAGAAAAACGTTATTATTATTATTATTATTATTGTAAATCATTTACGTCATTCCCCGCGTTTATAGCGTATACAATATTGAAATCCAGTTCGTGTCTGACCACCGATCGTGAAACACGTACATTGCGTATACCGTATTTATAGGCTTACGATAGCACAAGTACAACGTTCATCTGGTTTTCAGGTAATATGAATATTTAGATAACAGTCACACAAGCACTAATTCCATTATTCAACATGGATAATGAGCTTGCAGGCTTATCGCCCTCATTAAATTCTCAATCAAACCCAGATTTAAACGTACATCTAATTAACAATAACCAAAAGTCCAATTACGAAAAAACACAATCACCTATCATACTACCAACACAAAATAAACCAAATAGCAAATCCGACAACCAAACTGAAAATTTCCACTACACCAGTCAAAACAATATAAACATCAACGCCACCAACCCAAAAAGTTTTGCTGAAACAACAGCAAACAAGTACATTCCCAAAATGAACCAAGCCATAGTGCTAACAGCAATAGAAGGAATAAAACAAATCGACTACTTAACAGCTATTAGCCAATACACTGCACCCTCTAATATTATTGCCGCCTCGCGCATATCCAACAACCGTTTTTGCATATTTCTTAACAATCGAAACACCGCCGACGAATTAGTAAAAAACCACAATAAAATATATATCAACGAAAATGAAATCACCGTACGGAAGTTAATCAACCCATCAAAAAAAATAACACTCTCAAATGTATACCCAATTATACCAGACCAATCCATAATAAACGCATTTCATGATTTAGGAATTAGAACCACATCTACAATTTTCTCGTTAAAATCAACCGCATCCTCAGATATATTTGCACACGTAAAAAGCTTCAGAAGACAATTATACATTAACCCAGAAGACATAGACAAAATACCCGATTCATTATTAATTAAACAAGAAGACACTTCTTTCCGTATATTCATAACGGACGACTCACTTACATGCTTTATTTGTAAACAAATTGGTCATATCTCATCTACCTGCAAATACAACATAAAAAACGATACAGAAACAAACAATTCACATCAATTAAGTTCCTCCCTAAATCATTTAAATGCCCAACAAAACACAAAAGTACTTACAGATAAAAACATTACCATAGAAGATAACAGCGAACCATTAATTAACGATGTTCAAGAACCTCGTCATAGTGATTATACAAATAAAAAATCAGAATCCTACAAACGACCAGCATCAGTATCAACTAGTACGTCCTCCCCCCAGTCACCCGTTCATAAAATACCAATTGATCCACTTCCACCCAAGTCTGATATAAAAGCAAAAAGCAACATAAAAAAACAAAGCAATAAAAAACAAAGAGTAAGAAACCGGACTACATCAGACTCATCATCTATAACCATTCTCGACGGTCTAGACGAACAACTAGAACCTTGCTATGAATGTCTAATGCAAAATCCTAGTACATCCATCAGTTTCAAATCCCTGAAATATATAATTGAAAATTTTTCCAATAAAAACATAAAAATACACGACTTATGTAATCAAGTCGGAACGAACGTCTCAGAACTTTTCGACATACTAGAAAATATACACCCCACGCTAACTAACCGCAGTATCAAGATTAAAGTAAAAAAGTTGTCAAATTTACTTTTCCAATTGCTTCCAACCGAAGACATCACCCCTGAACAGGAAATATAAATCATAACACTAAAAAATCTTTCCTACAATGAACAAAAGAAGCATAAAAATACTGCAATGGAACCTAAACGGGTTCTTCAAAAAACTTGATGAACTGAAACTATTAATATCCGAACATGATCCTGAAATAATTTGTCTACAAGAAACTAACTTTAATAACCTTAACATAGGAAAACTTAAAAATTACAATGAATACTTCATTAACAGAATAGATTGCCTACGTGATAGCGGAGGTGCAGCAATATATATAAAAAAAGATTACCCAAGCAAAGTAATAAACATAACCTCGAGTTTGGAAGTCATAGCAGCCAAAGTTAAACTCAATGATCTTGAGTTAAACATATGCAATATTTATCTCCCTAATCAACACAAATTCACCAAAAAGGACATTGAAAACATAATAAAACAAATCTCTAGACCTTTCATAATAACAGGTGACTTTAACAGCCACAATTATATATGGGGTTCCAGAAAAACCGACAACAGAGGAAAAGAAATAGAAAAAATATTAGACGACGAAAACCTTACACTACTAAATAATCTGGAACCTACTCGAATTAATCCATCAAATGGGAAATTCTCCAACATTGATCTAACGTTCGCCAGTACTAACCTTTCCCAACGCCTGGAGTGGAACGTTCTGCCCATTATCACCAGCAGTGACCACTTCCCTATCATAGTCCAAATTACCCCCAGATATAACGATGCAACTCACAACATGGAAAGATGGAATCTAAAAAAACCAAATTGGTCCCTCTTCTCGGAAACATTAGAAATAGAAATGTCTAAAATCAAAAACATCGAAACATTAAATGTAAATCAGTTAACAGAAGTTCTTACAAAACACACAGTAAAAATAGGTGAATTAACAATTGGCAAAACAAAAACAAAAAATAAAAAACCCAGGGTACCTTGGTGGAACCTTGACATAAAAAAGGTCCTTATTGAAAAAAAGGAAGCGCTAAAAATTTATAAAAGATCCAAAAACCAAAATGACTTTATAAACCTCAAAAAAATTAGAGCCAAATCAAAATATTTAATAAAAACAAGCAAAAAATTATCATGGGAAAAATTTACTAGCAGTATTAATGATAAGGTAGATAGCAAATTAATTTGGAATAAAATTAAATCCCTTAAAGGTCTAAGTAGAAATAATAAAATTAACTTATTCGACAAAAATACAAATGAACTTATAAGCAACCCAGAACAAATATCAAACGAACTAGGGGAATATTTTTACAACAACAGCAGTAACCAAAATTATACCACTCAATTTAAAATATTTAAACAACAATGCGAAAAAGAAAAGATTAAAAACACAGCAGATGAAAATCACAACGATCAAATCCAAATGAACCACCCTATAACCTCACAAGAGATAAGCCATTTCATAAATAAAAGCAAAAGTAAAAGTCCTGGACCAGACCAAATACCCTATGAATTCATTTTTAATTTTGGAAAAATAACACTCGGAATACTATCAACACTATACAACAAAATTCTATGTGAAGGAATTTGGCCAGAAACTTGGAAAAATGGATTAGTAATTCCAATCCCAAAACCCGGAAAAAACAAATTTAATACTGAAGGATATAGACCAATTACACTACTTAATACGATGTGCAAACTACTTGAAAAAATCATAAACTACAGACTTAATTGGTTACTGGAAAAAAATTGTTTCTTCTCGTCTCAACAAAATGGATTTAGAAAACACCGTTGCACAATTGATAACCTTATTGAAATCAAAGAAGAAATTACTCAGACATTCAATAATAAACAAATCATGGGATTAATAAATCTCGATATTGCCAAAGCTTATGACTGCACCTGGAGACACAACATTCTAATCAAATTAAACACAATAATAAGTAAAGGAAACTTTCTAAACTTAATCACCAACTTTTAGAAAACCGTACATTTAGGGTTAGAGCAAACAATCACTTATCCACCAAGTTTACACAATAAAATGGAGTTCCTCAAGGATCGGCACTTTCAGTTACACTTTTCCTAATAGAAATAAATGAAATTACGAAAAATTTTTTACACCCGTTTAAATGTAATCTATACGCAGACGACTTCAACATCTGGTGTAGAAGTAATAATAAGAGCACCGTCCAAAGCCAGCTACAAATAACCACTAATAATCTGGAAAAATGGTCAAAGAAAACCGGTTTTCGCTTTTCCCCCGAAAAATCAAGCTGTACCATTTTCACAAAAAGAAGAAAAGTTGGCGAACTTCAAATAACTATAGACAAAATCATAGTAAACAAAACAAACACAACGAAAATGCTTGGCGTCATATTTGACAGACAACTAACGTGGACACCTTACATAAAATATTTAAAAACAAATACCACTAATGCAACAAGTATAATAAAATTACTATCTCATACTTCGTGGGGAGGAAACATAAATACCTTAATAAAAATACATAAGGCATTGGTTCAATCCAAAATGAATTACGGTGCAATATTGTATAAAACAGCAGCTAATTCCAAATTAAACTGGTTAGATAGCGTTAATAATAGTGGATTGAGATTGGCAATTGGAGCATTCCGTAGCAGCCCAGTTCTAAGCATTTATAACTTAGCTGGGGAACCAACACCCGATATAAAAAGGATAGAATTACACCTTGAATACACAGTGAGAAGCGCCAAATCTAACAACACCATACACGAAAAAAACAATAATGATTTCAAAAAACTAATTAAAGAAAATAAAATTAATCTATCCCAAATTATCACCAATGAACTAAACACCAAACCTCCATGGACTAGAAAATACCAAATTATTACAAAACTCACTTCATTATCCAAACAACAAACACCGCACAATATATATAGAAACCATTTAAATAGCATAATTGAAAACTTCAAAGACTACCAAGAAGTATATACAGACGGATCTAAAACAGACAAAGGAGTTGGACTGTCCATAATATTCCCACAAAAAAAAATATTGTACAAATTATCGCCCAACTGTTCCATATTTACAGCGGAAGCGATGGCTATCCTAAAGGCTATTGAGATCATCACTCAAGAAGTACACTCAAAGTTCATCATTTTTAGTGACTCACTAAGCACTATAAAAAGCATTCAAAACCAATTCGATACCGGGGACATTGCAACAAAAATTCAAAACAAATTAAACAAAGCATATGAACAAGGTAAACAAATAACTATCATGTGGGTACCCGGACATGCAGGAATAAGAGGAAACGAAATAGCGGACGAACAAGCCTTACTCGCGATAAATAACACCGACACACCTTTAATAGAACAAATATCATACGACGATACAAAAAAATATATTAAGAAAATCATCAATGATAAATGGCATAAAATCTGGACCAAACAAAATACCAAACTAAATGAAATTAAAGGTGATACATTCAAATGGCATAACCCCTTCCTCAAGAGAAAAGAAGAAACAATAATTAATAGGCTACGGATAGGACACACCAGACTCACTCACAGTTTTCTTATGGCCAAAGAGGACCCCCCAATTTGCCCAACATGTGGAACAAATCTCACTGTCAAACACATCATATCCGACTGCCTTAATTACAAACAAGAAAGGATCAATCATGGGATTTCCCACAACCTCGATGCAGCCCTTGGGCCCAATCACCAGATCAATTCAGAGCTAATCAATTTCTTGAAGAAAACCAATATATATAATCAAATTTAAAGTAAATTATCATTTAATGTATATACTTTTATTAAATTATAAAAATTCAATGTATTATTACACATTTAAGTAAATAGTATCTAAACAAATTAAATGTCAAAATTATAATAACTAATGGCCATTGTTGCCGAAGTTGTAACAGATCAATAAAAAAAAAAAAAAAAAAAATATTGAAATCGCGGTCATGCGCGCAACACAATTATCGACATTTATCTGCCGACGCGATGTCATTTTCGTATCGTGTGTGGGGCTATTTTTTTATTCCGTGTTTCGAGAACGGAAAATACGTCGAGAAAGCGTTCGGACGGTGTTCATTTAATACGTTTCAGGAAAAGAATATTGTTTCACCGATCGTCCACACGAAGTAGCTGCCTTCACAGTATTAGCGGTACGGATTGTTATGTTTTTACGAAATATTTTTACCGAGAGCGGCGGTCCAATTTGGACGACGGGCCGTCTCCGCGAGCTCTCTGTACGAACCGACGACGTGGAAATCAGTTTTAGCGCGCGCAAAAAAAAAAAAAAAAAGAAAAAAAGCGTATTTCGGGATGTAAAAAAAAAAAAATGACTGTCCTTATGTGGACGATACGTTTTATGAGTCCGTTGTCTATGCCGTTGACGAGCGAAAAATAAATAAACGAAACACACTCGCGCGCTGTTCGTCGTCGGGTTTTTGGCCGTTCCACTGCGCAACACGCGCGGGGACCGTCGCGTCGGACGGCAAACGACACGCGCGCGAGTGTGTGTATTGCGCGTACGCGTAAAATATACGGCGTCGGTAAACCTCCCCGGGGTCGGCGGCATATTATATTGTGCATACGATCGCGCGCGGTCACCGTCCCATGGCAGCATGGCATGGACTAATGAACTGTTTGGTTTTGCACGAGGGCCTGTGTGGAGGGAGGGACGGGGGTTACGCGTCGGGCCACTGCCACCCGCGGTTTACGGAAGTATTAATTAAATCGTCCCGCGCACTGGCCGCGCGCATGCGCACTGCGCGGAATGCCCTCTCTCCGCGCGTTTAAAACGTTCTCCTGCGCGGTTTCGCCGCCGGCCTCGCGTCCTCCTCCGTTTCTCTTCCCGTCGCTCCTGGTCCATCCTCCCGTAACGGACCGCGCGCGCGTGAATCGAGAGAGTTTGGTAGGAATTTTCCGAACGTGGACCAGTGGCGGCGCGTTTACAGGGCACGGCCGACTACGCCCCGAACCTATTCGACTTTTATTTGAACTTTTAATCGCACGAAATAAACAATTTAGTACAATATATATATCGGATATGATTTAGGCTGTTGCGTAAACCGTATATAACGTAATATTATGTTATAATAATTTGGGCCTGCCCAAATATTTTGAGCTGGACACACGCCACTGGGGCGGGCCAGTGTGAAAACAGGAGTGTAATCGAGGGCCGCTTATTATCGATCGACGCAGGGCCGTACGCGTATATAGACAAAACGTTATTGCGAGTGCTCGTTTTTTTTTTTGCGTCCTCTTCGTCCGTCCACGAATGGCTACAGAAATAAAAATTTTTTTTTTTTTAAAACGAAAATAACGAATTATTAAGAAAAGTATTAATAATCGAAAAAGTCAATATCGGGGGGGGGGGGGAGGAAAGACAAAATATCGAATATGCAAAAGTCAATCATTTATACGATATAATACTACGCGCAGGGCCGGATTTAGGGGGGGGGCAAGGGGTCCCGGGCCCCGGGCCTCCACAAAATGAGGGCTTCCACTTAATGGGATTCTTTTGCATCCAAGTATAGTATTATATTATTATTATTATTATTATTATTATTATTATTATTATTATAGACTATGTATACGATATAATGACAGTATATATCTAATAAACATAATTTACTACCTACTTTTATTGTACCACATTTTTTTATTATTATTATTTTGGTATAAATATTTTTAAACCAAAATTTCTAGTAAAATATTGTTTTGCGTTAAATGTTAATATATTATTAAATTAAATTCACTTATAATAATATATTAAATATATGTTATCGAAATATAATATATACTTTTAAGGTGGGCCCAGGGCCTCCTCCATATTCCTAAATCCGGCCCTGACTACGCGTATTTAATATATATATATATATAAAAAAAAAGTTATTATTGAAGTAAATACGGCCTGTAGTGGCCGATTTGTTTACGTCTATTCCTTAATGGCGGTGAAGTCCCTTATGATATCCTCATATTCCGCGTTGTCTTAAAACTTCACTTTCCTACGCTCGTCGGTGCTAAAATATTTTAACCTTTCGTCCAGCACGAAAGTCCGGAGACTTTTTATTATTATTAATATTATTATTATTATTAACGAAAACTACACGAAATCCGGACGGAAGCGAGTTATAATTGGACAATTAGAACAGAGACACCGTTTTAACGAGTTTATCAGTATATGCGTTTCCTGCTTCTATTATACATTATTGTCATATCCAAGGGATATTAAACTCCGCACGTGTGTGTGTGTGTGTACATGTAATTGATTACAATCAATTATAATTAAACGTACGAAAAATCGAGGATATTTCTGATAAAGACCGTCGTTTCGATACATATATAACGAAAATATATCTATCGTTATTAATTAATTAATTAATTTATTGTTGTTCAATTATCATTAATATTATAGTATTTACAATCTTTGTTATTATAAACCGATTGGCGAATAAAAAAAAAAAAATTATAGATCCACTCGTCGCGCCTACGTTTCCGCCGATTGATCGTCACGGATTGTCGTGGAAATTTTTTACGCTGTACAAAGATCGAACTCAAAACGCGTCTCCTCGTCCCCGGTTACCGAGCAGCAGCAGCAGCAGCAGCAGTAGCTTTTGTAAAAGGAGACGTTATTATTATACGCCATTGAGAGATATTTGCCAGACTTCATTACCATAACGAATTCGTTAGCGTACAAAAATATAAACAGACACAGCGAAATTCGCGAAAATTATTCCGGGTACCCAATACGAGTGACTGGTAAACCGTTGCCGACGATGATGTTCCCGGCGACGTCGTTCGTTTTCATCGGGCAAATTAATATAATAATAATAACCGCCGCTTATACGGTGTATTATAAAAGCGCGCGCGTGCATACAGCCAGTCGTGTGTTATTATAATATTACAACAGCAGAGTAGTGGTTGTTTCAAGACATTTAATAGGATTACGTTCGTACGGATTTCGTTTTTGGTAACAAATGGAATATCGCGCGCGAGAGTCGAGTGCAGCGTGTGTTTACACGCTATAAATATTCGTATATTTGCGCATCAGCCACAGGTCCCGGAGTCTCGGCAGACCCTGGATGACTATATGTATATTCCAATCGGAGTTTGTTTAAAGTTCTAATCATGCGACTCCTCCAAAAGGGGAAGACTCTCCTTTAAACACACCAATAATATCTGTTATTTACATAATATCCGTTGTACGCGTTTTCGTATTATTTCAAAAATACCGCATTTTCAGTTTAATTCTTTCTACACGTAAAAACAATAAAAACATTCTTAAACCACCGTGTGCAATGGAAAAAATAAGTTATTCAATCTTAACCATACCGTCGTTTTATACTGCAGACATTTTTTTCCAAACGGCCGCCGTATATAATTGATAATATAATCGAACGGTTTTATTTATCGGAATTTTGAAGAAAAAAATTAACGTTATTATTATTGTTTTTTTTTCTTTTTCGTCGAACTTTTTTTTAGCGTTTACGCTATTATAAAGGACGACACGCGTTGCTGAGAACTCCGGATTGTGTGGAAACAACAGCGAAAAAATGAGATCGGATAAAAGACGACGTGTTTGAAGTTTTTTATACGATTGACTTTCCGTTGAACTATTTGAACTAGAATAAGATCGTCGCTTAATCTTATCGGAAAGATTATCAAGTCACTGATTTATTATCGTCAGACAATACAAGAACTATGACCACAATCAACTGATCTAGGCAATGACGTATTCACGAGGGGGGGGGGAGGACAAAACTTCCCGACATTTTTTAGAAAGAATTACTTTCTTATGAAATGTATATTTTTAGTCAATAATAACGGAAAACTAAAATATATATTGCACATATTCTAATTAATTCTATTGTGTTTAGGTATAGAAAATTGTCCGTTATAACGAAATAAACGGCTTACGTTTTAAAACACCTTTGTAATATTGTTTTATGCAATTTATTTGAAAATTAAAGCCCCTCCCTCTAAAATTCAAATTTAAGTACGCCACTGGATCTAGGCGAATATGTAGATAATAAAATGTTGACGTACAATAACGTTCGACATTATATTAGTATATTAGGACTTCACTGCAAACTAATTAAAATGTACGGTTGTATAAAACACGCAAAACGAGATTCAAACCGGAGATTAATACGCTGATTTATAGAAATTATTTAAAAAAAAAATAATCACTCGTGTTCAATCCCATAACATACAGCCAAAGGATTCATACGATCCACAATATGACTTATTAGAATATTTGATTAATTGGAAGGAAAGAAATTCCACTGATTTATCCGTTTCATCGTTTCGCAAAGTAAAAACTAAAGTAACTGATGAGAAATGAAAAAATTCTACTCGTACAATAATCTAGAAAAAAAATATAGGCGGACGAGTTTAGTACTTTGAATTCGAATGGCGATATATCAGACAAGATAAATAATGATAAATTATACAATGCGTAAGCTGTTTGTTTTATAAGTCGAGAGGTGTCTAGACACAAAGGTCATCCTCACACCCTCTCCTCCCCCCGAAAACAATATATACCACTGGACCCAACTAACCTTGTCCAGTCTAATCTTCTTCGACATCTTTTTAAAGCAATTCACGATCATCGCTGCAAAACAAACTCGCCTCAATCGTCCCATTCAGTGTACAATAGTCGGTATAATATACATATATTATATATATATATAATATATGATTATTGTATGATCACACGTATGGTTATTGTGAAATGTCACGATACTGTAATGAGTTATTTTTACGTAGATAATACAAAACCATCTCTGATAGAGAAAAAAATAATAATAAAAAAAAAAAAAACGAGAAAAAGTTTTTCGAACTTGACTCGTAGGATTTAGGAATTCTCGAAGAAATTTTCGGTTTTAAACATTCCCGGCGAGCGCCTGATTCGCGTTTGCGTGTTTCGTTAAAATCGGTTAAATGTAGCCACGGAGAACGGAGTTGTTTGGCAAAAAGCCACTGTATACATTAAAATTATGTGCAGCATTCCGCGTGATCGATAGTTTGAATTTCCGACGAGGAAGCCTTGTCGGAGGGACGTGTGCGCCGTGTGTTTAGAAATAATGAAAAAAAAAAAAACACCGCGGAGAATAGCGTTCAATCCGAGAGAAGAATAAGTTACCGCGGATAACGCTCGGGATGGCGACATTGCAGCATCTGCGGCCCATTCGTGTGTCGTTGAAAGCGTTCGCGCGTATTAAGTTTTAAAGTAAGGTAAAAAATAAAAGTAATTTTCGACTTGTTTTTTCGTCTCGCGCGATTTAAACGTCGGTTGCAGACCAGTCCAACTGTAGCAGAACAATCAAAGTACAAAATTTGTTTCAAAATTATAATATATTGTTTACAGTGAGTGAGTAAGACCGTTCAACTCGAACGCGATTTACGTTAGAATTTTCATTCGCCACGCACCCTATGGAATTGTCTCGTACGCAATATCGTTTTGAAAATCCTACGTACTTTCCTCGGAGTATTTATTCAGAGTCGGTTCGGAATGGTTACAATGACTTCGCGCAATCATTTATTATGACGTGTGTAACGCAATCGTTTAAAGAACGTCGTTTCCGAAAAAGATGATTTGTGTACATTTTTATTATGTTTTTAATTCGAATAAAACATTAAAACGTTAAAAACGGCATTCGTGCATTCTACGTAGGTAGAACAACGTACCGTGCATTTGTAGTCATTTAATGGAAAAATTAATATATTATTATATTTGTTATTTATAATTAAATTATTATTACGTATAGTACACTATACGTAATGTAGATGTATAGTCTTAAAGTAAAAATTAAAAGTAGAATTTTTATTATAATATTATAAAGAGAGAAAAATTAAGTTAAAATCTGCACACGTACGGATAATTTTTTTAATATTATTCAATTTAAGATAAGAAAAAAAATGTTTACATACATTTATGTTTATAGTAAGTAAATCATCGTTATTTTATTGATTTATTTAAAGTGGGGGAAAAAAATATATATACAATTGTCATATTTTATACGAAACATATAAATATTCATTGTACATATAATTTGATTTCCAATTTACATAAATAAATATTACTATATAGGTATATTATTAAAATTGTCGTTGAAAGCAGCTTATTTTTTTTTTTTTTTTTTTGAGATAAAGGACCAATTATATTATTATTGTCAATATAATATATATATATAAATTTCCGTTTTTTTTTTTACAATTTAATTCACTTCTCAAGGTATTTTTCATATACTTTGATGTGGAAAACCATTCTTATTCACAATACATCTCGTATTACAGCTGGAAAACACAATAAATATTTACAAGCAATTGTTAGAATTCTTTAAACAAATCGCACTTAATAATTAACCCGTAATAACGAATTTTTTTTTTTTTTACACTTAATTTGACATAATAATATTATTCATAACCTTTCTTGTTATTTTCAGTTTCGGGACAAATACAAACGGATCATTGCAGTTTATTAATATAATTATCTCTATAAACAAAATGTAGTATAAATATGTACATCATTGAAAACTAGTTTCCCGAGACTGTTGTCGAAACGAACGAAATATTTGTTAAAAGTTACATATTGGATTTATTCGATTCGCATTAAAAAATATTTGGTACACTACTCATAGTTTTTAACTTTTTATAGAAACACGTTTTAATATTTTTTACGCTATATACATATATAATTTTTTTTTTCAATATCTTATTTGAAATCACGAGAAATCGCAAAATCGAATTGCATTGATGACTGGAGTGTAATAAATCATTTTTAACGTTACATTATGTCGTTAGTTTATAATATTATATACATAATTGCTTTATTATACGAAATACATTCGATTCGAAACGATTTAAATATTCATTAAAAGAATAATAATAAAAACAATTTGAAAATGTTTTCAAACATTTAAAACAGTCTCTCATCGCAGTCATCGTATTATAATTAGTTGTATAAAATATTTTAAATAACCAGTTTTTTTTTTTTTTTTTTTTATAAAATCACAGATGTTCGTGGTGCCATTTGCTGTGGTGTACAAATAAATTACGAAATGTGAGTATAACTTTTTTTCAATCTCCTAATGAGTTATGCGTTTCATGATGATAAACTTAAGAAGACGCTATATATACACTTGTTTTTTTAAAGCGTTCTGAATACGCCTTTCTTTATGAAATGTTAAGAAAAATAAAAATTCAACAATTTAAGGGGGTTAACATTTTAACCTATTTATTTTTTTGGTTAAAACGGTATACAACATTTCAACCATTTGTGGTCACATAATATACCTATCTACATAGTTTTCTATTTCGCGATCCGTTTCAACGCAACATAGCAAATTAATCACGTTTATTATTTAAAATTTTTTTTTTTCGTTTTAGATATAAACTACTCAATGGGTATGGGGAAATATATAACAAAAAAAAAAAACCATTAGGCAAAATTGGTGTGAAGAGTCGATGAAATACGCAATCATTGGTGACATGAATAATGTCACTCGTATGAAAATGGTGTTTTTGTTTGTGATTTCTGTTAAAATTTGATTCGCGTATTATCATTAAGGCTACTGGAAAAATTACCCGTGTAAATAAGAAACTGACCACCAGTGATCACATTGTATTAATGTAATATGTTAAAAATAAAAGGATAAATTTTTTTATATGTTTTACTCACTAAAATTTATGAATAATAATAATTAATAAAGAAGAGAATCGTGTTATTTTTTGATCATTATTAATCGTTTCGTATCACCCGACCGTCTACCCTGTTTTACACAATATAAAGGCAGACGAAACACGCTATTTTAATAAAAATTAAAGAACAAAAAAAAAACAGATTTTTTTTTTAGTTCAATAATTTAAAGTGTAAAAAACAAATTTCCCTTAGAGTCTCCATTTCGCCCTGTTATTATAAAAATATTGTGTTGAATTCGACTGCGGATATTGTAAGTACATTGTGTTTTCCGCGCGAAAATACAAAAAAAAACCGATCCAAGGATTCAACGGGATCAAAAATAAAAAAAATATCGAAAAATCTAGAAAATATTTATAAGGACCGGTGGGCAGAACGGCGTATAATCCCGACGGCTGCTGCTGCTGCTGGTTTATAATATTGCACAATTCGTGTATTTCACACCTCGAGGGGTCGTCGAAACCCCTTCTTTTTTTCATCCCCTCCCGCGAACGAATGAAAAATACGCGGGTGTATCGATAATCAGCTTAGGCTGCTGTTTTCCCTCCGTCCTCCGACACTAATTTCAGGATTTCGTGTCTGGATTTTATTCCATCAAGGGGTCGGCTCGACGAAATTACACGTATGACGTATTGGAGGGGAACAGCGCGTGTATAGAGAGTACATTATAATATCGAGCCGAGTTTAAATTACGTACGCCGTCGCGGTATTATCATAAAAAAAAAATAGAAAAGGGCTCGCGAAAATTCGGCGTTTACTGCCCGCGAGAACTGACGCGAGATCATAAAACCCGATCGAATCGAATGAGGTCCTACGCGGAAAAATGGATCCGTTTGCCCGGCAACAGATGCTCGCCACCGAATCTCGCCGTATTCACCAATACGTTTCCCGTATCGGTTGTTAAATTTTATTTTGAAAACTTCAAAGCACATACGCGCATGGCTACCACTAATCATCGCTTGAAAAGCGAACACCACACATCACCAAATTTCGGTCAGTTGAATCGACGCAGTGTTCGCACGGAAATAGGTGGGACGGGTGGTGTTGTCTTAAGGTTTTAGAATTAGATGTTATGCCAGTGTTAACGTTCAATCGATTAGTCGACAATTTTTATCGTAAACGCGAAAGAAACCAATGGATTGGGCGCGAAATTTCGAGTAACACAGTGTTGCTAACTGAACCTGACCGAAATTTGAGTTACGCGGTGTTGCTTCTTTAGCCACGGAATATCGTGTCTGCATCATCGTAATGTATAATCTTATCGCTAATCACTACAAGTACCAGACGATATTGTGGCGAAAGCAGACCCGAATAGAAACTAATCTACGGATTTAATGTCTATAATTCTTCAATTTTCATCAATTAAATTGAAACGGCGATTGCCGGATTTCTCTTGTTGGAAAATTGATCGTGTCCCCGTGTTTATACACAATCGTCGAAGGAAAAATGAACAATATCAAGTCGAACGAAGAGCTGCTGAAGCATATTTAGTTCGCGGAAAAGCGGGGATTCTTCTCTCGGAGAATTCGTTGAACGAGAAAAACGTAACGGTGCAATAATTATACAAGGCACAGAGAAAATCGTTCGATCTTAACATTTTTAAGAGGAATCGCTCATAACATTAAATTATAAATAATCTAATGCGACGATATTTAATATTTAATGACTATTAATCGAAAAAAATATTCATAATAAAATATGATACCGTCTGGTTAACGTATAGTCAGGAAAGTGTATCTCGATTTACCCCGAAGTCACATGGAAATTCAGCATTCGGTCTAACGTTTTTCTGCCGAATCGAAAAACCGTAAATGCAATCAATGGAAAAATAATAACAGCGGTTTTTATAATGGCATTTGAGTCCGGACGGAATGAAAACTGAATAAAAATATCGTTTTCTTTCTTCTCATACTAAAAAAAAAAAAAAAATATTGAGAGTACAAAAATACAAATAAATAGTGACTAAAATTTATCGAGCAATGGGTGCAGTGATCATACGGGACGATTGGACAGAGATTTTTTATTTTTTGGTTCCATGCGTTAGTGTCTTCAACGTCATCGTGTTCATATAATATAATAATTAATTGTACAAACACATGCGATAATAACTATGTTTTATATTAATTCATTATATTATTATTAAATATGATAATGTAAAAAATAAACTCGTATTGTTTACATTTGTTGTAAAAATTTCTTTCTTTACAGTTTATTTGAAATATATAATTTTTATTTATTTCTACATAACACGAGAGCATCAATTACTTTTCTATACAGGAATAATAATTTGAAATATTTTCTGGGTGGATTTTTGCATTTACATTGTGAACAAATGCACTTGTCTCTTCATGTGTTGCAGAATTTAATTTCCCCGTGCAAATCTTCCATTCATATGTTTGAGGATTATAATATTGAATCAAATTACTTTTGTAACCACCTATAACATACACTAATCCATTTATTTCAATTGCATCTGCAAAATAAATGAAAACTTTATATTGAATTGATTTTAAAACAGATATAAGTTGTTATAGAAATTTGATAAATTAAATATAAAATAGAGAAACACCTAATGGTTTTAGAATTTGTACAAATAGATATTTGTAATAATTCATAAATATATATATATTATATATATATATATATATATATATCTATATATATATATAAAAGTATTTAGCATTATTCCATATGAAGAATAATAATGAACCATCTCCAATGTAGTTAAATTACGTTATAATTATATTTTTTGTCTTATTGAACTCAATTTTTAGTTCAGATTAGTTTATCAAATTATTTATATTTATAGATTATTTTATAACAGAAAATTATTTAAAAAATATATTTAATTTACTAATAGTGAATATATGAGTATGTAATTTACAATAATGTTTACCACTATATAAAAGTGGACTATAATAGTCTCTAATATCAATCCAAGTATCATTTTCAGAATTATACATTTCGATATATAATAGGAAATTTCTTGAAAATATATACAATTTATTATTAACTGTACATAATGAAAACTCATGATTTTTTAGCATTATCAGTTGACATATTGAATGGCGGGTATCAGTCTTTGGATCATAAGAAAAGCACTCATCTTGAGAAATCTAAAAGAAATATAATATCGTATTTAGATATAATATTAACAAATATTTAACTGTTTTACAAATTATTATAGATCGTTAACATTAACTTACACCATATATTAGATCAGAAACAACTGCAAGTCTTAAGAATTTCATGCTTTTACCTATTTTAAAATTAACGATATGCCACGATTCTTTTATAAGATCATAGTATTCAACACCTGTCATTGACATCTGAAAAAAAAGTTATATTTAAACAGTGATTTCTTATTTTATTTTATTTATGAAATAAAAGTCAAGACATAGATGAAGCACAAACAAGAGAGGAGCTTAAGAGAAATTTGATGTTAGATATCATTACATTAAATCCTATTCCTTTGTTAACATTAATTTTATTAGGGTTAATTTTTAAAAAATGTTATTATTATTATAAAAAATAATTAATATAACAAATATAAATGACATGCGAATATAATATTTATTTTAATATATATATATATATATATATATATAGGATACATACTACATAGATACAATTACAAAATTGAACTATATCTATAATTTCAGTGAAATGATAAAAATTACATTGACTGGTATACACCCATTTTTTTAAATCTCCATTGTAAATTGCAGCATAAAATTCATCCGTGTTCAGTCTAAATAGGAATTATACAAGCTATATGAGAACAATTATAAAATTAATTTCCATTTAATAGTTTAAATCACTTATAAATATACACTATTATTTTTTAACACATTAATATATAAAAATATCACGTCTATATGTACAATATCAAAATAAATAATCTAAATATCTACGATTATTTTCAAATTATAGTTGTTTGATGACATTTTGTGGTTAATTGTATACAATGGTTAGTTGAAAGCATATAAATCATTTTTTATTCTATTTAATTTATTTTCAACCTATTAAAAAGTCAATATTAATTATTTAAATGATTAATTACTTTTTTTTCAAACTGAAAATTCTACCATCGTTAAGTATGATACTTGTAATAGAATTCCATTTTAAGGTAGATGAATGCACTTCATCATTTATAATATTGTACCACTCTAATGTAAAATTGCCTGAATCTTTTAACAATATTAATACCTAAAAAATAACATGTAATATTTTAACTGTAACAATGTAGAATTGGACACTTTTCGTCCCCCCCATGCTACAAATCTGACATCAGCTTAAAAGAAAAAAAATGTACAAAATATATTATTAAACTGTAGTAGTTATTTCTGAACATTTTATTATGTTAATTTTAATGACATGCAAATAATTTTATTCAGTTATTGTGAACTTTGATGGCACAGACACTATGTTATTATTCACTATTTATAGTTTATACACTTAATAATGTATACTTAAATTTAATAAATGAATTATAAAAATTACTTGTCCTGTATTTCGTTTTATTTCATTATAAGTAAATGGTAATTCATTGTTGGCCTGTATGTCATTAAGAGAAGAAGAAACTAATGATATTTTTCCAGAATAATTATTACGTAACTTATGCTCTTTTTTTATACTATCCAATAAACTCATACCTACAAATAAAAATACCACATAAAAAAACACTATTTAATAATTTAGTGTCTTTTATTAAAATTATTAATAATTACGTAGAATTTAATAATTTATATGAAAACAAATGGATTTGATTATATATGGAATAGAAAGTACACATAAAAAAAAATTCATTTTTTTAAACTCCAGTGACTAATCAAATATATTAATATGAAATTTCATGTTTATATATTTGAAATTAATCGGTTATTTAATCGATAAGTTTCATATCCAAAACTAATGTTATACAACGTAAACACTAGATGTGTTTCTATTACTTACATTTTGGATTAGAAATGATAAGTTTTTCTACTTCAATTGTCTCAACTAGATATTTTATCGGAATCAATAGAAGGCGAACCTCTTGCAATAATTCTGGCAAAAATTTAGAACGTTTACTAACATCATGATTTATCCATAACATTACAACTTCATAAACCTATAAAGAATAAAAATTCATTTAATTGTATAATTGATCAACACATTAATCATATGTATTTTTTTATGCTTAATATATATATATATATACATATATAACAAAGTTGTATATATATATTGTATAATAAAATACTATACCTTCATTTGAATTGCATTACTGAAAAAGTGAACACGTCTATACAACACATAGCATATATTATAAGGTTTATACAAAAGTCAAAAAATTGGAATAGTTAAATTATTTTAGTTTAAATCATTAACTTCAATAATTGCCTGATTATAAATTTGTACAAAAATCTTTTAAAGATAATGAAAAATAATTATAATAATATAATAAAAATAATTATAATAATTTTAAATTATTATAATGATGATAATTTTTATTATCTACTAAAATACTACATTATTCTATATTAACGACAGATTAGATATTTGAAATTAAATTTATGATTAAGTTCATCATTTAAAAAAAACTGTATTAAGTTTATGTTTTGGGGGTATATACAAATGAATGTATAGCAAATTTGATTCACTAAATTTAAAAAAATATTGTTGAAACAGAACTTTTAGTGCATAAATAACAAAACGATCAAATTCTACAAACAATGCAAGACATTATTGAAAATATTAAGTATATTTATATGAATCTTAAAAGTTTTTAAATACTTGTGTTTCTTCTGCATACAAAAAATTGGTTTTAATTAGTTCCATAATATTGTCAAAATTGAGATACCTGATTGATTTTGAATTATAATGACACCTAAAACATAATAATTCTTTTAGAACTAATTAGTAATTTCATTAAAAATTAAATCATATTTATTAGTTAAATATAAATACTGTATTGAATGAAATATTGGTTTTAAATGTTAGCAAGTACGTATGATATAATGTGAAAAGAATTCAACACACGGGGTAATTCTAAATTTTATATTTGTAATGGAAACTTGGTCATTGGTGTCAAAAAAAAAAAACCAATTTTATGGAAATAACAGTTTGAATTGCATATAAAAAGATCAGTTAAAATATGTACAACAGTGAATCTGATATACCGTTAATTTTTTGGAAGATATAAATCATTTATAAAAATCAATAACTAATTGATTAATTGATTTTATTCTGGGAGAAATAAGGAAATATTATAATAATAAATATAATAGCAATTATTTTCAAGTAATACATCACCAGATGATTGGAGTAATGTAAATATACTTACCAACCTCCCATCGTATTGTAAACTAAGAGTGGTTCATTTTTAAATGTATTTAATTCCTAAAATGTAATATTATATTGACTTAATAACTTATATGGATCAAAATGTCTATTACATTATACATTTTATATAATGTTTTAGTAAAAAAATAACAATAATAATAAATAATATAATATGACACGGTGTTCCCTAAAATAATTCAAATCAATTAAAGGAGAAAATCATACCTGAGTGATGGTTGTCAATGGGTTTTCTTTTCGCATTTCATTAAATTTTACACCTATGGTGTCACATACATAATTCAAAACTACATAAATAATAAGACAATAATTAATGTTAAAGAGGGAAAGAAGTTTTATTCTATTGATTTTATAATACATTTATTATTAGATTTTATGATTTCATCCTTTTGAACATTAGTGATCAAGTAATCGAGCGACAACAAATTAAATGGAATATAATCCATTAATTCCGGCAAATAACTTGAACGTCTTTCTAAATCGTGTTTCAGCCACCGCATAGTAGATTCATAAACCTTGTATAAGTATAGTGTTTATTATTTTTGTAGAAGAATATATTTATGTTTTGTATATAAATAAGAAATGAACTTAATTAAACGTAATTAATATGATTAATACATTTCAAAAATTTACCTTTTCTTCATTAACATACAAGTCATCGCTTCGAAGAATTTCCGTCATTAATTCAAATGAGAAAGATAAAAATGAGCTTGTTTCAATAACATCACTAAACCATAAATGGAGAAAATAGGAATTATCGATAATTAAAATTCAACAAAGGCCCATATAAACTAAAACTTGTCGAATGAAATTAAAAAATCAAGACGGTCAATTAATATATGTCACATAGATAATTTTAAATACATTTCTATAATAATTAATTTTGAATATTATTAGAACGGTATAAATTTAACAGATATAATATTGAATGTTTATGGACAAAGTTGATTAGGTAAGTCAAGGTTGATGAGATAAGTCAATGCTTGGAAACTGGACAATTAAATAAATGCGAGATTATGCAGACTTTAAATATAAAATCATTTGAGATATAAAACACACTTACGTAAAGTTCTGTAGTACAAATGACAAAAACACATCATTCATATCAATTGCCCTGTTTCTAAATGTCATAAAATTGTGAATATCAATTGTGTCTTTTATGAACTCCAAACATTTCTCTTTCAGGTCATTTATTTGTAAAAAACTTGAAGCTATGAATAATTCCTAAAAATAAAAATGGAATTATAAACATATTACATAACGGCTAACCGTTATATATCAACTAAACTACGAATAAATTATAATTTTCTAACGCGAACAAACTGAAATAGTTTGGAAATATCTATGCAAAATATGTACAATTTTAAAATAGATTTAAAACATTTTGTATCAATTATATTACTTACCTTTACATTCAAATCATCAATTCTTATCTGTTATGTATACATAAAATCAATAATAAGTTCTAACGAAGTGGATGTAATTTCCACGTTTGTAAGGGACAATAATTTCGTATCTTTGAATTTTTCAGTGAACATTTCGTATAAATAATAACTGTGCGAAGCCAATATAATTTTGTGAGCCGATATTTTTTTGTCTCCGACTGAAAATTCTATATCGCACAATTGTTTATTACTGTATAAAAAAAAAAAGTATTTATAATATTTTACGACAACGCAGAACACTAGAAATTAATCTAAGAAATGATTATCTATATCACAACGAGTTTACATTTAATTACGCATTTTATGGTTTATCTTTAAAGACATCATTAATAGATTTCACAATTAAACCAATAGATTTATATTTGATTGCGTATAACGTTTAAGACTTACTTTCGCATCGTATTTAATGAGTTGTACGATAGTGGAAAACGGTTTGTTGAACAAAAATCCATCCCCGTCATCATTCGGTCGGACTAGGTCGTACTAAAACCAATAGTCCAAACAAATTAATTCTAGTGTAAAAAATATCGTAAATATTTTTTCGCCAAGCGTATATATTTTAAATAATATTTACGAAACACTGTCCGAAGATGTATATCAATACAATTTTGAGAGTATCAATTTTTGTCTAATTGTAATGTTCAGTGTAGGCGAATACATTTTTAAATTGTAATTTATATTATATTTTATAAAATGATTAACGGACACGTGCAGAAGACACCTGACGAGTTAATCATAAAGGAATAATATTACGAGGCACGTCCACTGACACAGTGACAATACAATTATTTTAATTGAAAATGTAAAATTTCGCGTACTTACTTGTAACCTATTATTGGGGAAAACAATAATGTTTTAAAACGCAATAAATAATACACTTTGTGATCAATGCGAAACGGAATATTTCCATTTTTGTATAATATACAATATAAGGTAGGTACCTACCAAGTCGGGAATGAATAAATGATTATCTTCTTTGTGTTTGTTCCAATACCTAGCAGTCACTCATACGATTTTCGAAACGTGTCTTTCACAGCTTTAGAAAAAAAAAACTATTTAAATATACGCTTTAATAGGGTATAGAAATTATAAAATCATTAAAAACAGTACCTATACAGAATAATTAAATATTATTAGGTAAATTACAATTAAATTAGATTTGATATTATAATTAATGCGTAGAAAATTATTAAACGGAATAGGTTAAAATTATTTCGGACACGTTTTGGATAAAATAATAAAATATATTATTGTAAAATAAAACGCACAAACGCACGACGAGAACAATGTCCACGGACTATTACCACTACCCAATAGTACGCGTATTACTGCGTCATCATATTATGACTGATACCCATGTTTGGAATGTGTCATATCAGCACCCTATTCATCCTCTCTCTTTATACATGTTATACTTATGTTGGACAAGTGATCAGTACACGATTTAAAGAATAATAAATCGTTTATAATATTTAACTTGACCCATCAATGCGCAGCACTGCTTCTGGACAATTTAATAAAATGTTAGTATGATATAAAACATTTCGTTTATAATGTTTATTGGAAATTTTTTTTATAATTTTCCTTATAGTATTATAAAGTGAAAATGGAAAATTTCGTATTCTATAATGTAAGTATAAAATAATCATGGAAAATATGTGAAAATTAAACACGGATAACGCGTATATTCATTAGATATCTAATGCAGCCGCAACGGTAACGTGCCGTAGTGTATTCCGTACGAAGTTTGTACTACAAACCAACTTGTAATAATCAAAGAAAAGAGAAGAAATAAGGGAATTATATACATATATAAAGGTTTAATTATGTGAATTAATGCGTGTAATAATATCACAGGTTAGTTAT
This sequence comes from Chaetogeoica ovagalla, assembly GCA_032441825.1. NCBI lineage: Eukaryota > Metazoa > Arthropoda > Insecta > Hemiptera > Aphididae > Chaetogeoica > Chaetogeoica ovagalla. The sequence goes on along the minus strand of CM063748.1, from coordinate 3,942,292 downwards.
TGTCTGTACTCCTTTCCTGCGGTGAGTGCTCGTGGTCGTGTGATCCAGAATTGTCAGGAGAAATATAAAATAAATTAATCACGTGAAATATAACAAAAAAGGACACTTACCTTACCGTGTTCACACTCAACGTATGCCCTCAGTGAAATGGTGTGACGAAAAGAGAAAATTATCGAAATAATTTTAATTATCGAAAAATATAAATGAAAGTAAAAGTTTAGTACGCTGCCGTCAACTCGACGTGAAATCAGCGACAAAAATAAGACAACTGAACGCTGAACTAGGTACGTGAAGGACGACGAAAAAAAAACTTCTCCTCGCGGAATACCGATCTCTTGAGTTTGTTGGTGTTGTCAGGAGTGCGCGCGTACATTGCCGGGCGTTACGATGAGACGCTCGTTTGAGTTTTTCGGGTTACAAAGAACATTTTTTTTTCCTATGTATATCCATATAATTGTAATCGTTTTCTCGATAATATTTTTCTAATCCGGCCGTTTATGATACGTCTTGTGAATGCGTTCGTCTCCCGCGACATTTGTGTATTTTAATTATTTGTGTACGATTAGTTTGTATAGTAATATTTTCTTTCACAGCTGTATAATCTTCAAATGTGGAATTTAATGTTCTCGGATAGGTAATTGTGTTTGAGATTTGTAAACATCATTTATGTTATTATTATTTTTCGATTAAATGTTGTTGTAATAAGAATTCGAAATAATTTCAATAAACGATATTATATTTTAGGCCAATGAGAAGTTATAAAATATTTTGTGTTCGCGATTTTATTGATTATGTATGATTTTTAGGATTTATGATTCGCTCGAGTGTTTTCACAGGTTTTCTTTTCTATTTATATATGAGAATATGATCGGTGTTCTGTGACGAGTACGCGTTTTTCCGTGTCTATTCGAATATAATATAATACCATACCTTTGTATAATGTGAATAATTTTTAAAACCAACAATTTTTGTTTGTATTAGAGAAATTCATAAAAAAATTGTGCGTAACATTACAAACCCAGACATTCTAAACGTGATTTTTCACGGAAATGCGGAGGCTGTGAATGTTATTAATCTATCGTTTTCTACGCGAAAACATCAAAAACTTATAAACTTCGTTTATGTTGTAAAAAAAAAAAAAAAATCAACGATATAAATATTATTACTGGATCCATGTGTAAAAAATATCTAAAAAACAAAAAAAGTATATTGACAATTATTATTTCTCGGTTTGTAGCCTAGTTTACGATAAAAAAAAAACCTCCCATCATTATACGAATGTAATTAACAGCAAAAAAAACGTAAAATCTGTTTGTGAGTAATACGCAGCTGCGAGTTGCGCGCGTATATTATTATTATTATTATTATTATACCTATTATTTGATTTCGTATAAAAATTATTATTGAATTCGTCGCGAATAATATTACATTACATTAAATAATATTATTTACGCGTGTATAGTGTAATTGTGGAAAATATGTGTACGTTGCTTATTATACTTACAATATTGCTAGAAACGGATTAAACGGTCGGTACACACATTATTGTCGCATAAATATTGCTTTACTGCAAAATCCGTGTTTGAACTAATGCTATACGCGCGCGTATATTATTTGTGTTTAGAATCCGTTTCTGTTCAAGTTGAATCGTATTTGCTCTTACGATTAAATTTCGTCGTCGAGTAAACACCGACGACAAGTATTATTCCGAACGGAATTAAATGCCATCCGCGCAAATGTCATGTGTGCGCGCAAAATATCTGATGTTTTACAATAAATCGGCGAGGACCTGACCAACAGGTTCTCTATTGTTTATGCTTGCGACTCGTGTCAAAACATATAGATATATTTGCTATTGTTTTCTAAAACGCTTACGTTAACAATCGCGTATAGACAACAGTAATATTATGTTGAAATCGAAAAGAAAAGAGGATATAGAGAATGTCGAAAATTATCGTATTTGGGTAAAATATATTTTACATGAAAGTATTTAGAATAAATATTTTTAAATATATTTTGATATACATGGTATTTTGGATATTACATCATCGGCTTCTAAGGGATAGGCCTTGCGATTGTTGTAACCAAACTGCTCTATTGTTTGCAACCTGTTCTTCTTGGTAGAAGGGACAGCTCATGCGGTCTTCTAATTCATCGAAGAAACGAGTTCGCGGTCTTCGGCTAAGTCTCCTAGCCATAATTCTATCTTCGATGATATTGTTCAGAAAGTGATTATATGTACCAATTAGTTTGGTCTTTCTCTTCATTATATATTTCGAGGGATTCTTATTTTCATTTATTTCTCAATACTATAAAAATTATTCCCAAAATACTTTGAAAAAAAAAATCATTTTCTGTTATAAAAAATAGTTAACGGGATAGTAAAATATTGTTACGCTTTTATCTAATTAGGTTAATTACAATTATTAAATTTGATGAGACGTCATAGTTTTTGCGTAGACAATTATAACGAAAATTGTATATGATGTAAACACTTTTAAAAATGTACTCTCAAATTATAAACGTACAAAGTAATTTTTAAATCGTATTTTAGTGAGTGGAGAAGTAGGTAACACACGTTTGGATACAATTTACGTATATTTATATAAATACAGTGTAAATTATTCGCTTTGTTTTACAAAATATTATCATATACGCAAAGTTAAGCCTTTGTGTTTGAAATCACTTCCAATTAGTATGATATTATGTTGAAGGGGTTTTCTTCAAACAGTTCAAATACTACTTTATTATTACTATACTATACGCACAATATCATTGATCAATAACACTGCGATTTTATATTCTGAGCGAAAAGAAAAACGTAGTATTGATCGTACAATGATGCGTGTGTGTGTGTGTATTTCTGTAATTTTTTTTTAAAAATTGTGTCTTTCGTGTAGAATCAGAGTTAAATGTAGTGCTCCGATAATCTTGATACGGCTTACTTTCCGGTAATGATAATTGTATTTAATCGGTATACTGAATTTGACTTGTTTTTCGATTTGCCTCAAAACTTGGCGAAACTATTAAACAATTGCAATATTGTCGACATATTCGTTTTGGACGTAGTCATTTTTTTTTTTTATTTATTTATAAGCTAAAAATGTAACACGAGGCATCGAGGCGTATAACAATATTTATAATATTCGTTAATTTATAAAATACTTACATCTTCGTCAAGTAACGCGACTCGGCTGTTTTGATACAAATTTTAGAATTTATAAAACGGAATATTATAATAAAAATTCCAATGTTGTGTTATTTTATTAGAAGGTAGTTCAGTGAGAACTACTTTGTGTTATAATGCGTTTTTTACTATAAATATTCTATTGAGTTTTCCCCGTTAAAAGCAAGCAATAACCAATTTTAAATTAATATTTAATAAATATTAACCGAATCAATAGCTATCTGATGTGGAATTTCTCAAGTAAGTTTTTCCGATTTCCCGCAGATTTTCACTAAATTATGTAATAATATTTGCGAAAATATTCATTGTAAACGCATTTTTTAAATTTTTTATTGACCGGAAAACTGAAGTTGTTTGCGATATTGTGAAGACTACGTTCGTCGACAGCAGTGACGTTATAACGTGTGTTAATATTCTATAAAATTTACCAATGCGCAATAATGTATTTAATTGAACTTTTTTAGTCCTGGAAGGGATTTTATTCGATTCCCTCTCACTCCTTGTGTAAATGCGCCACCGCGTGACAATAGTGCGCGAATAAAATATATATTTTTATATTGTTTATTAGCCGGTTGTTTATAAAAATAACTGAAATAATAATAATAATAATAATAATAATAGTATTAATAATAAAACAAAAGAGAGATGCCGACAGTAAGAACGGTGTGGGGGGGAGTAGATGGGGAGAGTTAGAGTGAGCGAGAGGGCGTTGTGTTTTAGAAAATTGAATGGGAATGAGCCCGGCGAAATCCTCGTTAATTTATGGTCGTCCCTCCCGCGGAGCTGAAATGGCCCTGTTCTACATGCATGGAAAAACAACGATATAAAAACGTATACATTTAACTAAAAAAAAAAAAAATAATAATAATAATCATAAAAAAATGTATATAATAACACAACGGAGAGCGCTACGGCTTTTACCGGAAAGTATAGCAATAATTATCATAGTCGCTTTAGGGGGAGTTTTTTTTATGCAAAAATAAATCCGGCATTAATACGCAAAAAAAAAAAAACCACACCAACGAGATTTTTGTAGAAAGACAAAAAAAGAAAAAGAAAAGTCAAACAAATATAAATATACGTCGTACGTGGCCTGCAGTCTGTGCTGTATACACAGGGCCGGCGGTTCAAATAGAAATTTTAGTTATAATAGGCAGTGGCGTAACCGGATCAGAACTGATATTTAACATCGTCGTATATTTTCACTAAAAAAAAAAAAAAGAATAATAATAATAGTATCGATATTTAAGAGATTTATTTATTTAGACAAAAATTACGGTACAGTCGAAAATTTTTTTCTATCGGTCTCTACTGTAATATTATAATATTGTAATTGTATAATAACAAAATAAAATCGTACGCCCTGTAGTGTCGCGAGACTTTACCGACTAATACTACTACTACTACTACTATATTATATATAAATATAAATTAACGTTTGTTATTTTGTATAATTATCATTCTAATTTCATTAAGGGGATTGAAAGCGGCCAAAGTTTCCTATTTCCAACGTATAGTAGTGCGATAAGTAATTTGAAAACGGATTTGAATTCGTCGTGAATTTTACTATAGAACGACTTTCCCACTTTTTTCGTTTTTTTTTTTTTTGTATCCTGAAACCTTTAAAAGTCCATTATTGGCCAACTTTTTTTCTTTTGAAACCGTTCAATTAGTTTTCAAGGATTTATGAGAAAAAATTAAAAATGCGAGAAAATCGATCTCAAGTAGACTTTACGACGAATCCAAATCCGTTTTCAAATTACTTATCGTAGTGGTGCCATCGGGAAGTAGAAAACGTCTTTTTTGTAATGTTTCATGTGTGTAAGAAGAAGAGAGAAAATGCCCGCTTTCAATCCCCTTAACATTTAATACAATATAAAGACGATACGTATTATGTTTTAATGTTAATTTTTTTTTCCAATAATTACTTTTTCCCTATACATATTATAATAAAAAAATGTAAATTAATACGGAATATTATAATATTGTATTTTTGGAGGTGCGAAATATTTTGAGTTTGAACGTCCAGAAAAATAATATCAAGGGGTGGTGCGCACGGTATCTCTGCAGTTACACTACTGCGGACTATAGGTGAAATCAATAACTTATTAACATTACTTTAACACACGTTCAAAAAAAAAAAAAAAATAAAACGAATTTTCGTTTTCTTTAAAATGAATTTTCCTCGGTTTTAGTGTAGCAAAACGCTGTGTGTAAATTCCTTCGGCTTTCCGGTATACGTAATTAGACGGTATAGACAATCCATTGCAGAATCGCAATTTTTTCCATTATTTTTCTCTATGACCGTTTAAAATTTTCCGACAAAGTGTAATAATAATAACACCGATGAGAAGCTTCTCGCGGCCCACAGAATCGCTTAATCGAACTCACAAATTCCTCACGGTGCACAAAACCCGAGCGACTTAGTATTTTTGAAACGGATAAAATAATACGGATTAAACAACAGTTTTGTTCAGTTTCTTTTTTTTGAAACAGAATCGCTTTTTGAAAATTTAACTTTCAACCAACCTTTCGAAATTTCAAAATCCGACTAGCAGATATATATATATATATTATAAGTATATAATACACTGGCGTCAAAACATTTCCCATAACATTATATTATCTCGCGTCCGACAATATATTATTTTGTACAGTCCGTGTGTGTGTGTATGTGCAAAATACATACACTTCGACTATTATTATTATTATCATTATTATTATTATTATTATTATTATTATTATTATATACCGTGGAGCAGTGTCGTTTTCGGGTTTCACGTTAAACGTCTATTTAGTGGCGCGAGTAGTAGGTACTTCATGATTTACGGCGCACAGAACTTTTACTCGTGAGCGCGTCCCGAATATTTCATTCCATTGTCCCTTTTGCACTTTTTTTTTTTTTTATATCATTTCGCGGCGGTATAACGCGCCGCTCGGCTCGTATACATACGACGACGGGTTCGCGTGTCTGCTGGCACGACGACGCGCCTTCGCTTTTTTCACCATCTGTATGGTATACACGAATAATATGCGCATTCGTCAGTTTCCGAGAGAGTCGGGAGATCACCGTTGTGTCATCCGGACGACAGTATGAAAAAAAGTATTTTTGATTCTCGCGCCGATGCATCGGCTTTGTCCGTGTACAAGTCGTATTGGCTCTTATTATATTATATTCTAACCGTTATAAATACGATTTTCTAAAAACAAAAAAAAAATAAATATTCTTTCTTAAACCGGCAATAGACAAACGGTTTTTAGAGATAGATCCCACTAAGAATATATAAAACGTATAATTTTTATTTTTTTGTTCCTATGACACTTTATTTAGTTTAATATATTATAATGTATATACATATCCAGCGATGTTCGTTTAAAATTGTTATCCATCCCACGAGGATTTTTAAAAATCCGTTTTAATTTGTATAGTCGCAGTTACGTTGCTTAATTTTTTTTTTTTTTTTTTTTTTTTTTAGAAAAATATCTTGGAATCATTTTTTTCTCTTTATAAAAACAATTTTGTTTTCGAAATTTTTTACATTTATTAGATCTGATCGATGGACCGGTGTTAGAGCCTTTTGTTAAAAAGAAAAAAAAATACTTTTTTCGCTTATTTTTCAAACGATATGGACCGCTTTGTCCTTTCAAAACTTGTAATAACGACATTGTTTCCATTTCGCTATTTATTTCTATTCACACCGACTACTGTAAAATGTATACAGTGTTTGGTTATCGAATTTCAATATAATTTTATAATACATTTCGATGGTAATTCGATTTAATAGTTACAGTTTTACGAGTTTCTAATCGTATAGCTAAACGAAAACACTGTCTTTTCTGACACGGCTGTTCGTTCGTAAGTGTAATTTGGTGTATTTATAGGTTTAATAGAAAAAACCGACGTTTGTGCACGCGTAAATGAGACGAACGACAAAATATACAATATATTGTATTGTATATATGTGATTTCAATACTCTGCAATTTCTGACGGATCACGCTGCTCTTAAAACGAATTAATACATTTATGTATATATTAAAGAAAATAAATAACGCGTATTGAATTTTATCATTATCGACACAATATATTATAAATATTGATGTGTCGAATTTTCAATTCACGTAAATTATTACGGACAAACAATAATAATTATTGCGTTGATTTCGTTTTATTATTATTATTTTTTTTTTTACTCGTCAAAAATCGCGTCATTTACGCGTTTTCAAAACACGTTTTTTTCTCATATTAATTACTTTTAATATAACGCGTATTATAAATATATTTATTAATACTATCTATGACGTCGTTGCATTAATCGTCGTTTTTTTCTCATAACCACTCGATTATTTGAATTTTATTTATTATTTAAAAAAAAAAAAAACAAACTATTGCTCATCCCATTTTAATACTATTACTACTACAACGATTTATTATTATTACAAACAGACAATATATGTAGTTGAATAATGTAATTCGACGATGAGTTGGCAAACAGATTTCGATATAATACTCGTATTTTATATTATTGGATTTTTGGCATTTCGTTTTATTTCGCACGCATCGAGTTTAGCACTGAAATAAATGTATTTCTATCGTGTTTCCCGATTTTTTTTTTATTAAACGGACTAACGCGTCAAGTGCGTCATTAATAAGCTGAAGGGCTCGGGTTCTATCTGATTAGAGTATTCGCTAAATATTAACGAATATAAGTAAAGATGAGTAAAGTTATGAATTCGTTTTACGCACGAAATGTCTTTATATCGCATATTTTAAGCGTTTTACATTCTCCCTAGCTACTCTCTGCGTTTCGACACTATTCCCACTCCTCATCATTCGGTTGATACGCGGTTATAACGTTTGTAAAACGTTTTGTGTTTTTCATAAATCTCGTAACATTGTGTGAAGGTAAGAAAATATAAAAAGGATTATATGTATTACGTAATGATCGAGAAACGTTATACGAAGGGTTTAGAAAGTTCGGTCGAATGGTGGAGTTGATAGTTATACGAGAGAGAGAGAGAGAGAGAAATCGCTTTTTAGAGTCATTCGCCTGAAACGCGTAAATACATCCTTTTTAGGGGAGACTGGGAGACTTTGACGAAGAGGAATGAAAAGGAGAGAAAAAAAAAAAGGGAAAAGGGAAAAAATCCTCCGAAATTTTTAATTTTTTTTTTTTTTTCCACTTTTTCCTTCTCCGGTTGAATACATTAGCCTTCGCGTCGGCGGATATCCGCGCGCCGCCTTTATGATACGCGCAAGTAAGTACACACGCGGCGTAACGCGGAGTCCGCGGGCCGGCGGCTGCAGGGACGAAGAAATAAAGGCCTCCGCCGCGGCCAATATAAATCGGCGAGCGCCCGCCACCTCTTATTCGTTGCGATTTAAAGTGCCGTAGTTCCTGCAGTTCACTCTTTCCACCGACGCCCTGTCCCTTTATTTTCGCGCTGCGCCCGGTTTGACCTTTTACACGCTCCGTCGGCGGCGCGGTAGTGGTCCCCGCGATTTTTCTCCGTCCCGCGCCCTGCACACGGTAAAATGCCCGTGGTAAGGGATGTTTATTATATTTTATAACGCTGCGCACGCCGGCCCTCGGACCGATCATCGCCTTCTCTTATACGAAATACCGTCAAAACATTTACATTTTGCACGCACAATAATTAGTAGTCTTGTACGGCTCTATCGTCCTATACGCTCCGTCGTTTTGTTTTTGTCTGCCGACGCCTACTCTGATCATTGTCGATATTCGTCCATAAAACTGGAGAAAGCTCTGAATATTTTCCGGATAATTTTCCCAAGGCGGGCCAAAGGGATACCGACACACACACATTAGGGCAGGCACAGACGCAGTGACACAGTACGATCCCCACAGTGTGTGTGTGTGGGGAGGGGAATGGAGTGAGCCATAGTGGCGTTCGTGGTCTGGACTCCTCTCTCCTTAAACCATGGATGATTCTCCGCATATAATAAATATATGGTATCTTTTTAATAATAATAATAATAATAATAAAAAAAAAAATAGATTATTTTTTCACTTAAAATCTGTAATTCTCGTTGAGCCACTGAGTCACGGTGATCACGTGTTTTGGAAACGGGAACAGATCAGTTTGAGATCGTTGTCTCGATAAATTGTTAAAATTGCCATGTCGATTTTCGTCCCGTTAAAATAATCGAAATGTTTTGCATATAATAAAAAAAGTAAACATTATAATATTATTTATAGCATCTCGAAGTACCTCCCATCCCCCGTACCGTTTTCTTCGTTGGACATTATGTATTCGAGTGATTGATATTACAAGTCAGTTTTCGAAACTCGTCATAACTATAGCGTGTGTGTATTTATAATTATGACATAATCGTCGATCCGGTTTAAAGAATTTTTTTACCGACTTTTTATCGCGCGCTAAAACGTTTTTTTTTTTTTAAATTCGTAAATATCGTCAATTTTATTATTAAGAATATTTATTTCATTTGAAATTATGATGTTTAATATTATCATTCTGTAAATGACAACGTCAAAAAAAATTAATCTATTAATGTTACAGTTATGCGATAAATTTCTTTGTAGATATTATATAGTTTATTATTATTTTAGAATTCAAAACATGTAACACCGCCATGTAGACAGTACTCGTATATTTTCAAAATCATACGGAGACATTTAGTTTTGACGACATGTTGATTTTAAATTATATAATATATAATTTCCTTTCCGAGTCATTATCGATTTTTTACTATATATATATATATGTAAAGTTCGATACTGTTAGAAATTATAACGTGTATACTACTACGCGTTTATTGCTGTAGTTCAATTATACCGTCGTAATCAAGACGATTTAAATTTATTTCTAATTGAATATTTATTAATTAAAAATGTTCGTCTGTTGTCTGTGTGCGCGCATCAGACATAACAAAGCGTTTCGTAGGTTTTTTTTTACATCCGCTTTCGTTCGTGTGTCGATCAATATTTAAATTATTGGCATTTCGTCGCGCAGCTGAATATTTTGCAAAACCGAATAAGAGAGAATGTATTAAAATTATTATTATTATTATTATTTTATGAGTAAGATGTGCTACAGTGTGTATTGGCTACGATCGTATAATATTTTAACATGATTTAACTCAAAATCACAACTGTCGAAAACTTACAATACATTACCATTATACAATTTGCGTACTAATTAGACGTTGTATCGTTAATTTATTTATCGTTACTTTCTACATTGGCACCGTATATAAGTGTTTTATTGTTTCAATTTTTTAGAGTGCGCCGAGTCACTCTGGCTCCAGTGCAGTCTGTCTCGTCTATCCACGGAGAAACATTCAATTTGTTTTTTGTTTTTGGTCGAAATCGTTAAAAAAAAAAATCACTGTACAGCCACTGGATTGCACTCGCATTTAATCTTATTTTTTGTTTTTTACATTATTAATATTTATTTGTTTTTTGAATTTATACTATAGATATGAATATATTAGTGCGGGGTATTGTATTTGGATAATATTAACCGATAATGTTTACGAAACTAAAATTCTAAATATTTATACGTCTTACGAATGAAGTTGAACACTACTGCGACTATCATTTTTGTAGATATTATTTTAAGCGAGGAAACTTAATAGGTTAAAAAAAATATCTAATTACATTTATCGTTTCGTGACCAAAAGTAATTTGAAAAACTTTTTATTTATTTTTTTCAATTTTCGGTGGAAATTTTGTTGTTGTTGAGCAACTACTCGAATACGTACTGTTGTTAATTACAGATTCACTAGATGTTTTATTTAAATCACAAACATTTCAATAACTAAATTACACGTACGTATTATGCGCGTGCAAATTGACATTTAAAAGAAATATCGCACGAATATACGTGTCGCATTCATAACGCATTATTACCTGTTTCGTGAAATAGACAACGTTCTCTTCGTCCATTTCACGAAATCGAACCGCGTTTCGTGCATATCGCGTAATTAGAAAAATTCGGATTACGTTTCATGAATTGAACGCAAACCGTACATTGCGGATCTTGTATTATCATATGTCATTGGATATTTACAATATTATATTACTTGTAGAATTATCTCTTGATCCTATAGTAGAAATATTTATCACATAAATATCATATAACACTGCTTCGGCGTGTTGTGTTTTTGCAGTTCCACAGACATTATAGCGAAAAATTGTTATTGCGACGTTTTCTCGGACTTTGTAGACATTTTCTAAATATATTTTCACTCGGTAATTATTGTAAAATTTCGTCCGGTAAATTTTTGTCTTCATTTTGATTTTCACGTCGTTTCCAGAAAAAAAGCTTCAAATAAAATAACGATGTGATCTATAGCCGTACATATAGGCCGGCATATATCCATTATTGTGGATGCGATATTTTTGGAGATGTACAGGTAGTCCGTGCGTGATTTTAATGTATTCGTATATGCGTAATCTGGAAAAAAAATTGAAATTTTCCAAAAATAATTCTCGTGCAGGCCAACACGCAAAACGAACGAAAATGTAAACGAGGGTAAAAAGTAGAAAAAAAATAACAACGTAATCTCGTATCCTTATTCACGATAAGAATAGTCTGAAATAAAAGGAACGGGCTAAAAATATATTGCTTAGAACCGAAGAGGTATTCCGCAGGGATTTCATTTACCGAAATGTTAACCCTCCGGTTCTCCTGTAACCCTGCAGCCTCCGCGTCGTTATACGAACTATCTGATAACAAAAAGGTCCAGTCACTTTTGTAGTTTACGAAAGCAAAAACGTACTTTATCATGATTTGTATTTTAAGGTTGAAACGTATGTTTTAAATACGCATATATATATATATATTTTATTATACTACTATGTATTATAATACACAATAAATTTACAAGACGTTTTTTTTTCTTTTCGTGTAAAGATAAACAATAATAATAAAATGTATATAGTATGTATACTCTGAAAAGAGAAATGAATTATATACTTATTTTTAAACTGTAAATTATAAAAATAAAACAGAAAAGTGATAAAATATTATATTTTTTTTTAAACAATATTTTATGTGCACTATTAGAGTTAAAGCGCGACGGCTTTTTTATTCAGTGATGAAAACGTTTTTATAATTTCCCGGTTATAATTTATCGATGTTTAAAATAAAAACATTATTTTAATATATCGTTTTTAAAAAAACGTATTTATTTTTCTTTGTTGATTTTATCGTCGTCATTTTTTCACAATTAAAAATTTATAGAAAAAATAATATTTTATTTAAAAAAATATATATATATGATCAATAAATTGGATATCCGATTCGTGACATTTACCGCTAAATATAAATCATTTAAATGGTATAAAATGCATTTTAATCTATGCGGCACTTGTAGTTTTGAAATAAAACTTGTTCCGAAATTAAAATACATTAAATGTGTTCAGATGATACAATAATCACAGTAATAATAATAATAATAATAATAATAATAATAATAATAATAATAATAATAATAATAATAATAATAATAATAATAATAATAATAATAATAATAATAATAATAATAATAATAATAATAATAATAATGATAATAATAATATTGATGATAATAATAATAATGATAATTATTATTATTATTATTTTATTGTTGTATGTCATAAGACGATTTAGGGTTATTTTTTTTTTTTAAAAAAAAAAAGTAATATTTTTCAATTATACAAAATATATTATAATTTATTCCGTTTCCGTTTTTTTTCTCCTTTTATAATATCGGTTTTTATTAAAAATATTTTCCGTCCTCATTTTTATTTTTATAGAAAATCAGGTCACGCGTAATTACTTTTGTTACAAAAATTATTATATTTAGAATATTTTTAAAGACAATTTTAATGAACGTTTGTTTTTCTCCGAACACTTATTGTTTAATTTAAATGTAATGTGTTATTATTATCATTATTATTATTATTATTATTATTATAAATACGTTTAACGTTGTCGATATGTTTGTACAGTAAGAGATCAATAAAATCGATGTCTATTCGTATCGTAAAACGCGGAATTTCGAAACGAAAGCGTTTGATAAAAGCGGCTGAGGGAAGGGAGAAGGACTTTGTGTAAATATTTGTTAACAGTACAACATTATGCTAAATGGATAAGTGAGAACGAAGAATTTAATATATGCGCCGTCAAAGGAAATTCTCACAAAAGGTTATATCGAACATATATTATAGAGGAAAATGTCAAGAGAGGAATGGGGAACATTAGTAGAGCATTATATGCATAAGAATTAACCGTATACATTTTATTCACAGTCTCCTCGTGACGCACTAAACACAATGTACTGATTGTACTGCACAAGCACAACGCATATAAGTACGACGTATATTGTGTTAACGAATTTGTTATAATATAATCGTATGGGATAGGAGTTTAGTGTTTTTGTAAACTTCAACATTTTAGTCTGTACTCGTATATATGAGAGAGAGAGAGAGAGAAATCGATAACTAACGGTTCTAAATTAAAAAATCTATTTCTACTTGTTTTCAAGAAATTTACGAAGACAAAAACATTGCGAAAAAGACCGTCGTTTTAGATACCTAATAATAATAATAATAATATATCATAAGACGTGCGAATTCTAAAAGTAATAATTTTCCTTTAAATATTATTTTAACATAGGCGTTATGCGTAATAATTTTATTTCGAATCAAAACGAAGGAAAATATCCGGAGTTTCCGATATTTATTGGAATTTAACAATATAAGTTATACGAACTCTTCGGACAAATCGTAAAACGCGTAAATTTTTTTTTTTTAAACGGGATGATATTAGACTTTTAAATTTAATTAAACGCCCAGTATAGTTATTCAGGTAAAACGTTTACGAAATATTGTACAATTTTACATTTATTCCGTCGTCAAATAGATTTTAGTACTGGATGATATTATAATTTTCTCTCTCTCTCTCTCTCTCTCTCTCTCTCTCTCCGATCTCGTCTAAATGTATGTAATTTCGGTCCGATTTCTGGTACGTACCTATATCGAACAACGCATATCAAAAATCAAAAATAAGTTTTAATACAAATTCGATATCGTTTTTAAATAATAATAATAATAATAATAATAATAATAATAATAATAACGCGTGTTGCGAATGAAACAATATACTCGCGTTTAAACGAAATCGTTTACGTTGAAAACAGATTAGTGTTGAATAAAATACGTTGTACAGCCGCGGAACGGGTGGGGAGGATAAATCGAAAATTAATTATTGAAAAACATCACTCGGCGGCGGTGATCACTGCGGTACGCGTGTAACTGGTGTATAACAATTTTTTTTTCTTTTTGTTTTAAATCAACAAACGTTGCTCGTCGCTAATGTCGTACAACGGCATATTTAAAATAATACGCAGTTCAAGAATATTAATTATTCCGTTTAATTAATCGTTTGGCGTAATAAAATAAAACACGCATTTCCGATATCGTAATCCTGACGTGATTCGCTGTTCTCTCGACGCAGTGTTTTATTGTTGTATGTTTTTTTTTTTTTTTTTTTTATGTCGAAGAAAACAGCAATTTATACGTTCGAATAAATTATTATTATTATTATTAAAAAAGTAGTGAAAATAGAGAGGAATTTATAAAATTAAAAACAAAAATCAAAAATTATAAGTTAATACTCGTATTATTATTATTCTTTTCGAATTCAAAAACAATGATGAATCATTGAATATCATTGCGTTATCCGTACTACACATAACAGTTAATTATGACGAATATTTTTGTGATAAATTTTTCAACAATATTTCGATAATTTTATCGATTAGGTTTTTTTTTTTTTTTTACAATTTTCGGGCTGTTTTTTTCCCTGTATGTACGCCGAGAGAAACCATCGTCGAATAAATCGAAAAATGCGTAAAATCAATAGTACTGCAGACTATACACTATTTCAAAATATAATAAGACGACTCGTGTTTTAGTGCGGTGGTGGTGGTAAATGGTAATAATACGCATTCGGCGGCATATCGATCACGTAGTTGCGCGTTTAAAATGTTTTCAATTTATAGAATCGGACTTTGAATAAATAAGGTACAAATATTTTTAAAAGTAAAATATAATTTTTTTTTTTTTTAGTCGGATCCAAACACATTTCATAGAAAAACCTGCCCATAAGTCGACAATTGTGTAATACTGATTAAATTTTAAAGTTTAAGCACGCATTTGATGATGTTCAAGACGAAGTGAAACGGTTTACAAAAAAATTAACGATTAATATAAACGGTCTCACGACGTGCCACACCGGTCACGCAATATACTATTCGAACCCGATAATAGTATTATAAATACTCGTATGCGAGTAAAGGCAAAATGGCCGTTACTTTTTTTCTTTTCGCGTGAAGTGTCCTCGCCCGTTCTGCTCGTATCTATTTTGTGGTTAAACTGTTCACGAGCGAAGCCGTCCGACAATCGCTGTTATAGTATAATAAAAATTATAATGATTTTATTTATCCAATATTAATCGCGCGAATTACTACTAACTACCATTTGATCATTTTGATTTGGCCGTTTGTTACGAATTATTTTCACTGGACACGTATTATTTCGCCACACCAGTATTACGATTGTTTAAAACATTATTATTGCACCGGATCGGACACGGAAGCGCGCGCGGAGTATACGATTTCAGTCGAATTAGATGATCCGTTATACGAGGACCGAGGACAACAATAATAATTATTCGAAACGATATAACGCGACGGATTTCGCATTAATATTTCGTATATAACGTACAAATTCGAGTGGGGCGAACGGCCGAAAACGTGTCGTTTCGCGCGCGCCCCCGATGAATACTCTCCTCGGACGACCGCTGTGCTCGCGGGTTTCCGGCAGTCCGCGGAAGTCCGCGCATAAACAAAAAAAAAAAGAAAAAAATAGAAAAAAACCGCGCGGGAACAGTTTTCTACATAGATTACATTTTGCGCGGAAACGAGAAAACGATTTTATTATTATTATTATTATTATTAAAATTCAATGCTTTTTTTCGGATGTTTTTTGTTGTTATCCTACGAAAGGTACGTGCGTTGTTGTTATTATTACTACTACTATTTTTTCATCTCCGGGGCGGCGGTTTGTTATTATTATTATTATTATTATTATTGTTATTGTTATTGTTATCCGCATTGAACGTCCGAACACAATGCGCGCGGAGACGTATAAATTAACGGTGAAAATTACGGAAAATTAATCATAATTTCTATGGATGGGTCCCCTGTAAGCCTAACAGTCTGCAATTGTTTGTGTACGATTTAAAATATTATACATGCACGTGGTCGGTCCATAATGCTTAATTCGCGCACCATCACCGAACAGCGGCGCTTCCTTTGGACTCAGAAAAAAAAAAAAAGAACAAAATCGTAAAAAAGCGGAAAAAAATTTTTTTACAACAAAATCCGATCACTGTAAAACCGACGTTATAGTGTTTTAAATATAAATTCGTTTATTATTATTATTATTATTATTATTACCGTCTGTATTTAACAATAAGTCTATTTAATGTATTTTAGTCCCGACAAATAATATATATATATATTACGATTTGTATTTGATTTATATAAGCAGCCTGGAATTAAAAAAAAAAATAAAAAAATGTCAGGGTGGTCAGAATGAGAGAAATGAAGTGATTGAGAGAAGAAAGATTGTGATAATTATCGAACGAGATTTTAAGGGATTGAAAGTAAATATTGAAAGTATACGATCTATTCCGACGCATTTCGTTATATTATAATACGTTAATAACTTTATTGCCAATGGGACAAAATACGATTCTATTGTATTTGTGTTCGCATACGTCATATATTATTTCGTCCGAATCGGCATTTTTGTGTTTTTCTAAACAAATATTTCGGAATTATTAAGTGTTCTTTAGGGCAATATTCTCTTCGTAGTTTCTTCTCCGCTGACCCCTCCCCAAAGTTACTCTTACAATATGCCGATGCGGTAAACAATCACTGACACTCTTAATAAAGTCAATTAATAGAGTAATACGAATGATTGTGTATTGTGTCTATAACCATGTCGAGCTGTGTCTGGGAGGATTTAAAGGAAGTCGTGATGAAATGAACCGCTGAAAACGATAGATCATTAACGACTGTGATCATTCTCGTTTATGCGAGTCGGACACGTTATTTTGAACGGACAAATAGATTATTTATGAGATGGCGCGTGTTGAAATGGTTGTGGTGTCCGCGCGGTCGTTTACCCGCAATCATTTCGTTCTCTCGGAACGCTAATATTTTATCCGCTAATATTTCGAGCACACTGTTCGGAGCTGACTGCAGCTCTCCACTCGTCGCGAACGTCAGCCGTGTAATTATAAGTCCCATTTAATTGTGCGAGTATGACCCGTACGCCGAATCCCGGATTCCGCGGTAGCGGGCCAACGGGACCGGGGGGAGGGGGGGCTCCGGAGGACAACATTCGATTCGTGAGGGACGTCGACAAAATAAACGCGTTACGTTCACTGTTCAACGGCAAGCGTTCCATCGCATATTTTCAAAATTATTTCGACGAAAATCTCAATTTAAATTCGTTTGCCAGTTTCACGAGAAACGGATTATAAAATTGGCATTCACTGTTTTCTCGCGTTCGATTATGTATTGTGCACAGAATAACGCAACGACGGCGCGGTATAGGACTGCCACAACGCCGCCGAGAACTGTCCTCGTGTATTGAATACGAATTGAAAATTATGTGGACCACCGCGCGCAAAAGTTTGACTCGGATCCCCCGCACATTTATGCCGTCGATAACGCGCACCAATCTGACACACACACACACAACGGTTTTCTAATCGTTTCGTCGTGACAAATTCGCCGCTTTTTCGTCCCCGAAACGCGCGCGCGGGACGAATACGCCGCGGACCGTGAAACGAAGTCTCGTGTATATATGTGCGCGCGTATGCGTTATGTTATATTATCAGCCCGCTGTAGCTCTGTCATTTATCATTCGTGTGTACGTATACATATGGCGTTTTCGAGCCGCCGAGAGAAAACGAAAGAATGCGCACAGCGCACATAATAATGTATATAAATATAAACGAGAGGGGTGTGCGGCTGCAGATAATATAATGGAATAAGTAAACGGGCAATTTCGAAAAAGTCCATTATAAAATACCGGAGCGTGCTGCAGATTTCGAAATGCTGGAAAGCGTGCGGGAGGGACGTGGAAATGGGAATGAAATCGAAATTACCGCGGCGTGCAAAAAAAAAAAAAAAAAATTACCGATACAATTATTTATAATAACAATAATAATAACAATAATAATAACAATAATAATAATAATAATAATAATAATAATAATAATAATAATAATAATAATAATAATAATAATAATAATAATAATAATAATAATAATAATAATAATAATAATAATAATAATAATAATAATAACAATAACAATAATAATAATAATGATGTTTTCACGAGCGGGTTGAGAGGAAAATCGAAACGGAATTTTGTTTTTTATTCTGCTTTCTATACCTCTAATTATCGGTGACTGGTATTGGTGGTGGTGGATTCCTTCACTTATCATAACGACTCGTTATTATCGCACGCCGTGTTAAACACGTGGAAATCGAACGAGTTTATTATTCATAGTTTTCTTTCTCAAGTGTTTACGCGAAGCCGTTTGCGGATATTTGATTTTTTTTTTATGCGAAAAGGCAAAAACAAAACGTACATTTCAATATCAATACACGCGCGTGCCAAACGAACTGTAATAATTTTAATTATAAATTAATACGATCTCTGTTCGAATATTAAATAAATGCGAATTTGTAGTAGTAGAAAAAAATCTCAGTAGAAATTGATTGAAATTTCCGTTTTCAGATTCGTATAACGATTTCGTTCGGTTTTTTTTTTTTCACTTTGTGTTCATATATTCTATTTTTGTATTTTTCTATTTCACTTTATGTACGTACCACCTGTAGACGATGATGATTTTCTTCTTTTGGAAACCCGTTTTTAAACAAACAAACCTAATAGGAAAAGTCGCTTATACATTATATTTTTTAGTTTTCTTAATGATCTCTGACTTTTTTTTGATTGTGTGTTCACGATTTTTTATTTATTATATATATATTTTTTTTTACTTGGGTTTTTATTTTCAAACCGATCTTGTTAATTTTAATAATTTCGGCCAAAAATATTGTTCGTTCTTGTTTCATTGACACTGGGTTCTTATTCCGTTATTTTTATGTTGCGTAATTACCAATCGTTTGACCGTCAACATTAGAACTACGCCCAGTAAAATAAAAATGATCGCGTATTTTGGTTTTTTTGGAATAATATTCTCGGATTATCTAGTGTTTTCGGGCCATGACGTATACGCCGACGCAAAAAAAAAAGATTTCGTATTTTTCTGTTTTTAAAACTACACTGTTCTTTTTCGGCAAAATGTCACGTAAAATTTCACCTTATTAACGCGTAAGGTGGTCTGCCGCAGCAACGTCTCAATGATACGATATTTTTTAGATATCCCGCGTGGTAGGTAACATCCTCAGCCAGTTCATTGATATTTTAATTTTACGTTTCTATTTCTTTCGTTTTTACGAACCGTTCATACCGTTTCAACGGCCGGAAAAATCGGCCGCACGTTTAAAATACACGATACACGTCAATCGGACCGATCGGTTGAAATCCCGACAATTTCTTTTCGCTTATTTTATACACACACACACACGCCTATTATTTTGTTTTGTTTTTACAGTACAAATGTTTTCGATTTCGGAAACGTACAAACCGTTTGGCCATCCCCCTCGCTCCGTGTAAAGTATTATGTGACTTGAGCGCGCGTTCTCTTGGTTCGAATTGCCGATTTGCGTATACGATTTTTTTATACGTCGGTTTTTTCATATGTACCGGGCGAACGCGTTTGGAGAACGGCAAAGCGTAATGTTCGCGTAAGAAAAATAAAAATACGACGGCCTTAAAAAGAAATAAAAAAGAAAAGAGGCGAAACGTACACGCGTAGAACGCAGGACGATACGGTGCTGTTGCTGTTGTTGTGTCGTCAAATCCTTTCGATCGTATCAAATTCCGACCGTTTTATATTTATAGAGAGAGAGAGAGAGAGAGAGTGTGAGATTTATCGTTTTCGTTTTAATCAATAAACCTGCAGTGTTCCAATTTAATATTTTACGATTCGTAAAAAAAATATATATATACCGGTAGAGCGAATAGGGAAGGAAGATAGATCGGCCGGGGAAAAAATGACGACTCCATTGGCCTTTCTCCGTTTTCGCACTTTTTAATGAAGAACAAAAAAATCTGACAGGAGTAGAGAAAAGGGGGGAAAAATGGACGAGACGCGCGCGAATTCCATCGATTGGTTTGAAAATAACGAACGATTTAATTACGTTAATTAGAAATGTTGTCATATTATATTATACGCACAAACGAAACAAGTACTTGTATAATTTTCTCGCTTTTGCTGCAAAAACAAAAGAATTTAGTTTATTTTTGCAAATACGGCACCGAGTTAAAAAACAGCAGAAAAAAAAGCGGATTCGTGAGTTAAGTCGAAATCGCGTGCATATCTATAGTTTGCGTGTGAATTCGGTGATCTTGTGCGTAAGATGAATTTATAGTGCGGTTCAGACTCGAGTAAAATTACTTATTTAAAAACACTGTGCAAAAAATGAAGATTAAAACTGTACGTTCATTGCGGTTAAAGAGTATCGTTTTTATTTTATTTTACAAATAATAATATTTCGTTATTACAGATAAATTTACGTTTATGCCTATGGATATTTTGAAAATGACATACGAACAGGAAGTGGCGGCCACTGTAATAAATTATGTAAAATCATTATATATATATATATATATATTATATTATATAAATTTATTATTTATATATTATATAAATTATATGTACTCGTATATACAGTACAGGATCTAAATGGGTGACTTGTACTGGTGCGTCAGTCGTAAATACGAGATATTCAAATTTCGAATTTAATGAAAAACGATTTTCACCGCGTTGCAGCTATTTGTTAATATTATTACTATAAATGATATTTTTTCGACAAAAAATATTTAATTTTGACTTTATCGATTCACTGTCGTCGCTCAATTTAACTAATACAGAAGTGTAATCGAATGGAAGTGGAAAACGTTTAAATTAGATAACAACAACAACCGTATAAAACACGTTCGTCTTGTACGTCCATAAAACAGTCGAATTTTTCCACGAAAAATTCAAAATGAATGCTTTCAAACATTTATCGCGAATCGAAGTTCAAAATACGAGTGTATTAAAAATTAAAAAACGGTATTCTTAGAACGGGCACTGATGATACTTAACCGGAATATTAGAACGCACTTCGAAAACATTTGAAATTTTGATAATACAATGTTTTATGCTTGAAAAAAAAAATACGTGCAACGTCAAATCGAATAACGCTCAGCATGATTTTTTTTCTATTAATAATAAAACGGCCTACATGTCTCGGGAAATTAAAATTTTTTCCTAGAAAAGATTACTTTACACGTTCCGTTCTATGCGTGGTTTTTCATAATATTTAATAATATGTTGTATATATAATTATATCGATTTTCGATTTTTTAAAAAAATGACACTTGCTACTGTCATTCCTCATCAACAACAAACATTAGAATCTAAAAATGGACAATTAAATATTGTTATAGCAATTGATATAACTGTACAACAAAGCATTGAAAACACTGTAGATGAATACAATTTCATTTCTGACTTAAGAACATTAATTAACACAGACCCTGTACGACTAATTTCAACAGTAAGCACGAATGTAAGTAAATAGAGTTTAGGTTATTATGTTATATTTAAATTATATATATATATATATATATATACATTTCAGTCATATCTATGTAAAATAAACGAGTAAACGTGTAAACGGATGTAGAACGGGGAAAAATGTATCCTGAAGTTCGTTTCGTTGAGACACAAATAATAGTAAAATAATAATAATAATAATAAAAGCTAATAACTTTCCTAAATAACTTCGACTTTAGCCCCCACTATTAGTAAAGACACACGTCTGGTCTAGTAAAGACGAAAGCCGTTCACACTAGCAATGCAATGCAATGCGGACTGCTCAGTTGTGGCACAGTGCGCAAACGCGAACAACGTTGTGTGTGTGGTAATGTGGCATTTTTAGTAGTAGTCAGTAGGATGAAGGGTCTAAAAATGTCTACGTTAATGGATAAAACAAAAATGTTAATTCTCCCCCCCACGGATGTGACCAAATATCCGCCTATGGTAAATACTTTCACAGGCATATCATTATAATATTACGTTTAAATATAATTTTTGAAATTAAATTATTCGCGCGTTTAAAATCTATTGAAATCATATTCAATTTATAATGCGAGTAATAATAATATTCTTGCGATTCCGCACTACAGAAAGATTCATGCATTTTACACTTACACTTTCATCCGTATGAGGAGCTATAAAAATCGGGAAAGCAATGCGACGGAGGAATAATAATAATAATAACGAATTTATATGTGAGGAATATAATGTAGAGGAACTGAAAATCGAGGAAAATATGTCACGGAAAATTATTCAATTGGAATTGAAAATTCAAGAGAACGCGGGAGAATATTACACTGCACAATAATACGCAGGAATACATTACCATCCCATGTGCGGGAAAACATTGCGCGTTATTATAAAAATATAATCGTAAAATGGTAAATAATAATAATATGTTAAATAATACATTTATATTTAATATTGTCAAGAGGTAAAAGTTTGCGAGTGTGTTTGTGGCGTAAGTAATCACTGGAAACACTGAACCGATTTTGAAAATTCTTTCACCAGTAGAAAGCTACATTATTCCTGAGAGCGACACAGGTTATATTTGATTCCGATAGAAAATGTTTTTTTATTTGTTTTAATGTGAAATAACAATAATCGTTAAAAAATAACCGATAATAGTGTGCCGCGAATGCCGAAATAAAGCGTAGACTGCGGCTTTTTCGTGGTATTTATAAACATAATATGTATTTACGGGAAATAATAATTCACCGAAACATTAACTGATTGTACAAGGCGGATTGTTTGTACATTAATTGCCGCGAACAATCATCTGAAATTGAAAATGTCGATGTACAAATAAAACCAAATAATAATAATATTATATACGTAAAATCATAATATCGTATACAGGTCACACGTAATATTTTCTTACGTCTTACGATTTACATTTTGATTGGTTTTTCCTTTCTTGCAATTCCTACAATTATTATTTTTCCTAAACACATTTTTCCGGTTTCGTGTGTTCTCGCTATATACTGTTCTTGAACAGAAATTTCCCGGGATATGACGATTCCCGGCGAATGTTATTTTCTGGATAATAAATAATAATAATAATAATATTATTATTATTATATTCGTTATGAAATTATTTTGCATTCAAATGTTTATCAATATTGTATTTATTTATTTTTTTAAATTATTATTTGTAAACCAAAAAAAAAAAAAAAATCGTTATAGCATACAATATGGACTTTTTATTATATTATATATATAAAAAAATTTACGTATAATCGTATAATATATATATATATATATTGTTTTTCGTATAACGCACGTACGATATAATTCATAGTAAACTCGATGGAAAACTTGTGTGTGTGCGCGCGTTCAATTTGATTTATCGTCAGTTAAATTGTGTCTGGGTATTGCGTATCCGTTATACCTGCGAGGGCACGGGAAAAGAAGACGAGAAAAAAAAAATATTAGATTCGACGGAACCTCTCTAGAGTGTTTCTCCGTACGTTATTTCTGTAAAACAAAAAGTAGTTTTTACACGAATAACATTTCGGGTATTACGTCTACGTTGTGTATAACCTCACGATATAATCTTACACGGTGAGTAGGTACATATATTATTATAAAACACACTCCCGTCTCAGGACGACAGTAGAAAACCGTAAACGATAAAAACTTAGTGGAAAAACTAATTTTGTCGACTGTCGTTTACGGTCGATAGTTTTGGAATATTATAATTAACGTTTGGATAACGCGCATCGTTTTGTTTTTGTTTTTTTTGAAACGTTTGACGCGATGCTTTCCAAGATACGAAATATGTGTTTTAAGTACACACTTTTGTGACGACGAAGTTTTTTTTTTTTTGGAACATTTCATTCGTTCTTCGACGTATTAGACGTCTAAACATTTTTGAGCATTTTTTTTTTTTTACTCAATGAGACGCGAGAGAAAATAGAAACTTCGTCGAAATTATTGCTACGGTTTTTTAAAAATAACAATTTTCGCCTGCTTACACAACAGCGTTCACATAATATACATATAATTTGTCATTAGACGGCGGTTCGGATATCGCTCTGCAGTCTTACTGGTTAATAATCGTAAAAAAATAAAATAAAAATATTTTACTAATAATAACAACAACAAAAAAAAAAAAAATTGTTAAAACCGAAAAATATCGCGTAAATATACGGAATTTATTTTTAAAAAAAGTTTCAAGACTCGTTTCGAATTTATAACGACGACGGGCTCGCGCGTTCGTTCCGTACGTAATCGTGTCTAGTGCTTCGCTGCAGTGTAGTACTTCTAAAAGTACATCCAATTCAACACGTACTAATATTTGCATGACATATATATTTTTTTTTTGTCTTTTTACACGTCGGTGTCAACACAATGTGTGTGTGTAGTAATTTGTTCGCTATTGTCGTTGTAGTTTTTTTTTTTTTTTTTAATTATTCTCGTCGTACACGATATTATTTATTGTTCAAAAGTTCACCGGAGTAAAAAACACGACGATGATAAAAAAAACGAGAGGACAATATTTATTTTTTTTTTTTAAACCGTACGACTACGATGCGACGTACGCTCGATTCGACGTGTTTTTTTTTTTTTGATTCGGGATAAATGATTATTACAGGAGCGAAAAATATACGAGTACGTTTTTAACATTGTTGAGTAAAAAAAAAAAAAATTTATATGTGCACGTAATTCGAAGTTTGAGTGCGATTACTTTAAAAATAGTATTTTATTCTCGAATAATCAAGTATTTTAAAGCGCCAACGATTTGACGTTTTGTTTCCCCCCGCAAAACAGTTTTCAAAAAACCGTTACGGTTATTATCTAAAAGCGTATATTTCGTCAATTATTATAATTATTATTATTAATATTATAATTATTATTATTGTTATTCGTTAATATATTAGACGGGGCATTAGAATTTTGTTAAAACTTGTGTTTCAACGGCGTTCGAAAACATTTCAAACGGTTTACGATATCGTGTCGCGGAATGTTATGAGAATACTTCGTTATTTTCTTAATATTTCTTTCTTTCGTTATTCCTTTTTTTCCACGGTATATATTTACAATTTTCGTCCTCCGGGACGACGGTCATATAATACGCTCGGAAGCGAACGTTTTCCCTCGACTATCCCTGCGACTCCTCGAGTCGACTCGGGCGGGGGGTCACGCGATTTTAATTTTTCGCGGAACAATAATTTTCAAACGTCTGTGGATTGATACGAATATTCGACGAAAGTCATAATATCGTATTCTAACCGCACCATATGTCGCAGAACATTTTGTGCACACACACACACACATATGTCGAAGAAGAACGTTTTTACTCCGCGTTGTACTCGAACGTTTTTTCGCTGCTCCGCACGGTTTTCACTTGCGTCTCTCTCTCTCTCTCTCCTATGGATTCTCCGCCATAATTCAATCGTTACTATAGCCGTGATTTATGTTTCGTCCTCGTCCCCCGCCAACCGTTCGCCACTACGTGTAAGGATTTATAATAAATACAATTATTTCGTCTGTTCGAAATCGATATTTTTTTATTCGAACACCGATTTTTCACCGCCTGTACGGTTATGTCGTATTGCTCTCTAAATTTACGATTTCGTTTTATCATTATTTTCGACTGTTCCGGGGCAGTGGGTCGAGCGTGCCATTTCGCTCGTACTACATCAGCTGATGATTAATATCTCGTTCGCGTGTACGTACACGTTTTATGAGTAATGGATTCTTTAAAATTTTTTAATTTTAAACGATTAACGACGTAAACGAGTGAGACTTCCCCCATCACCGTTTTAAAATGAAGTCATATTTTGTTGTTGTTCTTTAGCATTTTGCTCGCTACCGTTCGGCAACATAATTATTACTTGTTATCCGTAAATCGTACAATATTTTTCACCGATCACGCTCGACGATATTGCATTGTACAAGTAACCACAAAGTGTACGAAAACAACTTGCGCGCACTTTGTGAACGACGCTCGGGGGTCTCTTTCTTTTTTTCGTGTCCAAATAGAACGCGGCGGCGAATCAACGGATTCGAACGATTTTCACAACGTTTAAACAATTAATTCACCTATATTCAATATAATTATTTGATTACGGATTACTCGTTAACGATTCCTGAATAATAATAATAATAATTTTAATGAACCACCGTAGGAAAGCGTTCTGTTTTTTTTTTTTTTCAAAAACGTACTTTTCAACGGACACCGTGAAAAATCAGTCGTATACAAATACGAATATAATAAATAACGCGAGAGTCAAATATGTGTCGTGACGTTGTTTGTAACAGTTACCCGTATGAGTGACAACCCGGGTTTTTTAGCGGCCAAAGCTCTTGTTCTTCCCCAGATACACACGCACACACGTACTCGTATATAATAAATGCGATTATACGTCGGACCCCGTTATTGGAATAGCGAACCGACGTTTGTAAATAATTGCCGTTTGAAAAGGGCAAAAGAAATTTATTTACTTGTCGTAAAAATAATAATAATACCGAGTTTTTCTTTTCCTCGGTGTATTTATACAAGCAAGACTTGTATTACCAATGCTTTTTTTTTATTTTTGTAGAGTAATGATTTTTTTTTTTTTTAATTTAAGTTTGAAACAACTTTAAAGTACACGGAGTTTTCGCAACATCGTTGATAAAACGTATATAATATAATCTCGAGAGAAGTGTATATCTTATGGGGTTAATTTTATTTTCCTAGCGTATAATTTCGTCGTTCGATGAAGGTTTTTTTTTCTTCTTTACGTTTTCCGCGGCGCTCATCTCAAAGGGTATACAGTGTATAGTAATGAATTTAACCAGATCGCATTATTATTATTATTAAAATAATAATTGTTAAAGGAATATATTTCCGTTACTTTGTTAATTAAGTACCGATGTCGCTCTAGGGATCGATGTCAAGGAAACGTTGGCCGGAGGAAGGAAAATAAAAATGCCGTTCGTATAGTAAGTATACCGTACACACGGGAAGGGAGAAGGAAAGTAAGAGCGTTTGAGGGATTTATACCCCGGGGGATGTTTTCGCGAAAAATTACGTGTCACTATATAATATATATCGTATAAAATATTCAATATAACATTATCTTAAACGTCTATATATTAAACGAAATCGCGTTTTCCTGCATCCGGATACTTATATATACGCGTATATCGTCTCGAATCTTATAAAAATTCTTTAGACAAACTACACCTCCTTTGGAAACTCAATTATGTTAAAACTTTAAACGTTCACCGGCGTAGTAGTAGACACAGTGTACGGTGAATTCCCTTTCGCATATTCCAAATCATCTCGTTATTATGCAGCGCAAAATCATTATTATAATATAACGAAAATCGGTTTAGTCATAAACCAGTACACACACGTGTTATTACGGGCATCGCGTTGTTATTATTTTTTATTATATTAAAATAACGAAAATAATACGCGTTTCGCGCGTGTTGTAAAAATATTCTATGGCTACACGCGTTTGTTGCGGACAGAATACGTTTTTGCGGCTTGGACCGTATTATATTTCGATTTTGTTTTAGGTATAGTTTAAAAAAATATATATATATTCAACACGTTCACATAATATACTGCAGGGTGATTTTTTTTAACGCACGTTAATTATGGATAAATGTAAACTTTATTTTTTATTATTATTATTATTTTCTACACTACGGTTTATATGTTCGATTTACGGACAACTTTTAAGTAATAAATATAATTAAAGTTCTATGGAAACTGCGGCAGTCTTTATTACGTTTATAAATTTTTATTTAATAGACATTAGATAGCGGTAATTATAACTTCTTTGATTAGAATGGACGTTCAACTACCGGATTTAAAAATTTTTTACAGAGAGGATACATTTTCAATATGTATGTACTGTGATTACAGTAACTCTTCCATTTCGCTCGTGTCTTAAATACACTATATAAATTATAGTTCGAAAAATATAAATCGGATTTGTAAATTCCTATAAATACGCACGTAGTCGTAACGATAAATCCGGTTAAAAATAATAAAACTATATGAACAAATCTAGAAACGAATGTGGAAAAATAAATAATGAATTCCTCACGCTTAGAAACGTTATAGAAATTTCATTGTATTATTTGTGAATCCATGGTCATTGTTTAGTTTTTTTTTTTTTAATATTATAATATTTTTTATTTTAGTAAGAGTTATATGGATAATACGTGCCATTATCGAGTGACGCGTACAAGCAATCCGCTGAAATAGCGAATTCTTGATTGTGTTGACCCGATAATGCCTCGGCAAACATCGATCAGTGTTGTGTAGGGCTTTGTTCAAAACAGAATGGCTGCAGTGGTATAATTATACAGAGCGTTTATAAATAATACACTATATAGTTTCTCAATTGACATCAATAAATTGTAGAATTAGTTTTTGTTTTTATTTAAGTATTGCGATCTCTCAAACGAGTCCGTAACAGTATGATATACAGTACAGAGGTTAGTAGATTAGGATTTTCCTTTTGGGAGGCGGTAGTTGTCGAGTGTGTTTTGAACACATTTCTGTTGAAGTAAAATAATTATCAAATTATCGCGAATTTCGATTTAAGATTCAATTTCATTTTTTACATTATATATATATATACATATTGAATAAGCCTTAAAAAAAACAATCATTAAGAACTATAAAATATATTATGTATACATACACATGATGCGTATCGGGCGATACGTCGTCGCGTAATCCTTCGTTTGTAGAATAAATGTGCAGTAGTTTTATTTTGTGTTTACACGAGAAATATTTATTTTACACTTAAGCGACGATATTCCTTGAATTCATACAGTTCAGATTATTGTCTGCACAAAACAAACGAGGTTTTTCTTATTGGTCGTCTCGTAAATGCTCCACTGTCGGATTGACTTTTGGAATTTGCATTTACATTACGCTACGTAAGGCATACTTCATAATAACACTTACAAACACAACAATTATTGTTGATGTGCGGCACTCCCCGAGAGAGCTTTTGAAGGATAATGACTGTGATAGGTTTTATGAGACTGTGTTGTTATGAAGATCTATTTATTAAAATTAACTAACTATTAGACTTAGATACTAGTATATAAATGCTAAAATGATAATTATTATATTAAGACGCTCTGCGTAAATTTGTATATGATGCTCTGACACTGGTCGCTCAACAACAACTACTGACCGTCACGGAGTCCGTCGAGGCATGGAATGCGCTTGGTCAGCACACTCCATGGCTCGCCCGGTCACGTAGGCTAGTGTTCACATCAATGTAATACACTTAATACAATATCAAATTGTTATACAGGGTGTATACAACATTGTACTATATCGTTATAATATTCTAAAATTTTTCTTTATTCAATTACTATTCATTTATTCGACAGTACCGTTAATTAACGTTCATTAACAATTCAATGTTTACGATTAGTGTATTTAAATTTCAGTTTCGTTGAGAGAACAAGCGAGGACGTGGATCAAATCAAAAATGGAGGGGAGAGGAACATAGCGTTTTTTTTTATATTTTTCGCCAAAAAAAAAAAAAATTGAAAAAATAACAAATGCGTCTCGTTGTGAGGATATATTGTGAAAATCGTGTGACTCAATAGAATAATTATCGTTTCGCCGACATCGTCCGAACGCGGAGTAATTTAAATCAGCGTTTTTTTTTTTTAAATTTCGTAAAATACGCGTACGGGACTTTTTCCCCCCTTACTAGCGTATTATACCAGAGTCATGGATTTAGTCGGCACGTTAAAAAAAAAAAATTTTTTTTTTTCAAATTATTTCTCGAAATTTCGGGATGAGGAGGAGTTGCGCAGGACACCGTCGTCGCAGTATTATTATTCTCTTCGCGTTCGCTCGGCGGAACGTCCGTGTGTACCGTATTCAAATAAACGGACAATTAATAAAACGGCTTACGGCCGCGGTTAGGCTACTCTATATACACGCGCGCGTATAACACCGCGCGTCGGTTTCGTGCGCCGTACACACCCTTGTAATTGTGCGGTCGAACGGAAAGTTCTGTCCCTGAGTATATGCGGCCGGTGATGTGCGTGTGTGGCGTAACGAGGAGAGGCCGTCCGACGACAATGAGTTTTCCGGGGAGATGAGCGCGGTGGAGCGGAGGAATAAAACGAAATACGAATACGCGCGTCCGAAATTTTCGGGGACGGGGACGGGAGGAAATAAATTAACGACGGTGTGATTGGAATTAAGAAGTGCAACGCGGACGGGATACGTGGTTGTGCGCGGGAGAGACGCGCGAACGAAGAATTCGGGAGAGAAATGTCGCAGGATAACACTACTCGCAGTGTTATCGTGCGCGCCGCGCGTAATACAATAAGAGACGCTGGCCAGTACAACGTGTAATATCGGACGAGGTGGACGTGAGAGTTGTTGGATTTTCCGCGGGAACGGGGGACGTGCGAATATTACGGGATAGTTGTAATCCGTTTATACAATATTTTATATACTTCTGCACGTCTTACTTTGTACACTCGTTTAATAGACCTTTTCCCCTCACCTCCCACTCCCTCCGTTCGACAACAACGGTATTGTCCATGGTACAACGTCTGCGCTATAAATCGTCATAACTCGTATCCCGCCCACTCACCATTTTCACCGAACAGTGGTTATAAATTGACGGTTAACAAATAATTTACTGTTTCTGGAAATTAAAAGTGAAATTTAACGAAATCTCAAATATATATAACGCCATGCTCGTATTATTATTATTATTATTATTGTACACCGCATGCGTGACGCGAGTTCTCGCACACCGTTTACTTTTACACAGCGAAACGTGGACAAATTCGTCGGATAACACTTAACGTAATCGGCGGTCAGATATTGTCGACTGTCGAGTGACGATCGAATGCCGTTCAATCGTAGTAAATGCCGGTCCATCGGTAGTGTTACTATTAGTTTTAATAGGAATTCGAATAGATGAAAATTAAGAAATATGTAATTTTTTTTTTTTTTTAAAATTGGCAAAATATTCATTGTAAATTTTGGTTTTTTTTTTTTTTTGAATTACGGCAACTTGTAGCAGAGCGCTACTTACAATATCGACAATCATCGCTTGTACGTAGCTATCAAAAGATATTATTAATTTTCATAAAAAATAAAATACACCTGCGATTTCCATATTGGATAATAATATAGTGTATATACGGAATTCGATTATACCAACCTTGTTGTGAAGCTCTGATGATGAACAATGATTGGAAGCATAGTTCAGTAGTCAGTGGTAACGAGGTGGAAAAATAAGAAAAACAAAACACGTCGTGTATTTAACTTATATATATATATATATATATACGTATAAACTATAAGATTTTTGTCGATTTATTTTGTCGCGCCACACGCTAATGAGCCGTCCAATGAGCGAATAATTTATATTTTAAATCAAACAACTCGACGAAAACGAATTGTTTAGAACGATGATAACGATTCGTTTATCATTATTATTATTCGTTTACGATAATTTTTGGGTTTGTAAAAAACTTACGCCCGGAGATCAATCCCGTCCAGTCCGCTATTGCGTCTTACACGCGCGGTGTCATCCGGAGGACGGGTCCCCGAGGGATTATCGTTATTGTTATCGCCGTATATGGTAAAATATGCAGTTCTTAAAGGAAATAATTCCGGCCGGACAAGAGACGGGTGAGGAGGTGTGTGCGTGTGCAGTTTGATCTGCTCGGACGGTGCGCTGCTGGGATTGGAGGGTACGGCGAGCAGCTAGCACAGCGGACTAGGCCGCGGACGAAATGAATTGGTCTCGGACACGCGCGTGGCGCGGCGGCGGTATAACGTTGTCGCGGAGAACGAGGGACGAAAGTGTACCCCGGGGAGACGACGTGCACGGTCGAGAGGTGAAAAAGTTCTTGGAATTGCACTGACGTACATACGTACATACGCGCGCGCGCACCGTCGTTTCTGCTGCAGCAGGACGTGTCCCCGGAGAGCCGTTCCCGGTGAAAAACAGGCAATTTTTCCGGCGGCGGCCCGCGGTTTGCCCTCGCGCTCGTATCCTTGACGTTGACGGGATGCCGTGCCGCGTATAATGCGCGACGCACCGCGCCACTATATTATTGTAGTGCGCGCGCGTACGACTCGAGAGACTATATAAATGCGTACCTGTACGTCGTGAAATCCCTGTGGGCAGTCCGTCCGACTGGGGGGGAATAGGGATAAAAAAAAAAGAAGAAAAATGTATTAGACTTCCCGGACGTTTAAAGCGTCCAGGTGGAGAGAACCCGTCGTCGTCGTCGTCGTCCCGCTTAATTTATACGTGTTTAATTAAAACGAAATTAAAATATTTCTCTCACTCCGCGGTACTGTGAGTCCGACGCCGTCGTCTTGGTCCTCCGCGATCTCTCCGGACGAAAAGTTTTCCCCGGGGAATTTCGTTTCGTATTTTTTTTTTCTACTACTTCCTCCTCCTCGTCCGACGATTACCCCGAAATGTTCGACGAATTTGTTTCCGCGTCGAATATTCGTACGTTGACGCGGAATCGCGACGACCGCTACACTGCGGCCGAAAAACGACGTACACAAAGACTACAAACACATTTTTTCTTCATAATAACAGTAGTACGCGTTCATTACGCGTCATGTCGTGCGCGACGATAATATGGCAATCGTTTATACGCGCACTGACCGACTCTAACGAGGACGTATTGTACGAAAAGACACGCCGCATAATAACAATTCTCATACGGAACGCGCGTAACCGAACTGAAATATTTTCTTTAGAATCGTAACCGATTTTAGTCGCGTGTTTTTTTGCACCGTTTATCCGACTGCGCGGCGTTCGAATCGGGAAAATCGTTGAAAATGCGTTCAAAATGTGACCAAGTGGAATGATTAGAAATTCACTTCGTCGTGGAACCTACATTCCGTTTCACATTTTATTAAATACGTCAAACACGGACATTTCAATAGAAATAGCGCGAGTGTGCTGGAACCGTCTGCAGTAGATTAAGGGAGTAGAAAATTTAGAAAATTAATCAATTCGAGTTTTCGACAATTTCCGAGTTGTCGCGACAAAACGTTTTTAACGAAAACGAGAAAGAACAAATCGCGTGCGCTTAAAGAAAAGTTCTAAATTTTACGCGTTGGTTTTTGTTCTGTTTTTTTTTTTTTTTATACAAAGTGTATTTCACGTCGCGTTTACGTGTACAGGTTAATTGCCATTTGTATTTTAGCCAATAAACGCGTACCATTAATATTTTTCCATTACGTTAAATCAAAATAATTTCGTTGTAAAATGGAAAAATTATTAATTTCTTTTGCTCTCCTTGTATCGAAACATTATGGAAGAGGCCACACACAATTCCGTCGTAGAAAAAAGTGTCATTTACGTGTGTCCATTATGGCGCACATATTCAATAATTCGATTTGTATCGTAAATGGTAGCCTGGCAATAATCGTGTTCGACCGTGTACCGAAAATGAAACACAATATATTATTTAAAATAAGCATTAAAAAAATGGCGTGGGAGTTAACGGAGAGCGGTCTGATATATATATTTTTAATTCCCCGATACAATTATCGTTTGTTGTAGGACATTTCGTTTGCGTTGATGGTGTTCGGTGTGTATATCACAAAATATATTTAGAGTTATCCGTTCATTAATATTCACGTGCACATTCGCAACGACGGTCTCGATGTGCTCGCGGCAATTCGATATTTTCTTGTCGCAGAAAATGTTATACATACAATCGATTAATGCGTTTACCCATTCGTAGGCGTTTGCTTGCCGTTTTAGAAAAACGAGATACTCTTGACGTAAATTCTGTTCTCTCGTCGTCGTCGTCGTCGGGTATAACGCTGGTTGAAGGTATAGCGGATAGCTATTATTCCCGTTTCTGATGGATCGATGTGGGGATCCCTGGTCCAGGGATCGTTACTGATGCGCATCGTGAAATGTGTGATCCGTATTATCGAATACACGGACAAAAGAACCACACGCAGAATTGTGTAGGACATATCGCCGAGACTAGGAAAGGATTTAAGACCGGGTTTCAACCGAGTTGTGTATTTACGACGAGACAAAGAACCAAAATCGTTCCACTCTACAGATTTAATGTGATTTTTTTTAAAAAAAAAACCCCCGTTTTAATTCCAAGGCTTAAAGAACGTACTAAAGGTACGAAATTCGATTGTGACCGAGTAAGTTTAAGCCGTCAAAGTCAAACGGCGGTCAAGCTGAAGAATTTTATTTTTACGAGGCATGACGACGACTTGTTGAACGTCTGAATGAGTGTAACATAGTCGAGAAAATGGAAAACATTTATCTATTTACTGTGCACGCGTTTATTATATTCGCAAATGCAGTTCAAACGCTGTTCATCGTTTTATTCTTTCGTGCGTTCTGTTCGCGATATTCGCTCGTCTGCCAAAAATTGACAGTTTCCGCGTGAGCGAAAACACAGAGCAAATACCGAATTTATTCACGAGAAATATACGCTATACTGGAAATAATATACGTTTTCGTTACACAAACGTGCGCACGACGCATTTTTCGTCATTGTCAACGTTTGCTCGGAGGCGTACAAATGCTTATAAAACGGGAACCGCACCAGGAATTTTATATTTACGACTCAAATTTCGTTTTTTATATACGCCCAGCGCTTATGCGCATACTGTACTCGTACGAGAAGTATATCACCGTGCGAGGAGATAAATTTTCTCCAGCACAAACACATACGTGATGCCATCAATGCCGTTCTTTAACATTTCCTACACCCAACGCAGAGTTATTACAAATATTTCTGTTGACGAGAGAAAATAAAACATTTTTTTTTTTTTTATATTTGCCGTTCGTTGTTAATTATTAAAAATTTACCAAACTTCCCCCTAAAAAAAAACTTATTTCGTTAGTATTAAACGTTGAAACTTTTTTTTTTTTTGTATTGAGTACAATTAGACAATTTTAAGAGCTATTTTCAATAAAGCGGAATCGTTGAAAACGATAAACACATAAAATGCTAAAAAAAAATGTTCGAATATAATTTTCACACGTCGAAACAGAAGAAATTTTGCTGAAATTTCAGATTCAATTATTATTTTTTTCCATATAGGTAAAATAATTGACGGGATTTCAATGTAAAAGTTATTCTATAAAAAAAAAAAACTGCAATTTAAGTAATCACGCGTTACGATGGGGCAAATTTTGCCGTTTCAAGATCTCCCGCAGTCGTTATAATTTTCCAACGTTAAAATTCCATCCGTTTTATTACGTTCCAGTTACTACGCTGGTAGTAGCGCATTTTGTGCTTGTTTATAAACGAAAAAATCAGAACGAACCCAAATCGGTTTGCAAAGAACAATTTGAATATAATATTTCGTTTATTATATCGTATTGTTTTATTATGTTTATAATTGAACCGAGCATTTGTTGCCGTTAGGGCTAAAGGGATTTTCTGAATATAAACCATTTAACCTGAACGGCCGGCAACAGAACCTCTTCACAGACCATTTGTAATTAATTTTAAGTCGCACTATTAATAAGTTTTGCGAAAATGGATTTCGAATGGAAGTTCTTATGCGCTGACTTTTTTGTGTGTGTGTTTTTTTTTTTATTAAAATAACCATTAATTGTGCGCAAATATTTTCATATACACCTTTTACAAAAGGTGATTTTTTTTTTCTTCGCGGCGTATCAGAGTTAATTTTTTGGAGTGAAACCAGTACTGAAATCGACGCGAAGCGGCT
Organism: Chaetogeoica ovagalla; assembly: GCA_032441825.1. Classification (NCBI taxonomy): domain Eukaryota; kingdom Metazoa; phylum Arthropoda; class Insecta; order Hemiptera; family Aphididae; genus Chaetogeoica; species Chaetogeoica ovagalla. Next base: position 3,906,082 of record CM063748.1, on the reverse strand, counting down.
TGGTTTGACAACCCGAAAATTTATTCGACAATGTTTTCTACCGTTTTCCTGTGATATAAATATATAATACGAGACGGTTATGGTTATTGCAAATATCTGAAAAAAAAAATCCAAATAAATTGTAAAAAAAACAAATTGACGATTCGATACGTACGTATCATCGCGGTCCAATTATTATAGATCATTACCGTTATTAAACCAACGTGCGATCGGATATTAATAATTCAGTGATCAAAAGTAACGGCTCTATGACTCCAATCGTCCGATTGAATCAATAGACTGTTATTTTCTCAATATAATATGTAGGTAAGTATGGTATTCACGAAATACGTTTTATACGCCCCCCCCTCCCCCGAACGTTTTAAATACGTTTCTGTTTCATTTGTCAACACGAACGTCATAATAAGGATTCACCGTCGTGCGTTTATTCTCAACTACAAGACTGGATTTCGATTTTCCACGCGGAAACTAATTCGCCTCGCGAATTCCCCGAGAGATTACGTTATACGATTAATTTGTATTTGTTTTCCCACTTCTGTTCGTCCGGCGAGTTCGGTGAGGAGGTGAGAAGGTGCGCGCTCAAGTCGCGAACGCCTCTCGTCCGCATAACAATTCCGTGACAATTAAACGTGTAACGAGCGCGCGCTCAACACAGTACGGTAACGCACCCAGGATTTTTTCAAGGGGGGGGGGTCCAAAAAAACTACATTATGAAAAACAAAACTTTTAATAGATAATAAAAATAGATTATATATATTATAATAATATAATATAATCAATAAATTGTTAACACCTGGTGTTATCTGTATCGTATGCGAAATTTTAACAGAAAAATATGAAAGTTGTATCAGAATTTGGATTTTCATCTATAAACGTAATACTATTGCACTAGTCAAGGGGGGGGGGTCCGGACCCGGAGTCCATCCCCTTGGGTGCGCCACTGACACAGTACCCCGTATGTATATACGTATTATAACAATATATCAGTATATCCCATGCCGATTAAATTGTCGTCCGGCTCGTGTAAATTTTGTTTGTGCAAATTATTACACGTCCGTGTATTAACGTTTAAACTTTGAATTTTCGTATAATATAGCGTTTTAATTACAAACGTTCGGAAACACGCGAACGCTGTTTACCACCGCGACTTCGACGATTCAATCGAAGGATACCGACGCCCCCCCTGTCTGCTGCGCAATATAATCAAGTGTGTGTGTTTGTACGACGAGACTCGAGTGGGGCGGCTGCTTGTGCCGATTCACCTAAACGCTTTCGTCGTGATAACTGCGATAATTCTCGATTCGGATAATTACACAAACACTAGTTCCGTTATCCGGAATAAATGCATTTTCATCACGAACACTCCACGGTGTTACCGGCAGTTATAAAATATTATCCGTTATTTACGGCCGGTATTTGCGCCGGGAAAATCCAAAAATACGCGTGTGTTTTGTTGTTAAAACGTATCGCCTGCGTATGCCTCTTAACACGCTTTTAGAAAATAATATCGTCTCGGTTAATCCCGCGCGTCCATTTCTCGCCCGTCCCTCAATCAGCGGTCGTTCCCGTCCCACACCATTCCGGGGCGACGGCGTAACGTTCGGGAATAACAATGTCGTCCTGCCGGTCGTTACCGCGACCGCGGCGGCGAGACGACGGTCACCAGAGAATATCGCAACGACGCCAATGTACCAACGGCTTACCCGACCTGTATCACACGCCCAACCAATATTATGTAGGTTATAAAATGTTTACACCGGTATAAACCGTATAATAACAATAATAATAATAATAATAATAATAATAATAATAATAATAATAATAATAATAATAATAATAATAATAACGATAATAATAATGATAATAATAATAATATGTCGAATATGGGTAATGTGCTTCTTGTATTCATTTGCATCGCCGTTGACCCGTTTTCGTCGAGTTCAATAGTAATAATAATAATAATATATTTATTATTATTTTTATCGGCGTAGTGTTTTTTGGCGCCCTGGCGCAGATATAATATACAAAGCGAAGTATCGATTTGTTTTTTTTCCCGAGTAAAAAGTTAATTAAAAGTCTATATATATATGTATTAGATCAGTAAAAGAAAAAGAAATGCAATAATTTTCAACGATGTGATGTAATGTATGCTCTAAATATCAGACACTCTCGGTCGTCGAAATGTTGTCCGCCATTTGGAGGTGTCCGGGGGAGTTAAAGTGTATTTTGTACGTGAAATATTATATATATATATATTTATAAATATTTTACGTATATTCAGTGTGTAATAAAGAAATGATTTATTTGTCGTTTATATTTTGCGAGCGTAATATTATTTGTAATACAGGTGTTTATCGTCTAAAATGTATGAAAAGTCGAATGCGAATAATTTTAAAGTAAAAATCAACGTTCGTTGAAAAAGAAAAACAATCGGTTACTTTAATTTGTTCGAGTTATTGACTTGCATAAGTCATTGTGTCAGTATAGCGACGAGTAAAAACATGAGCATTGTAATAGGATATATGCTCGGATAGAATTATCGGAATCCAGTCAGCCAGTGTCGTCCCCGTTCTCGGAATAACGTCCGCTATTTGGAGGTGGCGGTTATTTAAAAAAGGGAGGAGGAGGCGTTGTTGAGGAAGCGTACGCTGTAATTTAAATTCGTTGGTTTTATTCTTTCTCACTTCATTCTTCTCGTTCACCCCCCCCCCCCGCGTTACACTGTTTACGAAAACGTTGCGCCGGTCTCGTCGATAACGTCGAATCGATTATCCGCAGCTATTTGATATTACGCATATTTCGCGTACCCTTTACGACCGCGGACTGAGCGGAAAGGAAGGGCTGCCGTGCTGTGTTCGTACGACGACGTGTGTATAAAACGTATACGGATTACGTTTTGTAAATAAAGGTGCAGCAGGCAGTGCGTACGGGAAACGCAGTAGTCGCGCCGTCCCCGTAGGAGGAATACAAGGGACCGATAACAATGAACGGGGACGGGGTGGCAAAGTTTTCGAGGCCTATTGCCGGGGTTCGCGAGCTACGCGCGGCGGTCGGCACCTTCGGGACGTGATCGTAAATTACGTTCCCATTGTAACGGCGCGGTTCTACTTCGCTGCGCCGCCGCGGTACTCTCGTCCCGTCGCGTCCGTCCAAATCGCGTGGGACCCGTTGTCGGGGTTTGAAGTCACGTTCGTTAAACAACGACACGCCGTTTTGTCGTTCTTCTTCCACAGCCGAAGACCGCGTTGATAAAAACAAAAAAAAAGTTCTCTGTTCCGTGCTGGCCGCTACACTCCCCTCAAATGTGTTTCTCCAGGCTCTTTTTCCCTTCGCTACATTCATTTCTTATCTAATCTCCGCATTCCTCGGCTTCTTTCAAAGGCCTTTTAAATGCTCCGTATTGCGCCACCGATTTTATTACGGTACCGCTTCTTCATTTTATTACAGTACCACTTGCCGCCAATTGCGGACGCGCGTTTTCCTTTATTTCCTGTACCGTGTTCCTGCGCGGTACAGTTGTTCCGTGGTCTCGCGGACTCCTTGGTCCTCCTGTGGTGTCGTCAATACCGAGGATAAAAGGTTCTTCAATAGCGTGTGTCTCTATTTCGGAAATCTGCGATTCTGCGTGATCCTCGGTACGATCTGTGCAAAGATTTACCAACTATTTGATAAATATACCGTGTTTGCTAAGCACGTCATGCGATATTGTATAGTAATTTTGAGTTTTTTTTTTTTTTTAACGTAGTAACTTATGTGTCGCTTTAGTCTTAAAGAAGACTTTCAGTCGAAACCGGTTGTAAACGAAACAAATTAAATTACACAGCGACTCTTTTACGTATAATTTTTTTTTTATTTTGTACTCTTAATTGGTTTTATTCGATATTTGTTTACACATATTATATGTAACGATTTGTTTTTATTAATTACGAGTATTATTTTGTATAATAATTATTACAAAATATTTCTTTTCAACGTTTATGATTTTGAACGCTAATAATAATAATAATAATAATAATAATAATAATAATAATAATAATAATAATAATAATAATAATATTAATAATAATAATAATAATAATAATAATAATAATAATAATAACGAATAATAATAACGAATAATATGTATGAGGCGCTACACTATACTAAATGTATCACTTACGCGTTATTCAAACGTATTTATTCATTCAGTATATTATTGAATAAAATAAAATGCTGGGTTTGTGGAATTTATTAGTATTTTTTAACTCGTTAAATTAAATTAATTTGAAAAATTTATACGTTTTTTCGAGATAAAAGTTACATTATTTTATTTTTCTATCGTATTTCGAAAGTAATAACAGTCGATTTAAAAATAAAGTAACTTGACTAAGTTAGAAGTTTAAATTGTCTAATACATAGCATTAATGGGGTAATAATAGAATAAAAAAGAAGATAAGATGTATTATAATTTATTTTATCAAACACTTTATTTATTTGACACTATATACGCATGTTATGTCTTCGCTTAATTTAAATATGTTTTTATTAAAATAATCAACTCGAAGTTGGCATTTTTGAGTTGAATACTGTAACATAATTAACATTTAATGTCAATGCATTATTATTATTATTATTATTATTGGAACATTTATCAGTCGAAACAGGATTTTAGTGAAAGTTTATGTCAATTAATTCGAGAGTTAATTATGTTTTCTACAATTTTGATTTGTATATTTTAAATTACGCTAATAGTATTACATTTATCACCTCAATTAAAAATAACAAAAGAAAAATCATTTCGACAAAACGTAAATAAGTTTCTAAATATTTAATAATGCATATTAATAGTGATTTTCAAAAAAATAATTTTCTTGTAAAATCCGCTTAAATTCAATTACATTTTTTATGGAAAAAATTCACAGATATTTCATTTAAGTAATTTATTTAAGTTGAGAAATACAGCAAATTAAACTAGTTAGGATGATTATATTAACGGGTCACTTTAATTATTATCAACCGTATTATTTGTCGATATACGCGATGTTCTGTTTGAATGTTACGAGTGGTTTTCAAACGTAAATATATTCACGCATAAAGTTTATAGAATTTTTATAAATGGTGGTACTCTAATCGTAATTTACAAAACGTTATTCGTATAATGTATTATTAATTTAGTAAATGGCTATTTTATCTTCGTTATTAAAATCCAAATGATTTTCCGCGACTTTCCACGTCACCCACTCGAACGGAATTCCACATATTTTGTTCTCGTGCTCGTCGGAAACATCACGTCGAAAAAATGTTTCAAATATAATTATTATATTGATCGTCGAGGAAGTATCGTTCTGATTATTTTGTTTTCACGAAGGAATTCAATATTTCGTAGCTCTAAATCAATGCGGTTTTAATTATAATACGTGTAGTATAACGTCGAATTCGGGACACACGCGCACACAAGCCGGTGTAGTGTTTATTTCTATATATTATATTATGAAAACGGAATGACGAATCGTTTATCACGTCGTTTTGTCGCGTATGAAATGCACACACACAAAAAAAAAAACTTATTAATTTTAAATGTAAAAAATTTCGTTTTAATTTATTTCTCCAATTTATTTCGATGAAAATTCTGAAAGTTTTATGCGCGTTAAAACTTTTCACGGCTTATTATAATTGTTCTTTTTTCTCAACGTTATAATATTAATTTGGTAGTGTACTCATAATTTGATTAACGGACAATATAAATTACTTTTAAATGAAATTTCGAACAAACCTCGGATAAACTAAATTATGTAATATTTATATATTTATGTATATAAAATACGACTTTCGATTTTGTTTCAAACTACGGGGTGTAAAAAAGAAAATTAACGACGTTTACGGACATTAAATTGGATTAATTCTATCGCGCTAATATCATATTTTAATTAAAAACACTTGCCGTCCACGTTTCGCGCGAGAACACGACGTGATGGTGATTATACGTATATACGCAATGGCTGCTGCGGACGAGTTTTTAGACGTTATGGGTCAGGCGAAACGCGTGGAAAACGTATTCTCAGTGTTCGGATAATTTGAAAAATTGAAATACATACATTGAAGAACGCGTTCATGTATTCTTTAGGAAAACGAACGCGTTCATTAAAATTTCATTAATTTTTTTTTCGTTTACACGAATCGCTGCATTACCTGCATTACGTATAAAAATAGGACTTTCGAAATAGATTATTTCTTTTTTATACATACCTAATTTTTATAACTAATTGTTAAATATCGAAAATTATATTAAAACATTTTGTGAAATTACTAATAAACATAATACATAATATTCGTTAATTACCGATTCGATTAAAAAAAACACCTATGTACCGTATTTCACCTTTATCCGTTATAAATGTTATTATTATTATTATTTTATTCAAAACGTAGGAATTTCACGTGTATTTTACATTATTATAATTCCATATATATATAATAAAAGAAATCATAGAAAAATCGTATAAGACATTAATATTCGTACGACTCGTCGAATAGAGTAAATAGATTTATCGAACTGCGTGAAAATGATCGTCGAAATTCGTTAAAAACATAAATAAAGTCGTTCGCGTTTATTATCCATTTTGCGGAAAAAAAAGAGCCCCGAGTGACTTTTACGTGCGTCCATGAACGTCGTTTTCTTTTTTTTAAAGAAAAAACCGCACGTAGTACAGACGACTGTTATGTGTGCATTGTGAGGAGACATTTCGACGGAAAATTTGTGTATTTAGACGAATTCCAATAGAACGACAACGCGTATTTAACACTTTTTCTTTCTTTTCATAAACAAGTGTTGTGTAAAAACTTTATTTTACGATAAAATAAGATAATATGCGTTTTCGTGGCTTTTTTTTTTTTTTGGTATTTTGATTTCGTTTTCTGCGTTTGGCAAGTGAACGTCGTGAGGAAAAGCCACGGATAATTAAAAAAATAAAAAAAATCGATTTCAAAGGGGCATAAAAAATGTTTTATATTTTTGTTCGTGACGCGTTTATTTTTTTTTCACAAAACAATCGGGAAACCGTCTTGTAAATGACGTTGGTTTTTTTCATCCAGAAATATACACGAGCGCGTTGCAGTTGAATCTTCTCGAGACACTTGTTGTCGCCGAGAGATGAATTTTTCTTTTTTTCCCGTGCTTGTCCGTTATGGACGAGTCATTTATTTATTATTTTTCTTTGACTAATCTCGAAGAAGTTTAATCTCCGGATTTACAAAATGTTACGCGTCGAAACGGGTGTCGCGTCATTAATTCGCGTTCTCATCGGCCACCGTTCGCCTGCAGAAGACGTGTATATTTTCTTTTCGTGTTTTGAATGCAAAATTTCTTTTTCTTTTTTTTTTTTATTTCACTCCACTCTCGTCTCCGTAAATATATATATATATATATATCATATTTTATAATATTCCGCGTTTATTCATTCTTTTCGCGTTTCCGAATATTCGAGTTTACTCCCAAAACGGATTGGCCGAGAAAAAGTTCAAAGTAAAACGTACCGGCGCGATGAAAAATACAAAATAATTAGACGCGCGCGTTTTAAGAAAAAAAAATGAACTTTTTTTCGTTTACCAAAAAAAAAAAAAACGGTACAAGACGAGACGGCGTGACAATTCGTTTCCGATGAACTCGCGCGACTTTTATACGAACGTCCGCGATTCGAATGCCGAAAAAATATATAACGTTTTTTTTTTCGATATTTACAACAGTTTTTTTGTTTTTTTTTGTACGTTTTTATTGACACACCTATTCTATGGACGACGGCGTAAAATTACGATCGAACTCATAATGACCGCGATCTTCGGAATACATGAAAACTCCCGATTCGATTTGCAATTTGTTTCGCTAATAATACACATCGATAATTTTATCGTTATTGAAACGCGTGTATTTAATATTGGAAATGTGTTTGAAAATAAACGTTTCAAATACGTTTTATTAATCTGGGAAACGATTCGCCACGCGATCGCACTACGTACTGGCGGCAATTACCGTTTTATAATCATTTGTTATACATAAATTACGAGTACTTGGATATAGACAGTTGCTGCGTTTTCGTTGAAGAAATGAAAAGGAAAAGAATCATTACCAATGACTATATGTATTTGTGTATAGGAATTCGTATGGATTTCGGGTATCACGTAAAATTCTCCTCATAAAACGTCCTCGATTTTTTTTCAGTCGTTTTCACGCCAAAAAGTCCAATACCATATTAAAATATATATATATAAATAATAATAATAAAAAAATGATCAAAACTATCCGATATTTTTGATTAATTTATTGACTATTTCGGTCACCGTTTTTGTTTTAGAGAGAATAGCTTATTTCGATACTTTTGATATAAATCATTTTATCGATTAAACATCATCAACTCGATACTATTCCGTCTGTTAGGCAGAAATATCCGTAGATTTGTATTCACCTAAATAATTACTGTTCACGATAAATTAATTATCCGTTCGCATTCCAATCGTTCGTTTATTTATACATTTTCGTAGCATTCGATGGAGGGAGGATGCGAGGTTTTATTCAGTTTTGATATGTTTTACGAAATCAAACGATAATTAATATTGTTATAACTCGCGGTGTGTACAAATTTGTTTTTATTAAATGTTATCGAGTTTTTAATTGCTTTTTGTCCAAGGCAATTATTTATTTATTATACGTGTTTACAGCAGTTACTTGTTAGATGAAACGAAACAACGCTACAACAAACGCGAGTATACGCGTTTCGCGAAAAACTCCAATGAAATCGCAAAAATAAACACGCGTCGTTTTAACTTCACGTCTAATTTAAACTGACATCAGTGTTTTGGTATATTGTGCGCGTTTTCACCTCCTAAGTTCTGACATTTTTCGCTCAATATATAAATACATGCAGTGATAGTGTGAAGTTTTCGAATCGTATTATTTCGTACATTTTGACATTACCGCGACGTAATTTGCAATTATAAATCATCCAGTTTAATGTGGAAAATAAAATTTTTCTCGTAATTTTGAAAAAAAAAAACACTTTTCAAAGTTCGGTTGGCGTACATTTTTTTTCTCTTGCTTGTATACGTATGTGTATAGATGTGCATACGATAAACTATCGTTAATGCGAATAATAATAATCTAAAATATTATGTAAAACGCGGAGAACGAAATGTATGTTAATTTATGAAACATAATTTGTCAAATACACCGGAGGATCAAAAACTTTTGCGATTCGCAACCGTATTTAATTTTAACGCTGACCGCATGCAAATTACTTGTCGCTCAACCTAACTGTACTGCATAAATGGTACAGTTTCCTCGATTACCGGTATTATATTATTTTAATGTTTGTTGTAAAGTCTGTTTTTTTCCTTTTAATGCGAACAAACGGATTTCGACAAAATTATTCCTACAAATACAAAATTATACGCATATATTTCTAGGCGATAAATAAATAATTCGTGTCGTCATTACAATATACGCTGGAGTGAAAGAAATCTAGAGTGGGAAAAATCGCAATTTTAGCGGCCCACAGCATTATGCGTTGAATTGATCGAAATAGCGAATAAATAAAACGACTAGTCGGTGAATAAGTTGTACAATCAATAACGTTACAAAAAAAAGTAACAGTTTATCGTCGGTATTTTTATTTTTTTGTTTACAATTAAAAACGTATCATTGACACGGTGATTTTTACATTTCATAAATATGTGGACTACTATTGCGATTATCGTGCAAGAAATCGTTTCTGTAAGTACGCTCTCTCCGAACTGAAATTTGTAGAGTAATAAAGAAATGTTGCGGTTAGATTAAAATTTTTTTATGTATATATAAATAATTATAAATTGCGATTAGATTATTTCAGTCCGTTATTGAATACATATATATTTATATATTTTTATGAAGTGTTTTATAACGTACCACCGCCGAAGACGACGTCTGCTTTTATCGTACAAAGCAAGATTAATATTCATTAATATAAGAATCATTCGGTGGATTTAAAGCGAAATACATAAAACGAAAATAAAAAAAAAAATCTCCAACGAACATCCGTTTTATCTCGACAAATAATAAAGCGGTTTATTGAATCCATTCACACGCGAACGACTCAACACGAGCGGTTAATTGGCCATTTTATCGTAGAAAATTTCCGGATTATCCTATTCGTTATATCGTAACATTTAACGTTTGTTCTATTCTGTCCCGTTAAATATGTTGTTAGAACGCGTACTATCGAAATTATTGTTTTCGACCGGGATTTTTTTAACGGAATTTCTTCTACACTCGCCCGAGCGGGTTGAATTTCATAATCGAACACATAACGTTTCAATTAATATAAAAAAATACGCGTTGTGTATTATATTTTGTTTTTGACAGACAGTCGTCATTCATTTTTGAACGAGACAATTTTCAATTCCACACAAAACTCGTACCATTACGTAATGAAATATGTTTAACCAAAACAGTTGTTAAATGCGATGTAAGCGGTTTTTCGACATTCCCGCAATCGCGTAAATTTTTCAAAACGCAATAAACTTTCTGCCCCGACCTCACTGTACACACGCTTACGCGGTGGCGGGTCGCGGCGTAATATTAATCTGATCCGGGACTTTCGCCCTGACGAATTCGTGAGGTTTTCACTCGTTGATCCGATTAAAATTTTGTCAAAATTCTAAATTGCGCAGTCTAGATGATATAACGGAGACGGTTTTTTTCGAAATTCAAATCCATTTTTCATCAATATTACATTTTGTTTATCAGCGCTTTGTAATGGGTTACGAGGCTTTTGAATTATAAACGAAACAAATTGATCAGTGACAACGATAAGTTGTACGTGAAAATTCAAAAATGATAATTCGCGTAACATTTCGGTACACACACACACACATATATATATAGCAGAACAACGGGTTGTCCTTTTGAAGTCTGCGAAGACTTTTTATTTATTTTTTTTTTGCAATAATCAAAAAAAAAATAAAAAAAATACTGTTCGGTTATGATTAGTTATCACGTTTATTTTAATTTTCAGTATTCGGACATCTCTTTTGTCGTTTCATTGGTAAGTCGCGTTGTCGTGTGAGTATAATGTATGCGTTTATGCAAGTGCAAAGAAGATCGGCGTACCCCGAGAAAGTGAAAAATAAATCGAACAACAGGACTCGATTTAAAACATATACGAGAGTAGGTACCAAAAAACGAGAGAAAAGAAAACACTTTACTCCAAGTTCCCGTTGTACTGATCCTGTTGACATTGGCGAATTCACGTTCCTTTCACGAAGCGTCACCGAACAAACATTGTATATTGTGCTCAGTTTTTTTTTTTTTTTTAAATCGATATGCATTTCAATTTGATATTCCATCTCGATATGTAAGTTTAATTTCAAAATGGAAATTAATTAATGTAAAACAAATCAAAATAATGTTTACGCAGTCACTCGAAATGTATTTTCGAGCTCGTTTAACGACGTTATAAATTATCTCATTTCATTATCAATTACCTCATAAATATATGATTTTGTAGCTTAAAACTCGTACTTTGATTTAACATTTACGCGATTTCGCTATTCGTTTTTGTTCGTGTTCTACAAACACGCGAGCACACATCTTTCAGTCTATCCTCGTAAGTATACGAATGGAGTAAACGATAAAATATTAGTTTAATAATATTGTACACTTTTCGTAAATGTTCAACAATTTTCACGCATAAACTTTTTAGCGAGGTACTTAGGAATTTAGAAATATTATACGATAAATATTCATTAGAAGAGGTGTTTAGAAAATACGGTAAAACATTTAAATAATTGCGAATAATATTAATAATAATAATAATAATAATAATAATAATAATAATAAATGTAAATTTAACGGAACGTTTGAATTGCGGAGAAAATGATTATTTTTTTTCATAATCACATAATTTATTTGTTATTAAATATAATGCGGAAACAACTTGTAGTTGAAATTTTACACATAAGCGTTAATATTCACACCGGGCAACGTGCGCACGAAAAAATTAAGAAAAATAATCGTTGTTAATAATTTTTATTTATACATAATTAATATTATTTCATCTTAAATTCACGAATAAATTCATATCTATTCATTCAGGAGGGGAAAAAGTGTGTTTTTTACAGACAATTTTGTGCTCGTGAAATGCAAGTCTATACATACTCGTGATACGTATATTTACACACGACACACGTATGGTTGGATGACTTATCGATCGCGTGTTTCTCCGCTAACACTTAACGCAAATGAACGACAACGACCGCCGAGAGTAGAAGAAATACGCGCACTGTGTGTCACACTTTATACAGATAAAATAATATATTATATATGTATTCTATATATCGTCACCGCAATATCGTGCGATAATAATATGCGTATGTATAGGTGGAAAGGTGGTACACCGCTTTCGCGTAATATATTATGTGCTTTCCGACGACTCTTTGCCATTTCCAACATCGTATTATTATTATTATGTATTCGGTCCAACGACGAATTCGCTCGTTTGTCTTCGTCGCTACGCACGAATAATAATAATAATAATTATTATTATTTACCGAAATGCTCCAATCAACTACGAGTGCGTAGGTTGTCAACGTGTTGTGTAGGAAGTATTAAACGCAAAACGTTAAAATATTTTATACAGAGAAAATCCGTAGATTTTTTCAGGTCTCCGCGAGACGATTTGTATAAATCACATAATATTCTGCACGAAATGTCAATGGTGAAATTGTATTTATTCGATATATTGTAGACAGGTTCATAATGCTCGTCGACAACGAGACTTTTCGTACTTTTTTTTTCTCCATCCGTTCGATACGAATCGTCTTCTCCTCTGAATAATGTAAAATTTTTCGCTATTCTCGCGCTCGCCTGTAGCGCATACAGACGCAGACTCGTGACAAACGTCATACGCGTTTTACTGTGTTTGACAAATAATAATAAATGCCGTTTTCACAGCCCGATTTCGTCGAGAATAAAACGGTTTCGTGTGAAATTTTCACGGAGAATTTCGTTCGACGCTATATCGTATATTATTATTATACAGGTGCATACACAGTGGACGAGCGTCTTTTTGTCCACACTCTATTCAACGAAACTCTCCTGTATAAACGAATTTATTATTATTTTTTTTAGTTAACGGTGATATTTTGTTTTAAGAACGTTTCTGTTTAACGAATTAATTTTGTAACGTTAATATTACCATAAATAGAAATTCAGATAAATTCGTGTACTCTACACAAATGTATTTTTGCAGGATATCGTATAATTTTCTTTTTTAAAATTTGATTCTATCGTTATTTTCACTATTATTCCGTTTTAATTACAGAAACATTCGTTTGATTCGATAAATACGAGATTTCAAGTGAGAAAAAATTGTAATTTATTTATAAACGATGTTTTTCGAAAGAGCCATAGAATTCGTTATAACAAGCAAAAATTATTACGCTCATAGTGATTTATATAGAAATGACGTTCATATAAACAACACATTACGCGTTAACACGAGTCAAAACTTTATCGCAATTTTAAACTCGTTTTCTCTACACCATCGCGGCATATCTCGTAAAAAAATCGTCGAACAAAGTTTCGAACGTATCGATATGCGCTTAATCGATGTGATAAAATAATTTTTTTTCACTACCTGCAAATTCGTTTATTATTTAATATAGATAGGACACATAGACGAATATATCTCGTGCAATCGCATGCATCACACATCTGTTTCAAAGCATACGGACCATAAGGCTCTATTTTCTTTCTATTCCGGACGAAATACATTTATAGGAACTTTCTTCAAACTCGTCTAGACCTTTTATATCGTCTTGATACACGATAAACGGAGAGTACCCAAATAAATCATGAAAAATTCTCTTCAAACCTATACGTAACTATTCTCCACACCAGTGGTTCTTCCGCGACGAAACATTACACGACTTCGTGGTCGATTATTCGTGTTCGATTAAAAATAAGCCTTGTGCGTTAAATATAGGGAAATAAAAGATTTTAGTTTTGAATTTTTGGCGAATAAACGTTTTTTCAATCGCCACTGCGTTCAAAACATTTGACGTTAGAACTAATCAACTCCGCAATAAATAACTATTAATTCGCGCAATTTGTGCTTAGAACACGAAAAGTACTCGTGCATCTCTGATATTCCGATTAAACGATCATAAAATCGATTTCAACCCGTCCACCAACATGTATGTTAAACTGATTGATATATTTGATGTTGCTAACTAGGTATATGCGCCTTAGATCTCATTGTATAATTCTGTAATCAAAGCGTTTGATTCAATTACAATTCTCGGAATTCCTCCAAGAAGACGTAATCGCGTTTTGCGTAAAGACCTCAATAATACGGAACGAATAATTTACCCGTTATTCGTTAATTGTATACACTTTTATTTTTTTTATCACATAATATACATGTGTAGGAATTCCGTTGTCGACTGTAAAACGTAACAAATATTATTCGTATCGATGACTTTGAACAATGTTTGATCGACGAATAAAAGTCTAACAAACGTCTGTATAATTATATTTTCTATGTAGATCATTACGCGGACTGTAATATTATAACATCTACAATATTAAACATCGCACAGAAAAATATAATCAAAGATAATTATTGAAAGAGAGAGAGAGAGAGAGAGAGTGAAGTCGAAACTACGCATTTTACTACACATTTATTTATCGAGAAAACAATCATTTCGTTTTCTACACAACCGTGTGTATCGCGAAAGCAAATATGTGAGACAATATCGGATCGACACACACACACACACACACACACGAGATATTTCCTCTTGCCCCGTCACCGCCGACAAAAGAGAAGTACAGTGGAAAACATCTCGGGGGGACGTCTTACGAAGGAAAATGTAATATTTTTCAATGTCAGATAAATATTTGGCGGAAACCCGAGGTTTACACGGTAAATCGGTTCTAAATTATAAAACATATATGTAACGTGTATACAAACGTTCTCGAAACACACACACATACATATAGTTACACGGCGAATTCCATAGATATTGGGCCCACAGAGTCGTAAATCAGAAAGTTCCGTTATTCGAGACAAATACTTTTCCAACTAAAAACGGTTTCACGCCGATACGACGACGACTAACTTCGCAATCAAACCAATTTTCGGAAATAATACGCGTGTTTTATGGGCGGCGCGCACGGGCCGGCAGAAACTCGTTAATAAACTTTAAAATCGGTCCCACCCCGGGGGAAATGCGTTGGTACGTATTACTCGTACGTGTGTATCGAAAAACAAAACAAAAAAAAAAAAAAAACGACGAAAAACGAGCAAAAATAAATTCACGTATAATTAATATGCTTTTGATCAATCAAATGTCCATTTCGACGGGCGTATTTGTCGCACGCGCACGTAACAATATTCAGTACTATAAGTAAGTTTTAAACATTTTTTTTTTCGCACACGCGCACACAGGATTTTCGTGTCGAAAAGAAACAAAAATCACGACGAAGACTGGCAATTTGTATCGTACGGGTGATTACGTTCTCTCCTTGTCTCAACAGTACGGTTTTCGAACGCGATTTTTACAGAGCGAAATCAACGTATGATCGGCTCGGTTCGGTCCCGTTTAGATGACACAAGTAGGCGGGATAATTAATTTAAAAAAAAAAAAAAACTAGGGAAAATAATACATTTTTTTGTTGCGTTTTCGATGGTTTAACGAACGAGCATCGACTGGCGAGAAGCGCTCGTTATCGTTGAACATCCGATCGAACGTATCTCCCAACAAGCGCGACCCGGGAGCGTTTTTCAGAATTTCGTAACAATTATTTTTTTTCCTCGAGATAAATCGAATATTAATACTTTATTGGACTGTGGAATACGCCTATAATTTTTATTATAAGAGTACGCGCAGTATTCGAATAAGTCGCTTCGTCGTACATAGCTGTGACGATTTCTGTTCATTCGATCTCAGGTCGCGTATCTCGAGACGAGGTTTAACGCGTCGACCGAGGACGATTAATCGCGCTTTATTTGTATAAAATCGCACGTGGTTTGGAGTATTGCAAGTTGCCTTCTTTCCACCGTAATCACGCGTCACTGCTTTCAGTTGTAAGCGATTTCGTGTATAAAACGCACACATATTTTTACACGGAGACGTGGGCGATTTGTTACATTTACACCCCTCGCCCTCGTTCGGTTTATCATTTCGTTTTTGTCCGCCTTCCCCGCGCAGAAATGATTGATGGTCTCACGGTGTACATTTTTTTCCACTACTTATTATTATTATTTGACTCCAATCCCACGGTCCACGGTTACACGATTTCCCCGCCGTCCATTTCGTGTGCAAGCTTATCTCGTCTCTGTCGTCCGATTTTTTTTTTAAAACCCCATTCACTCTCTCTCTCTCTCTCTCTATCCTGCAATGTGTTCACTCCACGAATCCCACTCCACAAAGCCCTAATAGCCACACCGGAATATTATAATATATATATATATACATTCTGCACAGTGTGCCTTATTTAAGTTGGCTTTTATCGTTTCATCCTCCGCGTCCTTCTTTGGTTATTTCTTTTGAAAAACGTCGCACTTTTGGCACGCGCGTATATATATATATATATATTTTATATTATTTCGTTTCGGAATCGATAATGAACTCTCGGACGGTTTTAACGATCCGAATTATCTCGAGGACGCGCGAGACTTATTTTTCCCTTCCGCGTGTCCCCGTATCTGCCGGCGAATTTTTCTCTGCTGGGCAAAAATAAAAAAACGGCACTTCACCTGGCCGACAATTAATCAAAGCGTCTTGTTTCGTTTATATCCACTCTCTCTCTCTCTCTCTCTCTCTCTCTCTCTCTCTCTCTCTTTGCTTGAGATTACTTATATTGTGTGCAATCTTCGCGTGGTATTTGTTACCGTACGGGGTCTTAATACGCTAGCACGCGGAGGAGTATGGTGTGGAGAAGCGAAAAGTTACAAAGTAGAGAGTGAGAGAGAGTGAGAGAGTAAGAGAAGGCATTTAAATAATATATCGGATTTCCGTTGTTGACGAAGCGATAAAAGCCGCGGTACGTCGTTGTCAAACGGTCCCCACGCCTCCCTGTGAAAAATCTGTCTGAAATTCGATAAACCATCCGCGTTTGGAAACGTTAACGTAGCCGGCTCGGATGACGCCCGCGGTTTAAAACGTTTAGGTTTTTCAAATTGATGACCACCTGAGATTTCTAACGACTCGGTCCAACCGAGTACGTACACGACAACAAAAACGCGATAAGTCTCCAGTATATATTTTTCTCAGAGCCTCTCTCGACGCGCTTCGAATAGCATCGAAACACTATTAGAACGAAATCGTTTCGTGAATCCTCTAGGGACTGGGGCCGAAACGAAGAGAACCGGTTTTGGTACCCTGTACACCGGCCAGTGGTGATATCTCGGAAGCGAAAACCGAAAACCGATATTTCTATTTTTTTTTTTTTTTTTTAAACGTTACGGATGGTTTTTCGTTTTTTATCCTCGACTTCGTACACAATAAAATCAGTACGATATTTTTTTCTGTTATTATTATTATTAATTGTCACGCTGAGAAATCAAAAATGCCAATGAACAAAGTTAATTAATAAATAATTTAATGTATATTTCATACCGCGCGTACTGGTCCCTCCGAATTTCTTAACGTCGTTTGTATATACATTAAAAATAAAATTATTTTTAATTATGTCAATAGTAGTTGATTAATATGTTGTGTTGATTGTAATATGGTTTTGAAAAATATCGGGGGGGGGGGCTTATGAAATTAGTCCTGTAGACGTTGCGAATTATAAAATTAAGCGTGTTAATTTTTATTTAGAAAAAAACACGCAATCGAGCGCGAGTTGAATTAAGTAGAAGAAAATGAACGAATTAAAAACGGAATAAAATAATAATCCAATTCCGTTTTAATTATCAATTAAATTCCGATTTCTTTTGTCAATAATTCTTTTTAATTCGATATATATATATATATAAATGCGTGTGTAATAGACTGTAGCGAATCGTCACGAGAATTTATAATAGGGCGTCGAACAAACATTATAATTTCCCTGTTTTCGTTCGAATGCCGATTGGTATATTTTTTGATCATAATTATTTTTTCAAATTAATTAGCGTACATAATAATAATAATTGATTGTTTGGTATATTTTAACGACGCGAGATTTGTTAAGATATATATTTACACTCGGAAGAGGGAATATTAAAACTCGCATAAATCATTATCTTTCTATAAAAAAAAAATCATTATAAATTCTTAAGAGTGTAGTCTATTAAAAGCAAAAGTCACTTTACCGAATGGGGAGTACCAATTTAAAAATAAATTGCGAATTCGTGTTTTTCGAAAAATGTCGAATTACAAATACAAATATTTTCATCGCGATTTATTTGTTTTTAATTTAATACTAATGCGTTTTAATGTTTCTTTTTTTTCCCGATTTTAAAACGGGATTTCATTGGAAAAATGGCCCCTCTCAAAGAATAAAAAAAGTAAATTCATTATTTATTATGCGACTTGTTATAATTTAATTATTATCCAACAAATTACGATTAATATTATTTAAAATTTAATTCTTTTACTATAATATCATTTTATACAATTACTAGGTGTCGTATAACTTCGGATTGTTTTTATAAAGTAATTCGATACCATTGTGAAATATAGTAGCTGTCACTGGTTTCATTCACCGTTCGCCTCTCACACGCAGAGCGAAATTACTTCATTTAGGAGAATATCATTTTACACTTGTCAGTTGTGAAAAACTTTTCATTATCGTTTTGATTCTAATTTAAGCGGTTATACATTTTATCGAACTCGTATAAAACCGTTATATTTGATCAAAATTAATTATTTATTATTTTTTTTTTTTTGACAGAAAATAAACAGCTAAGAGAACAAAAATTAATTTACGCACCCTTCTCTTAAAATACTGAAAAATATAGTTTATATATTAATATTGTCGCTTTACAATATTGGCCTGCATCAGTACAGAATTTGTAGTGAGGCCAGCTGATGACTATAACATACGTATAATGTGTACTTATTAATATACAAGTATTTACTGTACTTACTACTTAGTTACTTATTTACGTACTTACTGGGCAAAAGAAACTCGGAAATTTTTATCCGTTCAAAGGTGTGTATAGTAATAGTGAATTCCTTTTAGGGTCGATACACCGTGATTTTATTTTATATTCTTCGTTGAGTTGTTAAAACTTTACAAACTTATTTGAACAGCTGAATAAATTATCTGCATAAATAACGTAGGCTAAATGGATGTTTTCGTTGAAAAAGTAACACGCTTTTAACTTAATTCTCTAAATATAATCGTAATACTTTATTTATTTTTTTACTTCATATATATATATATTTTTTTTTTTTTTTACTTCCACTTGTCAGGTCTCTGAAACTTTTATTTCGTTATGATTGGATGAAAACACAAATCCTTCACGAGTAAGAAAAACCACTGTGTATATACGCTCCAAGGATAATACGCGTTATTCCCAGTTGCGTGTGCATAAATATTTTTACGTCGCAAAACGTTTTCATATAAATTATTATTACAATTATGTCGTTGTCCATACAGGTTACCGTCAATCCATTCTTAAGCTTGCTTGAATAGTACATAAACGAGTCGCGTTTTATTTCCTTAACCCATTTATGCCCAGCGTCCTATAAATAGGACACCAGTTTATAAAATTTTTATGAGCTCTATTTTTAGAATTTTTTCCCATAAATCGTTATTATCGATTACAGACGAATATAATGATTAGATATAATCGGTTTTCGTTCATTTTCATGGGATACGTAATTTTAAAACGATTTTAGTTCTCCAGTGAATTTTTCGTGAATTAACACAGTTAATTCAAAATTTAAAAAAATTTTAAACCTTGGGCATAAATGGGTTAATTATGTCCCTTAATTTTAAGAAAAAATTGACCAAAACGATTTTCGACACATTTCTTCTTTTTTTTCTTCTCTCTTGTCTCTATTTTAACTATTTTGGGTCGACCACGTTTGTCCTAAACCTCCAATTGACTCGATCTCCTACGTCTTCCATGTACACACCAGCATTTTTCATATCACTTCTACTTCGATCTTCCTCTTTCTCTTCTTTTTTCAACATTCATTTCAATAACCGTTCTTACCGCTTCTGAATCTTTTCTTCTCATAACACTATCAAATCACCTAAGCCTATTTTCTCTCATCTTCTCCAAGATCAGCACTACTTCTTGCTTCCTCTCACATATTCATTTCTTTCCCTATCTTCTCTTGTCATCCCACTCATATATTTAAGCATTCTCATTTCCGTTTTCGTTTAAAAATTAACTTACGGGTATAATGTGGTAGTGAATATAAATGATTTGTATATTTCAACCAATATAATATTTTAAAATTAATATTAACGGGTGAAAAAAAAACAGTGGTGTACATAGGATTTAATTTCGGTGGCTTAGGAATTTCAATGGTTAGGAAAACAGAAACAATAAAAAAATTAGAAAATATATCAATACTTTAATTACTTTTAATTTATTACTAAGTGTAAATTTATATATATATATGTATAAAACCGTGGAAAACGCGTACGATTTAGAATCGTGTCAAAAGAATTTCGGTAAAAAATAAAAATAATAGTGATAATTTCTAATGCGTTAATGTAATGATATCATTGTCAAACGATAACGGGAAATAATCGCGAGTGTTGTGTTACAATATTCTATTATGATCGCGTTAAAAATTCAAAATTATTATATTAATACGTCGATTATTTAATATTATGTGTTACGTAATCGATGGTTATATTTACAATTACTATTTTTGTTAATTATAATGTTAATATTCGAAGCAATCTAAATTAAAAAATATTTATAGTGTCGTTCATTTTTTTTTTTTACATTAAAATGTTTCATAAACTCAATTATTATTGCTAATTTTGGACGTCGATCTTGGAACGCATTTTAGTTTTACAACGAAATCGGTTGATATCCTCGTGTCCTAAAAAAACATTATTTACAGCCACAAATAATATCGCCGAATATTATTAGGCAAAAATGATAACGAATACTGGGCAATGATATTGTGCTCTTACCGTACGAAGAATTGTCAGCATTTCCGAAAAGAATAGGTGTTTGCGTGTGCACGGCAAGGAAACAGATTCGTAAAACGAACAGATTTTGTTCCGATACTATGTCGCAGTCGGTATCAAAACTCGAAAATCGTTTTGAAAAGAGGAAAAAAAAATTCCATAACACATATACTCGTATATTATAGACGGATGAAAATGAAAAAAAAAAAAAAATAATACAAATATATAAAAACGAAATGCCATTGAGTTGGAAATGCGGTAAACTTCTTGACCGTATTGTGTGAAAGTGTACGTTTTAGTCTCACAATGGGAATCGGATAATCGTTTTTTATCCCTTCATTCCTTAAGGGTCGTATTTCTATGTATTTACTTTTCTTTTCGCCCGGGTCGGGGCACGGGACGTGTGTGCGAGTTGTAATAATTCGAACAAAACGCTATTTTCGCATCACGTAAAACGTTATACGTTTATTTGTTGAATTCATTCTCGGATTTGCCATTTTTACGGCAATTGTCGTCATTTGTTTGTTGTATTTATTTATTTTATTTTTTTTCATTACGCATTAGGAGGTCAGGTCAGGTTTATTTCGTAGAATAAGTTTCACTGTTTTCTTTGTTTTTTTGCTTTCAACGTTCATTTTGTGTGTTTCAGATTTCGTTTGTCGTGTCCACTGTCGGCGCAGTCGAATTGTTCCGTCGAGTCTATAAGCGCGATCGGGTGAGTCTTCAACTTATCGATGTGTTAATACGATTGTAAAATAGTTGTTATACGTATAATTGTCGTTAAACTATACGCAAGAAAACACCGCCGATAGTATTTCTCAAAGCCGAAAATAACGATTTATTTTTTCGACGATAAATTATTAGGAAAAGTTTATCATTTTTATTAACGTTATTCGAGTGTCGCTCTCTCTCTCTTATTATTATTATTATTATTATTATTATTATTATTATTATTATTATTAAATTGTTTCGATCGGGGAATACAACCTAAATCCGATAAACGCGAACACTCGACTCGCGCCATTAGAAAACTTAACGCCATTATTTCCAATACATTTCGGTCGTGGAGTAGGTACGGAAGAGGTCTGGTTGTCAATCCACGTCAGCGCACAAAAGTATTTCATATTGTGGTCGGTTTTTTTCTCTCTCTCTCCAACATTTGACGTATCTGATAAAATACGTCAATGCGCTTATAATTCTTTTTTTTTTTTAAATTCGTTTACGAGTTTTTATAACACATGATGTATATATATATATAATCATTTTACGAACCAGATCTTATTTGTTATTATTCCGATAGTTTTCCCCTGTTTATCGACATATTTTTTTTATCGTTGAAATGTATAACATTAAATATTTTTCATGAGAGCGAAAACATTTTTGAAAACGCCAAATTATATTTTTATTATAATATAATAGTGTATTATTTGATAAAAATATATATATATATATATATTTTTTTTTTAATTTATCGACTCGCAATTATTATTTATAACGTTTATAATCATTATAAAATTATTGATAAACGCGAACACTCGACTCGCGCCATTAGAAAACTTAACGCCATTATTTCCAATACATTTCGGTCGTGGAGTAGGTACGGAAGAGGTCTGGTTGTCAATCCACGTCAGCGCACAAAAGTATTTCATATTGTGGTCGGTTTTTTCTCTCTCTCTCCAACATTTGACGTATCTGATAAAATACGTCAATGCGCTTATAATTCTTTTTTTTTTTTAAATTCGTTTACGAGTTTTTATAACACATGATGTATATATATATATAATCATTTTACGAACCAGATCTTATTTGTTATTATTCCGATAGTTTTCCCCTGTTTATCGACATATTTTTTTTATCGTTGAAATGTATAACATTAAATATTTTTCATGAGAGCGAAAACATTTTTGAAAACGCCAAATTATATTTTTATTATAATATAATAGTGTATTATTTGATAAAAAAAAATATATATATATATTTTTTTTTTAATTTATCGACTCGCAATTATTATTTATAACGTTTATAATCATTATAAAATTATGAACATCGCGTTTGAGATTTCAAACCATTCGCTGTTTTTTTTTTTTTTTTCATAGTCATATATACTTTTTATAATAATCAATTTTTGGAGAGAAAAAAAACGTTCACCAAAAAATAATATCGGAATTATACCGATCAATAATAATTAGTGTAACAAAATAATTTGTATCTTTAGAAATTTTTATAAATATTTTAAACCGTGTTATTGTAAAATCTTATTTTATAACATAAGAACTTCGGTTTATAAGAAAACCCCTCAAGGCTTATTTGGCCGTCGAGACTTAAAATTTCAGATGGTACTTATACCGAGATATTAGACCTTATGCGCATCGTTCCTATGAGTACGGCTTATTTATTATTCCAATTTAGACCTTTAGCGCTCGATAATATCCGATTTTAATTCCGTTAAATCTTTAAGATCCCTCGATATTTTATACTTATTAAGTTATACCGATTTTCGGGTATTTGTAAATCCCTTCCAAGGTATAGTGCTTTATAGATAAGGTACAAAGGTATTCTGTTGCAGAACACTGAAATCAAACTGACCAAAGTCACGCGGTTTTCGTCAAACGTTGTATTTCTTTGTGTTTTTTACCATTCGAGTGGTTTAAACGCGAATCGATTTCTATCGATGCCATTAATTTAGAATATTTTTTTATTTTACTAAAAAAAAAAATACGGCGGTCTACATAAATAGCGTGCGTGCGTGCGTGTGTATCAATAACGTAATCTATATAAACGTTCAAAATAAGCTTAAAAGCAGAATCCAAAAGTGACATATCATCAATAAATAAACGATATTTATCCGCAGAGAGCGCAACACACACGAACACTATCCGTAGTAATCCGAAAATATATATTTTATATATATATATATATATAAACGCGTTATATACAGTTAAATAATAAATTACGTTAATACTGTGTGCTATACAACAAGCGCGAGAGATCGAAAATGTTTAAAACCGTTATACTGCATTGCGCGTATACGCGTTCCATACCGTCTATATAGCGAATTAGCCGAACAATAGGTTCCAGATTTAACGTTTATTGTCATTTTGTTTTATCTCGAACGTTTTATTTTTATATTTAACGCAAATACGAGAATAAACGACGAGTGGGAACATTCTCTCTGAACTCCAAAACCGCGGGGAGTCGAAACGTGTTTAAAACAAAATCGATGAAAATTCCAAAACTCGTAACCTGAAATCGTGTGAATAACGGTATTGAAATATTTATAACGTTTCGTTTGAAATGAACACAACCGACAGTTGACGACGATTAATTAATCAAAAATTACGAGACGAACCCGATTCGTGCCGTTGAACGTTATGACGATGAAAATGATTGTGAACGGAGGGAAGAAAATCGTTTTAAAAGACAAAAAAAAAAAAATATACGCAATTTATAAAATTTCGCTCGTTGTTCGCTTTACGCGTAATACAAATCCAATTCGTATTTAATATACGAATTATCTAATATATCTAATATTACTCGAACTCTTAAATCGCACGTGTCCAAAACGAACACATCGATAATTTTAATCATTTCTTCGGAATATCCGGAAAATCTGTTCGGGATTTGAAACCCGGAACAATAATATATTATACATTTAATAATATTCTAATATTTATATCGGTTACGAATAAATATTATAGCCGTTAACTAATAACTGTACATTCGGTAGAAACCGAGTGGTTTTACGCGATTACATGACAGCACGCATGTAACTGGCCGGACCATTCCCAGCTGTAATAAATAGTTATAGAAATAACGACTATTGGTAACTCGCTATTAGGAATGATAGCTCGAATTAGGGGAATTAAGTTAAAAATTCCGTTATATTATTAACGTGCACCGTGCGCGTCTAACGTTTGCGAGCGTTGAGCAACGAGTCCTCAATTTCTCCAACTCACAAAACTCATCTTAAAGTGATTTTTTTTTGGTTTGTTTGTTAAAAAACCTCTCCCCCCCTCCCGCCAATCCAGAAAAAGAAAAGAACGTCGTGTACTTTATGTAAAATAAGGACGGGAAATAATAATAATAATAAAAAAAAAAAAAATAGAAAACATAACGACGTGGGCCGGAGAGCGGGTGGCAAGAGGGGGAGGGAGGAGGAGATTTAAATAAACCATAAAAGTCGCGTATATACGTCGCGCGAGACGCGAGAAGACACCGTTACGCGTAGAATGTGATCCCTTCCGATGGTAATACCCGCGATCCCTCTCTGCGTATCGTCATCCGTCGTCTCCGCTTCGTTCTCGCTTCCAATAACTTCGTCACCGTCGTCCCGCCGCGAGCCGTTGTCTCCCGCCGCAATTGAATTACCGTGACGAATATATGATACGACCTGTAGCGACGACAACGTCAAAATGGAAATTTTCGAAAAGCCCGCAGCGGGCGCCCGTCATGATCGACGCGGGGTTCGGGGCGGGTGAAACCCGAATTCGAAATTCGTTTAACGATACGGACGGCCGCCGCCTTCGCTGCGCACAGCTACCAAAGTTCCGGCGAAACTTCTTCTCCTCCTCCTCCTCCTCCTCCGCCGTTTTATTCCGCCTTCGTCCGCGCACAGGTCATTAGTGGAGGGGGGGAAGGAAGGAGGGAGGGAGGGCACCGCAGTTTCGAATCGTTTCCGGGACACAATACGAGACCATTACGCGCTCGAGACAAAGTATTCCGTACCAACGATTAATATTTGTTTAAATAAATAATATATAATCCGGTATGATAATGTATTAGACCCTTATTGCGTTGACGTTGACAAATGAGAGCGCGGAAAATTATATCAGAACGGATATTTTAAATAACGTTTTTTGGATTCCGCGTAGTGACGACGTGTATTTTATTATTATTATTATTATTTCGTCTGCAGCGATCGCGATTTTGATGGTGCGACCTGATTAAGGAGTTTGCCTAGGGTCAGGCTGGAGTCGATTCGGCGTCTCTCCGGTAATGTTTGCAGTTCAATTCCAGGTCAGAAGACCCGTGAAAAACGTATATTACGTTATTGGTAAAAGCGAAACGTATGCGATATTTTCTGGGATATTATGGAAAAGAAATTGAAATTTTCAAATTTACGATTGAACTGATTATTATTATTATTATTATTCGATGGAGAGAACATGTGTGTCGCGTTCCGTTAGCTAACGAATTTTTGTTTAATTTCCAAACGATTTTCCCACTTTAGTCGTCTTAAACATTGTAAAAACAAAAAAAAAAAAAAAAAACAACCCGGAACCTGGAGGATAAAACCGATGAGATTTCATTCATTTCCACCGTTTACGTATTTCCTTTCGACGAGTAAAAAATTTAATAAATTACTCAGACGATCTATCATATTTTAATCGGTTATAACGAAACGATTTTTATTAAAGTCGGAATAATAACGAAACTTGATAATCACTTTCTCTAAGTGTTCCGTTCGAACCGACGACGTCCACGAAAATCCGAATACAATTCTATACTCGAATGTGGAAGAGAAAAAGAAAAAACATTAAACGGTTTATCGGTTTTGTAAAAAAAAAAAAAAATAATAATAATAAACCCCCGTTTTAATTAGAACGCGGCGTATTCGATTGGTGTAAGAAAACCTTTTAAAAGTGTATTATATTCGCTTTTTTTCATCTCTTGTAATAAATAAGTCGAGAAAATTCGGGTTCGTTTCTTTTGAAATTGTCGGTATTCGAATTTAAAATTCCGTATAACGGACCGATGAAAGTTTGATTTAAATAACAAAAAAAAAAAAAAAATGAAATACTCTGTGTAACCGAGATGGACTCTTAAATAAAATAACTTACGTATGTAACGTTAACGAGGACACGATCGTTATGGATTATGTTCCGTATCAATACGTACGTCTTATATTTTTAGTTTGTCAATTTTTATTCCAATTTGTGTAATCATATATAATAATCGGAATAATGACTCGTTTGTGTGTGTGTTTTTTTTACGTATATCTTACAAAAACGTTCTATAATAAAGCGAAAAAATAATCATAAATAAACGTATTTACCGTATACGGAAACGTAATTGAACGCATTCATACGAATAAAATTAATCGAATTCCTTGGGAGGCCACTCACAACGAATAATCATGTTAAATAATATAATTATGTTTTTAATGTTCAATCTGACATCCCCGTACATACCGTACTGCGGATAATATTTGTCGATGATTACAATGTCTCGCATACGCTTTGAAAATCCGTTGAATATGCATATTCCGATCGAAGACGTGCGTTTTGAAAATTACCAAAAACACACCGCATTAAAAAATTCTCGTATTCATAACCGCGATGCGTCGTAAGAAAATTGTGTCTTTTTTCCAAATAGGCGTTTACGAACCGTACGATTTTTACCGTCGCAAGTATGATTTCAACACGTACATACAAAAAATATATCTTAAAGAAAAATATTTTTAAATACAAAACGGTTTAGGAGGGGTCGTCGTCGCATTACGATGTAAACCGCGGCCGTCCACGAGTCGGACTGTATTCAGTCGAGAATTAAAACCGTATAAATTTTTTTTTTTCACTCCACTCGGACAGAACGGAAAAGTTAATTTTTTTTTTTCCCCCAATATCTGCCCTGTATCCGTATAATAATACTGTCTCGTTTTTTTTCTCTAACGATATTCGAAACTCTTCTCTCCCGTCGAAATCTCTTTTTGTCCCGCGCGATCTCGCCGTCTTCAGCCTCCGCCCCTCGACTCGTACCGAAAACACATTTATATATATATATACGTATGATAATTCCTCGAGTTTAATATTTTCCACCCCATCTCGCGTCACATACCGTCCGCGCAAGAGGAGGATGCTGACGGCACCGGAGCACTCCGTCGTCCCGGGTGATGGATGACCCCGCCACCGCGACTCACTCGTTCCGGTCAATCCAATAAACCGTGCACGGCCATATTTCACGATTTTCCTTTGCTCCGCTGTAAAAACGCCTTCGTCTCTCTCTCGATCTCTGAGCACTACCTATAGCCACATTATTTTTTCCGTCCGCGATGGCTGTACCGCAGCAGCTTCTCTACTCGGTCGCCGTCGTCGCGGAGAGTAAATCTCCGTGGAATTTTTTAATCTGCTCTGCAATCCCGTCTCGCGGCGGAGGTGACCGCGCGCGATTCCCGTCGTCGTTATCCATCACTTTTCCGGACGGTCGTAATTTTTTAATTTCTCTTTAGCGATTTTGGCATTGCGAGCGCACAACGAGCGAATCATACCGGATTTCCAAACTTAAATCCGGCACTTGCCGACCAGTGGCGGCGTTATCGCATACATATTATGTATATACTCGTATATATCGTTCAACCGAGGACGAGGTGAGAAAATTAAATAGAACTCATAGACGTATCAAAATTCGAAATGACAAGAAACACGAATTTAATATGTGATAGACGCGTATTTGTCAGTGACGGTGTGATAAAATAACGGATTACGGGAGGCTCGTCGAATCGCGAGGAAACCGTTACGTTTTATATATATATATAGTGAGCCGTTACACGCATTCCGTTTTTATTTTCCAATTTTTGTTATGTAAAAAAAGATTTCCGCGCTAACTTTTCGGTACTACGAGCGCGTTGTTTCGCGTTCTGTAGTTAAATATAATATACAATGATAAATGTCACGGAGAAAACTCTATACTCCATCGCGTGCTCCATTAAACGTACCTAACGGAACGCATATTACGGCGACGCGTTCTATCTGAAATCATGTTTTTGTGCGAGATACGCGTCCTCACGTATCGAGTCCAGCGCAGTATTTTACTGATTGTCGTCACAGCTGCTTGTCGCGATTTGCAGATTTCTTTACGTGTTGAGCAGCGGACAGAAGCAGCGCGGTATTACCGGCAATAACCACTTGCGTTGTTTGTAACGCGTAACCGTGTGCGTCTTTCGTCATAAACATCGAAATAACACGATTTTTTTTTGCGCTTTACTAGCATAATAAAAATAAAATTTACCCATTCCGGAATTATAAGTACTTACTTGTAGACACGGTTTTTAGGTGGGTTTGTTCTGAAAAAGCGAAAAAAGCATCTGCTCGCAGTGTACGCCTGAAAACGTAGAGAGAGAGAGAGAAACAGAGTGTCCAGAAGAGCTAAAACGAATCGGTGTTCACGGTTTTGTGCGTAGAAATAGTATTACGACATTTAAAGGGACTTGATCGAGACGAAGTGGAAGCGCAGCAGGTGTAAGGTATCGTAGTTCGAACGTTCAGGGAACAAACGCTGATCATTCCGAGTGATCCTTATTTGAAAATTTCCTCGTAAAAAATATAAAACGTATTTTTATTTACCTCGTCCACCTAAATATCAATTTTTCGTGACAAATAATTTATTTATTTATTAACCGAAAAACAAAAAAAACAAAACGCAAATCGTCGCGAAACCAATTTTTTTTTATTGATACGTATCGTAATACGGCATTTACGCTCGTTGTTAATGCCGGTTTTCACGAATCCCCCTCATCCGTACGACTCGTCGTTGTCGATTTCGAACGAAACGCATTACGAAATCGTTTTAACGTTTTGCGCGTCGTTAAAATTACTGACGTATCATAATCATTAACGATGTGTGAACGAGGTTGAGTTAGAACGGGAAAAAATAGAGAATTCTAATTTTTTTTTTTAATCAAATACGCGCGTTAAACGCGATTTCTAATCACCGGAATCCGGGACACTCAGTAATATAGTAATTCGCGTGTACGTTGACGTATATTTTAAAACTGAGTGTATATGGCGCGGTTGAAGTTCGCGCGCACAATGCTGTCACGAACACCCGCGTTAGCGAGACGAAATTTTCACAGTAATTACACACGGGGCGAGTCAACTCGAAACGCGTCTACCGCCGACACACCGGGACTGTCGTCGTCGTGTTGCAATCCCTGTTTTCGACTCAGTAAACGATGCTATAAATGATTATGTGCGGGAATCATTATGTGGGCCGGTTGAATTTGTCGCGGACGTCAGTGGCGAATTTTAAGGGCTGTGGCGTGAGAGAGGGGCCGTGGGAGCGATACATGGACGGACACTTGCTACACATTTCAATAGTACAGTGTTAAACATTATTTTTTTTTATGTCTGTACCGAACGATTTGACCAGAAGTAGTGTATTCACAGTCACAGTTTGTTTCATGTACATAAAAGCGCCGGGAAAATATAACTCGAAAAGCCAACCGGAAAATTACGTGAAAACCGTAAAAGTCGATTATCGTTATTTCTTCGTCATTTTGAAACTGTGTGATTGGTATAGAAACTCGAAATACACATCGGACATGTAACTGTATATTGTATTAAGGAATAAACGTTTTTCTCGAACACTTTTCTCTCTTTTTTTTTTAATTTTGAATTATTATTAACAATTATTGTGAGGTATTTGATTTATGAAAAGGGTAGTTTTTTTTTTTTTGTTATACACCCAAAATAACAATTACTCCGAAGTTCAGCTCAGAATCCTTTTATCGAATGCAACGATTAATCGTTGCTTTCAAATTTATAATGATAACACATATACGGTATACGGTGCCTGATTAAGCAGTTTGTCGTCAGTAGGCTAGGGATAATTTGGAGCCCTTACGATGTATTCTAGAAGGGATGGTTCCAGGAGGGAACCTATAAAAAAACATATAGACATCAAACTTTTAGAGTTTAAAATAAATTAATGTAGGTAAACATAGTTTAGGTAATTATATTATATTTAAATTATATATATATATTTTTTTTTGCAGTCATATCTAAGTGAAATAAACGAGTAAACATGTAGATGAGTGTAGAACGGGGAAAGACGAATCCTTAAGTTCATTTCGTTGAAACGCGCGAAATAATATAATAATAAATAATATTACTCCACTCAGAATCGTTTTGTCGAACGCAATGATTTATGAATAATTTAACAAATAATACTTGTTTTTAATTCTGATTTTAGTTGAATCGCTTGCATACCTATCGTCCATACCAATAATATATTTATTTTTAGTTTTTCGACTATTATTTTTTAACCGACGCGAAATCCGTCGTCGAAGAATCGTTTTCTCTATCTCTCTCTCTCTCTCTGAAACAATCGGTCATCTATCGACGAGCTGTTGACTGTCCGTCCAAGTTTTTAAAACTATTTATTACAAGCTTTATATAAGGTTTGGCTATCAATTTAACTTAATATCCTATTTATTACGCCCGTCCCATTAAGTTTCGACTGCATTTCCCTTTTCCTCCCCCATACGTACTCTTCTGTAGGAGACGGAAAAAGTTTTAATTTTCAAACGGGATGCCTGTTACGTTTTTCATTTTTACAGTGACGGTTTCATTTTACTCATTTTTCGATTCGGATAATTCATCAGTTTCTCGCGCGTTTTGTACACTATAAAGCAATTATGTTTCTTGTTTTATATTGAAAAACCGACTGTTAAACACGCGTATACCGCAAAATGATTCACATAAAAAGAGTCCTTAACTTTCGAATGGAAATTCTAAAAATTCATTAGTGTTTCTGGTGAACAACTATAATTATTAATAACAAGAAATAATATATGCGAATCAATATTGAACAGGCGCTTAGAGTTTAAGAATATAATATAATTACACGGTTATTGCGCCCCCGTTTGTGCTACACATGAAAATGAATAATCAAACAAGCCGGTTGATAATAATTAATAATTTTAAATCGGATTTATATTAAAAAAAATATATATATATATATTTATATCCTTACCGTTGTACAACAATTAACGAGTACGACGTTAAATGAAATAATTATTTAATTAATAGTATAAATAGAGGGAAAAATGTGATTTTATTCGAGTGGTGATATGCTAAGCGATCGAAAATGTAAAAAGAAATTACAATTCAAAACGTATTTTATAAAAGTAAAATTTATTCCGATTGGATCTGCACATGCGAACAAAAATTACGAAACGGTTGTTTTTCTCGATTCATACAATTATACAAGTAAATAAAACTATACTTAACGCGATTACAAAAAAATATATATGTATATTAATATCGTCTTTCGCCGAAATCCTATTTATAATTCATAGAAATTGAGAATTTACAACGTATATAGACAATAATGACGACGAACATCGATTATTCGAATATCTATTATACTATCTATCAACACGTTAATTTTTTTTTATATATATATAAATTAAAAAAAAAAATCAAAAAAATAATTTAACAAACACAACGACAATATTTATGACTGGAAATACATATACTGTTCTAATACCTATGATCCATAAGATGAACTGTTTAAGATGTTTTTATAGTTTTATATTTCATGTTTTGTTCGTCAAACCATGTAATCAGTTCGATTTCCTATAGCTTTCATCATAATACGTTTCAGTTAGTTTAATTTTGTTTAATACTCAAATATAGTATTAGTATACGCGTAGGTTTGCGTGATACGATTATAATAATGTTTGTTTCGTTTTTCGATTTGAAACAATTTCGATTTTTAGCCACAATAATGTTGTCTAGTATTTTTTACTAATAAAAAACAACCGGGCGACTAAAAAAATATTTATTATATGAATTTTTTTTTTCTTTTTTTTTTGTAGCAGTGTGTTGTGCGGAAGATATTTTCCGTTTTTTCTGTTTTAAAGCTCTCGGGTCCCGGCGCGCGCACATTCGAAACGGACATTATTATTATTAATATAATGTATTCGTAAAGGAGGAATCCGTCGCGCTGGACCCCGGCCAAAAAACGATGCTTTTTACGCAGCCTTTGCCGTGCAACGACAAAGCATTTATACGTTCGAGTGACTTTGATATTATTAAACCGAGTATTGCCGTATAACGTATTTATGTAATAAATCGCTGAAAATTTTTATTCGCCGCGCTCTTTGATGTGCAACACGGCCGTGTGCAAATATCGTTTAAGCGACCGCGGGCGAGCACGACGACGAGAAAGGAAATTCGATTTCGCGAAGGTCGTCTCCGCACAGAAATCGTTTTGATCTATTGTCGTTGGCGGCGCGATACGTGTACACACTGCGTTCGAATTGGGAGAATTTCAGAACGGAAGCCACGCCAAAAGCAAAAAAAAAAAAAATAAAAAAATATATTCGAGTCCTACGAAATGAAATTTGCTTTGTTGTACTAGTGGTTTTTTTTTTTTTTTTTTGTTTTAGAA
The DNA here is from genome assembly GCA_032441825.1 of Chaetogeoica ovagalla. NCBI lineage: Eukaryota > Metazoa > Arthropoda > Insecta > Hemiptera > Aphididae > Chaetogeoica > Chaetogeoica ovagalla. The sequence continues at coordinate 3,872,805 of CM063748.1, read as the reverse complement.
AACCTCGGGAGAGAAAAAAAATCGCGATTTCGTAACGCGGTTTACAAATATCAAAATCGATCGATCGCTATTACGCCTGGTAAAAAAAGAGATCGTATTTAAGTCGTAACGACGGGACAAATCAAATGTGTGACGCGCGCGATTCGTTTGCGGACGTGTTGGGAAAACGAGAAACGCGCGCAATAATAATAATAATAATAATAATAATATGTCGGATGTACAACAATTAATAAACTCGCGCGCGGCGTGTTGTGCACCGAGAAAGGTTTACTACGATTTATAATAAATATCACGACGTGTGAGTTTTCATCGTGTTTCATTTCAACGCTCGTTGCGTAACGTGAATCCCGGTCGTTTTAAATATTTATATTTATTAGAATAAAAAAAAAATAACTCGGAGAATCTTAGGGATTTCTAAAAAATGGCCGATTATCACGAGGACGAGCGCCAGTATATTTTACGTACGCGAAACGGTCATTACACGTTTCAAATCGATTTCCGATATTGTTTCTAAACTATTGTTCCGTCGTCGGTTCAATCGCACGCACTTGTACGTACAGATAACGTTTAGTGAGCGAATTCAGCTGTAAACGCAGTTATTATAGTAGTAACCGAACTGTACGCGACGGCGTCGTTGTGGAATAAACGGGCAAACATTGTGTGATTGACAGAATTAATTATAGTTCGTTAGTCGTCATAATGATGATGTGAACTCGCAAATATTATATTATATTGTATTACACGTCGCGCAGCAAAATGATTTGTGGCGGTAGTTTTTTTGTTTTTTGTTCAAGACATAATGACCGATACGATTTTTCGACCGAAAATCCAAAACAGCCAATTCGATTAGAAATCGATTGTTGAGAAATCGATTGTCTAGGATTTCGGTATATCACGGATAAGTTATTTTTATTGATAATTAACATTACTATACGGCACAAAATAATAATTGAACAAATTTTTTTTTTTTTTACGTTTGCGTATTTTTAGGAGCCAGCGAACGTACTACTGTGACACGGTCGAGTGTCAGTGAAAAATTAAACCTTAGAAAACTGACTACAAACATAAGTATTTTGCGACGACGACTTTATTGCCGTTTTCATTCAAATGTTTTGCTAAAAACGATGAAGTGGCACGCGATCGACCGTTTACGTACAAGTAGAATACTTCAGTGACCTATTTATGGATCATGATCACCGATTGGCTACTGAGATAACACAGCAACATTCACTGATAACGACTTCGAAATTATGTCGTTGCAACACAGACAATACCATCGAAACCTATTCGAACATTCAGTTTCACGAACGTTATTTGTATTTGCGTTATTATTTTAATGATAAATTCGATTTTTTCAACATTATTCCGTTATGAAATCGTCAGAGAACATGATGCATATACCTATACAGTAGATGATATCCACATATTATGACGATACTCGGTACTTTTAAGATTTCTCTCTGCGAGGGGTGGCGGGAAATTTTAATATAGAACATTGAATCTTCGTCCCAATAATATTTCGAATTCAGTCTTTGAAAATTTTCGATATAATCAAGTTCACCTTTTTTTCCAACACAGCTCATTTTTTCCTTTTTGAAATCCATTAAGAATTATTATTACGATCTAAAATTCATTTGCGAATATTATGCGAGAATTTTCGTTTTGTTAAATCGTTTCGCTACATTTATCCGCCTAACGTTTGACTGGAATATATAATTGCTACTGTCAACTGTCCTCCCCCTCCCACACAAATAGCCAGTTCGTAGTAGAATTACATAATATTATTATGTCAAAATCGTTCCGACCAGATACACACATATACCTACTTGATCCATTTCCGATTCGCAATGCGAATTCTGCGGTTGTTAATACCACGTAGAGAGATATAAATTGTACTCTCCTTTTGTTTTCGTTTTTGTCAAAAGCCCACGTTTACAGCGATTACATCAATCAAAGCGGTTTAGACGTAGTCTTTTTGTGTATTCGTGCCGTATAATATTTTACCGATAATCTCGTGAAATAGACAGAGGGAATTTCTTTTTAAAAGACTACTCGCATTAAAAAAAAAATAGAAACAAAAGTAATAAAGAATTCGTTTTTTTTTTTTTAATTTTTGTCATACACCGTGTATTTGTTTTTGACGTGATTACTTTCGCCGTGTCCTTTGAGTCTGTGAAACAGATATTCATACGAGTTTTCACGTTTAAAATATCGTTTCGTTTATTTATATACGAATTCGATGTTTGATCCTGCTTCGTTCGCAGTGAATGTTGTTATAACTCGTATGTTATGAGTGTAGATGTCATCTCGTTCGAATAAAATATAATAATATTATACACGTAATTCTTACAATTTTTAAGGCAGTAGATTACATTTTTTTTTTTGACATTCAAACACCGTTTAGTTTTTATTAAAAATGACCGCACGCTACTGTTTTCTATTTGTAAATATTTATGACTAGTTGTATTTATATACGTAGCCGTTCTTATACTGGCTTTATTCATTCCGCCTTTAAAAATTCAATATTAAAATACGACGTCTAGATAAGTATACATATATGTTTTTCGTTGCACAATAATCGTTGCACTATAATTATTATATAGCACCGTAAAAATGTTTCGGCATATGTAGTTCTCGCTAAATCTTCGTGTCAACACATAAAACTCAAATGTTGTCTTACAAATTTGAAACGTCGACTTTGTGATTTACGTATTTAATTTTTTATCATTGTTAACGAGACCTTCGGATGATATTGACATTATTCGAATTCTAAAAACAATTCAGCCAGGATCGTGAACACGTTGTGTTAAACACAATGTGTTGTCGAGAGATACGACGATAATAGTCGTAAAATCAATATTTTTTTTTTTTTTGTAAATCCGACGACGATTATGACAAGATGGTGAAATGAGAAATAGTTACACAACACTCGAGAAATTATATAAACAAAACGTCTGTGACAATTTAATCGAAATCGATTCGGTAGTTTCTAAGATTTGCGTCTACCGATCACACGACTTTGTCTATTTGCACTAGAGTCGATACCACACTAGACGAATATAACATATAACTATTCTTTGTAGATTTCAAACAATACAATTCCGTTTTCGATTGATCTTCGCTATTATTTTATTATTTGTGCTCGTAAAAAGTTTATTCATTGATTGTTATTAAATATAAAAAACGGGAAAGGTTTTGAATAACTGACATCGGTTGAAGTATTTCGAATTTATTTTATTAACAATACACGCGCGCAAAGTTTTTTGATTTTAAACGGAATTCGACTTACCGGATCTGTAGACAATTTTACCAGTAATTTCCTTTTTTTTTTTTGTCTTTTACAATTTTTCGTGTAGAGATTTTTTCTCTCTCTTAAAATTAAATCGACTCCTAGGGAAATCGAAAAACGTGTCAAATATAAATCACAGTGACTATGTACAATTTCTGGAAACTGGTGCTGCTACGTGCGAAATACAAAATGTGCTCTTCGTTTCAGTGTTTAACAAACGAGTAGTTTTTATATTATCGTCTGCGAATTGCCGAACGGGTTATAGTTTTCAAACGTTCGTTTTTAACTCAGAGCGTACACTCGGGACCATATTTTTTTGCTTAACACACACCAGACAGCTATAGTAGCTGTGTAAAAGTACCCTCGTCTCATGTATGATGTATGTGCTGTATTCATACGTGTCATGTATTTTCTTCCGGGAACCATAAAATACTTGTTTTATTCGAATTAAAATTTAAAACGCGACGGAATAGAAGCCACGCTTATTACAGGGACGAGCACCACCGAGTTAACGTTTGATTATTAATTCGACGTACGGTTAATTAATTATTTTATATTACCTGAACGAATAACAATCTAACGAAATCTCTTCGTACACAATTTTAAGGGAATTAAAAAAAAAAAATCAGTGTACACTGAACACCACATCGTTTTTAACAGGGGGAGAAATTAAAAATTAATTATAATGTGATATTATATTATTCACAAATTCTGATTAGAATACCTAATTATTTTTGTCGAAATTAATTATTCTTTCGTAATAATTTACACAGGCGAAGATAATTTTATTACGCGTACTGTACAGAATTATAAATACAAAATTTAAAGACACGGAGGAGAAAAAAAGTAGTCGACTTTTGGATTAACCGAGCGAACTAAAATTTGATATCAAAAATTTTTTTTTTTAACGTTAATTAATAAGAAGAGTGACGGATAGATTTTTATTGGTTTGTCTAGTAAATATCTGATTTATACCAACACGCGTCTCGTAAGTCATAGTATAACGATTCCGTGTGTAAAATTTCATTTTGAACATTTTAGAGTTTCCATATTGATTAAATAGCATATTTTATTAAATCGTGCATTTTGAAATTATTATACACACTGCAGATGTATTGTTTGTCTTATTCCATGACAAGTGGAATATTTGTCGACTCTATAATTCTATACTTATATATATATATAAAGCGTATATTTTTATGATAATAATAATATGCTTTTTATGGATTAAATTTTTAATTGGATATTAAAGGAGTATCTCTTAATATTAGAATTCTTTTTTTTATGCCATATTTGAGGGCGTCATTTTTAAATGAAAATTTTTATGGCGAATAACGCTCCACCTTAGTCATAAGTTAAATGACTTTTAACTAGTTGTAAAAAAAAAAAACCGTTCTTATTAACCGTACGCATTTAAGTAAAATAACGTGTGACCGTCGTTGGAAAATGTGCATAAAACGTCTGCTAGACGTTATAAAATATGGCACCGAAAACCTATCGTATTATTGGTGGTAAATAATATTTTTCTATCTTTTCTTATTGATCGTGTATCATCATCATATTATAAATTATACGAACACCCGACAGTTTACTTTTCCAATATAAAATACGGTTAATCGTATGAATTATTGTTCGAACCACATAATATATTACACGGGCGACGGTTATTAAACGTTCACGGACGGTAACCTACGATGCAAAATAATGAGTCGTCGTCGGGATATTTTTCGCCGCGCATTTTCGAATATTGCACCTACCTGTTCAGTGGTGTACACGTCGTCGTAGCGCTTTCGGTTTTATCACTTTTAACTTTTCGTGTCTAAATAACGTTCTGTTTTCATAAATATATATATTTTAAATACACAAGGCTTCAAAAACCCGAAAATCGTGTAGCCTGGGGTATAAAGATTAAATCGTTAATTTTTACAGTTAAAGTCCAAGGTATAACTGAAAATTATAAAAAGTTTTTAAAATACTTATATTTATAATATGTCAATTGTATTATTCTTAATAATGTACTGATTTTGTTACCTTCATTGAGAGCACCTTCAATACTGTTAGGCATGGATTGTCTCTGAACGTGTGTTTTCACATGTAGGTTAATTCCAGTTAATTACGCGTTGTCCGCGGGCAGACGGTGAATTCCGTACGGGCCGTGAATTCTCGCTCATTAAAGAGTGAACGTCCGATTCTGGTAACGGTGACGTCTAGTAAAGTCTGTTGGATTGCGTTTTTTTCTTTAACTTTGTTAGTGGGATGGGATCTAAGCACATTTCCCATGTCGTGTTTATTTTTGTATTAATGGAGATCTCGATATCAGTAATTGTCGACGTGTTATCGATTGTTTGGTCGAGTTTAGCGGATCTGCTGCTTTTTCATCGCCAATTATGTTTTTTGCATCTCATAGTTCAATGTCATCGTCGTCGTACAAAATACCACGAGAGTGATATTTCGACAGAAAATATATTCATTCTATATCGTTGCCACTGAAAAAAAATTAAATAAAAAATGCTTTTTTTCCGAATCATGTTTGCATTGTCGCGTAAGAATGCCATGTCGAGAACAAATCTCAAGGAAACATATTAGCCTGTATTTTTATATAATACATTAAATATTACGCTAGTGATAAAAAAAAATATACGAGTATATAATAAAAGACGACTGCAATATTTCTAGACTCTGCTGATGGTTAATATAAAAACGTTTTTCTATATTTTGCACTTTTATATAAATTTAATATTGCTCTATTAATAAAAAAATATTATTTACGTTTTATAATATTATTCATACACTGTCGTCGCGGTGAATCGCGTGAGGTAACGCACGAGAAAAAAAAAAATGAGAAAAAAAAGTGTTTCATTGTATAATACACGCAGTAGTGAACCTATGTTCAATTTTCCGGGAATGTGTATAACACAGCGTCGAGTCCATTCAAAACTCCTCTCACCTCGTCCTGTTCGACACAATATACACGAGGATATATATATATATACTTTCATATACAAAAAAAAAAAAAACGTTCCGTCGAAACGTCGTATAAAATGAAAATACGATTTTGTATTATTATATAATTTTTTTCAATCTGTTTTTATTCATTCGCGGAACATTTTATTATTTTTTCTCGAATTGTGTTATAAATGTTATTTAATATTCTTCAACGTTTCGTTCTTCTTCGCTCGCCGACATAATTTCGAAATTTTACAAACAACGCGTGTCGCACGTCCCGTCAAATTACATGTATTTATTAAATACTCGACGGGAAAACGTACAATTTTCATCTCCACTTTTGTTATTGTTCTGTGTCTATATGGTTTCTCGGATGTTAAAAAAAAATTTTAAATATTCCATTAAACGTTAAAGTTTACTTAAAATAATTTCATTTTCTTCAGTTTTTTCTTTAGATTTCACGTATACGATAAATTAAAAAAAAAAAAACTCACAACCAATAAAAGCGTCATATACTCGTATATAAAAATAAAACATTTTTTTTTTTTAAATTTTTAAATTCGAAAATTCTCAAGAATAATTTTAAAATACTACAGAAAAAAATATTCATTTTGAAATTAAAAAATTGAAAACAAAACTGTTGTATTTAAATTTCGGGACGCTTTTTTTTTCATAAATAAATATGACTTACTAAATAAAAAAGTACCACATAACATTGAATAATGCCTTATAGCATCAAAACCTCGAGGAATAAGAAAAAAAAACCACTAAAAACAAAAATTCATTATTAATATAGTATGTACTGGAAACAGTTTATTAAATTTGGAAACGCCGTGTAAAACATTCGAAAAAAATAAATAAATAACTAAAAACATTAAAGGCGAATGCAATGGTCGGAGTGTTTTATGCTTTGAGTGATTTTAACGCGAACCACTTTGTTTAATGGGCGATACTACTAATTCAGAATTGTAATTTCGTACCGTTCTGAGTAGAAAAAAGTTTTTAGTTTTTCGATTGTAATCAATGTTTCGTATATATCGTTTTCATTTAACATTTTATACCGTTTTTGAGTATTTCTGTTTTTGTTTTTTGATTTTTAAATACTATGACTCTTCCAATGAGAATACTCAAAACCTTGTACCAAGCAACGAATACCTTACCGCGATGAAATATCGGACATAAATTAACGTCGAACTAACCATATAATTATCAGAAAATATTTAATTTAAACGATTTAGATTTCACTGCGTAAATCTTCGAGACTTTATAAGATAAATGTAAATGTCTATTAGAATAATATACGAGTAGTTCTAAAGTAAACGTCAACGTTAAAATACGCGTATACGAATTTAAACGAAATTAATACAGTTATTAAAAAAATAATTTATTTACAAAAAAAAAAAAAAAAAAAATAAATCGCAGATTAATTGATAATCATTATCGTTTTTTTTTATTGTTATGTAAAATATAATTTACGTATCCTTTTTTTTTTTTTTTCATATTAATTTCGTCATTTTACAAAATATTATGAAATTATTACTTTTTTTTCCCCTCCCCAGTTAAAAACGTTTTTCTTGCCATCAAAACGAACGGATATTTCTTTCCACCGCGCCGAGCCAAACGTCGAATGGATTTTTATGGACGAAACGATAGTCCGTCGACTGGAATTAATTACTTAAGTGGTCGAACGTAAAACGAAACGACAAACCCGTTAATACGTATATATTGTATTGTAATACAGTGAACCGTATAGACGATTTAATAATTTAAAGTTTTTAGTCTTAAAAGTTTTGTCAAGTGTCAGATTAAAAGCAAGAGGATAGTTTTTAAAGTGTATACGTTGTCTTTACGTCGTCTCGTGTCTGCATACACGCGATCGCGATATCTACAGAATATTATTATTGACTGGATTCTGCGGGATTATTTCGCAGTTTGAAAGTTTTCTTTTTCTCATCCTTGCGTTCATATGCGATCACACTACAAACTGTTAATGCAACAGCCATGCGTGTCTCTTACAAATCTCTTATTAATAATGTACACACACACACACACCACTATTGTTGCGAGATTTGTTGACGGATCGCGTTCGTTAACAAGTTGAAAATTATATTTGTTTCGAAATTGATATTTTTCTTTTCTTTTATATATATATATAAAATGAATATTTTGTTTTAGAAAAAATTCACTATTCGCTTGAAAGAAGAAAGAGTTTTATTGGTATAGCTTTTTTAACGCTTAGTTTATAATATTTAATTATATAAATATCGTAATAATTTGTTTAAACAAATACACGTTTATTTCCGAACAGTCACAACATTTGTTCCTATTATTAAATTTATATATAATATATTAAAATTAATATATATATATATATATATATGTTTATTTAAGGAAATCGAATTTTAATTCGTTTTTAATCGTTGTATTTTAACACTTATCGCTTCAACATTTTAACAAATGTGTATATGTGTCCAATAAAACAGTCAATTTCGCTGAATAAATTAAATCATTTGTACTTATTATTATTTCTCTTGAAATAATATATTGAATTTACGAGACATTTCATTAAAAAAAAATTTTTTTTTTATAAACACTATTATACTACTCGTAAATGTATAAAGTCCTAAACTAAATGAACTCATGCTAGAAATTAAAGATTTTTAAAAGTAATCATTAACGAAAATAATAAAACTACCCTCGTCGAACACTGTTGCGTATTCTCGAATGGTACGTGAAGGGAATGAGTTGTCACGATCAAATTTAATCCAAATCACTCCCAAATGAAAATTAACGAAATTGGGGGAGAGAGACGGCCATTTTAATTATATAATGACTATCATTACATTTTCGGCAAAATATAGCAACGTTCGTTTCGATATTAAATATTTATATGAATCTTGACGACAATGAATTCAAATCAAATTTTCAGATTCGAGCTATTAAAATTGCAGAATAACATAAAGCGCTAATCGGTAAATACATTTCTTTTTCTTTTATGCGCATGTCATATTTATGGGAAACTAAAAAAAATCGATTAAAAAAGAAAAAATATTTCTTTTAGTTTCAGAACGTAAAATAAACTCTACTGCAAGATAACTGAATTAAAAAAAATTTTTTAGTTATCGATTGTTGGTTTTATAACCATAACGGTTGTTAGAAATTTATAATACAAATAATAATAATAATAATAATAATAATAATAATAATAATAGAAATACGTGAAATGTAAGAAGGATCGAAAAATATGAATTATTTGTCAAATTTAACACAAACGATTTAAGTAGAATGTGTTCAACTGGTGGAAATATAAAAAAAAAAATATTTTTTTTTATGTTGTATCAGAAATAAAAAGACACGCTTTATAGATATAGTAAATACCTTTTTCAAATTTCTTTGTGTATATACAAGTATTTTCTTTTTAAAACGACGACTACTCGGTGCTTGTGTACTTTCATTATATATAAATATAATACATTTTACACACATATATATATATATATATTATATTATACACGTAGAAAAATACTTGTAAAAAAAGGACTCGACGATTTTTTTTTCTGAGAACAAATTGAATTTGGAGTACGATTCATAGATAGTTACGCTTATATTTCGTTGCGTTTAAAGTTGTGGGATTTTTTTTTTATTGCGTTTTCAAAAAAATTGTTTGCGGAACGAACTTTTTAAGTACTTGCGCATATTTCTGTGTACGCTCTGTTTTTCGACGGGTTTTCGGAATTTTAATTTCGATTAAAACAACATGTGCGGCAGCAGCAGAATGGAATAATAATATAAAAACACAAAAATATGACAATATACGCCGTAAACGACGGCCTGCAGAAGTCCACGAGTATGCGCGCCGCAGGGTTGTAATATATTGTGTTTCATTTCCCGACGAATTTTCGCAACGGGGATTACGTCGAAATTTTAATACACGACGACGTCTTCCATGTCTGCCTTATACGTTTTGTGCACGAAGAAAACGTCGTATCCTAATTCGTCATTCCCGTTTACATCAAACGGACATTAGAGCGAAACAATATTAAGTATAAAATTATTATTATTATTATTATTATTTAATTGTGACGTTTATACAGCCCAAATTTATAAACGGTAATTAAGAAATTCGACGAGAACACTAAATCCGTGCACTCGAGGATTAACGTTTGTTGTTAAAAATGTCGTCCGACAAAGGAGTCAGGACGGTTTAGACAAAAAAATAATAAATAGGAATTCTCGAAACGTGGTAATTATTTCTTTGGGTGACGATATTAAATGAAAAAAAAGTGGGGGGGGTACGTTCTCCCGTTCGATTTAACCGCTCAGAATGGATAGAATTTAATTTCTGGCAAAAGATTTGAAATCGTTATTTTTTCATCGTTATCGTATGATTTTTTTCCTTCTAACAAACCATCGAAAATTAACGAAGTCTTAATCGAAATGCCGAAAATATCTAAAATAACGTCGGGGAAAAAAAACGCTAATTAATGCGAGTTCTCGCCATTGAATTCGGTTTATTTTAAACAGCGGACTTTTCGTTTGCCTTTAACGGGTGTAAAATGTTACGAAAAAAAAAATAATAAACCGTTTTCGGCGTACGTACAGAGTGAAAACACGATTTTTTTTTTTTTACTACGTTTTTACGCAAACGACGAATAATCGCGTGGTGAAATTTCGTAGTTTGTGTTTCGATCGGTTCGGATAAAAGTCGTTACGATGTATATATGTATACATATAAAAAAGTCAACAATACTTTTGCAGTTTTCGACCATTAACAGTATAACGTGTAGCGCGTATACTTATACGAGCGTGCAGCTCTAACTGTTCGTGACAAAAACGAGTGTGTAGTACACTTAATGGGGTTTTTCATACACTCTGTAAGTAGCGTGGCTAGGGAAATATATGAATTTTTTTCTGACCGTCATACGCGCGGTTACTCTGTAGGAAAAAAAAACCAAAAAAAAAAAGTATTCAAACGACTGCAGGAGCCAGCAGGGATTAAGTACGATTATGTGTTATTGCCGCATAACGACCGAGTCTGGTCTCTAATATTAACCATCCCGGTAATATAATCTCAAACGTCAGTTGGTACCCACCTATTAGTTCGCTTTAATTATTATTTTATATTTTTTTTTTTTGAACCGATTCGATTATAACATTTTGTAAAGAAATTTTACGAATATGACAGGGGGAAATCGTTGAAATTACTCGGGTTATTAAATTTAAAAAAAAAATTCATTTTCTTTCTCATTGCTTATCGTTTTCATTTCTTTTAGTACACAAAATTCGAATCGCGTACGTATTGAAATTCGAACTTTTATTTCGCTTTCTTCTTTCTCCCCCCCCCACCCCGGTATTGACATTATCCTTTTGATTTTTCAAACGGTGTCTTATCAATGTCTAATTGTTGTAAAAATAATATTTTACGCAGCTCTACTAACTACTATATGTATATCGGATTAAAATATAGATTTAAATTAAGAAAACACCAATTCTTTTTTTTAATTCGAATAGAAAACGATGTAATCGTAAAGTGTCGACAAAGGTTTCGGATTCGAGGCGAACGCCAATTTTATATAATTCGACGGTTTTTTCAAACAAAAATCGTTGTGATACTTCATCCGAAGACGTCGCACGTACAGTCGTTTGGCGCCTTGTAAAACGCGTATTATTCTACCAATAACTCATAATAATTATGAAACGAATATCACTTGGCACACTCACGGATTTAATTCGCAATTTATTCAATCAATCGAGGCGATTTTCGGTCACATATTTCCGTCACGGGTGCCGTCAGGAAAAACATTTTTCCCCCCTCCCCACAACCAAATATTAACGAGAATCAATAGCAAACACGCGAACGTGCACATAAGTGTCTACTGTAAAAGCGTTTACAGCTTCACGGACGTACAAATACAATAATATCATTATCGCCTGTAACATATATTGTTTGTAGGTCTTCGAGGTTTCTCATTCCGCCGTGTTACGCACTCGTCTAACCCAATGCGAGTTTTGTGTTCGAAACGGATAATATTATATCTGGTGCACACTCGAACACCAGCCAGTCTACTTGATCCGCGCGAACACAAATGTCGATTTTCAAAGGACTGCTAAATTAGTATTGCACGCACGCGAGCGAATATATGTACCGAAAGACGAACGTCCTCTCGATGACAGTGTTGTAAATTCAGCGCTCGAGACCTTTGCGATTCCAATCGGGTTCGGTTTTAGTTTCGGTTTGAAAAAAAAATCATTTTTCCAGTATTCGTTTTGTCGAAAAACCAAAACACAAAAAAATTTTCCGTTCTGGTTTTACGGAGAGCTTCGTGCGATAGAGGCATGCGATTATATTATTATTTATGTTTTCAAAAAAAAAAAAAAAAAAACGATTTTTCAAATAGTATTTCAAGTATTATTTTCTTAGTAAATTTGAAAGACATAAATTAATTTACCGAATTCGTTATTAAAATTACGTAACGTTCCGTAATTGTGAAACTAAAACCTATTACAATATATTCGAAAAATAAAAAATGCGTTTATGCGCAACTCGGCATCGACGGTATCCGTTTGGGGAAACAATTTAGCGAATAACTGTAAAAAAAAATCAGTGCACGACATTATCCCGCCGAATAATCGTCTTTGATAAAGTCACGATTAATTCGTCATAATATTGATTGCGTGTAAAACATCAATTGCAGCTAACATTGTTTTACCGATATACGCGGTCGGCGATTGTAAAAAATTGAAAAAATAGACAGTGCTCGACTTCTATCGGATTTACATTGCTCAACCGTATAGAATTAAAAGAAAATAATAATCGGAACGTGTCGCCGCACAACATACGTCAAAAAAAAAAAAATAAATAAATAAACAACGAACGAAATTCACAGCACTGTTTATTCCATAGCTGTTTGTTCTCTTGTCGTCTTGTTATCACGTAATACCGTCAATTTATTATTTTCGTATATTTTACTTTAATTTTAATATTGGCCGACCCCAGTGGCGTATTTACGGGGCACGGATCTCCTCTTGAGTTTTTTTGGTTTTTTAATTTTTTTGGATTTTCTATTTACAATAAGTATGATTATTTTACCTAAATAGAGTAAATACGTCAATAAGACGCTTTATTATAGTCACTGTTATTTGTTTGGAAAAATAATGAGTTTAATCAATTTGCGCGTGTAATAACAATAATAACAATAATAATAATAATAATAATAACAATAATAATAATAATAATAATAACAATAATAATAATATTAACCGCCATATTTTTAAGAAATGTAGCGATGGGAGAGGGCGAAGCAGGTCGATGAAATATTTTTCAATACGTATTGGCCTCCCCCTTGACAGAATCCTAAATACGCCACCGGCCGACTCCATATACAAATTACGATAACGTAAAACGTCTTATTTATGATAACATTAATAATGTGTATATAATACCATTTATCGGGTAAGTGGTTATAACCCAATTAATCGGATTTACTATTCTCTCGTGAAACGAAATAAATGTGTTCTACACAAACTAGTAATGTACAGAAAAGAGAACCGTTTAGTTTATCCTGTCGATTGTTTACGGAACTGTTTTCGTGCCATCCAACAAAAGTATTGTGATAACTGTACGCGCCGACAATGGTATTTGAAAATATCGAAAATATATGAAACCACGACGACGTCGTCGTTCCGTTTCGCGCGGTATTGTCGCCGTATAATACTATATCACTTGCGCGCAATTCGATCGTAACGTATTCGTACAATTTCCCGTTCGTAATTCAAACGAGGTGGAAAACAATTTTTGTTTTTTTTTTGCACGATCGTGTTTCGCGAATCGCGCACAATAATATTATACGAGAAATATCGTCGGGTTTCACGAGTTGAAAATATTACGATCGAAACATATTTGTACGATTCGATAAAATCATTTATCGTTCGCAGTTTTTTTTTTTTTCGATATAAAGAAATTCTAAAACGCCGTTATTTACGCGTCACATCAACGTGCACGAAAAACATTAGCAGTTACTATATCATTATAGCGTACTTTCGGACGCGACGAAGTTTTTCCGGAGAAAAATTTCGAGTTTCGCTCGGCACCGGACAGGACCGGGTAGATTTATGCGCGGTTCGTTGTTACACCGCGACGGCGAAAACGTTTTTTCTCTCCACCGCCGGTTAGTAGAAATATTTGTTACGGCGGTAAAAAACACCCGTGCGAGCACCTCTCGTCAATGATAGCGGCGGCGGCGGCCATATTTGCTATATTTTTTTTTTCGTCCGGTTTTTTTTTTTTTTTGTCGTCGTTAACTCTGAGTTACTACTGGCCGCAGTAATCTCTGCGTATACATTCGTGTGTTGTAATGTCGGTGTGTGTGAGCTTGAAACTCCTTTCACGAAACCGCTGTCGGTGTGGCGTACAAATAAAATGCCGTTTGCTTACACGTCCCTCTTGCACGCAGTAGACGAAAAAAAAAAAAGAAGAAAATAATAATAATAATAATAATAATAATAATAATAATAATAATAATAATAATAATAATAATAATAATAATAATAACCGCAGTTTGTATTAATAACAACACACACACACACCGGCGTACGTGTTGTTATTGTTATTGCGGCGAATAATCCGTCGCCGAGTGTGCGGAATAGGCTTTTAAAAACAATGCTGCGCGCCCCCTTTTTTTTCCCCTATGCGCGCGCCCCCGGCTCCGTCGGCTTGTCCTAACTGTTATTATTATTATTGTTATTATTATTATTATTATTATTATTATTGTTATTATCCGGCCGCGTCGGACAAACCGCCGCCGCTATGGCTTCGGAATATTAACGACCGGCCGTTACCGAACGCGGTACCCCGGTGCAGGTACGACGACGTAACACGGTTTATACCAGTGCAGATGCGACGTGTACCTTGTATACCACAGCACTCGCGCGATGCTCGGCGTGACTCGACCGAGTGGCGCACACGAGGCCGAGGAGACAGCTGCGTCTCACATGCGCCATCCACATCAGAGACGGCCCCAAATTCTTTTTAATTTTACTACACTCTTACACCGAGGATGGGACTTTAAAAAAAAAAAAATATATATATATTTTTATTCTTATTTATTGACGAACGTATTTGCATAAATAATAAAATTAAAATATAATAATGAATAAATAACAAAAATTGAATTACACGAGTCTGAATTAAAATTAAACGAGTAACGTACTACGAGTATTATTATTATTTTGTTGAACTGGATGTCGTTGAAGTGTGAAATTTCACTGGCCAAATGCTCGTATTTATATATATATATTTTTTTTTTTGTAAATTATTTCCTTTAAAATAAACAATTAAAAAAAAAAAAAAAAAAACGATTGAAATTAATTACTATCGGACGTTACGCGAAAATCCGTTACACTCTGGTATAGTGTGTACGTACAGACGTGACGAAGACGTTTTAAAATCGAAATATAAATATTGCCTGGAAACGTGTGTTATTCCGTATGTAATAAAACAACGGAACCATATGCTGTTGTACAGCAGCAACAGCAGCTGTCTGACGCGAACTGACACTTCCGCACGATTTCCTTTTATTATATTTATTTTATTTTACGCGCGGTGTGCGGTGCGTATACCTGTGTAAACTGTTTGCATTTAAGTCCGTAAAAATTTTCGAAAGCGTATAAAGTGTATATTGTCTCAGAAACAGAAAGAAACAAAAACGAGAATGGAGAACGCGAATTTCAAAGGGACAAATTATTGCTGCGATTAGTATAACGTTGTGTTGTTTCCTTTTCAATTCACGCGCTCTTACGTTGGCAGGTTTTAATATTTTAATCGACGGTTTATTTACGTAATATGTGTACCGACAAATCCGCGAGTTACGTTTCCACGGTATTAATACATCGGAATCACAGGGTTTTCGGCGAATGTAAGCAGGTCCGATTCGTTAGGATTTCATATATACTTACAATATTGTAACGACAATCGTGTTTTAAACGTTCGGTCGCGCAGTTGTCTCTACGAGCGAAATAAGGAAAGAAAAAACATGCTTTCAATTCATCCGAAGTACGTTAAACTATTGTGTCGATGACTCGTTCGCACTTTTATAAACTGGTCGAAATGTGTCGTCTACGCTCGACGAAAAATGTTTAAAAACTTGCGCGGCAAGCGATTGGCGAGTAAATTCGCCTCGTGTAATCGACGCTTAAGACCGTGGCGCGATGGGATTTAAATTGTTTTTTCTGTTTTGTAAAATAATTTACGATATTATAATTACGAGTGATTTCGCGCGCTATTGCATTATACGATGGCCCGTATAAATATTGAGGCGAGTTTCAGCCGCGGGTTAGTGAAATCCACCGGTCACCTCGTGCAACGTGATTTTGGCAACCCCTATGTTTCGTAGCGAATGCGCGTATTGTAATATTACAATATAAACGTGTGTACAGAGCGACAAATTTCGTTAAAAAAATTTACCGAATTTTTGACGGCGAGACAAAACACGGTTTTCGTAAAAGTTCTCCTCCGAGAAGTTTGTTTCATCACGGATATCGCGAACTCATGACACGGATTTATGACTTCATTCAACGATTTTCATACTTTTCGCGTTATGAAATTTGTTAAAAACTGTACAGGTCTTTTCCACTCCTCCCCAACACACTACGCGCGTGCGCGTTTTCAGTGTGCTCGTACGTATTATTATGGCCCACACGGATATTGTTGCAAGTACGGACTGTATGAAAAATGGTCTTTTAATTTGCGCATCTGTTGTGTTCGTTCTCTTCACAGAGAGGACGGCAGAATATAATAAAAAATAAAATAAATAATATGAGAATAATAGGGGCGATGGCGATGTTCCACAGTCGTTCGGAGTTATACGCGTAGTATATACAGCACGTCGTCATACGAGAGTTTGGGGACGAAAAAGTGGGAAAAATCGATTAAAACGCGAGTTAATACTACATTTTATTATCTCGTACAGTGTTTTCATTTTCAAAATAAAAAAATTAAATTTTTTCCGTTCAAGGATTATTCTTTTATTTCCCTTTATTATAAAAAAAAAAAAAAAAATAAAAAATAAAATTCAAAGATTCGAAACGAATCATAACAAAAATTTAAATTCTTTTTTATTAAGTGGATTGTACTTTTTAGTGAGAATTCAAGTATAATAATATATATATATATATATATATATTAATTGGAAACATTTTCAAATTCAATTTCGAAGTATAATACTATCTTTACGAAAGTGAAATTATTACTGAAAAGAAAAAAAACAAATACGGCGAAAATATAAAGTTATAAATCCATTACTTGTAGTGCGTCGATGCTTATACGAAAAAAAATTGGACATTGATAATAAAAATGCCCGAATTCATAAATTATCGTAGCGTGATAATATACATATTATTACAACGTTAATATGTGTATATACTATACCAGCGTGGTAATTTGAAAAACGATTCCTGCGAAAATACGACGTGTCCGTACGAATTACGTATAAAATTTTCTACAGACATTCTTGTAAACGAATTTACTCAGTATTTAAATGAACAAAATCGAATTTGAACGACAAATTTTACACTCCATAATGTTTAGGAGACAAATATATATTTGGATTCATAGAATATTATAAGAAACGCGTATTTTGTGTTTAAAATAAAAAAAAGAAGCTTTTGTGACCGAATTCGTCTTTATTTAACGATATATTTTAAAATTATTACGAAATCTCACGCGAAAATGAACGAAATGTTATTAAAAAAAAAAAAAATTCCAAATACCGGTCTACTGGACTCTATAGTGTGTACTATTATTATTATTATTATTATTATTATTTTGTGCGTGCGTGTGTTTACAATAACTTAACATTTTTTAACGCTATCGGGCCGACGAAATACGTCGTTTTTTCACGAAATCTCCGAACGTGTAAAACGGATTGGAGCACTGTGTGTGTGTGTGTATGTGCTTATAAAGAATCCACGAAACTCTATTTTTTTTGTTCAACACGTGTTGTTATTGCATTGCTTGTACGCGAATTTGATTTAAAACGGTCTGCGCGCCCACTGCACACACACAAAAGGACATACTGCGAATCTGAGGACGATTCGCCGTACGCTATAGCGTGCGTATTCGCAATAAGCGAGTCCGAAACGCTTTTATTATTATTATTATTATTATTTCGATTCCCATCCGTATAAGGTCCAAGGCTTATTCTACGGGTTCACTAAAAATGTTCAAGTAGCGGTAACTTTGTTTTGTTATTAAACATTTTTTTTCCACGCCATCCTATATAGTCACATAATACGTATAAAGTAGATTTGTGTTTTCTCAAATTATTATTTCAAACGTTTAACATTAATGTTTATTTAAATTACTATAATGTTTAAAAAACGCATTTGCCGAACAATAATTGTAATAGCGGAGTTTATGTCGTGTATACCCGTCTTGCATGAATCCGCAGCGAACGGCGAAAAGCGGGTCCGTTTGCCAGGATTGTTTTTCGGGGCCGACTTAAAAATCAAAAAGTAAAATAGAGTGTTTTGAAGACTTTACACGGCTTGGTTATGACATTCGATAAACGAAGAACAATGATCGTAAATAAAGAGTTCGCTTATATGCATTATAATTTATAGAAAAAATTTCACATTCACACTATATATACAAATGATATAATGTATTTTAAAAAGACTTTCTCGTAGCTAATAGCTCGACTCTATTAGAACTCGTGAATTTCCGAGGGTGGAAGGTGGGGGTTCGGCTTCTTTAGTCCTCCTACGCGTCTGGTAACGAGCGTGCAGTAATAATGGTCGATGATAGCGTTAAAGGGTAAAATGTGTCATTGGTTCCTATGATATTCGATACGAATACGCATTTACACGCGGTAATACGATTATTATCGAATATTGTACGTTTTAGAAGAAACGAGTACTGTACACGCATATCCTTTCAGTGACCCGTCGCTTTGTGATTAAAACGTGTTTTAATTGATGTGTACACAGGCGTATCCATTTCAGTATATTGTAGGAATGTGTGCACTTTACTAGCCAGCCATACTACAGACCACGAGTCACCACTGGGATTAGATCGAGCAAGGCGTACCGACCGAAAGTCTTGAAAAATTCGGCAAAAATAAAAATTTCATTTGCAAATTCTAAAAACCAATTTTCGCAATTAATATGCTATGGATTTCTACGTTTTTTTTTTGAAGCGAGACGGATGATTTGGTGATTCGCAAACATCGATTTCCCCGTCATATCGTTTATAATTATGTTTACTTTTATTTCGAAATCGACGGATAAATGTACGCCCGGGAGTCGACGATTGAAAATGTTCGCCAAAACTTATATTGTTCCACAGTACGCACACGATATAAGCGTACATACAATATGAATACGTTTTTTTTTTTTTACAAAATGCGCAGACGGGTTAATACTGAGTTATCTGCGTTCGAGACGTGAATAAATATATTTAAATCCGTACAAACACCGCGTCCTCGGACATAATATATTATATTTACGTTCATATTATATGTATATACGGTATTGGTCGTATCGAGTGAAGTTTTCTTTGAAAGTTGTGTACACACCGTCGTCTATTCCGGTAACATAAATATAATATGTACTACAATACGATCATATTATTATACACGCGTGTCTTTACATTGGACCATCTTCTCTCGTATATTATATCCTCTACCGATGATCCGAGACACGTTTCAACCATATTCTCGGTGCTCTAAATTCTTTGAGTTTTGCTCTGTGTACGCGTATAATAATTCAATACTCTTTAACTGTGGATGGATGCGGTGGAATTTTTTCTTAAAAAAAAAAAAACACAAAAAAAATTTTCCACAGCTTTTCGTCTAATTTTTCCAAACGGAAAGCTGGTCACCGACTATGATTTATTATTACACATTTATGTTGTTTAGTTGTATAGCATAGTACAATAATGTGTTACACGTTGTCATCAGAGGGAAAATTATATTTATTCGACTTGGTTTTATTATAACAGTTTTATAACCGGCGGAAAAAAAATAAAAATAAAATTACGCCTAAGACAAAGCGTTTTCTGTTTCTGATCATATATTCATTGTGTTGAACCAATTCTGTATGCAATTATTTACGTTAATGAACGTTTATGATCGAGCGTATAGGGAAGCAACAAACCGTCAAAAATATATAAAAAAAAAAATAATAATACAACAGAACCGAGGGCAAACCCTCTCTGCTCCGCAACGAATGATGTGCTGTAAATCGCGGAGAAGGTAGCGAAAAAAAATCGATCGACCGACTATAAGGCGCGGTATGTTATTTATGTGTGTTCGTTTATCGCGTTTCTCGAGTTGGTTGACTATTCGAGAAACGGTTTTCGATTTTCTCTGTATAGTTTCCTTATGTGTAATTCAAAACAATAGAAAAAAAAAATTGAAAGAAAAACTATTTTCTCAATAGTTTTTAAATGCTGCACAGAAAACTACTAAGATAAAGAAAATCACGTTGCTTTCAAATTTATACAGTATTTAATAACGAAACTCTAAAACATTGCTTAAACGTAATTCACTTAAGCGACGTCCACGACATCCGCGGCTCGCCATCCCTTTTTTATTTTTTTAATCTCTAAAGCTATATAGACCCGCTGAAGAACGCTCGACCAATAATATAATTTTATTAAAATGGAAAAACTTTTCTTCCTCTAATGCGTAGGCGTCGTCGACATCTGCATTGTGATGATTAAAATCCGCACTTCAGACTATAATTCAGCGTATACACAAACTGGTAAAAATCTTGTATAAGCTAAAATTAACGGCAAAATACAAATGATATTACGTGTACAAGCCGGAGGTTGTGATCAACGGGACAGGCGATGCACCTGTCCAGTACCAGAGTTTAACATCTTGTAAGCTTAGTAATTTTTGTATTTTCCAATCTAAATAACGATAAGTAACAATAACTGCCGTCATTTTCAACGTGAAAATGTTTATTTTTAATAAAACAAAAATATTTATGGGGAGCTCTGCGCGAAACATTCCGTTCAATGCTTGACTTGTAAATAAATTCATTTTTTTTTTTTTTTTGGTTTTCCATTGACTTACTATTAAGGCGCATACGCGATTCGATTGTTTCTCTTTCGGCTTAAGAAGACGGCGAGGCCAAAAAAATAATTAAAAAAAATTTTTTTCTCAAAGAGCACGGAAAAAAAACGGAATAAATTTTCCGTCCGTGTTTTCGTTTCGTTTATATATTATCATATCTACACGTTATTATTATTATTATTATAACGTCTCGTCGGCAAGCTGTGAAAAACAATTAAAAGATAAACACTCTGGCGACGAAACTTTGGCCGTTCACGCGCGCGTTTTTCTTTCTTTGAACGGATGCCAGAGATTTTCCGGGTGAACTGTACGGGGGCGCCGACAGATTGTACGCGTATAGCACGACGAGATTCGGCTGTGGTGCGCGCGGCACAAAAATATTTTATTAACGCGATAAAAAAAAAAAAAGAAAAAAAGTCTATATAATATATACATTGGGCGGTGCGCGGTAAACGGGACGGGTGGAAACGAGCAGCTACTGCGTGGACGGGATGAGGTGCCAGAAGACATAGGGTAGAAGGAAGCGAAAAATTACAGAGAAAGAATAAAACTACCGGAGAAATTGTGTGTAGAGTGACGTCGGTATTTTGATTTGATTTGCCGCGCGAGACGTGTTTTGAAACGGTAAATTCGCGCGAACGGCGGCAGCTGCGGCGACGGGGAAAATTGTTTTACCCAAAGTTACTCTCCGGAATAAAATCGCTCGGCTGACAGTGACGCGTGTTCCGATCACGCGCGCCACGCATATGTTATTATTATTATTATTATTATTATTTATAGGTGCGTATACGGATTACGTCTTTGGAAAAAATAAGGGGGAAAAAATTATAATAAAATTCGTACACGCGATTTCGTTATAAAACGTATACGGAATATTACGTTCTCTCCTCCTGCAGGAGGCCACCGGATAAGTATTCCGTTGCAAAAATGGTGTATTTATTATTATTATCGCTATATAAATACTTACGGTGGATGGAATTCCGTTACTCAACAACGGCGTACTCAATGGAATAGACGAACCCACATGATATAATAATATTGAGTTCAGTCGACGAAAGACGATGATGGTGGCTAATTGTAAACTTGAAGGAGAATTATTTACGCGTCGAATGAAATTAAAAAAAAGATTCGTTTGATTCGACAAAAATGTGCCGAACATATTTTAGTGTTTGAGACAATTGATTTTACAATTACTCATCCACTCGATACATATTCCATTTATCTATTGATTTGTCTAGTTTTAAACGGTTTTTTTTTCTTCATTATTATGATTATATCGTACGAGCTCTGTATAAGCTTTGAATTTGAATTAATTCGATAATTTGTATTTTTTTTTTTTTTTATGGGCAGATCAGCTTTGTGACGTCTAATTTATCTGTTCCGCGTGCAATGTGCAGTGTATATATTTACGTGTGTAATCTTTCGAGACGAAAAATCAGTGTCCGACTTGTTAAATCTCGGAATCGATAAATGTTCGATAATTTATCGTAATCGCGTCTATTCGATCTTTTTTTAAGAATCCGTCATTCGGATTTAATAAACGAGAACGGCGCATTTTGAATACTCTTTAGTACAATGTGCGGCGGTATTATAATATCGCGAAATCTTTCAGAATTTTTCAATCATCCTTACATCGTATCATAGAAAAGATTATATTTGTAATCATATTATTTTTCCATTAGGCTTTTGGAATTATTTAATTTTACACGCGATATTTTTTTCCAGCATAATAGTGTCCAAATACCTTTGCGTTATAATTGATTTTATCGATTACCGTGTTCTTGTAATATTCTCGTTTAGTTAAATAATTTTGTTCAATCGAATCGATACATTTCAGGAGGCTTATTGTTAGTTTAACTTTCCCGGAAATAAGTTTAAATTTTAATACAAAATTTAAAACCAATGACTGGTTCAATCGAGTTGAAAATTCTCGCGCCGCCACGGACGATGATTATTATTATCATCGTGAAACGCGATTCTCTTTTGTCGTCGTCGATTGCTCTATGTTAATATCGAATACATTACACGGGGTATAAAAGAAAATGAAGAACAAACACCGGTGTGTGTACCGTAAAAACAGCTTCGATTTCAAACCGTTATTTTGTGATTAGTGAAAATTGTACGGCCGGGCCGAGCGTTTAAATAAATACATATTTAAAATCGATTCCGCATAACGTTTTGCCGACCAATCAACTCGCCCGTTTTATTCGCTTTTCCGAATAATATATGATCACAGAGGCGGGTATGTTTCAAAACGTAACGTGTGTATATTTCCAACATGCGCTTTACGTTACGGTCCGTTTCGTTATTGTATTATTAAAATACATAACGTTGGATTTTCGGACATATTCGCTCGTGGAATGGACGGGAGTAATTAAAATTACCGTTTATATAATGCAGTCTTCCATACGAAAACGGAAAATTTACTCTTATAAACAATATGTACTTTTAATCAAAAATTTAGAATACGTTGAATCTCGGAAAACTTTTCTAAAAGCGTGTTTTTTTTTCGACGAGTCAAAAATACGTTTTTTTTCTTTATGTCTAATTGACAAATGGCGTTTTGACATCCGAATAATACCGTCTGCAATTCTTGTTCTCGCGGTTATTATATAATACACTCGGTCTTGTATCTTTGATCGACTAACCCGTTGATTTCTACAGTTGTTCAACGTGTTTAACTCTTAAGTTTTGCCACAAGGCGAGAAATAATTTTTTTTTTTATATATATGTATATACGTCAAACTCGCAGTTGCCCACAAGCCGAGGTACTGTGCAGTGTATTCAAATGGAAATTATTCGAAATGAAATCGTGTTTTTCGCGATAACGAAATTTTCCGAAACGCCGTGTCTTGTAGTGTACACGAATGTGACTCGTAACGTGGAATTAATATTGTATTGATTTTGAACAAACCCGCATACGTAATTTTAACATTATACGCTTATTGTGATAAATCCATAATGAAATTTTATAGAAAACCATCGTATTGTCGTCCGGCGTTTATAGCAGCGATACAGCAAATGAATATAACCGCATTAAGTTTTTATCGTAGATACTCGACGCGGATTCGTAAACGCCGTCGATCAAACGTATTATTATTATTTTATTGTCAATACAGGCGAATCGATCATTTCAATTCTGTGTCGGATAAGTGTCGTCCAGTATATTATGTTACAGGTTTGTATATGATTTATAATGGACTATTGACACAACTGTATAGTACTTACGATAATGGACGCGTGACGTTCAGAATTAAATTCGATTTGATTCAACGACGTCCGTTTAATAAATACATTGTTTCGATGGCATTTCGGTTTTGTCGCGTCGAATTCCATTTATTTACTGTTTTTTTTTTTTTAATCAAATTTAAATTATAGGTAAAAAAACGCACTCCTAAATTATACGATTTCGCTATAGAGTGAGAATGCGTGTACGTGATAATATTATTTGTCGTTACAAACGAGGGCTCTAAAGGTTTTCACCGAACGTCTCGAATAAACGGTTTTGAGTGAGGAAACGACGATTTAGCTGTAACGTCTGAACTCGGGGAAAATTTATTTAGGCGATATGAAGTCGTAATAAGGCAAAAACGGTTTTTCTACGCACGTTTAAAACGCCGCCGTGTTTTAAACAAACATAAATTTAATAACTATTACGATAATTCACACTGTGACAGTTTGTGTGAAGCCGCATATAAAATGGTTATAGTATATTATAAGGATTTGGATTTTGACGAAATTCGACGATTTGGCAAAGTCTCAAAATTGCGAAAAATCATTTAGGTATATTATATGGTCGCGGGGAAAACGCTACGAAGTATAGATTATTATAATGTTTTGGCACATGTTGTAGCCGTCGTTATATTCTCGAACGACGGAAAACAATAATCTTATGTTTCATCAATATAAGAAAAATTTCGATATTTTCTTATTATTCAATAATGTATAAACTAGAATATTGTACGAATAAAAACGAGTGCTTTTGAATTATTATAATATTTAAATGTATTTTTAATTTTTTTTTTTGGCGTGTTCATTTTTTTCCCACAATTTTCGATGTTTGCAGGAAATTATTTTCATTTTCGTGCATAGAGAATTCGCTCGAATATAAATTATGTCGTTACAAAAATTATTATTTTTCGTTACTTTATCGTAGACACATTTTTCCGAAAACAAACGCGCGTTCTTGAAACGTTTCACTCCTTTGTCTTCCAATAGTTCTAACTTTCACGAGAGTCAGTTGTACAATTACAACGGTAAATATTATAAAAAACGACGTTAGAAATTTTTTTTTTCAAAGTTTCTCCAAACAAGACTGGACCCACCGTATGATAATACGTGTACACCGCCCAAATGCTGTGTTCCGCGCGGAAATAATTTTCAATTTTTTAATCATTTTATAATCCGTATACGGACCATGTAATATAATACGTATTTTATGTATGGAATTTGCCATTCGATTATACGGACGTTATTTATTTTTCACTCACACACCGCGGTTGTTTCGTGTCGGAACTTTTATTGGTGTTCAGATCGACACCGACTTCTATGTACGGGGTAGAGCGGCCGTTGGGAATTAATTCAATTAATAACGGAATATCATATTGTTTTCCGATGAAACAAACACGTCGAAACGCTTGCTCCTCGCGTATATTGCATGCACTTCGAATTGCGAGACGAATAAACAAAAAACGGCGGGCAAAAATAAAATTCAATTGAAACGAAGTCGTATTTTAATAATCAGGCGAATTCGCACGATATACACAACCACGCGCAATACAGTACAGCATAAGCGTAATTTCCCTGAAATCTAGGGATGCGAAAATCAATCGGTAAAGTTATCATCTACTCTCTGCGAAATTGCTCGCAAGTTTATTTACCGCATTAAATCCGATCCCAGTACAATTTTTTATTATGATTAATGTTGTATACGTAACATTTTTCTCTGTGATAGTGGCATCGCACTATCACAATTCCCATTAACAAGCACATAATAATATTACGATTACGATAAGAATATTAGGAACTGCATTTTGTGCCACAGCACTAGGAGAAAGAAAAAAAAAATGTTAAAAACGTAGATATAAAAAAAAATAATAATAATAAAGATTCACTATCACGTGCATAAAATCAAGAACTGAGAATTGATGGATATCACGGTTCGTGGCGAGGACATGACATTTATTATCGTTATTATTATTTTATAGACATTTCATAGTCTGTACACTATTTATTCGTTTGCGAATAGAAAAGATTTAGCGCACTCTTTTGCACCTCCCGTTCACCGATATTACGCCTGTACGACAACGTGTATACGCGATAATTTCGTGTACGCCACCGAATTTCGGCGGTCTTATATTATAATCCGCGTGCGGTTACCGGATAACTACGGAAATTCGTTACTGTTCGCGGGCCGAATCACGGCTAAAATATGCACGCCTAACCGACCGGAAAACGATTTCGTAATATAGCGCGGTGTACTACTTCTCCATCACGTATTATTACAATATTGTAATTTCGCTGCAAATTCGTTTCTAGCTGCTAAACAATTTGGCGGTCGGATAAGTATATAATAATAATAATAATAATAATACGTACTGCGGCAGTGGGTATATGCAAATCGTATAGTCGGTGCGGTGGTACATCGATACGTACTCGCATATATTACACAAATTTTACGCGTATGCGTAAATATAGGCACACATCGCCATCAATAATGTACCTACGTAACACGAGCATAATCAGAAGAATACATTATATTCGATCGGCGAATATTCAACGTTATTTCCGACTGGGAAATCGTCGCTACGGAAAATTATACGAAATGTCTTGACGGATATAATATGTGTATAATACTCTTTCCGCGTACACACCACACTCTGTATTTTATAGAAACGTCAGTTACGCGTTCAGTTTTTGAAAGATTTCGAAATATTATTTCGTTTAATTATTATTGTTATTATATACGCGTGCGGTCCGATGACGGATCTAGGAGAATTAAACGCGATCGCGTGCACAATTTATTCTATGGTGAGTTCGTAGACAATTCCCGTTTATAAAACAGATTATTATTATTATTATTGGACTTCGTAACAATTCGAAATAGATTTCAAACAATAAAATCACCACTTTTCAATAGAATATTAAAATATTTTATAAGTACGTTTTATTATATATAAATATTGGTAAATGGTAATTTTTTCAAACGTAATAAAATGGCTGCTCGTATGATATCACAGCAGAAATACTAATATGTTATTTTTAAGTGTAGCCCATACCGCGGTCATAGGACACTCAACGCGATTCTTACGACCGTTCATTTTTTTTCTTTTTTTTACATCCAATAAAAACCAACGGTACGTTTATTGCTGAAACGTTTTCAACAGAGCGTGTTTTATCTCGTGATTTCATTACGGGAAGCTGTGCGACGCGACATCGGAAACAATCGAAACGGTCGTCGGATATTATCGGAAGAGGAAGATAGCTTCACGCGTAAACCGCGACGAGACACACAGATTACTAGCGAAATATACGCGCTTTTCCTGTTCGCGTCATAAATTAATAGATATTAGATAAATTTGTTCGCGCGAAAAAATATCGCGTGTGCGCTATTTTTCTATATTATTCGCTTATAAACCGCCGACAATCCGATGAAATTTATCGAATGGAATTCTTCGTCGTATTTACGCGCTTAGAGTTTTCTAATCACTGCCTCGCGGACATACGATTTTCGCATGAGAAAACTTTTCGAAAAACCGTTACGCGTTTTACTACTCCTCGTCCGCATTCGCTTTGTTTCGTGAATCGCGAAATCGCCGAGTTCGCAGGTGTACATATATATATATACGGTATCATTTCGTCGCAATTTATCGAATAGATTTTTCGTGCGTTCATGGCCAGAATCGATTTTGTCGGGAGTCGAGAATTCTCCGGCCGATGCGCGTCAGTGACGTATCCGCGGACAGACATAAACGTAAGTGACCGACGAGGTGCCTTTGCAGTCGAACGAATCACGTTGAATCAGTGTAATGAAATTTTTCATTTTGTCGCTGAAAACGATTGTAACAACCGCGTATTCATCGGACGGAAAGTGTTCGAATTTTACGTTTTAAACCGAGTTTTTTGTCATGCACACGTATTGTTCTTGACGTTACGCGCAGGGCCTTCGCCAATCGTTTTGCTTCCGAGAGCTGAATAAATATTAAACGTCACCCTATCGAAACGGTAACAATTGTTTTTTTCTCACAAATTTCCAATAGCAATAATATCGATAATATTATGTCATTACCGGTGAGTGAGGTGATTTATTTATTTTTTTTTTATTCGTAACAAACGAGTAACGTAAAATAAAAATGATAAAGCAAACGTTTCTGTATAAATATTACGCCACGCCGTGAACACGATAGATCGATCGGGAGATTGTCTCGATGGGAAATAATTTACGTTGACGTCGGAACAGTTGGTTTCTTTTTAATTAAATTACTGCAATATAAGCGTATTTAATTATTATTATGTGAAACGTTTCGGTGAGAAAGTGACGTTGCGATTCCGTCGCCGTTCATCCTTCCGTCACGCCATTGCAAATCTCTTAATAACTCGTTGAACTGTTAAATTATTATTTACTGATACGCGTTTGCCGGTCGATCAGACTGATAAACTATTTAACAGTCCTTCTGCATCGTAAAAAAAAAAACAGGAATACATCAAAGTCCGCTTTGCGTCCGATTTTAAAATCGAAGCTCTCAGTTCTCACTGAGCTCACATTACATACAAATCTCTTTTTAATACCCGTTCGGGCATGTGCAATACACATTTGTGCGAAGTCATCCAAAACTCGTACTGATACAAGCGTTTCATTCATTCGCTCTACGCATGATAAATATTTTCTGTACTTTCACACAGGATTCAAAATCATTTTGGACCGATTAACATTATGAACGGCTGTAAAACGTTTTTACTCAAACCTACAAACAAGTTCAAATATAAAGTCCATCGGAGACACAACTTACAAATCCTACCCAACGATTAAAAAACAAAAATATCGATAACATTTACCTAAACTAACGACGACGTGATGGTATAGTCTCTGCAGTCAAATATTGGAATATTAAAAAATATTAATAAATCGTTTGTATACAGTTGGAGTTCATTGTCTCCCATACTGTTCTTTTGTAAATCTTTTATACTCTGTACCAGATTTTATCAATAGGGAAATGTCACGATTATTGATAATAAACATTTTACGGTTCTCTTACGAGCCGTGATCACCTGATTCGTATTATTTTGATAAATAGTATAATAAAAATGCGTTATAACTGAAGAATTCGCAATTAAACATGAGCTGTTGTGTTTGTTTTGTTAACCAATCGACGACCTAGGAGGAAACTTATAACGAAGGGAAAAAGAGCCTTAATTTTTCGCGGAATTTTTATACTGTAATCGTAATGCAACTGTTTTTCCATATCGAAAAATTCATTTTTTTTTTTTAATAAATTAAAATATGATTTTACACGAGTTTTCCTAGCCCAAATAAGTACACATCGTTTTAAGTTATTCACTAGTAATTTACTGATATATATATATATATATATATATATATATATATATATAATTATTCTGGTATTTAATTCGATAAAAACCTATTATTAATAAAAAATAAAAATTAATCAGTGTCAAGCATTAAATGTAGTTTTCGAATGAATTGCCGTGATATCAAAAAGGATGGCAAACGCTGTCTCTATACACTCTCCTATCGGTATCGGCCATACGATCCTGATCGAGTCCTTATCGGCCCACGGGCATTGAGATTAATGATGTGGACAACCTCCGAGACGGGTAAAGGGACGACGACGTACAGCGATCTCACTGTACTCCATCCGTTTATGTCACGCGAATGTATCAAAGTCAAAGTAAATAATAATAATAATAATAATAATAATAATAATAATAATAATAATAATAATAATAATAATAATAATAATAATAATAATAATAATAATAATAATAATAATAATAATAATAATAATAATAATAATAATAATAATAATTATAATAATAATAATAATAATAATAATAATAATAATAATAATAATAATAATAATAATAATAATAATAACGAAATCAATGTACGCCAAATAATACGTGTGAATAAAGTAGTAGTAGTGTAACAGTTTGTCAAAGCCACTGCGCTTTGTGTTTTTGTGTTTTCCGGAAAACGCTTGCAAATAGCGAATGCTACTGGCAAATGAATATATTTAATAATGTGTGTATTGTACGCGTGTAAATAATTGTTAGGAAAATGACGATAATTTGTACTGATTGTACATTGACGTATTTCGGTAAACGCAGAGTGCCCTCGTTTCGTATCTTTAGACATTACACAAGCAGATATAATATAAATAATGGAATTACAAGCGTAATTCTCGTTGGATTCGTCGCGAGTCCGATGTGTTTTATTAGTGATTTATTAGTGTTGTGGAATGGCGTCGAATAAATACGTATGAGCACGAGCGCGATGACATTTTTAGTAAAATTGCCGAGAAATTGAATCGGTGTATGAGTGAAGTCACTTTCGAGCGTGGAATCCGAAATTACGCGCGCGTAACGCGCATTTGCGTCACGTTTGTAAAGCGTATTTGCTGCATTGGAGAGTTCGGTGAGAACTTTTTCAAATGCCATTTATAAACGTAGCTAAGCCCTTTTCAGATAATGATCAATTTTCGAATGAATGTTTTAAAAACGAAAAAGTATTTCACATTTATTGCGCGTTATATTCTTTTGTGAGATTTGTCATAATCTTCATTTTCATAACCTGACATTTTGAATTTGAGGAGATGTTCAACCCTGACCCCCACAGTAGTGACATTAAAACGAAAAACATAAAACATTTCATAACGTCCGCGGGCCTAACGAGGTTCAAAGGAGTGGCTCCGAATTTTTTTTTTTTACATAATCCAAAAATCGATTTGTTTGAAATAAAGTTCTTCGATAACACAACAGAAAACGTCACAATGAAACTTAATAATAAACTGAAAATCGAAAAAGTCCTGAACGTAAATATTCACGACAACGTACATTGATTAAATCGTATTGTTATTATTACTCGTATTATTATTATTATTATTATTATTATTATTATTATTGAAACAAAATAATTAAAATAAAATTTAGTATTTTTTTTTAGGAGGGGGGGAGTTGGGGACGTGGTTATGTTCGAAAGGGTTGCATGACCTAGAAGAGTTTAAGAACATGTCCGACATTTATACAATGTGGAAACGGTTTACGCGACATATTGTTCCATTTAAAAATGATCCGAAAACCATTTTTTAAATGTGTACTATCGTTTTTGCCTGTAGGTTAATGCATTGCGTGTATTATGTGTAGTCGTTATATCACTCCGGGGAAAACGCGTTTTCCGCTATGCGTTATTCGCAATTGCGTATAGCGTTGCTCGTGACGATTCGCGCGTATTATTATTCACCAAATAGGACGACGACGAAAAAAAAAAATTTTATATTTTATACTCGTACAAACGTTTTGTTTCGTGTTTCACGAATCCGCGTCCATTAAAAGCATTAAATAAACGGGGGGGAAAAAAACAACGAAAATAAGAGCTGGTGGCGCGGTGCGTACCATGGCGTTAATTATTATATTTTCATCATCGCAGCGACGCGTTTATCGTATACGGCTAAAAGTAATGTTATACGCGAACGATGCTTTCAGCGTTTATTCGAGTTATTTCGTTAGACGGCCATGTGTGTCTGGCGAAACGTTTTCGTGATTAAACGCCACAGAGCATTGGCCAACGAAATATTACACACCGAACAACGTACACTGTGTTACTGTTGTAGTGATTATCACCATTCGGCCAACACCCGCGAACAAGCGAGAAGTTCTCCTCGTTCTACGGACGGTTTTGTTTATGATACGATGTAGTATTTATAAGTTGGGACGATTTTTCTTTTAAGAGGAAGCTACTCGGGGCAAACGAAACAGTAAATGTTCGAAAACTGAAAAGTTTTTTTTGAATATCTTTAATTCTTAAGGAGTTTGAAAAAGAAATTATAAAAATTCAATATTTTAAAATGCTTATGATTTTTTTTTTGAGGTACTAACGATATTGAAAAAATGGCTGTGTTGGTATTGTATTGGTAATATTGTAATTTATTTCGTTTGTGAAAATTTACGTGTTTTAAATATAATCGTAGTCCTCAGAGTTCTTTTTTCACAATGACGCAATTATTTTTTGATGAAAAATATTTCATTTCGTTTTAACAAAGACCCGTAGTTGTTTTTGTTAAGGAAATACAGTGCAAATAATGTGAATGCGCGCGTTTACAAAAAATTGGAAATCATAAAACATTTTTGTTCGTCGTGAATAATCTACTATCGAGTAATTTATTTTTTCCGTAAATCTCTACTTAATTTATAGAACGAATTTAAAAAACTGTCGATTTTGAAAACTGTCGGTCTGATTTAGATGTGTCCATGACGAATTCAGTTTATCTGTTTTCAGAATCCTTCTAAATAGATCAATCAGCTGTGAACGAGATCCGAACGATAAGCACAACCGCTAACATGCGTTCGTGCTTGCGTGAATATATTCCCACACAGTAAATACGGTGTCACTCACACTAATTATTATCAATTTAAGTTTCACACAAACACCACTTGATGGATACGACTGCTTCCAATTTTCGTATATTAATTGCATCAAATTTTCGCAGGTTTCTCATAGAAATAAGATCTGTTCGTTACCGTGATTAATGTTAAAAACACGAATAAAAAGCGTTTTTTTGTCAGTTATTTCAAAAAAAAAAAATCGAGTGTCGCTCAGTGAAATCCATATAAATTTGTCTTGTAAACGTAAAGTCACATCGATCATGATTTAAACGACAACCGCGAATGTGATGGAAATTTCAACCGAATAATTCGGTTCGCGGAACGAAAGAGGAACTATCGCCTAACTTTACGTGACAGAAATTATTTAATAAAATCGATTTCGTTTTACGAGTATACGTAGTTTCTTATTATTATTAGCATGTCGTGGTGAATACAAAATTATTTGCAAATTACAAGTTAGATCGAGCGTTATTGTAGAAGTGAAGTTATACGAAAGTAACTTTGATTATAATAACTTGGAGAAATAGTTTAAGAAAATAATCCGCATATATATATATATAGTTATAGTAAAAATATTATAATATAGTGGTTGGCATTTGAATTTGATTATAAAAAATCATTCAATGTATCGAACAAATGATATTGTTCGTATAACTCGTTTCTATCAGACGAGTCATATCTCAATTCCTACATGGTAAACTTAAACTTACGTTTACAATAATTTATAGTTTTATTTTTTTTTATTGAAATCATATGTTCTCATCGATTAATCATTGATTAGAAGTCAAAAGTTAATTATGTGCAAAATTATTATTATAATAAATAATATAAATTATTTAATAAATGTACTGGAATAAAAGATATCCGCGATATGTTGCGATTGCGGGGAAAATTTGTACTATTATTGTAATTATTTGGTCACATTATTCGAATATTGTTCTGTTGATAACATGCAATATTGGCATTTGGCATTATTACAGAGAATATATAATGAATTTTTTTTTTTTATAGGAGTGGAAAACTATAACCCTACCCTTGTGTACGCCACTGTTCAGAGCATAATATATTTAGTTATAAGACACCCTTCGTTCATCCAACTCGTGATACATCATTGAGCTGCTGTTGCGCAACATGTACTATGCGTCAATAATGCGTTATTATTACTTTTTTTTTTATACGAAACGAGAATGATGTGTAATAACATTATACTCATATAACTTTAGGGGTGGATACGTATATGTGCGTGTTTAGATAGCACGTATATTGTATTCACACGATGATTGAGCGAACAGCATGTGCTCCGGATATAATACGGTAGTTATGGGTGAAGTCATGACGAAGGTACGTGCGTAAGAACGTATCGGTGCTTATTTTAAATTCTTTTTTGAAGTGCGTATGACTTAGAACACTCTCCTCCCATAATTTCTCTCTTTCATCCCTCCACCATCCTTTATCTTCCCATTATACCACTCCCTTCCCCTAATTTATCCCCTTCACCATCCCGCCATATTTTATCTTTTTCTCATATCCTCCGCTTTCTCATTCTCATCACACATATAGGAATAGTAGTAATTCAGATTAAGATGTGGACAATTGAAAAGTAAAACGTAGATATGCCTTATTTTTTATAAACTCTCTTTTAATATGATTGTAATAATTAATAAATGGTGCAATAATTGAATTATTACAGATTATAAGTAAAATCTTAAAACATTCTTTAAAATTTACAACTACGCATTTATTAAATTAGAGCTGCGCATTTTTTTGCTTAGAATTACGCAAAATGTGTCCGATGTGCACGTCAAAACAAACACTGCGTTGCGTGTAAGACGTACGTGTATATTTCTTTAATGTAACGAGACCAAAGCAGAATTTAACTGTAAGCAATGTGAGTTAATTAAGAGCTTCGGCTAGACGACGAATTTTCTACGCTATTATTCGGTACGATTATTATGGGCAATTATTAGAGATTCGTTTCATTCGGAAGGAGAAGAAATTATACGCGTGAGGAATTTTGTACACCGGATAATAATAATTGTCATCGACTAAAATGCTTATTCATGTCTCTTATGGCAACGAATTGTTCGGACGAAAGATCATTTTCGAACTTGAAAGAAGAAAATAAAGGACTATTTGCGCCCAACTATGTCTCAATAAAGACTCGTAGATTTTACACTGTTGTGCATTGTATCGGATAAAATTCAAAGCAATTTGCTCGAATCAAATTCCGGAACGAAATAATTTTTTTTTGCCAATAGTCGCTGTTCTTGTGCTTTTTTAAAGTTTTTATAAACTGTTTTTTATATCCTTATAATTGTATACATTACTATATTATTTACTTATAATTTGAATAGTTCCTTTATGTTCGAAACGTAAAAAATATTTATTGTTAAGTAAATACATGTTTAGAAAACGTTTAAATGATCGTATAAAATTATTCGTTCGATTAAAAAAAAAAAAAAATCGTTAACATTTACAAAGCAAACAAAATAGAAAACAAAGAAAAAGAAAATACCAACACGAGGCTAATAATATATTGATTTTGTTCTAAATTCAGACATATTAATATACTGTAAAACTAATATAATTCCAACAAGATAAACACGTTTTATTAACGAGTTCAAAAGTTCAAAACTCAACTACATTTCTATAATTATCCCTAACCTTTACCGTTTGTTTAGTTGTTGATAGGGAAAGCATGTTATGCATTTCAAGTTTTATTCCATACTTTCGAAAACACAAATAGATAACAGATTATTATATTGGAAAAATTATTATTCTTTGATTCGAAAAATTGTATACTTTCATGAATTTATTTAATATACTTTAACAATTGCGCGGCGTGCACTTTAATATTATCGATATTAGTTGTTTTTTATTGGTAAAAAAACATTACAATTTTTTTTTTGCGTTCAAATAAGATGAATATGCCAGCATACATCATGCGTCTAACTTCTCTCTCTCTGAAACGGAGCTCCTGATCTCGAATTGGTCCATATGCTTATGATACAATAAAACAATTCTTTTTTACGTACTCGTATCCTCATCACACATAACACACCAGGGAACGCGGTAGCCAATGTATCGAGAAACGCCAAATCACGCGCTCACGGTTTATGGACATTGTCGGCCTTATATAATTTCCAAGAGATACACACAAGACGTGTAGATTGAAATTGTACCGGACACCTTGGACGTATTCATCACAGATATGAGATCGACTTGACCTGATCGCTTTCTCTGATTTCAACGCGTATGAAAGCAGTAGCAGCTCCAGTTTTGTGAATCGTTCGGAAAGTTGTCACACTGACTACCGGCATCGGAGAATTGGACTTTTGTACGACATAAGACGTGCTCAATGACGTTTAGAACGGATACGAATGTTTTTAGCAAATAAATTTGCGTTTTTCGCAAATAAAACGAAGACCTATCAATAGTGCCGTAAGACATTGCACTGCCAACTGGAATTCGATCAATACGCCGTCGCTGTCGGTACGGTTAGACGATTCCGCGGTAAAACAGTAAACTATCGTCGTAAGAGCATCTCTCCTCTGTTGTATACACATTTGCCGACTTATTTCCTTCCCTTGTCTACAGATGTTACCGACATTAACTGCAATCGAATAATCGTATAGCTGTGTATAACAGCGGCGGTGGCTATCCGTGGCACGTGACGGATTGATTAACAGAAACTTTTCTGCGGAACGGAAAAAAAATAAATGAAAATAATGCCGGGCGTGTACTGTTTGAAACACGCTCGACGAGCGCCACCATCGGATATTGGAAACAGAGGGCCGCAGGGTTATCGCACAATCGACAGTATAGTACGAGTCACAAACACTCTCATTAAAAAAAAATGAGATTCGGTTGTAAAATTTAAAAAACGTATACCTAATAAATACTAATATTTGTGCGTAAAATTTTGGAAATATTTGAATTTTTCTTTTTTCCCCCATACTCGCCCACCACGTGATTAAAATATGTTCAATTCTTCAGTTTTCACAATTTATCCGAACATTTTTCGCCAAAGTAAAAATTCATGTAATAACAGTTACGGAAAAACTACAATTATACGGTCATAATCATTGTGATAAATGTAAAAAAATCTTTGTCGGAACATATATACTTTTATTCTTATATACGTGTATATGTGTTCGGACAATACGAATAACTAATTTAAAAATATTTCCGAAATTTTTTAGTGATGACGGGGAAGAGACGTCGTCGTTACGGCCGTTCTTTATATTAATTAATATTTGTTATAATCGGGTCCGAAAGCGTATAGTTTTTATACGCGACCGTATAACGATGATTTGTTTCCGGACTTTCGTTATACGTTCTTTTTTTTTTTTTTTGTTTTTTAACGCGAATAAATTTACCGTTATTGTGAAAAATATTCGTAATTATTCGAATTGTAAATGCGTTTCGCGGTTATTCCACATAAAGTTTAAATAGTGTTATTGTTCGTAACGTTTTTTTTTTTTTTGTTTCGCAAAATGCGCGGCCGTTATTGCCGCACAACAACGTGAACCGGTGAAATATGTTTTCCCGCGAAATTCCAATCGGTTTTCATTGCGATCGCAAAATTGTCGCGTTGGGTTACGAGAGAGACGTCAGCCCTTCCAGGGACGTATTTAACTGGGGGTTTAAGGGATAGCTGAATCACTGAGTGATATCTCGAATGATTTCTACACCATATCCAAGAAAATTACCAAATTCTCGACCTATTAAAAACAACTGTTTGGTGTAATAGATTTGCCCCTTCGTAAACGATAAATACACGTTGTTGTAATAATTTGAATTATTATACACTTTAAAATCGTGTGTACGTTTTCACTCGTAATATCGGATTGGTTATTTAAAAAAAAAAAAACAGGAGCCAACACTCGGACAGAATATTAATTTGATCGACGCGGAAAAAAATTAAAAAAAAGAAATGAAACTTTTTCGCTTTTAAACGGCGTGGAACGAAGTGAATGCATACGCGATGTGCGTGTGGTTAACGACGAGTTGGGGGCGAACACACGAACGCGGACGTGTTTGCTGTTTAAATCAACTTACGATTTATTCGCCAACACGTCGACGGCGAAATTTACATTTATACACGCGACAGAGCGCCGCCGGGAGGGAAAAGTTACGAACAAACTTCGGGTTATATCGGTAAATTGAAAACAGCCTATTTCGCGTATTCACCGATCTGATACGTGTAGTAGGTGTGTGTGTGTGTGTGCATTCGAATACGATTTATTAAAATATGTAAATGTTTTTTTTTTTTTTAGAAAAGTATTATTTGTTGTACGTATAGAAAAATGGGGTTATTTTCAATTTTCGGTGAAATATGACGAAACACGTCGTCGTTACGAATATTATTTATGCGCGTTTATTGTTGAAGGTAAATTGTTTTTTTTCTTCTTCTTCAAATCTCTCTATTCTCGTATTGTCAACGAACTAAAAATATTTGTTTTGAATTCATTTTGAATCCTTAAATGTACTCGGCCACGTAGTGTTGTTTGTATTCGGCTGATTAGAGTCTCATCCGCATCTTTAAATAATGCCGTGTTTGTGTGTAATGTTCACGTATAGTATGTTTTAATTTTAATTCTTTAATCGATGTCACATTTCAATGAAAACGTAAAAAAAAAAAATGTTTTGCTAATACCTCATTTATATTAACACTCGTTAGAAAATAATATACTAATCACATCGCCGGCGATCGGTCGTTTGTAGATGAGAGCACACGATTTTAGTTCAAATTTCCATCATTCGTCGATGTCGACATTTATCTAACTCTTTTTTTTTCCACACTAAAACACATTTAATAGGTACACTGTTATTTATTTATAAAACAAAAAGTTCGACGGATCGCGTCATTATAACGCGGGATGAAATAAGAACTAAAATCTCCGCACTACGAGAAAAATTCTCCCCTAAAAAAAAATGTCAAGAAAACAGCTCAAGTCCTGTTTCATCGAACGTCTATCTCAAAATATCCTCACCATCATCAACTAGCCAGAGCAATTTTATATCTCCAATTTATGAATCAAATCATCATATCCTGTAAATTATTAAAGGACCCTGCATCAATTCGGCCAAACAGAGGAAAAGGATATCATAATCTTGGAACTCTTTATAGGCCCAAAGCCGACCATCCAAAGCAATGTGATATGAAAAAATCACTATCATGCTTTTAGCAACGCCATTGGTCAAAAGTGAGTTCTGATTGTGTTGGTTAACACCGCCTGAACTTCTGAATTAGAATTTTTAAACATTTACATATCGATTTGTGTAATATAGGAAGACGTTTAATATTAAAAACGAATTATAAAGAAATAATTGTTTGTGTTTTTTTTTTACAGTTGACTATTTTAAAACTAAGGAAATATTTTGAAGCAAAATTTCGCGGAGTTACAATATTATTGACAAATTTCTACATTTAATTAGTTAAAATGTAAATTACTAATATATATATATGTATATAAAAGGTATATATTAGAAAACACGAATTTCTTTAATAAGGAATATTAGACGAAAATGGTATTTTTGCGTTGTATAAAAATGTTGTTATTATTACGAAAGTATTTCGTACAATATTGTGTTTACGGTGGAAAATAGCGGAAAATTATAGAATATAAGAAAAATAAATAAATAATCGTTTTGACGAAACGATTTATTGTAACGAATTTTTACGGATTTTTCTATTTCGTTTGAAAACGTTAAGGGTTTTTCAGACGTTTTTTAAACATCCGCGTAAGGAAAGAAAAAGCACTTTTAGAAGCATACAGAAGCCCCGAAATTGTTTGTAACGGTTAACAACACAAATGAAATGTCGATATTCGAAATCGTATAACCGTTGCCCGTCACGTCGCGCAAAAAAACGCGATTTATTATCATTTTTTTTTTTTTTTGAATTTGAGTTAAGAAAAAAAAAGGAAAAACTGTTTAATGTCTCGTCGACAATACCATTTGTCGCGTATACGGACAATAAAAATACGCGCGTAAACGGTACGTTACTCTGTTTATTTATTTTTTTTCGCACACAATTCTCAGGAAAGACGTCGTACGGCGGTAAAGTGAAACGTTTTTTTTTTCTCCGCTCAACTCCTTCCCTTTGCCCACAAAACGATGGCGTATTACTCGTGTCGCGGCATAAATAAAACTAATCGTTAGTTACACGTTTAAACGAACACGCATAAGCGTCCGGGATGGAACGCGAGTCGCGCATAAAAGAATAACGCGCGCGCTCGCAAAACGAATTTTAGGGAATCCGCGAGAGTGCGGCGCGCGAAAACCTATAGAAAAACGGTGCGCGTGAACTGTGTACCGTTGACACGGGGGGAAAGGGACCGCGGGGCGTTGAGTGAACATAAGAGCCCTCCGAAGACAAAAAGAAAAAAGGCCAAACAAAAAAAAAGAAGAAAAAAAAGCTGTAAGTGCGAACGATGTGTTAAAAAAAGGAGGGTCGTGCCCTGCAGACCGCGAAGGGGAAAAGAATGTCCCCTCCGTAAACGTGCAGTGTATAACGGCTGCTGTAGTTTCACAGATTTGTCTTTCCCGGTTTGGTTATCTGCAGCGCGTAGACGAAAGTGATTGTGTTAACGGCGTTTACTCTTAAATTTCTTTTCAGTTAATTTTTCATAAACACATTAAGCGGTGGCCGGAGTTTTTCTTTTTTTCGACACGAACGAAATTCGAAAAACGTCTCTCTGAATTGAATGTCCACTGGAGGGCACAAACGATTGTTTAGAAGTCTTATTCTGTACGTGGTTTTTTTATTGTAAAGTATTCGCGCTTGCTGCGTGTTATAAATATTATATTTTCCTTTTTTTTTTTTTTTTTTTTTTGTTCGCTTTTGTGAAATGTACACGAAAAATCAAATAAAACGGTTTTGATTTTTTTAATATAAAATACTAAGAATTGATTACGTTGTCGCCTATACGTTATCGTATTGAATAATAATTGCTCTTAATGCACCATACGATTTCGGTTTTAAAAATATATTTCATTTTATTTTTTATTATTATTGTGTATTTTATAAAAACACGCGAATGAAATTATGTAAACGAAATAATATACGCAAAACTCGTAAATAAGTAGCGATTTGTTGTCACTATTGCTGTAGCGTGAATTTTTTTCATTTATCGTAAACAAAGACTTTGAATAAATAATTTTTATTCGTTTAGAAATAATCAGCCGACTTGCATTCGGTTTCATTGTCGAATTATACAAAAAAAAAAAGTAAATTAAATTGAAAAAAAAATAAAATAGATATTAAATTTATAGTAATGTTTCCACGTTTTACCTCGTCATATTAATCGAAATGGCGTAATGACTTTGTTATGAAAGATATATAATTGTAGTATTCGAACTCGACGATTATTATTAATCGGAAAATGTTCGTAAGGTTTTCAAAATTAAAATATAAAACTTTCGTAATAATATATATAAATATATATATATATATATTAGAAATCATAATTTAAAATCGTTATTTTCAATTGCGAATTTACGAAATAAAACGGAACAAAACGTTTGAATACATTTAAGAAAAAATGTAATAAAAATTATTTATATTTCCCGTATATAAAATATCGTATATACGTAGAATGGCTCGCGATAAAAATATCATTCTTTTTATACGCGTGTATATCCACGTGTTCGCGACACGTTTGAAATATGGCGCTCTGGAAGAGCAGTTTTGCAGATTTTTCTTTTTTTCGTCTTAGAAAATAAACGGCTTTCGTAATAGCCGAGTGATATACGCGGTAAAAAGACGGCATAAAAAGAGCTGTACCAGAGAGCCGCGTATACATTTCGATGCGCATTAGTCACATGCGCGACTCGGTTTGTTCGAAATGAAAAAGTAAAATAAACAATTGCGTGCGCGCGCCCTGATAAATACATATTATTATTATTATTATGTTGTGTTATTTTTTTTTTATTGTATAAAACACGCGTTTTGTCCGTATGCCGTATCGATCGTTAAACGTTTTCGGATAGTCTGTGGTTCTTTATTTCTTGTTTAGTATATTTTAAAATAAATTACAAAAAAAAAAAACTAGTTTTTGATTTGAGAAAATACGCGTTCAAATGTTTTACAAATTTCCGATTTTTTTTTTTTTTGTCCTCGTTACATCGTAAGAAAATTACCGAGAAAACGTGCAAGTATGTATATACGTACGATTTGCCATGGAAATGCAGTTAGGCGGTGGTAGTTCAGTAGTTCGGTACGCGTATAATTTGCAAACGCATTATAGTTGTTTAGCGAGTAGAAAGAAGTTAGTGACCAAAGATAAGAGAATACAATTATAATAGCACTCGAAAGAAAAGCACCGCGAAATATATAAGAGAGACAGAGATTTACGTTGGAATTAGAACGTCCAAAAAGATTCGAACACGTGTGGAGAGATGACGGAAAACTATTGAAGCTATTGAAGCGAAGAAAATAGAAAATAATATAACACATTTGGGACGAAAAGTCGTAATTGTCCTGCGGCACATTTGGTACGCTACGCTCGTCACGGACTACGATTGAAAGGGAATTGTATGACGTGACAGCAGTACAGACCGCCAAGCTCGACGATTATTAATAAAATATAACTACATTTTTTACGATAATAAAATTATGTTTAAGTCATATATTCAGTGGAGAATGTGTAAAGCGTCTCGGCGGGCACGGTCTCGGCTTTCTTCCAGTTATGAACACGAGTTCACGTCGTGCGAACGCGTGTGCACGTGTATTATAAGGGTTGTGACACTAATTAACGGCGCGTGAAATTTTAAAACGTTTTTCCGAGTAAAAATTATTATTATTATTATTATTATTCACCAGTGTAACAACGGGGCGAAACCGAGAGTGCTGGGCGCGAGCCGGCTGAGACGAAGGAAATCGGCGCGGCAGACGCGTAGTGTATTTTTAATGAATCCGTTGTGCGGTTTTCGTCGTCATCGCCGCGGTTGTGTGTACACGCGTCCGCCGTGTATATTACATAATATATATATATATACGCCTATTTGTGGGGGGTATGTAACATTAGTAGTAGTAGTCGGAACAGCTTCCCGAAAGCTGTAATGTTTAATTACACTTGACAACCAGAAGCTCTTCCTCGGGGGACGAGCGACCGATGCGGTGTGTGTGCGTGTTAAAGAGAGTCGTGGAACGCGCGGGAGGGCTATGACGAGGGCGTGCGATGTGTTGTGTAAGGTATTCGTTGAAAAGGTAAAAAGAGGATGGCCGCGGCTTGAGGAGAAGGACGATGAGGAAACGAGGAGAAGAAGAAGAAGAAGAAGAAGAACGGGCCGAAGGGTTTTTGGCGTTGGGCGCGCCGAGGTCCATTAATTATTTAAAGCGGACGGGCAAACAAGAGACAGAAACACACGCACACGCATTACTACAGAATGGATACACGCGTCCGCGAAACACGGGCCCGCCGCCCGACGATGCTAAATAAACTGCCAGAGACGTCGTCGTCGTCGTCGAAGCGAGAAGGGACTCACCGACATCCTGCAGCGCGATCCTTTCGCGCCAACGAATCGCGGTGACGGTAATGGCGGGGAAGGGACAGGATTGAAGAGGACATCGTACGTCTGCGGATGTGGTGTCAGGAGAAATGGGGTGTGTGTGTGTGTGTGTGTTTGTAGGGGTGGCGGTAGAAAGAGAAGGACTT
The DNA here is from genome assembly GCA_032441825.1 of Chaetogeoica ovagalla. Classification (NCBI taxonomy): domain Eukaryota; kingdom Metazoa; phylum Arthropoda; class Insecta; order Hemiptera; family Aphididae; genus Chaetogeoica; species Chaetogeoica ovagalla. The sequence continues at coordinate 3,829,207 of CM063748.1, read as the reverse complement.
TTGGAAAGTTCACCGTGCCCCGCTGCAGTTCGCGTGAACACGTCTTGTTGTGAAATTTCGCTATCGATCCGTATACGAAGACTATAAAATTAAGTGATGTTTCTAACGCGGATTTCGTAGGTCGAACCGAACCCGAGTCGAAGAACCGAACCGGCAATTTTTATTCGAAAAAAATCATTTAAGGGTTATGACTTTTGAATCGATTTTTTTAAATACTCAAAACAACCAAATACTCAATAGATTATAAAAAGCCAATTGAATTATTTTAATAATTTATTATTAATTCGTAAAATAAATATAACTTCTATATTAAATTAGTTGTAATTATAAAAATAATAATATTAACATACTTGTATCAATACGTTGCAAACGTTATAAATGTTGCAACTGATTTAATAACTAACGGATATTAGAAAAAATAACGAAACGACTAAACAATCTGTTTTTGTTACTTATATTGGATATTTTGAATTTTCTGAGTAGCCTACCTAAACAGGATAATCGTGAAATCTTTGTAAACTCGTTTCATTACGGATTAGTGTGGGGGAGGGGGAAATTACTTTCTATCCAATAATAATAACAATAATAATAATAATAATAATAATTATTATTATTATTATTAGAACAGACTCTATTTTATTTATTTAAATTGTAAATGAATTGGTTTTACGAACAATTTCAGTTTGAATTTCGTTTTCCAATGTTTGAATATTTCCAGTTATGAATTCAAAAAATCCAACAGTTTTTTTTCCTAACATATAATATTATTTACTGACATTAAACAATTCGTATGATACATTCACAACTCGACCGATTGTACAGCCCTTTTAAAAATTATAAATTGTCCAGTATATTTAAATATTTTACACTATGCACATCACTTTTTCGTACGAGATGAACTGGACGGATTACAAATATTTTAATGTATAGAACGTAGCTGTATAACTGGATGTTATTTTCCAAAAATTAAGAACAATATGTTTTCGGGACATTGCATAATAGAACGCATAACGTACTCGTCGTATAACATTTGCCGTTATATTTATTTCGTTCTACAAAAGTCCCGGCGAGCGGAGGACTTTTATATTGTATCAAATAAAACCGTTTTAAAATGTCGTCAAATCGAACAGTTTCAAACGCGCGTGATATTAATGGTTTGATTGCATTTTTCTTAAGAGCCACCATGTCGTTTAACGTCTCCTAGTGGTTTAACGAGTGCGTAATTAAATCTCTCATTCACGCGAATCTACCGACGGTACGGCGGTTATTGTACACGGATACCACCGCGTCTCGTTGTAACGTTTAACGTTCGAAAAATGTGTGTTTGTCGTAAATATTACCGTATATATTATATATTTATACGCCGCGATTTTCAATAAATTTCGCTAATTAACTTCAAGTACATAACGACTTTGTTGAAAACATTATCCTGGACTTAGACTAAAGGGATCCACGGTAACCGGCTTACAGTCATCCCCGTTATAATATTATTACACGCAACTCTAAACTCTATATTATGTTTAATTCGCGATAAAGTCGGAAAAACAATGTTTCTCAAAACAATCTTAAAACTATTTCAGTCGACCGAGTTCGCACTATGGCACCGCTACGATCTTAATCGTTAGAAAATTACTCGTTGTTATCTCCAATGCGCGTTAACGAGTACAGGGCGATTTTTTTTTTTTTTCATCACATTTTATTCCACGACGTTTTTCGTTAATCGTTAAATCGTTTAACGTACATTCATACAGACGGATTTAGGATTTTTTTTTTCGCTTTTATGAAAAGTGTTAATAGATTTTTCTCGGCGAGTGTAAAATCACCGAAATTTAATGACTTTTCATTTATTTTTTCTTTGGGTTATCCGAAACACTTCAAATAGAGCGTCTCTAAGAGCGTACATATATATGTATATATATATATATATTTATTTATTTAGCGCAATAAGTGTGAATTTCCATATACATACATATTGTTTAAAACACGTAATAATATTATAAAAAATGTATAGAATTTCATTTTAGAATTCATCGAAACTTTCTCTTAGTTAGAGCACAAAGAAGAATCTAATTTTTTTTTTTTGTATGTTAAAAACCCCGAAATAAAAATCGCTTATATTTTTTTGACATACACTCGTATATTCGCGCGTGTCAGAAAAAAAAATCGTTTTCCATTTTATACCAGTATGATGTGTATGATGCTTGGTACCGTTTCGGAGTCAAACCCTATCAATTAGACGTGTTTTCTTTACAGATATAATGCAAAATATATGTAAATGATTTAATGCTCTCCACGGTATTCTGCGTCCCGTACTTTTCGGTACGTTAACTATTCTGAGTGGCTCGCGAATCGCGATTAAGATAATGAGAAACGACACATAATGCGACCGTGATGAAAACACAAACTCTACACAGTGTGTGCACTTTAAGATAATACGTTTGGATTTTCGCGAAACACACTCACATTTTCCCGGCAAAGCCATTAGTTTACATCTCTAAGCCATTCGGATTTTTTATTATTATTGTTATTATTAAAAATAATGTGAATTTAGAGAAAATTCGAGAACGAGAATTTAAAGAACGAATAGTATTCCGGTCGTTGTTTCTCATTAATATTCTGTTTTAAAACGAATATTGTAAAACGCGCATAATTTGATGAAGTATTTTATAATACGATAATTATATAGACACTTTTGAATAAATTCAGCAGTCGGTCATATAGTTTTTAAAGTACAATTCTATATTATATTTTAGTGATTTTTACGAACTGCAATTACGACGAAGACACAGTAAAAAATTTAATCGACATTTAAAAAAAAAAAAACACCATAGCTTGAAACCGATATTGAGATATTGAGATCATTTAAATAAAAACCTGTATTAAACATCAAATATATAATCAATAAAATATGTAAATATCGGTCATCGATATTCTAAGGAAAATATATAATATATTTTTAAGTGAAATTGAATTAAATAAAATAAAATCGTAATAAATTAAAAATAATAATTAGAATTCGGTGCTCGCGTATTTAACTTGAAACTCGACCAAGCCATTAGCGCTATTTTAATTGATATTTTGTGATACGTTTAAGTAATAACTTTATAGATAAAAGTGTTTTTTATTTTCAAAAGGAAAATTTCTACTACTTTCACTATTTAAAACAAAATCGGAAATTCAGCGTTAAAATTCACAATTTTTATAATCAATTTTTAAACTTTTATCAAACACCGAATCAATAAAAAAACCGAAAATTTTTTAATTCGGTATCAAGTCATAAAAAATACACAGAATAACCTTTTAGATTAACTTAATTCTTTATTCCGTTTTAATAACACGACTTTATCATTGGTTAAATAGACTATTCTTCTTTCGATAGAAAAGACCTTCATACATTAAAAGCCTGATTCGATTGGTTTATTATATTTGATTCTGTGTTATTTAACTCAAAAATAACTTTGGACAAATTATCAAATTTTAATGTAAAAATTTTAAATTAAGATTATTTGTGTTCAATTTTTAACTTATAAGAGTTATCTATGTCTGTCCTAGAATAATTAACCAACTTACATATTCTAAAATGTACGTAAGACTTACTGTTTACACGCAATTATTACAATATTGTCCAGAAAAACATATAATTGAGATAAACATTTTATTGTATTTCGAAATGCATTTTTATAAGTATTAAAATATAGTAAAGAACTCATATTATAAAAAATGAAACAATATTGTCCTTACATATTAATGTTTTATGACATATTAACTATTTATGATCAAAAGACTACTTTTCTTATTATTTAATATATTAAATACAGAAAAAAAATGTAGAAATTTATAACTTTTTCAATGTATTTTTGTAAAATAAATTTGCACTGAAATCCCCATTTTTGTGTAAAAAAAAAATTTAATTTTTTATTAAATTAACATAATACGTTTGGTTTCGTTTTTTACTTTAAACACAGTCGAATATTATGTATTTTGTTAACTAAATTTATTTTTGGTAATCGTTCTTATATGTCCGTTTTTACGAATTATTAAAAGTATAGATAATCGTTTTAGAAAGAGAGACAGATAAACTTCGTTCATCAGAACTTAAATATGAAAACCGAGTGGAAAAGTTTGATTCATTTCCATGTAAATTACACAAGTCGTATTGGAATATATTTATTATAATACGCTTTACGATTAAAACCGTACTATTATTATCATTCATTTTACAGGTACATATTATTGTTATACGCGGGATTAATGCAGAAATGAAATGGCCAGTATTTTTCTGAGTAAAATGTAAAATTCGTTTATAACTCAATCGAAGTAATGAAATTCATCGATCGACTTCGATTCGTTATTATTTTTACAATAAATAATTATTGTAAAATTCTTATAGTAAAATAAATAGTATATTATACCTATTATACCTATTGAAGTTCTACGAATCTGTCAATATGGCTTGTACGGTTCGACTCGCTGTAGTACGTCGATGAATACTGAGTCGTTGGCATCGTTTTTAAAAAAAAAAACGAAATATTAAAAAAAATTAGTTTTGTAAACATTTCCTGTAAATAAAGTAATTTTAAAATTACTGTAACGTCCAATACAGCAAATAATATGCCGCAGCGCGTAGCGTAATTCATACAATATTGTCAACTACACCGTGAAATTAATAGTTTTAATAATCGAGATTTATATATATGTCCGTGTGCGACATAACGAAACAAAATGGAAACTCGTTAATTTACCATTTTTATTTATCGCGCCGTTTCGTCCTTTTCCGTGTGCGCCGTAATAATAATTATTGTGTTTGAATAACGCTATAATTTTGATTCTTATTCAATTATTATATAAATCATTTGAAGTGTAACCCGATGAAATAATTTTAACGTTTAGCTGGCAAAATACTCCTCATCGAGACGAGTGTGCAAATGCTGAATACACGAAACATAACGCAGCGACATTACACGAATACTCGGCAAAATATATTTTATTTCTCCGTTATTATAATTGTTTATATTACATAATATATATATATATATATTATATATATATATTAAAATATATACATATTGATCCGACAACCGTTACCATTTGCATCTAAAAAGTCATCACATTTTTTCATTATATTTCATACTAAAAAAAAAAGTTACTCGAAAACGTCTATTTATCGTTATAATACTACGCGGTTTTCCAATAAACTATTTCGTTATTGCGTTTCAGTTCTTTTTTATGTATATTATATGATATATTTAATGCATACGGTATTTATGTAATACAGTGACAATAACTATTAGACAAATTTGTTTTTATTACGATAAACGAAATATATTTATTTTATTCGTCTGTAACTCGGCGATTTCGCCGCTATTTCAAATTCGATAGCAACGAAAAACGTAAGCCATATTGTTATAAATTATTTTTAGAAATCATATATGATAGAAAAAAAATTTCCATTATCGTTTTCGAGTTTACTTAATTTCATTTAGACACGTAGCATATAAATGCGTTTTGATGTGTTATAACAATTGGATCAAAAAAAAAAAAAAATGTACATAAATAATTTAAATCCTCGGTGTTCTCCCCATCGAAGTCTACGCCTTACGTCATATTAAACTGAAATCGATATGAATTCGTGTGGATTATTATTATTACTATTATTATTATTATTATTATTATTATTATTATTATTATTATTATTATTATTATTATTATTATTATTATTATTATTATTATTATTATTATTGCAACTCATTCGATGGGGTTAACAATATGAGTGTAGTATTGTACTCGCGATTTCACGGTCTCGTAAGTTGTTTGATACCCCCGCGGTGTTCGAAGTCGCAATACGTATTGCGCAGCACTGTTTAGTTGATTAATTCCGTACAATGACTGGTGAAAAAAGAAAAAAATTAACGACGTTTTTCTAATGGGTTTTTATTTTTATTTATATTATTATTATTTTTTATTAACGTTAGTGAGAACAGACGCTGCGCTATATAAAAACAAAAACATATCTGTATCATCGCACGTGGCGTCGAACGGTATTTGGCCACCCCCGTTCTGCGCGTGCTCGTGAGCTATTAAAAATAAGATGTCGAAAAGTAGTTCGGTGTCTGCGTCTAATAAGGCAATTCAACAGAGTAACTATAATACGTGGAATTTAGATTTTTCGCATTTCAGTTGGATTCGCCGTTTAAACGCTCATAGTAAATCATTAACTTTGACGTGGGAGAAATTATATTCGTAGGAAATATTTTGCGCCTTCAATTATTCGGCAATAAAAAAGCAAATTAAATTCGCATCGATTGAGTGCCGGTTTTTTTGAGTCGACGTTTTTTTTCCTCGTTCGTTTACAAAATAACTCTGGTGTCAAAAAATATGTTTTTATGTTTATTTCTCCTCGGTGTACTTACTGCGGTATTTTCTATACGATAATTATGGTAATAGCGACATGGTTAAACGTTTTGCAAAAATCGTAATAAGGACTGGTTAATATGAACAGGAAAAAATTACCGGGGATATAAAATTCGAATGTTAATTGGAAATATTTCTTGTCTCGCTACGTGTAACGCTGTCCGGTTTTTGGACGCGAATTTTCCGGCTATTTTTTTTTTTTTATTTTTTCAACCGTGACGCGGACGATGCCGCGTCTTTTTTCTTCGGGTTGCTTTCTTTCGTCTCACCCTCACACTGTCTCTCGTCCCCGGTCCCTTCGCCGACGCCAATTGCGATTCCATACGTATTTTATTGTGCGGAAAACGGCTTGTTTTCAGGCTCTCTCTCTCTCTCTCTCTCTCCCTCTCTCTCCCCCCCCCGTTTTTCACTCTCACCGTGTGTCTCTATATTTTTATTATTAAACTTTAATTCGTTTCCATTCGTTTTTCGCCGCCGGAACTGCAGGGACGAAGTCGTCGGGGCGACGGAGGGGAGAGGAAAAAAAATAAAACCGACATTGCACCACCGTCGTTGCCACAAACCTTATATAAATGTCACTAAGCGATTTCCTTCCCTCTATTTCGATAAAAAAATAATATAAAATGTATACCAAAGAAATAATAAAAGTTTCGCGGATATAAACTGTGCTATCATACTAACCGACCGTCTAATACACTGAAAAATAATATTGCCCATAATCGAATTAACCGTACACACCTCTCTTTGCAGTACTCCTCTCGTTTTCTGACGTTTTTTCTTTTTTTTTTTAAATCAATTACCGAACGAGTACACTGTCCGTAGTCGTTGACACGGTAACGAGAAACGCGACGACTCGAATATTACGTTTACGAAATCGAAGTTGAATTATTGTAAAACGAGTTAAACCGAGTCCTCCGAAACGTTGACCTTATTCCGACACGCAAACCGAATTATGTGATAATTTAACAACGTATTACGTTAAAAGCACAGATTCAGAAGAAATCAGATTAACATGTACGAATAATTTCGTCAAAACAAATAACGATAAAAAAAAAAAAAAAATGTCTTTATTCATTTGAAGTATAAAACACTTAATTGAATGCATTTTGAACTTCAGGAAAACGATTCAATACTTATGATAATTGAGTGTAGAAACTAGTTCAGGGTTGAAAAGTTCATTTTTAAACTAGTGTATAATAAAACGTTCCAAAATTATTAAATAGTTATAACTACCTTTAAAATGTATTTTTAATATTTATTGTGATCGGGCGATTTATACGATTTAAAATTTACATTAAAAAAAAAAAAAAATTATGTTACGTTTATATACGTAATATCCGACGCGCGTCGCTATTAAAATGAAAAACGTATTCGAAAACCATTTTTTTTTTCTTTTACTCGCATCATTTTATGCAGTTTTATATTATTTTAGCCCTTAAACGCTTATTCGTAGTAAAACTGAAAAATGCGTAAAAAAAATCACCTAATAACATCAACGCCAGATAATTAAAATCCATTAGCTGGAATATTTTATACGATATTTATGATATACAGGGTAGGTGAAATACCGATTTATTTAAAGGTCGCATATTATCGTAATTATGCGATTCTTTTGATATTTCAATAAAAACGCGTTGTTAAAATATTTCCTGTCAAAATAAAATTAGATCATTTTAACGGAAAATGTTGAAATTTCATATAACGTCGAATTATTTCGTACAAAATATGCGTATAATAATTATCTTAACGAGTATCTGCCCTTTAAATATTAATTTATTTTAATAACGAGTTTATTATTATTTTCTGTTCTCGTGAAAAAAAACACACACACACACATAAATGACGGTACAACGTTTGAGTTAAAATAATTAATTTGGAACAAAACAGTTTTTTTACTGTTACCGTTAATATAATAATTTATGGGTATATTAAAAAAAAAAAATTAAATAATTAATTTACGTTCATTTTTGTTTTCAGATTATTTCGAGTCGATTTCAAAACGTGACGTTTCCAGTAAGCCAATAAGGTAAAAAGACATTTCCAACGTTATTGAAAAATACTACAAGCGTCTATTATATATGGTCAAGCTTATCGGTGGATTTAATGTTTCGCGTAGAACAAATCGATTTGGAGAAAAAAATTCTATAGCTGAGAAAATAATATAAATGTCGATTTGCAACAAACGAAAACCGTCCGCGCGTCTATTCATTTGAAATTGTTATTTTCGCAATGGAATTATTATAAATGTTATTTTACGTCTTTTTAGTACGTATTATATTTAATATGATATTCAATTTGTTTAAACGAGTAACTTACTCGCAATTAAATAAATAATCATTTTGAAAAATCAACAGGACTTGTCGAGAAGGAAGAGACGCGTTACATTTTCTACTATTATTCATTTCCGCAAACATTAATTGGCGTTTTATTTTTTTTTTTATGTTCAATAACGCAGAAAAATATAATTTTCTGTTTACAAGTCGTTTCCGCAAATAGCAATCATCAATTAAATTATGATTTCGTTTAATCGAGATGATGTAATATCAGTGCTACGAAATATTCGAGTTAAACAATTTAAATAGTTTTGTTAATATTGAATAATTTTATTTACGATCGCGGTTTGTGCAAACTTTTGCTAATTACCCTATCCTTAACTGTACGTAATGTCCTTAAAGTTATCTGAAGTTGCCTATTTTGTAATTACTCTATTGTACGTATAATATGGTTTAATTCATTAATCACAGACAACTCTGATAGTGGTCAATGTTGGTCGGAGGAAAATCATATTTTTGTAATTATAACGACAGTTTTTCTTTTAGTATTTCGATAGATTTCAAAAGTAAATATAAATCGATTGATTAGAATCCAGTGATTTAGTGTATACGCGTTTATCTATATATTTGATATACATATTAAATTCAAATATTGTCGTTCTTAGTTCTGACATCTGAAACTCTGTAGAAAAATCATTTGTTTCTTTTCGAGATTAAGATTAGCACATAATCATTTCCCATCGTTTGGTTTTTTTCTTTATATACAAATCAATTCTCAAAAGCTCTCCCGTTGTGTACGAGTCATCGCGATGAAATTATTTGGGATTTTTTACACATAATTTTCAATTGACCGTTACGTTATGTCTACTGAATCTCATTATAGAATTTATTTTCTATTCGTTGTTTTAATTCTCTTCCCATATCTCATATCCTTAATCCTATAATTTGCATCGTTATCTTATTCATTTTGAATGCGCTGCTTCTTGATTTAGCATTTCCATTGCATTAATATATTATTTTATTGTGTTTTCACTTTTTTTTTTTAAATTTAATGTTTCATCACGATTTTTGTACTTCTATCTAGTGTATTTATTTTCTTTTTTTTCAAAATTATTGGTCTTTAATATGTTTTCCTTAATGAAGGCTAATTGAATTTAAAACTTTAAAGTTTTATTCGAATATTACGTTCTTTAGTAAGAATCCGAAAATCCTATATCGAATGTAAATATTTTCACAGTTGTTAATTAATTTTATTTCTACGATAATATTAATTAATTGTTCTATTGACAGAATTTTGATTTTAAACACTTCGTCTAATATTATTAAATATTTCCGTATCCAACGATACCCTGCAACGAGTATAATTTTTTCGAAATGAATTACGTTGTATAAAATTTTTAACAATAGGTAAATTTAATCGGATAAATATTACATTATAAATTAGGTTCATGTAAGATAAATGAAAAAAATTTTCCAAATAAAATCGAAATTTTAATAATCATTTATAGTTGTAATAAAGTACATTTTCTTCTAACTATAATCAATGAATAATTAAATACTTATATTAATATTTTTCACACTTATTTTAGCAAATACCATTTTTAGTTTTTATGAATTTTTTTTTAGTAGTTATTCCAAACAATTATCGTAAGCTTTCAAATAGGTATGGAAATGTAATTTAAACACATTGATAAATGATAACAAATAAATTATATTTTATAGATTTAATGATGAAAATCGTTGCATCATTAAAGGTAATTTATTGCGTTATTTGGAAATAATATAATAGTCGTTTCAAATTCAGTACCTTAAAAATGTGAGAAATCGACATTTTAATTCCTCTTGACAAAAGCGAAGAAATGTATTTCTTCGCATTATGTGGCACAGTAGAAAAATAAATTTACAAATCTGTAATTTAATGAGTTTTCGCGCAAAGTCCACGAAATATATGTTTGTTGAAATCGTTTTTAACGACTAACAAACATATTACCTTATACTTTTCTGAATATAAATAAAAAATTCCCGTTTTTATTATTTTTTTTATACTTGTTTAAATATTTTGTAAGAATTGTCCCTATACAACTCTCTCGTATTCAAGAGTAATTTCTTCGTCAATTATATTTTCTTCGATTTTATTCACTATTGTCCGGTATAGCTGAATAATCTTATTATTTATGTGTATATATATATATATATATATAATATTACATTTTATTTTATATCAAAAGATATTAAAAATAGAATTATAATATTCGTAAAATTTTTTTTTGTTATTAAAATATTTTAATAACAATTATATCGAATAATAAACGCGAAACGACCGCGCTTATTATGTATATTTTAATTACTTCTAATTTGATTACGTGATCCACATAGTATTCGCGCATATTACAATTTACACACTCGGATAGTATTCTGAATAGCAATAGTATATTGTATATTATTTACATAAACACTTTTAAATTTTACGTTTTATACTAATTTTAATCAAATAATCGTATAATATAATATGATTGTACTATATTATTGTAATTTAATTATAATTTATAATTATAATACGTACCGATATAATTATAATTATTGTGTTAAAATATAAAAAAAAAATTATTGAACCATTATAAACACACATTGATCACTGATTATATATTATAATACTCGCTTTTAAATATTAATTTTATATTACTACTCGTATAATTCAAAAAGTAATTAGAATATAAATATGTCAAAAATGATACGAGTACATGTCTTTTTCTAAGTATTCGGAATATGTAATCGTAATATTTTTAAAAAAGTGTTTTACCTAAATCTCATAATCATATTAGTGAATGTAATTAAAAAAAAAGAAAAAAAATGATTAATTTATCCTTGCAATTATACACTAAAAACTGGGGCAAAATATGCTATTAAACAGTTTAAAACGTACAAAAATTTTCAATAATTTAAAAAAATAATATGTAAAAAACAAGTTCTCGTTAATTTTATTTGCTGAACACCAATTTCAATAGCTTCAGAAAAAGGAGTAAATATTGTTTTTGAAGGTACAGTTAGGAAGCCACTGGCAGATTTAATGCACAAAAGCCAATTTTCCTTTCGCCCGAGTAATTTAAAATAAAAAAATTATTTTTAATCGAAAACCATTCTTTTTATCAAAACTTTCAACGATTCTTAGTCTTAAAGTTTGTAAGTTTTCGTTACAATATTATTACGGAAGCGAATAGTTGTGTATCTTGTACATCGCTATGAAATTTTCTCAACACTATGTATATGTACAAACGGTGATTTTTTTTTAAATACTTTTTTTCTTTACACATTTGCCCTCGTAGCTTATCGACTTTTGGGAAGCCGAACGCGGATTATTATAATTTTTTTCCTCTTCTTCGCATTATATAAGAAGAAAAAAATAAATAAATTAACGCGTTGACGTGGAAAAATCCACGAAATACGCAACGGACTAATGGTTAGGCGCGAGGTAAATATTTTGATATTGTAAACATTTATTTTTATCTACTCACACGAACATTATATATGGTTTACATATAAAATATTTCATTGTTTTGCGCTTAACTTCTGACGTGCATTAACGACACATCGGTGCGTTCGTCCTCCATAAATTGACTTCGTTTTTATTTTTCGACTGTACACGTGAGAATGCAGTTATTTGAAATGTATTTCCTTTCGATCAATCATTTAACGTTTATTGAATTCTTTTTTAATAGATTTCAATACCGACTGGAAAGTAGCAACGTTGATTATTTTAGACGCGTTAGTGCACGGAAAACCATTACATTTTTCGCATCGAGTTCAATTAACGTGTTAAATTTAATTGTTTTTTGTTTTTTGTTTTTTGTCATACTCGTATATATATATATAAATATTTTAAACAATAAAAAAAAAATATTCAATTTAATTTATTCGTTGGAGGAGCGATGGATTTTAATTTTTCGGGAACCAAAAAAAAAAAAAAGATTTTGGGAACCGCTGGAACCGTAAACATTCAAAAAAAAAAAAAAAAAAATGCGAAACGCGAATTTCTAATAAATAATAATAAAGAAAAAAAAACCTCTTTTTTTTTTCCCCCTTCTCTTTCTTCATGCACTCACATCAGCCGTATAAATCGTAGTGACCGGTAAGCCGAAATTTCCTATTCAACGTACGCCGGCCGGGGTATTATTAATATTTTATTTTTCAACGTCGTCGGGGTCGTGCGTGTGCTGTGTGCACTGCAGTTGTACCCGGGCAAAAGGTTTTCGTCTCCGCGCGCACACTTGGCGATCGGCCACTTTCACGGTATACGACGTCCGTATATATAAAGTCGCGCATATTGTCACGTAACAAAGTGGTGGCGGCGGTGGTCCACGGTCAAAGTAAACGGACGGGAAACTTTGGTCGTTCTACCGAAAGTGAGAGAGAGAGAGACTCCCATTTTACTGCGCCGTTTCGTACGTACATTTCGTTCTCCCTCCGTATATCAAAAGAGAAAAAATCCCGTCAGCTTCTCCGGCTACATAATCCCGGCGGCGACCCGTTTGCACACACACACACACACGCGTCGCTGAACAAACGTTCCACTTTGGCCAGAACTCGATTTCCTTATTCCAGTGTAAAAGGGGTATACACACACACCGGGTCCACTACTAATGCACTGCTGCAGCATCCACGAGAGCTTTTAACCGCGGTCGCGGTTAAAGGCGACCGCGTCGCGCACGTCCACAAAACCGTTTCAATGTAATCAACACGAAACGCGTCCACCCAGACGTTTTCACCGTTTAACGTGTTGGCGGAGGTGAGTTATATTTTTTTTTTGCCCCGCCTCGAGAACACTTTTGCGTTTTCGAAGATTTTTTTTTTTCGTTTTCCAGAGGAAAAACCACGTTAAAGTATTCGCGATATTTTTTTTCTTAACCGTCCCCCCCCCATCTTGATAAAATCGGTAAACATCCGTATTTCGTACACGTCTCTGTCAATACACAAATGTATATTATTATTATTATTATTATAATAAAGTGTTGAAGAATATTCGTATTTCCGTATATTTCGTCGTTATATTACAAGTAAACAATAGTGAATAATCACGCTCGAGAAAATGTTTTTTTTTCTTCTTCTGACACCGCGAAATACACTGTGATAATCTTGCATTTACACGTACGTACCGCCGAACGTTGCGCGCGCTAATGAAAAAAAAAAAAAAAAATAATAATAATAATTATACGGATTCGATTTTTATTTCAACGGAGGTGACCACCACACACGGAAACCGACGAAAATCAAAATTACCGATTACGCATCGATAAACGTATACGCGTTTATAAGATATTTTACGGTTTTTCAACAAAAATGAAAATAAAATATATTGGAATACGGAGTTTTCCAATTTTTCAAGTTTTACATTACAAACGCATGCGTTGATATCAGAATATCTCGATAAGCTCTTTCGATTGTCAAAAGAAAAAAAAACACCCGTTTCTGTTTTTTTTTCTTTAACTCACTACTATATAACTTAAAAATTGTTTTTTTTCAAACACTTTTTTACACGTTGAAAAATTGCGTATTCTGGCCTTATTATCGCAACGATACACGGTTTTTTGCGCGAACATGATTGCGAACGATTCTCGCGCGACTGTGCCGTGCAGTCTCACAATCGTCCGTCACTACTGTCTGCAGTATTGCCGTCGTGCGTCGGTCGTGCAAGAGAAAACGGCGAAGGGACAAGGACAAGAAAAAAAGAATAAACAGCAATTGGAAAAACTCTAACCGTTCGAAAAATATCATTGCAAGTCCTCGGCGGGCCGTTTAATCCACCTTAATTGGAACAGCGGTTCTGGGACCGGACTCAATAAATAACGCCCCGCCGCAGCAGCAGCAGCAGCAGACGGACGAAACTTAAAGTCTCGTTTTGTGTAATGGGAAAAAGTTTTCCGTACCGTTTTTATATACGAAACCGACCGTAAATATGAACGTTCATCTTTTTTTTCCCTCCGGCGCCCGAAGTGATTTTACGCGAGGAATGAGAGGAGGATGACGACGACGACGACGACGGGAGAAACGAGATCGTGTCAAGGGGTTTGATATATCATCCGGGACCGCGTTCGCGCACCGCTGTTCGGAGGCCGCGACGTCGGGAAATCACGGTTTTTTCGAATCACGTGCGCCTACACATTCGAGCAAAAAAACTTTTGAGAGTGCGCGAGGAACGTTACTCCGTCCTCGTCTTCCCCCGTCGTCTTAAGTAGATAATCTGTGTATATATGTATATGTTCGTACTGTACGCGCGTATACTCCGTCGGAGGAGAAACGCACAGAAATAACAGCAGTCGAGCGAGTAAAGACGAGATTTGTAGAATTTCGTTAAAAAAAAAAAAAAAAATCACGTTAAGTCGACTTTTCTCCGATCGTCTACACCGAACGCGCATATATACGCACGCCCGTCTTCTCCTTCGTTTAAATATTTAAAACAATTCCGAACGCATTACACGGCCGACTTGTGCGATATTTGCATTCACTTTTGCAACGGACGAGAGAGTTTTTTTTTTTGTAAGAATTCCGATTTCGGTCCTTTGAACTTCTTATCGAGTTATTTAAATATTTACGCGTTAGGCTTTTTACGTATATATATAATATATATATATATACGTATACAGTTATTTGTATAAACCGCAAAGGCTTTTCGATTCGCCGTTAGACTCGTCGGCCACGTAACGTTTTAGACGAGTGTGTGAATAAGGAAATTATTTTATTAATTGTAATCATATAAAAAAAAAAGTGGTTAAGGGGGAGGGGAAGGAAATTTAACGTTAGATATGTCGTCTTTCTCTTTGTATTGAAATAACGCGCGTTCTTTTTTTTTGTGTACATTTATATTTTATAATTTTTTTTTTTTCCGCGTCTCAGATGTATAATTCTCGGCATGACGTCGACTAAGAATGCGGAAATTAAAGTAATAGACACAAAAATTTCTATTTACATTTTCGTTTGTATTATTAATATGTCGTTAAAAACGAAAAAGTGGATAACTCTCGAAGACGAATGAAACGATCGGGGGAAAAAAAACGTTTCGTATTTTTATTAATGAAATACGAAAAACTTATGCGGTCTGAATGTTGTTCTTATATACGTTTACAAAATCGATGTCGAAATTTCAGTAGACGGAGAACAAGTTAGGTAGACGAAATTACATACATTTTTTTTCTCATTTTTAACCATTTTTTTTCTTATTTTAATACTTTATCATATAATCGTTCATTAATCTTTCGAAGATTATTAATTCTCACAGTCTCGTGTCACGTGTAACGAATAAAATTTTACCGTCTGTTAACGAAATTACATTATAAATATATACGTGTTTAATACAATTTCTTAAGTGTCGAATTTAAAATTAGTAAAATTTCGTATCGCCAGAGTATGGATTTCAAATAATTCACACTAACTATTGATATTATTAAAGGATGGGAGTTAGTTTTACGATCGATTTAATATTGGTGTTATGTAAATACGCGCGTGTGTTGTACGTCCAGATAATTTGTCGTATAAAAACAAATACGTTTTCCAATGGCAATCAATAAGTGGTTGGCTATAAATTATTCTTAACGTGCACGTTTTAAAATATATTTCTTGCTAATTTCGACGGTGTACAGTGTGAGCACTCGGTGGTACGTGGGGTATTTCTTTGACATTTGGAAAACTGTACTCGCGCATACGTATCATATAATATTTCCTACACTCGGGGTTATTTTTTCCGCGAAATTGACGTTACAAAGTGATTATTCTTCAAAGAAAATTTTTGTATTACTTTATTTTTTTATTTTCTCGACGTCTTTGTGTTTGTGTGTTCAATATTGGCATACGTGCAATCATCAAACGATACGATATATTATAATGCCGCTTAACGGTTATTTGTGTGTATGTGAGTGTGTGCTCGAAGTGAACGAAATTAGATTATTAAACGATTTTTGAAATAAATTACTTTAATAATTTCGCATTGGACGCGAACGCTTGTGAAAATGAGAAATCCTCGAAAAATATATAATTTATATAAATATTAAACGCGGCGACGCGAGTGTATAGGGGAAATTAAAAAAATACCGCGAAAATTGAACTCTGGCCAAAAGTGATTTTATCGCAGGGTTTTGCAGGACGACGTGGTGGTCGTCGGTCTCCTTCGATTTATTACGCGACGTTTATTTGGCATAAAAATACGAAAACTGTACTCTACAATGTCATCGTCGAAGACGCCCTTCTTCTCGGCTGGGGTCTTCTCTTTCCCCCAAAATCCTCGTCATCGCGCACTGCTGCAGTAGACAGTCAGTTTTGAATTTAGTATTTGAATGTATTTTGAAAATACATTGCTCTACGTTATGTATGGTTGACGTTTCAATCTAGATAAACTTATGAATTCTTATTTTCAAATAAGCGTGATAATTTTTTTTTGTTTTTTTTTTTTATGAATAATTCGACGTAAAAAAGAAAAAAACCAATAAAATCCGTAACTGTTAGTTTTGAAACGATTGATCATTTACTCTATTACACCTATATCAGTATTCCCGTACGAGTTTACCAATAACAGATCAGCTTGTACAAGTCCTATTTAATAAGAATTAAGAGAGACGAGTGAAGTTCGTCGACTATAATTAGCGAAGCCGATAAATCGATTACATTTTATAACGAAATACACGGAAGCAAATCGATGTTGTTTTTGTATTTCAATTGCACACTAAGCGGGACTTATAGGAGGAGAGACGATGAGCGAACGGGTTTTATCTCTTGGATTTTAGTTAGTAGGATCATGGTTTCCCATGATTTTATAGAAAATTTATTATTTGTGAGCGAATTGACATGATTACTTTGACCTAAACTAACGACAGCTAATAATCGCTTTTATTTCACACTACGTCGTTTTGTTTTGTGACAATAAAATACGTGTAGATATAGCAGTGGAAGTTCAAGCAATCATATTATATCTATTTACAAATGAAAAAAAACGTGTAGTTCTTAAAAAATAATAATAATTTCTATACCTTGTATTTTTTAGTATCATTAGAGAATAAGACAATATCGTGTAATAAAAAAAAGTTTGTTATTTATATAAATCCTACTGTATTAAATTTAAAAAATAACTGTTGTATTTCGAGGTTGATTACAATTTTTGAATTGTTTAATGATTGTCAATGGTTGACCTTCAGTTACGCCATTGTACATTAGCAAATTCCGATATTCTTTTTGCTTTTATTACCGCGGATTTTTTATTATTTAGATTTCAAACGTCGATTTTTTTCGTTAGAATAGATATCGATTTTAAGAGACATCGGATTTATATTTGTTTACGGTATTCGTCCCGCGGTGTTCAAAACCGATTTCCAAATTTTGATTTCAAGCCGTTGAAATATATCGTCACTGATTTCGCGGGTTTATGCGTATTTAATCCGTTTAGCCACGTTACGACGAGTGAATAAAGTTGTGTCAGCAGAAGAGAGTCGCGTCGTTTGGTAGCGAAATATCGATCGCGTCCTACGGTGTAATTAAACGTGAATGCGACGAGCCCAGACGAGTTTTATTTTTATTTATTTTTTTTTTGAAGAAAAGTCCTCAAAAAAAAAAAAAAAGGAAAAAAAAGAATATGTTATAATATTCCGTATTATTTCACTAACATATACACGTGGAGAAGAAAGAAAAACGTATTTATAAATCTCACTGGCATTGTATTAGTACGTTCTATTTTTTGTTTTTTTGGTTCTTTTTTTTGTCATATTATTACGGGCGAGTCGAGCTACATAATATACGACGACGAACGACGTATTCGGAGTAAGAAATACTGTAATATACAAATAAATAATAATGTCTGGAAATAGTACGTGCAGATAAATCTCATCTCGAACATATATGTCACAGTAAAAAAAAAAAAACCGCTCGCGTTTACAATATACGATTTAGATGGTTTTTCTCAATGATTATCCTAGAATTTAACACGAATTTATAATACAATAATTATTGGCATATTCGACGATTGCGTGTTCAAATAATCCTGATAATTTAAAATGGTAAAAGAGTCAAATGGCGCGGCGATGAAGAAGAACTGCTACAGTTTGTTTAACCGGCGTTGGAATTAAATTCCAAGTGTTATTTAAGTCAAGAATTTTAATTATTAATCAAAGGGATTGCGATTTATTATTTAAAGCCGATAATATTATAGGTAGGTTTCTCGTAAACAGCGAGAATTGTCGCGAGGCGTTTAAATGTTTTATGGGTGAACAAAATTTAAAAGAAATTACTGAAACTCACGGTGCAATGAGTTTCTATATAGGACGTGTACCGTATTGTTTGAAGTCGGTTCTTGTAAATTTGGAATAGCGCGTAACCATTAATTAAAGTTCACCGTCAAATCCGTTTTCAAACGTAAATCAGACTTTTGAATCAAATGATTTCATACATCTCTGTTTCGCGTATGTGTATGTGTGTTTATATTAAACAACTCGTTGAACTCGTATTAATGTAACGTTTATCGATGAAAACGGTGTTTTGAGGCTCATCAGAGCTAGGAAAATATTGTACAAAAAAAAAAAATGTTATTATTCTCTTTTCAATACCTAAAGTAATTTTTTTTTTCATTTTCATCTTCTCCTATATACGATTCAAACGCTTTCATAGCTCGTACATCTTTATGTGAACCCTTCATTGCACGTGCATTAAGCACTTTATACTACGATATATTATAGTTCACAGTCTACACAATTCATTTATACGTAAATACAAAAAAAATTCTTCGTAAACTCGTCTATACAGATTCACTGAGGATAAATTTGCACAAACACTGAGCCTTTCAGACGAATATAATATACGTACGTATCCATTAGGTAGTGCATTAGAAATATTTGCAAAGTGTTACTTTTTCATTTTAATTACAAGCATAGTAAGTATATTCAAATGCATTCGACGTGAGCCGGATGATATAAAATATAAACGGGTAAACACCAGGCGGTTACACGTAATACGAATGTACGAATAAAACGCGTTGTCTCGTTCAGAGAAGGTTTAAGTAATTTTTTTATCGTTTTAAAATGGCGAAATCGTATTTTTTATTTTTTTTAAAACGTCAGTCTTGTATTATAGTCTCTCCTTGAGGATCAACTGCTCTATGCGAGCTCTGCCTCACCTCTATGACGTATATATATATAAACACACGAGTAGAAGACGTTTTATTTCATTATTATTACTACAAAGCCCCGTGTTACAAATAAAAAAATAATAATCCACCTACAGCGGCTTATACGGTAACGTGTAATAAATAACGACGTATTGTTCGGAAATTTATGTATTTTTTAGCGAGCAGTAAAGTTCAAAAATATTTCGTTTGTAACCGTCGTTTTCATCATGCGGTTGTTTTGTAGTTTTTTTTTTTTTACGTTTCGAGACGTGCAAAACTCGTTCTCCACTGTGTTGCTCTCAACTTTTGAATGTACTTTTTTTCTTTCTTATTCTCATATGTATATGTGATTCGAAGTACACATTGCATGCCGTGTACGGCATAACTCGTATATTATTTACCGTAGTACTACATTTGATATTTCAAATCGAAAATATATAAAATTCTGAACGTCATATCCCAAGTAAACGCAAATAAACTGAATGTTTTGATATGTGTCTCGAAAATATTTGCTGCTCTTCGTCGTCGAAACGATTATGTCATATCAAAATACGCGTTTGCGTTATAAACGTATAAAACAAACGCGTCTCTTTGTTTTATTCTTAGAAAATTGTTTTTGATTTGACGTTTCGACTGCAGTACGCGAGCCAGATAATTTTTAGAGTAAACATTCGAATACTAAATCGTTTTTGGAATATTAAACAAGTTGTCCGAATACTTAAAAAGAAAATTATATATATATATATACAAATTATTGGAATAAAATTATAAAAATTGTGATATTCAAGAAAAAAAGAAACTTTTAATTCAATTGTTAACTTTAAATATTACGTAGCAAATAACATTTTCAATTGTCTTTTATAAGTTTCGTAGAATTTCTAGTCCATATACACTATTGATGGGTCGATTTTCAAATTAAAATATGTTGTTTTATATCCGTCGAAAATAAAAAGGTAGCCGTGAATGCTGTGCGTATTCATCTCTCTGATCGCGTATATTATTTTATCTGAAATTTGAAAATAACGATAAATCTTTGCTTTCAAAAAACTCCATTTCGAATAAAACTTTCTTTGTAAAATTCTTTGTAGTTTTTTAAAATTTCCAAACATTACAAACTAAAAAGGAAAAAAAGTTATGATAAACATTGTTTTACTGTTGAAGTATTGTACGTCTAAGCTTTTGACAAATGTTTAATGTCTAAATACATTAAAGCTCGTGTTTAAAACGGAATTTTATGCAGTTGTTTTGCAATTTCCGCGATTTTTCCTGAAAATTACTGGGAAAATGAATAGACTATAAAGTAACGATCTGAGACACAATTCGTAGGCAAAGCGCGTACGCTGAGATTATTCGCGAACGAACACTTTTTTTGAAAAAAAAAAAAGAATGTTTATAGGCAACAATTAACCACCCGGAACTACAATTTATTTTAGCGCGTTTATTTTTCTTTTTTAGGCATTTTTTACAGTTTTCTGTTCATTAATGCGTTTGTTCTATGAGGCATTCTAGTCAATACGATTATATTAGTAAAAACGTTTGCGAGGTAGAGGTACACTTTTTTTTATACATTCGCAATATTATATTGTGGTGGGAAACTAAAGGATTTCAGATCCATTTTAATGGATTTAACCCCCTCTTGCATTTATGGCATTTACGAATAATCTGAGTGTGGCACTATTGTAATAATATAAAGGTAATATACATATATATATATATATATTCGAAATGTGATGAATGCGTGAATTCGAGTGTTGCGCCGTTCGAAGACGAGTGCAGGCATCATCGCAAGATAATTCGATTTTAATTTTCGATCATGGTCGTATTGAGCAATACAGTAATGTACGTTCAAGTTCTCTTCAAAATTTTGTCACCGCTACATATACCATATTATATAACATTACGAATCGAAATATTATTTTAGTTATATTCAAGACAGACATAAACAGCGCGTGTAGAAATAAAATTGTAATGAGTTACTCGTCAAGTAACACTGTAGAGAACTCGATTATTAGAATTTAGAAAACAGATAATTAAAATGTAATAAGAATATTCCAAACGTCTGGTTTTTGGTTGAACGGTTCAGTGAAGTAATTCCCGTTTAATATAATCACCAGTAATTTTAAATTGAAGTTTTATACTCTTTGCGATTTCCTGCGGAGCTTCGCCGTATAATAAAGTCTTTTGTGAAAAATTTCATCATAACCGAATTTTCTTCAAATAGAGAATTGCAGTAATGTGCTTGTTATTGACGGTTAAACGTGTCGAGACGCAGTAACAGCGTTAATATAAATTGACCTGTCAATGAGCCACCGAGTCATACACAAGTCGTTAAAAATTCGATTTATATCGGTCAAAATTCACGAGCGCTACGTGCAATGTAATATTGTAAAATATGTGCTAAAAAACATAAAAATGTGTATTTCAAATTTAAGCGTAAAAAAGTTGAAATACGCTATATCGCCGAATTACGCACTTATATCGGCTCAGGCCATTTCACACACAAAATCGATTATTCGTGACGAACACTGTTTTTCAAATTCTAAACAGTGTAAATAGATAAACTTACTTGTGCTCGCCGATTTTCGTTGTCATTCAACGTGTCGTGTCGCTCGCAACAAAATCTACGGTATATTTTATAATGAAAAATAAAACGTATAATTATTATTAATACATTATTGAAAATATTTACGGTAAGTATGTAATGCACGCGATAAAAACGGAAAAAATATCGTAGAAAATTCCTTTAAGAGGAAAGGCGTTCTTACAGCAAATGAACGCTTTAGAAAAACTCGCGCTCTATAAGTATTGAATTAAAATTTCATTTTAATATAATTTTCATGTCGGTGCGCAGGCCACATGTTATAGCCGTATTATCGATTTCAGTTTGATCCGGACACCGGGCAGAACTAATTATTATTTATTATTAGTACGTGTATATTACAAGGTTGATGGATCTCGCATTTTCATCTCGACTACTCGTTTATTATTTATATTAGGCTTTAATCCGTTACTATCCGGAAATTCAATAGTTCAAGCTCGTGTAAATTTCCTCTCGGAATTAAAACCGATGTGAATTTCATAGACGACCTAGTTTCACAGTTTCGATGGTACCGGTTTCGTTTTTCCTAACTAATCGTCTTATCTCTCTTATTTTCCCTCTTCACGATCATATCATAGGCGACCGATCATCATCGCACGTGAATAGTTAATTGCTGACAACCAAATTCGGAGGGCACATCCCGATAATTGCAATGCATTTCGTTTTGGACCGGTACAATATAATCGATATCTCGATAGTGACAAGAGCCGTACAACGGTTTGAATCATCGAATTTCCTGTATGGGATGCGTGGTGCCATCGTTAGTGACTGACTACGTACGTCGGAGCAGACAGAACGTAGGAAAGCGTTGTGCGCTCCAATGTGTGAGAGACGCTATCTCATAAACACGATTGTCCTACGAATAACAATCGTTTGGCGGTACAGGATTCACGCGGCGAAAAACGTTCTCGGGCTCGGTGGAAAGGGACCGTGTTTTGGGGCGACAACAAAAGGAGTGTTTTGGAAACCGTTTTTGGGATAGAAGGGGCGAAAGGGCCCGGGAAAGGGGCGCACGAAGTTCGCGGGGTGTTTTATACGGCTCAACGGGTCCGCGGTGACAACGACAACGCGTAATAGTAGAACGCCTTCATTTTTGTACGCCGTTTTATAAATGTAAAAAGCGGAAAGACGACCGCGGGAAGGGACGCGACTGCGGCATAAGAGAACACACACACACGCTGGAAAGGGACATGCGCTCGCGTTCAGACGATGGTAGGGTAGTCTCGTTGAGGGTGCTGAGACAAAAGGCACACAAACTCTCCGGTAATGATAATAATAATTGGTGATGACGAGGCGCTCGCTACCGTGCGAGGTGTTGTGCCGCAACGAATTTGACTGCAGTCGACGGACGGAAATATTTATGTAAATAATATCGCTTTGGATTTTCGATAAAATTTGAAATTTTTTTCCCAACAAAAACGGCGATATTTTTACGATTTCTCGATTTATAACAGTGGCGTGTTTAGGAAATTGCCAGGGTCACGTAACAAAATAATTAACTGGCGCCATTTTTTCACCAACGTCATCGCCGTGATTATGCGTAGGGAGGCTTAAAAACTTATATTGTATTTAGGTGGCACTCCGTTTTAGTAGAATTTTTCTGTGCGGACAAAATAAAAACCACATCGTAATACATTCCTCGCTCCGTTCAATAAATCTAAAATAGAAAATACAACACACGCATTAACCGGAATAGTTCTCATACACCTTATTCTGATCAAATGCATATTCGCGGCGTGTCTTTTGAGTGGCTTCGGCAAAAAGAAAAACGCACAAACCGGAATTGTATATTATTACTAATTGAAAATAGTCATCATTTTAAATAATAATAATAATAAATATTTATGTATTTTTTTTTTTTTTAAATTTATACGCGAGTTCAATTTTTCTATATTAATTCTATAATATATATATATATATATTAATTAAGTATATCGGATGACACAGCGAATTACTAAACTCAAAGCGCTATAACGTATCTCGGTAAAAAATGTCTCGAATGTAGTACAAAAAATTCCTCGATTAATATAATATTTATAGGTGAATTTTTTTTTTTTTTATAGTAGTTGCGCGCACGAGTATATTATGCAAGACCAAACGGACGGACGAACGAATATAAAACGAATAATTCGATGATGATTAATGCAATATAATCTCGTTGGAGACCGCGGAACGAGCGCGGAGGGACGCCACGTTCGTATATAATATTTTATATGTGTAGTACGCGCGTTTATACTTCTATAGCGCGTTTCGGGCTCAGAGAGATGATCCACCCCCCCGGTCGGTTCTCGTCGCGTCCGCTCGTATACGTGAGTAGAATTTTACGCGAAACGTTCTCGTTTCATCCCGCGTTATTATTATTATTATTATTTTTTTAATCAGTATCTCCGACACGTATATTATTATTATATATATATATACGTATATAGGAACCGAGCAAATAGAATATTATGACGATTCACCGCGGTGCGCGAACACCACAGAGCTTTGTGGTGGTGGCGGCTCCCTGCTTGTCCCCGAAATATTTTAATATCGTCCCAGTGAGCTTTGAGCCCGGGGACGCGGCTCTTTCCGATATGACATTTTTTCACCGAATAATAAAATGTTAATGAGAGATAGCGCCGTATATACCGGAGAGAGACAGGCATATATATATATATAATATATTTTACTATAGTCTTTTATTAGTAGTATGGCAAAGGACTGTATACGTATATAGAAATAGTCACGTACACTGTGCGTAAAAAGGCTCCTCCGCACACGTTGTCTACGTATAATATTATATAAATACGTGAAACGCATACGAAAAAAATCCCGTCTTTGTCGACAACGCGAGTAACATTCGTGTTATTATTATTATTATTATTATTATTATATATCAAGACTTGGATTTTAATGTAAAAAAAAAAAAAAACGAAAAAATGCGTTTATGATCTAAAAACTCTAAAAAAAAAAAAATCGCTATTTTTTCATTCAACGATTCTCAAACATCGAGAAACATTCAATTGAGAAAATCATTGTAAAATAATATTTGGCTAACGTTTCAAACAATGTAACTGTAATGAGCCTAATGTGTTGGAATACAATATTATAATGTGTTTAATACGTAATTCTGTTTTCGTAACATTACTAGATATTGGTTTGAAATGATATATATATAAAAAAAAAAAAAATTAAACAAAATTTCCATAAAACGTCGAAAAATGCAAATAATGTTCCCCGGAAAAAAATTTCGTTGTTAGTATAAAACACATGTCTGTCTTTGAAAGCATTGCGTCGAGAAGAACATGCAAACGCATCGAAAATCCGATCCCTAATCATAATTATTACCTATTATATTACTTCGTAATATGTAAATTATATATTGACGACGTGTTATTATTGATGCTAACAACGTGCAATATTAAAATGGATTATAACGACTCGACTATTCGCTCAATCTGTCAACTTATATATAAACTCGATTTTGCGAACTTTATAGTTTCACAACTTTTGTGTCAATTATATCCGTATACGTTATGTTTATGACGGTACACCTGTACTGCGCTACAATAGCTACGAAATTCGGTTTTAATGATATGTAAGGAATAATAAATTTCCATAGAAAATTTGAAAAACGAAAAATTCGTTTCTGTCGTAGTATTGTTTATTAATCCGAGATTTTGGTGCATAATGATCGGAGTGAAATTTATTTAAATACACGAATAAAATTACTCAGTTCTTGTATATTTGTATAATTAAACGTCTTGAATCTTGCGTAGTTATCAGATATTACGAACAGAACCATCATATACGGGGACTTGGAACACTTACAAAATTATTTTCTAGTTCGAATAATGAAATGATTAAAAGAAAAAGTTATGACGAAGACGAAGGAGGATAACGTTTCGATTTACTTCCCTCCGTTTCTCGTACTCGTGACCATCGCAAATGACATAAAAGTAACAATTTCTGTAGTATTCTTGGCGAGTTCCGATCGGATAACTATACGACTTTCGCCAGCCGTTAAGACGGCGTTCAGTAATTTAATTTCGTGTCTGCGGCTAAACACGAAAGGCGGTTTTAACTTCAAAATTTAGTTTAATTTCCGTTCAACTCGATATCACATTTCGGGGAATTCGTACTGTAACAACTGGGAAAATATAACTAGTAAATCGTACGTTTTGTAGACGTGAAACGGGTCCAGTCAATCGTATAAGCCGTACGTGACGTAATTCGTTTACTTTCGGAGTAATAATATAGTTTCACAAATAATAATAATAATAATAATAATAATAATAATAATAATAATTATAATAATAATAGAATTTAAGTTATACATTCACAATTCAATCGGAATCTTCTAATATCATATAGATGTACCCTATAAGAGATTTTTGTTAAAATGTCTAGTTTAAAATATAACATATTATGTATAATAAATAACACTTCTGTTAAGTAGTATGTGTAGTATAACAAAGTTTATGCTGAAAAAAATTGAAGTACATAATATATACATATTGTAATGAAAAAATATGGAGATCATTTTTTTTTAGATTGACTTTATTATTAATAATAGGCCATAATAAAAAAAAAAACTGAAACGACTGCACAGCTTCTACTTAAAACGGTAGAGTAATCAAATTTTGTTCACCGCACTTGCTTTTTACGTTATCATCGAAAAAATTGCATTTTTTGCAAATATATAGTTTTCTTCCGTACGGATACTTTAGTTTTATTTTTATCGCTGATACGTTATTTTATGGATAGAATGTTCGAACCAAATTTTTATCGTATAAATAAAATATACACCGACATACAATAATAGAAAAAAACTCGAAAACGTATATTTTTTCATAATTCGCATATTATTATGTGTTTTATATAGCATCTATTTTTTTCATCGTAGTTGTGAATTTAGATTTCGAACGATTTTTGAAGATGTATTGAATTTGGCAATTGGTCGAAATCATCACATTTGGATTGTAATAAGTACTCAATGATTTCCGAGAGTAAATATTCGAACATAGATTTTCAAAATACCCGACGAGTCATCACATTTGCTATACTCGTACTGCTTAATCATAAGAAAAAAAAGAGATATTTTTTTTATAAATTATAGGTGTGATTTTTGTTCTTTACGCGCATAGACGTTTTGCAGACCACCTTTGCCGAAATGCTATATATTTTATACGCCGTAGAAAATTATCGCAAACATCGAGAACTGTTTGTAATGTCTTTAATATTTTCGTTTATACAAAAAAAAAAAAAGAAAAGAAAAAATAATCAAGAATAATCACAGTAAAACGTTTAAACTAGATTAGATCCGTTGGGAATGAATTTGCTCATATTGTCATCCCCGAGCTCAAACCTTTAACAACATAATTTCAGTTATTTTCCCTCTTTAATTTTTACATATTTTTCCAATTAGTCGACAGAACCATATAACCGTAATAAATTATATTCTATGTTTTTTTTCGGCATTAAAATGCAACCCCGTTGCGAGACATGTTTACAGCGGTTCTGTTCGTTATTATAAACATTATTATGTATCGTAATGATCCGAACACGGTTCATGGCCATGTTTTCTCGTGATTTTATCAATTTTCCCCGTTCCAGAGTTATGACGTTATAATGTTTTGACGTAAATGTCGTGAGCGGGAAGAGCGGTATATTATGTATATTATGTCTCCATATAAAAACGACGTTAAGGGACATGATTTATTATGTGAGTGCGCACACCACACATATTACGTTTTGGTCCCTTTTCTGTGGTGAATAACGCGTACCGTCCAAGTTTGCACTGTCCCTGGTCTTACAAATACAGGGCCTGATTATCGTATCACGCTGTCGTCCGTGAAAAGTCCATTACGAGGATTCGTCGTGTTTCGAATGAATTAACGAACGATTAATACGCGCACAAAACAGCAGTGGATGCTTTACGTACGTGCTGATATTTCAAAAATAATCACTGATACTAGAAACACGGAATGATAATTAATTATTCCTTCCGGCCGTCATCAGTCACGACGATTACGGAAATCAACAAAACGCGAACAATTGCGCTCGCCTCACTCGAAAATTTCAAAAATATCAAGTGGTCCTCGTTTCGATTATTCGCGCTGTTGAAAATCAATCCGTATCCGTGTTTTATCGGCTTTAAGCGTGTCGTTTAGAATATTTGATAAAACGCTCAACATTTACCCTTTACCAAAATAATTTAAAATCACCAAATAAAAGCCAAACGTTTTTGGAACCGCACCACGAACACGCGAAAACGAAAAACAAACGATACAGACTTGTTGACCGCGGTGCGCATAATTTTCGTGTGTGTAGATAAACGTCATCCGTTTGAATTGGAAAAGACGTTTACATAATATACTGAAATAATCAATTGATTTTTTCAAATACAAATTAAAACAAATAAATATATTCATAATTTTACAGTAATGTTCCCAAAAAGCTCTCTCTATGATCAACGTGCATCGATCATAAATGTCTTGGGTACTTACGGGGTATATTAATCCAGTTGTTTTGTGTGTCCAATCGAATGAAAAAAAGAGCGTTTAAAAAACGTTTTATTATTTTTTTTTGTTTTCAAATGTATACCAATAATTTTAATGAAATATTTACACAGGTATTACACGAGTATTTGACGATATTTACGTTTTGTACTCTGTGTCCACCCCCATTTACAAATGATATTGGAAAATAATACAAAAGATATTTTAAAATATGCGCAATATAAAAAAGGGATTTTTTTTTTATCGCCCATCGGCGAAAGCGATAAAAACGAAATCTTACACCATCGGCGTCTCAAAAAAACCAGCGCGATTTCATTATTAAAAAAATTAGATTGATTGTAAGAAAACGTTACGTTTATTTCGTTTCTTATGAAAAATGAAAAATTTTGTTACGTATTTGATTAGATTTCACGGTGTGTTTGCCGTTAAAATATTCATTTTACGTAGTGGTACGCGTGCGAATTTATAAGAGAGACGACGTATTTGATAAGAAACATAATAATATACAATTCTATCGCAATATTTACAATTATATTTTCTATAGACCAACAAACATGAACGTACGAGAATTATTTTTACTGCATTTCTTCGGAATTCTATTCGTATGACGAGAAAAACATGTTTTTTCTTCTTTTTTTTCCTCCGACTCCGCCAGAATATATACCTCAGATTCGAACTCATATATATATATTATATATATGTTATATATTGTACTGGTACTACGTATATTTTACACCATAATAATATGATTATTGTTTTATGTTTACTGGATAAACATGGAAATTATTGATGGCGTTCGTATAGCTTATCCTTAAATATATTACAACTTTTGTGTACGAACTTCTCGTCTTCGTGCGTACCGCCAAACTTGGCATAATTTCCCTTTTTTTCTTCCTTTAACTCGTTTAAATAACACATTTTTTCACGTTCTGAAAAATTATAATTGAATAAATAACTATACGTATATTTAGTTCGATGTTTCGATTGTTCAATATAGAAATCGTTTTTAAATTATAAAAATAACGTTTAAAATGTTGACAGTTTTTAAATGTATAAAAAGAATATTATTTTATAAATGGCTGCGTCAAGTGATTGTTTTTTTCTTTGGTGAAGCGTGTAAATTATGTTTAATTTCTGTAATTTTCATGAATTTCTGAGTTAGGGAGATCCACTGACTCTTTGACTTTCATTCCAAATAGAACTCGATTATACAGATATTATTAAAACGCTTATGAATATTTTTCGTTCGTGTGTTGTCGTGTGAAAATAACGTAAAACGTTGTTACAATTTTAAAATAATCGTCATTCATTGCGTGTAAATGATTTATTTCAATTTTTACTGTAATAATATTCGGACAAATATGTTTTAATTACATGACGGTTACATATTGAATTTATTTTAAGTTCTAAAAATAGATTAAACTTTTACAATTTTATTACTGTATAAAAAAAAAATAATTAAAAATATTGTACTGTTTTTAATTTTAAGTTTTCAAGAAATATTCGATTAAGGTACTATATTTACATTCTAAATAGAGTTTTTTTTTGTTATTTTTTATTTTAAACTTTATTTAAAAACGCTTTTTCGTTTGTGAGAAATTATTATTATTATTAATATTGCTATTTTTTTTTTTAAATATTCGTCATTTAAAAAGGCATTACACTTAAAGAACAAATATCCGAAGTTAAAGCCCTTATGATTTGTGAATTTGGACGCGCGTAAAAATAAATAAATATTAATTCTTTTTTTTCAGACGTCTATTTTTAGAATTGTAAGATTATATGTACTTTTTTCCTTTGAAAGAGAAACATTGAATTTTTCAATTTCTTTTTTATTCATAAAATCGTCTAGAAACTAAAACCTTTTCATATGATGTGTTAAAAAAACGAAACGTTTAAACACACAAATTTAGGTTTACGAAAACAATTTAAAAACTCGCAAATGATTGTTTTTTTTTGCTTTATTTGCAATTCGACTGTTACTACTGTAATTCTACGTGAACTACTATGGTTTTATATTATTAAAAAACAAAAAAAAAACATCTGTGGCACTGGCGTGTTGTGTGGGTAACGATTTTTTTTTTTTTTTTAAAAAAAACATAGCGAACCGCGTACGCTATGGACGTGTCGGTTCATTTGGTCGGGCGTGGTGTACTATTATTATATTTGAATTTTAAAAGTAACGAAAAATCGTTGCTTTTAAGAGTAAACCTTGTTTATATTTCGCAAGAAATACCATATAGCTTTACACGCGTAAAACGTTTGTCTTGAATGCATAATGCATTGAAGGATTTCAAAATTTTTTTCGTTCAAAATATCGATAAATTATTTTCCGCGCTTACAGGAAATAATTGTAACTATGAACGAGATGGTACAACGCACACAGATTCCCGGACACGGAATTTATCGACTTTTACGAGATTTTTTTTTTTTTTTTTTGTTAAATCTTTCTGGGCGGTATTTTATTTTTTTTTTTACTTTTTTTGTTCACGTTTCATGTCTATGACGTATATGCGTGTATATATATATATATATATTTAATAGCTTAGCGCACGTCGAGGGCTGGTGACCTCGATATTATAATATTATACGTAAGCCATTAACCGCCCGTGGTGATTTTGATCTTCCTGAGGCATGAAAGGGACGAACGAACAAAAAAAAAAAAAAAAAAACATTTTACATGAAAAGGATAGCATACATATATATATGTGTGTATAATAAAGAGCGGGGTGGAGCTAAACCACGTTGTCGCTGCTGTACGCGTAGTTTTGGAAAGTTAGTAAAAAAAAATGTCCAACGGTACTCGAAAAACTTTATATACGTACATATAACACAGTGAACTTTGCAGATTCATACCTATCCCGTTTTATTATTAAGATAAGTCGGGGGGGGGGAAAAAAATGTTTTTGCAATTCGAAATATTGTGTACTACTCTCGCGGACAAAAAGTAAAGTAAAAAAAAAAAAAACGTGTATTAAACATCACGGCGGGAGTACCGTTGACGTTATTAATTTTATAATATGCGCGTACCATATTATAATTTGCTAATGGCGTTTTTAGATTTCATATAGACGCGAGAATCGTTTGATTAAACTTTTACGTCCGTGTACGTAAATACAGGCGGATGAAACGCTCCGTTTCCTAGACACTTCCGCGTGGCGTTTCTTCCGAATCGATTCGGTTTGAAAATCTACGTAACACGTTATTTACTTTACGTATATAAATACTCGTCGAATCGGCTTCAACGGTGTCTTAGACCTATAACAATATCGTTTCACGGGGCTCGTACGAAAACGCGCGTCAAATTTAGAACTCGACGACGGCGAGTACCATTCTCTCGGACCGCCGCGACGGATATCCGCGGAAATTCATCAGACAAATTATTTATTTTTTTCACTTTTAACGTCTAATTTTTCCCGCGCGAATTCTCCGTTTTCCAGTAAACTCACACTAGTCAAAATCCATTTCAAACCGTATCCGCGAAACGGGAAATCGTTGACATTTAATTGGTACTATGCGTTGGTTAAGCGTTCGATCTGTGACAGTTTCAATTCGAAAATCACGCGGAGACAATAACGAACTATTATAATATGTCCGGTAATTTGTTCCGTCTCTAAACAACTCAACAGATATTATTTTATAAATTTTTTTTTTTTTTTTCCCCCGCGACGACGGTCCAAGGAATATATTTATTATTATTATTATTATTTATTTTTTCGCGTTCATTTTATAATATACATAGTAGTAGTAGTAGTAGTATTACAATATATAAGTAGAAAAATGTGTAAAATCCGTAGTGGTGCGGCGGCAATGTTCGTTATCGAACCCCGAACACATTTCGCGCACAAAAGAGATCGGCTATTCGGCGGCGTGCGGCGGACCCCGTATTACCGGCTTATCGGCTGAGCCCATAAAGTTTACTTTGTTGAGTTATATACGTCGAAAGCTTATGTAATCAATTGTAGCCGGTGTATATTATACATTTTGGTAAATAATACGTTTTAGACTTCCGACCGTCCGATTTCCAGACGTCACGCGACAATCGTTTTCGTATTATAGAAAATTGCCGAGAGCCCGAAAAAAAAAAACATTTCTCTATTTTCCGAGTAAAGACAAAACGGTCGTGGTTATACGTCGCGGTATCGTAAACGTTACCGCGGGTCGAAAATCCGGGGAAAAAAATCTAAGAAAAACACATATTTTATACGATAAGATTCCGTTGAATTAAAATTCAAGCTAAAGAACAAAACGTTTTTTTTTTTTTCATAAACGAGTCAGAGCTCGAAACATCTACCCGAATAATTATTATAAAATATGTATACGCATATATACGCACGACCGTATAAAAAAATATCAACACGTAATATGAAAAAAAAAATAATTATTTATTTTCGTAAAATTTTATTTCGACTTGTTCAGTGATTATGAGAAATTGTCCGTTAATGGGGATAAATCGTAAAAAAAAAAAAAAGAAAAAATCTATTCGTATTGAGCGGTTTTATTCATTTTTCTTTTCTCCTTATGGCCGCCGAAGTTTAAAAACGCCGCTCTCTCGCTGGACAATCCGGTACACGATAGAATCTTCCAATTCTCACGTCGACCAATCATGTAAATTCGTCCACGCTTTGTTTTCCCGTTGCGTTTCTCACGTAAATCACAATTGTTCGATCGAAATTTAACGTTACCAGAGATTAAATGGAATTTTATTATTATTTGGCTTATAACACGCCGTATACGTTACACGAATGCATTGTACGCGTTCGTATTATTTTATGGGACGCCCGAAGAATCGTCGACGAAATTAATTCTCCACGCGCATCTAATGACGGAGGACGATAATTTATTTGTTTTTATCCGACACGCCGTTCAAAAGTCATAACACACCCGCCTCTCGCCCGTTTTCGGCTTTTAAAGTAATATTTACAACTCATTACGTATACACGTCGTAATTTTAATAACAACTCGATATTTAAACATATATAGGATTCGTCCCCCGCCCTGTATCGTCTCGATCTTCTGTTTTTCACTCAGCGTTTATGATTTCCCGCGTACGACGAGATATTATTATCCGAAAATCTCCTACGGTTCGTTTACTATATAACATTATAATTTCATTAGAGACCCAATGCGCGTGCAAAACCTTTGTGCTCGTTCGCGTGCTGGTTATAATAATATACTGCACGTCTTCTCGGATGGCGGCCAATGATTACTTCATGTAGACACACAATATTATATGCGCGTGTAATAACGTTAAACGTCTTGATTAAATCCCCTGTAGGCGATCGTATTAGCTAGGTAACCAAACTATCTTTTGAAATATTATTTAATTACAAAGACGTATAGATTTATTATCCCTATCGGATTTTCTCGTCTCAATCCATTTTAATTCGGAAATCCGAACCCCCCCCCCTCGTGATTCTGAACGAACGGAATGTATAAAGGGCGTGCGCCAAATCACGCGTATATATTAGTGTTGTTATATGAGGCAGTACGCACCGAAACGTAATCAAAAAAGAAACAATTTGATTGTGAATTTGAATGTATCTTTTTTTCTTCTTTTCCGCGTGTTCTTTCTGTCGAAAACGTGACACGCGTTTTTAAAATTTTCAATCAAATACAATGCGTAAAACGTCGTCACGGGGTTGCCCGTTTTGTAATGTACGCGGTGAAACGCGTTACGCGCATGACAAACGATGACGATGCGACGGTGTCATTATGACAGCGGTCGGTAATTTTTTTCTTTTTAAACCAAAAACTTGAGAGTTAAATACCCGCGGTGTGTTGTAAAGTATTCGAACAATTCAATTCTTATACTCTCGTAACGGAACAAATTCTTGTGGAATTTAAATTATATTCGTTTCTGCAAGGAGAATACGGTCTTGGCATAATTAAATGATCGTTATAATATCGATTGGTGAATCTGAGCGAAACAGTACGATCGGCTTTCGTGTTATTTAATTGTTTTTTTTCTTTTAAGTTTCTTTTTTTATTATGTACGCACGTAATTTCTCGGTGTACAACGCGAGCGATGGTGATGACGCACGTCAATATCACTCGAGACCAGAGTTCGCGGAGAAGAGGACGAAATAGCATAAATTTTACGTCATTGTAAAAATCGAATCCTTCGACAGTTTTCACGTCAACGAAACGTGTTTGAATAATTTTTTCCCCGTTATTCGTAACATGCAATAATGTAAATGCACTTCTTTTTGAAAAGTTTTCTAGTCGAATACGTATTGCCAATACGTTCTCCCCCCCCCCCAACGTCTATTCGAATATCGCCGTGTACTTTTTTAGAGTATAATTACGTTACAAGGAGGCGATCGAAAAATAAAATAAAAAGTGACGATTCCGCCGTAAAATTTACTCGTATTCGAAATACAATTTTGTTCAATGCGTCTCTGTGTAAAAATCCAACGGATTATCGCAATAAAGTGTAAAAAAGATTTTTAAAAGAAAAGACGCCATTACGCTACCGTATGAAATGCGAGCGTGTGTAACGATTTCGTTTGCTTAACAATAAAATACTTTAAAATGTCAAAATTCAAATGGTTGTGTATTCGAAACTAACTGGTCAGGACATGGCTCCACACTGTTAAACGGTTTGTCGTGTATTACGATAACATGGCGTAAACAACGACGCGGTCGACGAGAAGATCCATCGCAATGTTAATGAAATGGAATATAATAGGTTCGAATCGGCGACAGAAAAATAATAGTTGCAGTTATTTAAAAATTTTGAAAAGAAATCGGATCTCGTGCGTTAATAATTTTTGAGTTTTTCGATCACTTTCAGTACGAAAATCGACTATTTATCACTGTGGACCTCAGAAAGATATAAAATGGCCAATAAGACAAGTGTTCATTGATTTTCACGACAGTAGGTTAATCAACGGGGTTTTGAATTGTGTGTGTTATTTTACTCCAAAGTTCGAAAGACTTTTTAAAACGCCTCCGCTTACGAAGACAGATTTCATGTTATACTACATGCGCGCGTGTGTGATAAATAATACGAAATATGGATCACGGCGAAAAACCATTTATTTCACCGGAACAGTAATAATATTGTCACGCTAACTATGTAATGCGTACACGTATTATACTCGAATTATATCGTATATAATTGAATTTTTATTGATGATAATATATATTATAACGTGTATATTAGTGCGTGAGGTGTATAGTAGGTACATCCAAGTATTAAACTGTCGTTTTGTTTTGCACTTCGGGCGAAAATCACCGGAGCAGTGTCGCGCGTTCAAAAACGACGACGATAAGTGAAAAAAAAAAAAAAAAAGAAAAACTTTCCGAACGAGACGGCATATTTTATTCAAATCGAATGTCAGATATTTTTCAATATTGCGCCACGTGGTTGAAAATGTTTTTAGAAGCCTTATTTATAATCATTTCGTCAGCTGTGAGATTTGAATATCGAGAGGGCGTGCGATTTTTTTTTTTTTTTGGTTTTTTGTTCTCTTACAAGAATATACAAACCCGATGACTATATTATAAGACTGTATACAGCATGTTCGTATTATTTCAGAAAACGTATCGCTAACATTTCTCGGCTCGAGAATTTTCGAGACATTTTTTTTAGATCGGAATGATATCGTAACTCGCGGCATATGTTATCGCGCGGCTACTAGAAGTTTAGTAAAATATTTTTTCTATCCCGATTTTTCACTCCATTTGTGCTCGAACATATTTGTAGCTTCTTTCTTTTTCTTTTTTTTAATAACGACGAATATCTTTCCTCGCCATATTCGGATTAGTTAAATTTCTTTTAAAACACTCATAGTCCTGTATGAACTATATTCACAAACGATTTCAATACATAAAATCGATCGAACCGTGACCGCCATATTGAAATAATTTGATCCAATTAAAATTTCTGTATAAAAATGTAAATCATTCATTTAGTTACACTAATAAATAAATGTTTTCAGTATGTGGTTCGCGAAAAGTACGTATTTATACATATGTAAAAAGAATCGCGATTTATTGTAAATCTATTATTTTTTTACGATAAAACAGATAATAAAAATTCAGCTTCTTCCAACGTGTTGTTATATACGAAAAAAGAGATACGAGTTTCATTTACGATTGAATATTTTAACATTGAAAGACTTAATAACGTTTTAAATAATCAACGTAAATTCAACGCTCGAAACTCGTAACATTTCTAAAAACCCTAAAACACCTAAAATTTTATATATATACTTATAACCCAAACGATTTTGTATACGTAATAATTTGAATTAATCAAAAACCGAACGAAACGTTTGGATTAATCCGAGATCCGAGTAAAGAATTTAAAAAAAAATAAAATAGTACGTGATTTTTTATTTTTTTTTTTTTTTTACGTATTTTTCGCGTTAAATGCGGTTTTGTTATTACGGTGTATTGCGATCTATAGAAAAAATATATTTTATTTCTCTTATTTATTTATTGTGTATTACGCTATACGACGAATTAAAATACCTCGTAATAATTAATAATGGAATTTCGAAGTATAAAGCAAACCGAGCAGACTTGTTTTCTACAATAGTTTATACGGCAATATGCTATTGTATAAAAATACGAAATACATATTTTATATACAGCAAAAAGAAAAAAAAACCGTATAATATGAAAACTTCAGATTTCCGTAGCGTTCTATTTAATTTTCTCTATACGGAATGAAAACGAATTAAGTATAATTTAACACGAATTTGTTTCAAAAGAAAAAAGCAGCGGTGAGAAATGGAAAATAAAAATTCCTATAAGTAAATTTCAATGTAATTTAATAAATCAATAGCCGCTCTACCGTTATTAACTCGAATAATAGCGATTACGAACACTCGAATGATCGATTTGATGGATACACCACCCGAACGCAACCAACAAACTAAACATAAAACCCGAACAATTCGTTCCGAGACTTGGAGAAAGAAAACTTGTACTTTTTTACCGCGAACACGGTGTATAATAATAATAATATACGTATATAATGGGAATCGACTAAAATCACAGTACGGCGTTTTCATCCCGTAAACGAGGAGAGTCTGTGAATTGACGGACTACGGTACATCGTAGACAAGACCGCCCAAAATGGGGAGCTTGGAAGGGATATATCCTTCCCGTTATTTAATTTGATATTTGTTGTTAAACTGGAGATATAATTCTCCTTTAAATGTTAAATAATTTTTTTTTTTTTTGCGTGTTTTAAGATAATCGGTTTCTTATTTTTCTGCTAATCTCGGTAGCATGACAACAGTCATAATAGCGTAATAGTAAAAGTATTATCTTCATTGAGTCACGACAACTTTTTGGCTATGAATTATTATTAATCGTTTCAAAAATTGTATTCTATACAATAGAATTTTCTGAGACTTTTTTCAGTATACAAATAATTGGCGATAAACAATGCGTTTTTTCTTTTAATTGTAGTTTTATTGTGTTATTAATTCTGTCATTTATAATTTTTAATTTCTATACTGAAGGTGTCAAAAGAAAAAAAAAATTAAATTGCACATTTTTTGTTGGCGAGTATTATTTGATGTCAAGTTTTCTTCGAGCCGTAATCGAATCCAAAGCGCGTGTGATGGCCTCGATGAGTTTGCCGACAAAAAGAGAAAAAAAAACCGGTCGAAACGGCGGGATTTGAGATGATTTTTCCTATAATACAGTCCGCTCGTGTATAATATTTATATAATATAAATACTATATGAATATATATATATATATAGCGCAGCCGCGGTTAAAGAAAAAATAAATCCACGGGTTTATCGCCATAAACAAATATTGTTTTTATCATCGCTGTAGTTTTCTCTCTCTCTCTTTCTCTATCGAAAAATACTGTTTACCCGGGTTTTTTATTCCCTCGCGTGCGCGCTCGTTCTCCGTTTTATGACAATGAATAAATAAACTGATTTCCCTTCTTGCTCGGTTCGAAATAATAATAATAATAATAATAATAAACAGGAGAAAAAAACGGACGAGAATTCGATAAAGTCTTATTTTAAATAACCTGCAGCTCCTCTCGCACACGCCTTGTTGTTTATCCTTTATAATGTGTAAGCGCTTATGCGAGAGACTAGCGCATCGAGTGTGTCGCTTGCAAAATGAGAATCACCTGTTCTCACACTAGATAATGTAATATATTTCGTTATAATAAAAAAAAAAATAGGATTTTACACGGAAATTGCTCGTCTGTTTTAACGATTATTATACAACACTATTATACTACGTCGATGAACTCTGGGGGGGTTTTTTTTTTTAACATTTTCTTCCCGCTATGACAAATTTAAATAACTCACCCGAAAACAAATCGGTAGCTATTGTAAATTGCTACGCGCTTGCAACGTACACCCAACATCATTGCGTACAGGTATTTCGAACAATTATTTTTCTGTGTTTAAAAAAAAATATTGTTGATTTTTTCAGTCGAAAATCGATCGAAATAATTTGAAATTTTAAGTTCCGAGCGAAACGACGAAAATAAAAATACTGACGAACAAGTCTTGTTCGGTATATACTTTATTACAATTACCTTACGAGAGAGTTTTGGGTGCAACATAAAATAATAACTTTAAACGTATATCACAGCAAGTTGACGAATTCGGATACGTTTGTCAAATCGTTTATAACGAAACGTATCGTTTCGATGAAAATGACAAATCTGTTAACCGTTTTATACGCGATGATAAATACGGACGACTAATTTTCTAACTTTCAAGTGAGAAAGGTATACGAAATTTAATATGCGTTTCATTATTATTCAAGTAGTTTTGGCACTAGGCGAATTGGATACGCGAAGTTGCGTGAATATTATGATAACATCGATCATTATTTCGGTTATTTTATAGGTAAAATGTGTGAAAGGGGAATGACATTTTATTAATAATGATTTTGGCAATGGGCCGACGGCGGACGTTTGTCCATCGTTGTTCGTATTTTAATAATAATAATTTATTATCTCGAGGCGAAAACAGTTATTATAATTATCAATAAAAATGTTGATAAATTATAAAAACGCGTAATATAAAACCCATTAATGGCATCGGCGAACTGATCCATCGTTAACGGGGAGTATTATTTGTTTTTTTTTTGCGGAAGTTTTCACTGTATTTATTTGTATGTAATTATGGTGTTATTGGTATTACTTGGAGGAATTTCGTTTACACGATGTCGTGTTTTTTTTTTTTTTGATGGGTTTTGTCGTCAAACGTAGTTTTAAAAAACATATCAGACAATAACGGAAACTCCGCGTTTGACTGTTATTCGAATCAGTCTGTCCCGTTATAATTGACAGTTTTGCTGCGCGCTCGTCATTTATACGCGTCGCAATGGGTATGGACAATTTTAGAGGATTCAGAAAATGCGATTTGATTTCGAAAATCGCATCGGCGAGATCACGTCCACGAACTACATCGATCGGTGTTTCGAGTGTAAACGATCTGGTTTCCGGGGGCGGCTGTTAATGCGTCGCGATGTCGGAAAAAAAGATAAAAGAAATAGTTTGGAAAACGGCGCTCTATCGAGTCGTGGAGTAATCAATTATCTCCCGCGGACGTATGGAACTGAATGAGAACGTTATTAAGATCAACCGGTTAAGATTTTCATCGCGAGATGAACGAGTCGCGGAAATCGTCACGCGCGTATTGTACGTTGGCATTGGTACGCAGAGGTGAGGCGAAGAAGTTATATACGATTGTGAATTACGACCTGTGCTGTCTGCACGCCGCGGCTGACAGCTGTGCCTCATTACTACTATTACTACTACTACTACCATCATCGGAGCGCGCAGGGTTGGCTTCGCGCCGTGTCGAAGGGTATATATTTCATCGGCACTCCACTACCCCGTGCGCACGACGGACGACCCTGTGTGGAATCCCCTCTCCCAGGGTTACTTATAAAGCACAAGAGTTATATATATATATTGTAAAATATCGTCGAAGCCGTTCTCGCTTATTGGTGGGTGGGATGGGGAAGAGGAGGCTTCCAGCTGCTGCTGTTTTGAGGGGAGGCGTAGCTCGTCGTCATTCGTTCGCGCGTACACTGAGCAAACACGTGTGTAATAATATATTATGTATACTACGCACACGCCAAACAAGTATTTGAACATATTCGGTGGTAATGTGTTTTTTTTTTCGTGAGCAGCACGTGACTACATAATGAAAGTGTCGAATGTTTTTTCGAATTCCGCGTTTCGTAATGCGTTTTTTTTTTTGCTATCGGCGAAACCCATTTTTTTATTTTATTAACGAAGTATAGGTTTTTTTTTTAAGCACTTTTATCGCGCGGAACTCTCGCCGTGTTATTGGCGCAATCGCGACGTCCACTACTGCGTATATACACGACGGATTGCTTGCAACAAAAACGACAATCGTTTGTTTGAAAACGGGTAGGATGAGAGCAATCAGTGGCGGCCGTAACCGGAGTTTGGTGGTTACGGGCGGGGGAAAAAAAAATCATTTTCCGTCTTTGTATCATTTATACGTTTCAAACGGTACGAACGAATTATGTAAAACATGAAAGTAATTCGAATTCATTACTTTATTATTTTTCGTCAATCATTTCCATCGACGTGATAAAAACACGATCACGAGAATAAATACACGATTCTCCTCGGTGTGCACAAAAACGACGTGTATTTATTACGCGAATATCTATAGTAGAAAAACAGTTTCAAAGCGTTTATTGTCACTGTACCGCATGGGTGGTGATGGTATAAACGCTCGTTTTCCATTTCGTCGTCGTAACGCGTTACGTTTTCTACCGCACGGGATTTTCATTTTATTTTATTTTATTCGCGGGACGACAACGCGAATAAAATATCGAACACGTGTATTTAATAAATGTAATTAAATTAAGGGCGTTGAATAAAAACGCTTGTTCGTTTGACGCGGCAACAACTACACGTATTCAACGCTTCGTCGTTTATTTTTCATTGGAACGTACGCGTAAACAGTTTTTATATTATTATGATTATAAAATGTCTGCTGCGATTGTAATCGATTACAAATATCAACAATTTTGATGAGAGACGGAGTTTTTTTTTTTTTTTTAATTTGGTTGTTTTAGACGTTTACTCGATTTATATTCATCGTACGGACACGACCGCGGCCTAGTTTATAAGCCGAATTTTCCGCCGAAATTGTTTATTAAGTTAATTTTTGTTACGATAGTTTGGGTGATAGTTTAAAAATTCATTGACAATAGCACTCGGGGGCATACCCGTAAACATTGCTATTTATCAATTTATGAGTTTAAAAAGTTATGATTTCAATAACTTCCGAAACGTTAAAATCTTTATGGCGTTTTTTTTAATTTTTAATTTTAGTATGATTTTTTCCCCTTATTAATACATAACGTTTTATGCCATAACTAACAAAACGATTGACCGTTGTGGGTAAATTCGTATTTTACATTAACATTATACTAGAATTTTAATGTTAATCGTTAGAAAACGAAATATTTTATACCAAAGCCCTATTATTTGGCATATCATGTCTTAGTTGAAATAAGAAAGAATAATACAATGGAAATAATATGGATATTCGCATATTTCATTTAATTTCGATTTTAAAGTATTTGGCGGAAATCATATGTTTTTCTACAGTTTTAAAAAATAAATTGTAAGCAAACTAATAGACGGAATGTTTTTTATACGATTAGTGATTAAAAAGATGAAATGGCTTTCTTTTAATCTCGATTGTTTAACAATTATTGTGGGCCGACCATTTGTTTTGAAAAATACGAGCATAAAAACATCCAGATGATTTGATTTTCGGGTTAAAAAATTACAAATTATAGACGAACATGATTTACGAAAACGTGCTTTCATATAGTAATTTTTAAGATATACTACGCGTTATTGTTTTATTGAAAATTGATTATTATTCGATCTATGGGTAATCTAACAAGAAAAAAAAACCTCTTGAAGTTTTTGAAATTCATATCCTAATATATCAAGAAATTTCCCATTCATAACGATTTTAATAGACTCATCGGAATCTTTGATTAAGCTAAAGTAAAAAAAAAAAAAA
This sequence comes from Chaetogeoica ovagalla, assembly GCA_032441825.1. Classification (NCBI taxonomy): domain Eukaryota; kingdom Metazoa; phylum Arthropoda; class Insecta; order Hemiptera; family Aphididae; genus Chaetogeoica; species Chaetogeoica ovagalla. The sequence goes on along the minus strand of CM063748.1, from coordinate 3,786,257 downwards.
AAACTATTTTAATACTCCTGTAAATAAGTAACAGAGGACTAACTGCTACAGCATTTATAATATTCATTTAAATAATGTGTGTATTTTTCTTTTAAATTTGTAACGAAAACAATTAATATTTACACTCATTAATCATAATAAATGCTTTTGATTAATTGCGTAAATAGTTTTTGTAGTTGAAAAAAAGGAATGTTAAAAAAATGAAGTAATAAATTCTGAGCTCCGCAAAACCTTCCGTCCCACCGATGGTGTTCTCGAAACGTTACAACCTTTCCCGTTTCTTTAATACAAAATACAATTTTACCTTTACATTTTGTTCTAATTCTCCCGTCGTCACAATAATTGACTACGCGTTTAGCGTGTTGCAAATAAGAGGCTGAAGGTGAATCAAACGACATATTGTCTACTGTATATTACCGGAACTTTTTTTCATTTGCCATTAAAACATCATTACTCGATGACGATGTAAAATTGAAACGCGATTCGTGCAGCCAATATTACGTTTCGTTCCATCAATTAATTTAATACTCTCTCTCTCACTCTCTCATCTGAACCGTTTAAGGAGAAACCGATTTTCACAGTTGCGTACGCAGCAATTTCCAAAAAGCTTTTAGTTATAGTAGCTGTTGCGTTGTTGAGGCGTTTGATTAAATTGTTGAAATTTGTGGTGTTTGCGTGTGTGTAACTTCGCATACCTGTTTAAAATGCATTAGGCGCGCGCGTGCATAAAATTTCGTCGAATTTATAAGATATTTTTGTATAAAATACGCGGAGTACCGCGAAGAGATCGAAAAACCGAACGTTATTATAATTTTAATTATTGGCCCATTATAATAAAACGCGTATTGGTGAATAATTATTATTATTCGAATCTATATTATAATTCGTGATATCGAATAATGAATGAGTTATTCGTATAATTGTTAAACTTAAATTATCAATACATTTTTTAACATATATTATTCAATACGTGATCAACAGACGGCGAATACCGCTCGAAAACGAGAAACGGTTTTGAAGACGACGACAATAACGTGCCTTCTGGTATTATTAACTAAACGTTATGTCCGTTAGTATCGATTAAATTAAGTCTACGCCGTGATAGTTAATAAAAAGGTGCAACCGATACAACTCGAGGATAACGTGATCTACGAAACGGTTATGAATAGCCAAAAACAGTAGATCTGTATACTGTTTTGTATCGTCTATTAATCGCCGCGCCTTATATGAAATGAATCTGAAACAATAAATCTGTATTAAAAAAAAAAAAAATTACGTCCACTGTTGCTTTCATAAATAAGTCCCTTTTGCACCATGTTTTCGTTCTGTACTGTATATAGCGAAAATTCAAGACGCAACTCCGACTGTAGCGATCATGTGAGAAACCTAATCCAACCTGATTTAGATTAATAATTAATATGGAAGAGACGTCAATAAAAATAACGTTATTCAATCACGCGGTACACAATATCGTAGCCGTTGTATTGGACACAGCGTCGGCGGTTTGTGTAACCAATACGGTTTTTTGTTACAGTTACGCACACGCATACGCTTAAGAACTTTGCTAAGAACATTACGCCGTGTTCAAATACACGCGGGAGCGATATTGCTGAATAATAATAATAATAATAATAATGTCTGTGCGTTTGAAACTACAACGTTTATTATGGGCTGACCATAATAATAATAATAATAATAATAATAATAATAATAATAATAATAATAATAATAATAATAATAATAATAATAATAATTGATAATTGATAATTACACACCATTTGATTTTCGACGCACTATTGGCGTTCGGTGAATCGGAGTGTATAAATTATTATTACTACTACACCGAGCCGTATTTTCCCTTTGCCATCCGGAACCACAGTGGTGTAGTACCCTCGAAACTCGGACTCGTCTTAACCCTTAGAGCGATCCGCGCGCCAATAATACGTTCGTCTAACGGTTCACTTCGAAATTCCGTTCAAACTTTCCGCTCCCTTCGGCTATGCAAATTTCGAATAGATTCTCGCCGGCATTTCGCAACGGTGGCAACACAACGATAATCGCGAAAATTCGGTACACGCGGGCGTATTTTCTGCTGTTGTCATTGCGAAAACGAATCCTCCACGTTCGAAATGAAAACGGGCGAGACAATAGAGGTAATACAGGGAGAAAAAAATGATATTATTATGTATTCGATTACGAGCAATCGCGCGTGAAATATGCCGCGGAGAACGTCGCGGCGATTTCATTCGTGACGAATTTCGTTCTTTTTTTAACAAAACGACTTTTAGGAAAAAAAAATGAACGTACCACGGTTTTTTGCTCACCTATACTGTATTTAGAGACACGCAGATTTATATAGAGTCGTATAATTATTGCGAATTTGTTATGGTGCATAGTATTCGAACGAATACGATCGAAATTTTTCGAACACTATATACGGATGTGTATTTATTTGAAGGGGAAGATGATTGAGAATTGTTGTTACTCCAATACACGAGTAGTAGGTATTGTCAATTTTTAATAACTGTTCACAAGCAATTGATTTTCATGCGTTTAGAAAACAAACTCCGTAGTTTTTTTTTTTTTTGACGATTTTGTCGATTATTTCCTTCTCAACAATGAGTACTGTAACACGAATAATGATGATCCGTTGTCGGTATTTATCGTCGATTGTTTACTCGAGATTCGTGTCGACACGGATTTACAAAGCGCAATAACAACGAAATAAACGATTAAAACAAATTCGTCGTTGTACAGTGTGCTATTCGCGCGCGCGTGTTTTTGACAACCGCCGCCGCCGCTGTGTGCCACGAAACGTTTGGAGTGTTACGCGCGGTTTTCATTTTCACCACTGCTCACTCCCCTTATAAATATTCTTTTAGCCGTCTAACGTACGTTCGGCTCTACCTACGGCCGGTCGCTATTTTCGGGCGCAATTCACAATGCACCCCTCTAGAAAATACGCGCGGATAGATTTGGCTTGACAAATAAAACAGCCGAATAAAGGGCGCGAAAAATGTTTTCGACCACAATAGTAGTATTCGTTCGCCACGTTTTCACTGTCGGTCCGCATCGTATACACTGTATTACGTTCGCATATAAAGTGTTATAATATTTTTTTTTATTTAATAAACGATTAAATTTACACACGCACACACACACTATTATTCCAAGCGGCCCTCTTCTTTTTTTTTTTCGCGCTCTTTATTTTTTATCGACTCATATAGTGTGTTGCGTCATCGTGCAGTTTACGACATAAGGAGGGTTTTAATTTATTTACATTCTTTTCTTTCTAAATTCGGCAATGACTCATTTTATAATGTGCTTAATTTTACGGTCCGATTTAGATTTATCCGTTCGATAAAACGTCGGCGTGTGATTTAAGAGAGTGAGAGAGAAAACATGCGTATCGTACCCGAGTGATCGGCAAAATATTTGAATAAACTCCATAATGAACTGTACGAAATAATAATAATAATAATAATCGCGCGCCGGAAATAAACGAATAAATAATATTGTCGTATTTTCTAATATTATGTCATAGTTCTAAAGACATTGGCTCGAATTAATTTGGACGAAAATGGGAAATCTTAGAACGCCGGAAAATTTCAATTCAAAAAAACGAAAAAAACGAAAACGCTATCGAATTCAAATTTTTCAATCGGAAATCATAAGTAAACGAAAATAACCGACGCGTAGTGAACTCATCAATCGTGTCTTTTCCAAAATTCGCGTGTTCAAAAATAAAACAAATGTATTAGTAACGTATTTCTCGCGCGTAGTTATTGCAATAACACAGCGCAAATCGTATATTATAAATGTGACGTGAATCGAGTGGTGAGTGGATAATGTATTCCAAATTTTAAATCAATAAAATATCGTTTCGTTTGGAAAAAAAAAAGGTGTTTTCGGTTTATATTCCTTTGTTAGTCGTTCAGAATTCAGACTTCAAACGTGGCCAACAAATAACGGGTATTTGAAACGTTCGAAACGAACTTGTATATGTTAAATTGTCAATAATCTTAAACACAATAATTTCCACGTCGAAAACCATTTCAAAAAAAATTTTTTTTTCCTTTTGCAACATATTGTTCCAGTAACCATTACGCCGGAGAAAATGTATTTGTCGAATATTTCGCTTTACACCGGCACAGTTCAAAAAGCTATTTACGTACTTGAAAATCAATGTTTTTGACTTCGGAGAAACGTTTCTACACATCCGTGTTACGATTTGCCGGGGCTCGATGCGAATTGTACGAATTCCCTTTTTCCCAGTGAAACCGACTTTTTTTTTGTACATTTCACTGCGCACATTCGTTTATATTTCGCGCTATTCCGTGTGATAATTTTCAATTCGGAGAGAAACGCGACGTCTTCTTTCGGCAGTTGGTCAGTGGTCACTCCGGTTTGATTCGACAAAAGTGTTGGGAAACGCATGCGTACGTCGTTTTTAAGCGCTCGTATTGGATTATCGTTTTTGCGGCGCGAGCGCGCAATATTCAATATCCAGAAGCCCGATTGTGTCGGGGAAATTAACAAGAAATTTTCACTTTCTCGTCCTGTGGAGGGCTAAACGCTGAATCCGACACGGGCGCGAGAACGGGATAACGTGTCGTACGCAGAGGAATATTTCAACGTACACACACACACGCGCACATAAATAATATCGTCGTGCTCGCTCGTATTGCGTGAATTCACCGCGCGTTGTCGTCAACCCGGTTTTCGACAACCGTCTCGACGACCGACGACCCTGCGCAGTGTCGCGCGTTATACTTCCGTGAAATTCAACCCCTAACCGCAGCGCGCACGTCTCGTGACTAAAAATATACTTTTACACCCATTGCCGTTTGTCGACGGCGAAATAATTAATAATACTTATTGACGGCGCGTACCCGGTCGCGGCGAAGTATTCACGTTTATTTCCCTGCCCGCGAAACGCGCTGAAATACACCGGTAAACACGACGGCGTCACTGTGCGCAACGTGTTGAACAACGCGCGCAGCACCGGATTCGCATGCCCCCCAAGTGTTTACTGCGCTGGGCGAGTTAACGACTCGTTATTATCGACTCGTTGGTCTAAAACAATAAGGTTGCATTCAAAGTCAATGTCAACCACGCCGGTTAAAAATTTGACTCTGAAAGAAAGTAAATTAACTCGGTGAAAAGTTGAAATTTTCTGATAATCGACGAGAAAATACTATAATATGGCCGAAAAACGTATTTATATAAAATAAAAACACTGTGTGAGTGCTATTCTCTTTGTGCATTTTTTTTGTTTTTTGAAAAACTGTATTAATGGTAAGAAAATAATGTACGGCTGTCCCATGTGTATCACGCGGCATCCAGATATTTGCGTCCACATCATACTCATGTTTATTTTCCAACTGAGGTTTTATTAAAAATTATCCGTAAGACATGTTTAATTTGAAAGAGAAACGAATTTCAAAAAAAAAAAATATCTCAAAAGCGAATTGACGTTTATCGAATTAAATTCTTGAACGTTTCTAACTATTCTTCGATCGAAACCGTTCTGTTATTCAAATGATAGTTCAAAATGAAAAATGATTGAAATCGAATGCTTGGCTTATGTTATCGGGATAATGTTAATATGATTGTCCATTGTGTTAACACACGCATAATAGTAATAATAATAGGATTATATAAAAATCTTTACTCGATGCGAACTGTATTCATGACGGAAATTTCATTATATTATATTTTATAATATTCGTCGTTTCTGCGGATCGAGAAGTAAAAGAGTAGCTCGCTATTCTAAACGTCGGACGAGATAAGCTCCGTTGTAAACGAGACGACGCACTAAATACACGAGTTTATTATACTATTACGAGCGCCAAAAACCTATAATAGTAAAAGATTATTTTATTTTGGTGCGTCACACGCACGCACAAACGAAAATCGGAAATACGTGTGTCGGGCGAGTGCAATAAATTTTCGTCCTTTGCTAAACACCTATAAAACACAAAAAAATAAAAATAAAAAAAATAGGAAAACGAAACGATTTTAGCATTTCCGATCCTCTCCACGATCCGAGCACTTCTATCGTCTCGCGGCGTTATATCTCAAAAGGAAAGAAAAAAACGAATCATACATATGAATAATAATATTTATCGAAATAACGGCCATTACGTTTTCATGGCATCGCTTTAACCGTTCTGGTTTTATATCCTCGACGAACGTCGGTTATTCAAACGAAAGTGGTTTTTTTTTTACATTCGTAATGCGTGCCGTATCAAACAACGAATTAATCAATTTTTTTTTCTATTTTTTATTCGTACCTCTCTCTTATTTATTTCCGAGTCGGTCGACTCGCGAGTGTACGAGGTGATTTTTTCTTCTTTGCCATCATGACCAAACGAGGAACTTTTACAACGAATTTTGTATTTCTCGTTCGTTTTTTACAATCATTTATAGATTGTTTATATGCAAACGGTATCAGGCACATCATAGACAGGATATTATTTTAGGGATGATAAGTCTATTGGGGAAATTGGAAATACAATATATTCGGCTGGATATCGAATAATGGGTACGTTTAATCAATATCATTATCGAACATTTAATCGAATTTTTTTTTTTTATTTAAACACTTCGATTAAAAAATTATCGAAAAATGTTTAAAACAAACAATGTTATTCGTTTGAAAATATATTATTACATTTAGAAAACTTGCTGGGTTATTCGTACGTATACATTATATACAAAATATAGAAATTTCTGCGGAATCCGGACCCCCTTGGATACATAACTGGACGGCATTATCAGAATTACGTACCGGAAAAAAATATATAAATTTTTGATTTCCGAAAGTTGTCCACCACATACCGACGTTTTTTATACGGTCATAATGAATAAATGGAAATTTATTTCGCGCGACATTCCGTTTAACCGATAATATGGAGTTGGTAAATACTCGCGTTGGCTCTCGACCGTTGCTAGAATTCCACCAACGCTCTTATAATAATCGAGAGAAATGTCTGTACGCGATTTACGCGTATTCAAAACGAGTAATGCGAGAGCGCGTGTCGAATGCAAGGAAATATTTCCAAATTCAAATTTCGTTTTCCATTTAACATCACGTTGTATGTAAAACACAATAAAAATTGCTATAGTATACACAGCGCTCTGTGACACAAATATCGTATTTAATTTTCACGTTATAGGCCGTTCTATTATTTATTTTATCGTATTTATCGGTCGTTGTGTGTAACTGCGCACGATCGTATAATGTAGCGATCGTTTGAGCGCGATTCGGAACCAATGTCGGTGTTACACGCGCAAAAACGATTGGGCGACGTCCCGGGGGCGATGTTATCCGAAAGGTGAGTTTTCCGCGGGGAAAACGTAATTAAGCGCAATGGAATAAATTAAAACGAGCGAACAACGGGAATAAAAACGCGGTATAAAATTTAATTTTTAATAAATTCGCTCAGACGACGGCGGAGTCGAATGTAAAAAAAAAAAAAAGATTTGCAATAGAATTTATACGTCGCCGTACATGTATATATATATATATATATATATATATATATATATAATAGTTAAAAGCCAATCAAAACCATCGTTTACCGCGGGGATCATATAATTGTAATGTTTGAGCTTTACACGAGCCGAGATGCGATCTCGTCGTGATGAAAAGAAAAAAAAGACGTATACCTTGTGATCATTAATAATAATAATCAAAGCCGGGCAAGTTTATTAAAAAAAAAATTTTTTTTTTGCTTTTGTATAACTCGTTAAATTAAATTATATATATGTAAACGATTATTTAACTTTTACTTAACTTTGAATTTTAAATTATTAATCAAATGAAAAAAATGACTCGTAGCTAATATATGTGATTGAAACTGTTATTATCAAAAAAAAAAAAATGGTAATTGTAAATTAAGTTATCTTATACGGCCTACAGTACATACTATTTTTTTTTCCCCACTTAATTTCGGTAAGTCTATAAAAACGATTATCCATTGTGGTGTTAAACAAACATTGATGTGTCGAATTGAAAATTTATTTTTCGAAATATTAGGAAAATCGATTTGAATTTTTCAACCGGTCAGTTAGCCTGCGTTATAATTATTACGTTTAGAGCGGACAAAAATCGGTTTTATAAAACAACATATTCGCAATCGGACACATTTATCGATGTACCGCATTGGAAAACAATAAACGAATTGGCGCGATTATCGTTTCCCGTATTATTGTTTTATAAAATAAAAAATATATATATAATAAATAAATACACACACACATATATATATATATATATATTAAAATCTATATTTAAATATTAAAATATTTATACATTTAAAAATGTATTTTTTAATATTTTACCCGATGATGACTTTTAGTCGAAACCGGTAGTAATAAAATAGCATATACAACAACCTTCTTTTATTTTATTTTAATTTATATAATACTCATTGGCTTTCTTGAATATTTAAATATACATTTTAATATATATATATAATATATATGTGTGTGTGTATTTATTTATTTTATATATATTTTTTATTTATTATCACGAGTATTAACTTATAATTTTCGATTTCTATCTTTATGATTATTTATTTTTACATATCCTTTTGACTTTTGTTTTTAATTTTAATTTCATAAATTCCTCTCTATTTTCATTACTTTTTTATTTAGTTTTATAAAAAACATTACCCGGCAAAGTACACGTTAACGGGTTCGTTTAATTCTCAACGTTTGGCTTACGTTGAATTATAAATATATTTCAACGCTATTCACACTCGTTTCTTTTTATTGATCGACTAGAATTTCCGCATTGCATTTCAACTATCATTGTGAACGCGATTGAATCAAACGTTCGTCACAATATTCAATTCTCCCGTTTTTCCTCGTTTTCTTTCGCCACTCAAATACGCTCTCGGGCGGGGGCCATGTCATAAATACGGTAATTATATACTATATACGCTCAAGACGGCTCTCCAACGGCAATTGAATCGCGGCGTCATTAACGTCGTCGCACGATTAACCTGTTTAAGGTATGTGTACGCGACGGCAATTGAACGGCGTGCGGTAAACCGGGCGCACGTGTTGTGCACTACCGTATTGTGCGCCGTCGACGAAACGGAAACCGCGGCGGGCCGAGGGAAACGTTTTAACTTTCGCGCGATTATCCGCCGGCAGCGGTTGTAGTGGTGCAGAGCTACGGCGTCGTACTCGTCCGCGTCTCGCAACGTAAAGTATACGTTTAACGCATCCATTAGTCGGCGGGATCCGTTGGACCGTCTATGGGGGACCGTTGAGACGCGCGTTACGGCGGACAGACAATCGTTGACTCCATAATAAACGCGCTGCGGACATCCTCGGTCGCGAATAACCGCATCGTCCTCAGTAACGCGTCCAGGATTTTTTTTAATGGCGGGGGGGGGGGTGTCTAAAAAACTACATTATGAAAAACAAAACTTTTAATAGATAATCCGTATCTTTATATCACTCGACACTCAATATCACACAATATAGGAAAACAGCGTTGCACTTATTACAATAATAATATAATATAATCAATAAATTGTTAACACCTGGTGTTATCTATATCGGGTCTAGGACATTTCGCCGCCGACCTGTTCGCCGCCACCGTTTCGCCGCCGACTTATTCGCCGCCAGACCGTTTCGCCGACGGACTATTCGCCGCCGACTTTTTCGCCGCGACCGTTTCGCCGACACCGTTTCGCTTCCATCCACTCGTTGTACTTTTCTCAATCAAAAGTTTCAGTGTTTTTACTTTATTTATATTATTTACTTCCAAACTCGAATCGGTCGCGGCGAAACGGGCGGGTTCGATCTATATCGTATGCGAAATTTTAACAGAAAAATATGAAAGTTGTATCAGGATTTGGATTTTCATCTATAAATGTAATACTATTGCACTAGTCAAGGGGGGGCGGGGTCCGGACCCGGAATCCATCCCCTTTGGTGCGCCACTGATCGCCCTGCGTCCCTCCCGTCTCTCCCGGTCCGAGACAACAAAATTCGTCTGACTTTGGTGACTCGCACTTGTGTAATACGCCTGTAACCGATTTCGGATGAAAAAAAAAAAAAAATTACTATTGGTTCGCCCGTTTAGAGGGCACACCTCTAAACGCCTTAAACTCTTTGTGCGGACGGGGTTCTGAACACGCAAGTTTTAACAAGAGTTTTTAAAAAAAAAAAGTTTAAATATGTACGTCCGGAGCAAATAAAAAATAATTCCGTTTCAGCGCAATTTTTCGTTCTCACGTAATCACGGTATTTAAAAAGAAAAAAATAACGTTTTGCGGCACGTAATGTTTGGCCGTGTACGGTAGAATTTCAGAATTATTTTCTCGTACCGCACATACACACAGAGAAGAGAAACGTGTAGCGTTATTATTATTATTATTATTATTATAAATCGAACATTTCCAAATGAATAACATTATTCGTATTTATGTTAAATAAATATTAAAAACATTATGACACGGAATATAAAGGGGACACCTTTACGTACACCATTACATCTACAAAAATCTTTCTGTAAATAACATTTCTATAAAAACTTGTCCCCTCCCCCGCACCACGAGTTTCACGCACCAATCAGTGACCAACCAAGTGGTATTTTAACGTATACTATAATAAATAATAATAATAACCTTTAAATAAAAAACGCTTTACATCAGTCATGTTCCACAGTAGGCACCGAATGTTTTGTTTCGGTCTGTGCGAGCGGTGTTGTCGACGTGGCAGTGAAACACACTGCGAGATGGTCTCTATGTGTTCATCGAAACCGTGTTGGTCAGCTGGAAACAGCTCAAAATACCGTTTTGCTCATTTCCAATATTCGGCGCTCGACGCGGACCACCGATGACGGTAAACGCCGCGTCTATCAGCGAATTGCACGAAGCGTTCGGCCGATACGCGTAATTGCCGAACGTGTTCGCCGTATTTAAAAACAATCCGTAGTAATTACAAACAACGGTAGAAATCCGTAATCCATTATACGTCTCGGCGTCACACACTCTGGCACACCAAATGACCCCGGATCTTTTTTTTTCTAGTGCCCATGGTTTAATAATAAGGTTAAAAAATACGTGTCAATAGAAAAAAATGAAAGAGTATCTACGCCGCATGCAGATACATCGCGGCGGTACATATAAATGTCTTGTATATATCTCATTGACGTCATCTGCAGAATGAGCCGCGTTCATGACGTCTTTTTTAACGCTCCTGGTGTCGCACAAATTTATAGAATGACCCCGGCCATAAACCATATACATGTCAAAAAATCGTTATACAGAGTTTCCCAGATCGATTCGACAATAACTTTTGTTCTATTCGTTGTTTCGCACTTTAAATAAAAAAAAAAAAAAACAAGTATTAAACATTTTTTTTATTTTTGGATTATTTTAATAATAAAATTGTATAAAATAATACAAGGGAAAGATTTTAAAATTTCTAGAGACGTAACGTTAAAACGTATTGGCATAAAAGAAAAAAGAAAAAAGGCCAGGCCTCGGACGGATGGCCAGTCCGACTCTGCGATTTGAGGTCATAATAAATAGGAACGTTTTAAAATTGAGAATTTTTTTTTTTTGTAAAACAGAAGAGTTTCGAGTGAACTGAAGAATTTTTTTTTTTTGATTAATTTCGATCCCAGCTATACTGATTGCTCTCATCACGACCTAGAATTTTTCAGAAAATAAATACTCTTTGTCATATTTTACCTGCAGCCACAACCCACTTGGAGATTATCTCGCGTGGTATCGTCACACAGCATCTCGTGTTCTACCGGCCTTTTTTTATTATTATCTTTTCGGAGAATTAAAATACTAGAGGTGTACGGAAAAATTATGAAGGACGGTTTTTTTTTCTTTTTTATAACTTTTTTACTTGACACGCGTATAATATCGTTCGTCATCTCCGAACGAATCTCGTAGTGCGTACATTTCGTATATTGCGCGCGGTACCTGATAAATTATTAACAGTTACCTTTACTGTTGCGCACTTTGATAGATGCGCACTTACCGCGCAAAATATTATATCGTGCGAAAAAGCGACTTTTCTAAAAGAAAAATAATAATAATAAATGTTATCATTGTATGTTATTTATCAGAAGTCGGTCTTGTATGCGTATTATTATATACGAAATGACGCGTATATTATTCCTTGTGTTTACCGAGTTAGCTGTGTATATACATAATGTCACGAAAGCGTTTCGTATATTATTATTATTATTATTTCCGGCACTCTGAAAGTTTTTCGACGATAATACGTAGAACTGGCGATCCAACTTGGTCCATTTCGTTTGTTGTGTATTATTCGCAAAACGTCGTACATTATTATAATTTTTGTGTGGATTAAAAAAAAAAAAAAAAACTATAAATAATCATACGAGGATTTCAATTACGACAGTGGCACAGACACGGGGTATCCGCTCTACGCCAAAAATCCCTAAAAAATTCGTTCTTACTGTTTAAAATGTTGAAATCGTGTACCGTTGATCGTAAAATTAATAGCGAATTTCATTGCAGGAGTCAATTGATTCGTGGTTATTATAATTGATTGTGGAAAACGGGAAAAAATCATTCCGTACGAGAAAATTCGATAGTTTTCCTTAAACCGGGTCATGTGCTATGTAAATCCGTTCTTCGTGAGAACCGTGTAAAACAATTCGTGTAACGCGGAAAAACGTTTAGATTCGATAATCGGTAAGTTGACTCCGTTTTGTAATCAAAGGAGGATTCATTTATTGAAAATTACTTAATAAACACAAATTTTATAAATAATACGCGTATAACATACGTTTTTTTCAAAAACTCCTTTAAAATAACCCCCTTTACCTACTGCCTTCCAGAAGAAAATCGTTTTCGCGTCACTCTATACTGAAATTATAATAATTAAAGCGAAACGACGACGACGACGATGATGATGATGATGATGATAATGTGGATATGAGCGAGTATATTTAAAATATTATGGAAACGACGACACTGCGCAACTCCACAATCTCAGAGCCGATGATATAATAAATTGAAATTTGCATAATTAGATAAGACTCGGAGGCCGACCGTCTTAAATTAATTGTTTTATATATTATATATTTTAATTTAACGTTTGTATTTCGCTATCGTCTCGGCGACGGGCTTGTACGACAACGACGATTGTGCGTGACAATTAACGACGCCCGCCGTGTCTGTTCTTGAAATTAACTGCCTTTCCGTTACAGACTCCGTTCTGTCGGAGCACACTGGGAATAGGGAACGTATGTAAATGAGGTAGATACGCCGGGGGACGGAATACATTTACCGTCGCGGGTGATCGTAAGTAGTGTTTTCATTTTTTGTAAAAAACGTGTTTTGGTCGTCTAATTAAAACGTTGATTGGTTTGCGGTATAAATCAAACTCGTACAACGCGTCATTAACGCGCGACTCGAAAGAGATTTCGGTCAGTAACACCACCTTTCATCACATCGAAACGAATCGTTAAAAAAAAAATCGTTATTGCAAATTCGAGTAAAAATTACACGGTATATCGTTTTTATTTAAAGTAACATTTTATTACAGATCCGTTTCTTTAAGGTCCGACGATGATTTTATTATAATTCTATTCTCTACGAAAATGTAATAAAAAAATTATCGAATAAATTGTCAACTAGTTAGAACGTAAAAATCGCGGCTATACGATTTTAAAGTGTTCGCAAACCAAATATAACGTTTAAATTTATAAAATCCATTACGATATCTCCATCGTTTGGCAAATTAATCTGACATTTAACTTTTTTTTTTTTTTTAATCACAAACCTATACTCGGATAATGTATAAGTAATAATTTTTTTTTGTTTTTTTCTCTGAGGGTGCAGGAGATATGGCACAAGTGTACGGCGAACACACATTCCGCCGCGGTTTTGCGCTCGCTTAAGAATATAATATGTTGAGTATAATATCGACAAGAATACAATATTGAGTCGAGAGAGAAAATGTACAAACGTATTGACTGCAGGGATAAACTTTTCGTTTAGAATTTTTGACTGTTATCTTTTGAACGAGTCAAAACGTTTCCAATATTCGTCGTGGTCACATCGAAATTCTATCATAGCGAATTCGGTGTGAACTTCAATCGAAATAAATAAATGTGTAAACGACATGGGCGCGGAGGCGAGAACACGCGTAAAACGTGTTAGTCTCAAATTATTATAACGTCATTTCTATTATACCGTTTTTCCTTTCCTTGGATTTCTACCGAAATCGTTTTTATAAAAACCAATTTTTTAAAAAAAAAAAATGTTAAGTTAACTGGATTTTCAGATATCGCAATGTACGTGCAATGCGTACGTATGTGTACGCGTTGATTACTTAATCGATGCAAGACGCCGCAATTAAAACTCGTTATTTCCATTAAAAACGGCGATGTTATCTCATTATTCATTATACTTTAGTTGTAGTTTTAAAAAATAATTGCGGCTTATGTTATACACGTAGCGCGCAACTTAGCAAACGTTACGCAAATTGTCCGATTAAAGTTTTTAATTTAATTTTTAACGACTCACTTATAGTTTTATAAAATTTAAATATTTCACTTTTAGTAATAGTTTTCACTGTACAATTTATACCGAATGAAAATTAATAAGAAAAAATTGTATGCGCTATTTTATTACGAATACGACGAGATACAATTAAAATATTATATATTATTTCCACGCATAAATTAATTTGTGCGTGGATTTTTTTCAAATCAATTTGAATATATAAAAAAAAAACAACTGTCGTATTATTTCGCATATATTTGCAAAAACAATTTTGCGTTTACCAATAGACAGATAAATAATAAATAATATTTTTCGAGATATCGAAATAATCGATATCGTTTTTTCAAAAATAATTCTCTAAACTCGTTTAGAATGACAATGACGAGTTTATTTTCAATCAATCGAATATAAAATCATACGTATCGTACGAAGCGAGAGATTATTCGTAAAAATATTATTAGAAAGTGGAGGTTTATGTAATATTGTGTATTTTCCATTATAGAATCGTTTTAGTTTTCGCAGAGAATATGTCGAATAATTCGTGATTAACTCGTGTATAGACGACAATCATTAACAATAACGTAATAATCGTCATTCCGTGTTTGATTTAATAACGGTATGAACTAAAAAATCACAATATCGATATGGACGCCCGAAAAGTATTTCTTGACTTGAAATTCGATTCGATTAAATGCGTAAAATCGATTACGGTAATTTTTCGAATTTTCGTGAAAATAATAACGTTTGTGTTTTATTAAAAACATTATTATAATCTTAAACACAAATCCGCGATGAAATCGTAATATTCGCTTGAATCGTATACACGGCTGTTTTGCAGTTTGTTTATTTACGAAAACCTTTTTGGCGGAAATTCAAAAATAAAAAAAAGAAGAAGAAGTTGATTCATTAACCAAACATACAATATTCATTGATTATTTATTTATATTATTCTCAGCCGTATTGAGCATTGTGCAAATACTACTATCGACTTATACGCGGAACAAAAAAAAAAAAAGAGAAAAAAACAACATTTATCTCTATTTTGTAATACTCCTACACCAAGTGGTGAAATTTAATACTTATTACGACGTATTGTATATATACACGAGATTAATATCGAATAATTCGGTATGAGTGTTTAGAACACGGAAAGTCGGTTTAGCGTAATGGAAAACTGAGAGATTTTTCAGAAATATATATTTTATCGTACTAATTTTTAACCAAAACTAAATGTATAAAAATACAAAACTTAGAAAAATCAGGTAAAATCATTTTCCATAAAATTTAACCTCGCCAAATTGACTAATTTTTAATTTAACGTTCAATAATATATTTGAAAATATTTCAAATTTTCAACGTAGTGCCCGTAGAAAGTTGTTTTACCGAAATTTGTTTGAAAATGGTCCATTTTGATCAGGACTCTCGTGGTTATCCTAATGTCCGCTTTGTGCCGTATGCGGTGTATCCGTAGCAGAATCCCAACGCCACGCGATTCACCGAACAATTTTTTACAGGCTATTCGTTAATTATTTTCGTCGCAAAATATATTGAATTCAATCAATATTTTCGTACCAATCGAGTTCCAGGTTTTTACAAGTGTTCGAAATTCAAGTATTTATACAAGAAATCCATCGTATACGAGAAGCACTCACATTACGTACATTCAGTCTTATAAAGAGCATTTTTGATAATTTATCGAAATATGTATTCGAATAATTGAAATCTATTTAAAGTGTTAAAAAAAAAATTGTTTTTTTCATAACAGCACCGTTTGAATTTTAATTGCACCGAATAATCGTGTGGTAAATGGTTTATATAAATGTAAATAAAAAATGAAAAGTTTTTCAAAAACCAAAATCGTCTTTTATACATATCCACTAATGTATAATGTGTACAGCGACGATAAAAACTATATCGGTCTGTAAATATATTCACAATTAATTGTTTTCGATTTTTACTTCAGTCTTATAATTAATTATAATCGAATTGAATGAATTTTATTACCATTATACGAAAAAATAATTTGGGACAAAAAGAAAATAACAAAAACAGTATTTACAATAACGTTAGAATATTGGAAAAAAGTGTTTAAATACTTTTCGATGTTATTCACCAAACTGGTGTTCTCCCAAACGAATAAAACTGTAAAAAAAATGTATTTTATAACTCCAAATAAATTTTATTTACTATAATTTCATATTCGTTTATGAAAATTTTAAACGATGTTTGCGCACCAATTTCGAAGACTGTTAAATATTTAAATACAGTAATATGTGTGTGTGTGTGTGTGTGTGTGTTTTATCGTATTCGGTATTTATCGTGTCGCGTTAATCCGCCTCAATAGAACATTACAATATTTGTGAGTGTTATCGAACTGTTATAATCGATATTTTATATACGAGTATATATATATATATATATAAAAGACTTTCCGAAATCGGTAAAATGAAACGAATAGTAAATAAATGGTCGCGCGCAGGTGTCCACTTAACTGTCTTTAAAGTAAACTAAAAGTCCTTTTCCACGAGCATTTAGAAGCACAACGTAAATTAAAAAAACATCCTTTATAGCGTTATATGTACACTTAAGAACGATTTATATACATTATATTTATAACAATAAAAGTTTTTACGAATACGTTCAAAACAATTATAGTTAATTGACTATAAGTAAAATAAGAGTAAAAAATATACTCCGATAAAAGAATTCTAATTTTTTTTTTTTCGAATTTAACGTGTAAATTATTTATACATTTCAAATAAAAATTAAACTCGCGCTAGTGGTTACCCACGTTTCTGCACAATTTTGAACCACTGCAGATATTATAATACGCAGAATAACGACGGCGGTTTATATGAAAATCATTATCGCTTGAAAACTATCGGTTAAATAATATTATTGTCCTCGTCTGTTATGCTTGGAAAATTCACTGTTTAATGGATTCTATCGCAATATGTGTAGTGTAATTCATAGTAAATGTAACACATATCATGCGCGCGAGTATGTGTACACAAATCCGATTGCGCTGAGCATTTCGGTACTCTGATCGTTGTGCAACACACGTTCCACCGATATCTAACACCAGTCACACTGTCTGCCGCCGTACAAATAATAATAATAATAATAATAATCGCGTGACTTATTACCAGCGAGAATTATACACATATGACATGTACGCGTAGCGTACTACATTACGGCGTGTATAATAAATCTGCAGCCGCGGTGCTCATACCGTAACAACGGTCGTGATTTTATGGCAATATGACTACGAAGGTTATATTATTAGAATTTCTAATGCGAATTCGCAATATTGTCGTTCAGAATTTATTATTATAGAAAACAGCGTTCGGAACGTAGGCAATGTGTGCTTGGACAATAATAATTTCTCCGGACTGAAACGACGACATTTTCATATCTAATTTTTTGATTTAATTAATGCTGTTCATAGTTGTTAATTAACATTCAGCGTATAGAATTCAAACAAAATATGGTATAATTGTACGTTTTTTTTTTCGCAAAAGCGTGCTAGTTATTATTATTATTATTATTGTTATTTTTAAAAGCCATTACTACTAGTCCGTTAAACCGCGGGCGCGCTAATAGGAAGAAGCCTTCTGAAGTCTTCTGAATCGTTACGAGCGTAATTACAACGTTCGATATGCGCTCGTATACGGATGGTTATATGGAAAACAACGCGACTGTTGTTTACCGAGCAAATAAGGTGGCCGCCATCGGTCTCGATTTACCACTGCTCGTATAAAATAAACGATATTATCTATTAAATCGTCGAAACGGCAGCTATAAAGTTTAAACTTTTATAAACAGCGTTCGTTCAATGTGCTCGTGTGCGTGTACGTGTGTTCGAAACTTCGCGATTCCCTTGTCGGCGGGCCTCCTCTTTATTACGTTATGTGTTTTACGCGCAGGCAGCTGCGTATTCGGACAATTCGTAATTACGCGGTTCGCCACTACAATATATTAGATGAGTAGAGGAGCTGATTGATCGATTCGAGTTAGAATATTCGTTTAGAAAGACCATGTCGACCGCATCATAATTGTGTACCGGCCTGTTTGTGACTCATTGAAGGTCCGCCCGTATTAGCGGTGACACCGACTACCGCGAATCGACGGCCAATTTACGTGGCTTTAGATCGAAATAATTATTTATTGAAATGAAACGCCAAATATTCAAACGTGTAGTAACGTTATTACGTTGTAGGATGAATATTTCAAATTTTCAATAAATATTTAATTATTATAAAATTGTGGACGAGAATCATTCGCATCGGCTTGTTTCGTGCAACGGCTTATTGGCTTATTGTTCTAAAAAAAATATGTAGGGCATGCAACTATGGAAAAAGGAGAAACGTTACGGGCGAATAAACTTTAAATTTATTTTGTATCGACTGAGAAAAGGTGAATCAATTTTACCACGGAGGAGGTTACGGATTGAAGATATAGTGTTTAAAATACTCCGTGTTTTAGATTTTAAACGAGCGTCAGACGGATTTACGCGAAAATTATGATATGAATTTTAATGATTATATATATTCAAATCGAATGAAATCACAATATGAAGCCGAATAATACGAACATTTTTGTATTTATAAAAATATAAATCAAGTTTACGGCATTTTTGTGACAACCAAAAAGCGTTTACGGATAAATGGAAATATTTTAAACGTCAGTCACAATGTAAAATATTATGACAATATCTTTTAAAAAACTTATATTTATGACATTTTCAATAATACGTGATGTCACTGACACCAAGAAAACCGCGATCGGTTTTTATATTGAAAATCTGTCACTGTTTTTTTTCTAATGCATTTTTAAAGTACACATATACTTATTATATTTATTGTGTGTATAATTAATGTAAATACGTTTGTTGTATAGCAAATAAAATGACTATAATAGAAAAAAAACGTTATTATCCATATAAATTTTTTTTTTTTTAAACGATATCAGAAAAATAATTGAACAAGCGAATTTAACTCGCCACAAATATATAATATAACTAGAGATACCCAAACTTTTCATTAGTGCGACCCATTTTCATATACTTAAATGCACGTTATTTGACTTACCATTATAAGTGTATAACAGAGATTCTGCTTAGGAATTTATCATATTTTACATAAATTGAAACATCCTTTCGTTGCAATAAAAAAATTTTTTTATGTATGTTTTTATAAAAAAAAAAATACATTTAGAATTTCTAATACTGAAATCGTTATTTGTTTCTGGAAATTGCATTGCACAATTATTGGTTTTTGAATTTTTTAAATATTTCAGTTTTAAAAGTCACGATTACGATTTTTTTGTAATATCTGACATGAATTTTTAGTTAAGAATTTTATTCGAACTTAATCAATTTTCATTACTTTTACCTGCCCAATTGTATGTTTATTAGTATCGAAACTTTGTGCGACATAAAAATCCTTTTATTCGTCGTGACCTGAGATTCGCAAAGTCACAAAATAAAATATTTTGATCCGATGAAAAAACGTATTCCCCAAATAAATAATTACTTTAATAAAGCACTAGTCGATTCTTTAGGTACTAATCCATTATAAACACTAACGAAATACAAAAATCTAATGTACAAAATATAACAAATCCGAATACAACTACGCGATACAGTTCATATTATATGATATTTTTTTTTTAATTTTTAGCATTGTTATAGTACATTTATATTTTATATAGCAATTTTTCGGAAAATTAAAAAAAAAGAAATTTGAAAATGTATTGAGACTTAATTAACAATAACGTGAAAAAGAATTTTTTTTAAGTTTTTCCTATAAATGTTTAAAAGCTTTGGAAAATTTCGATATGACTCACGCTTCGTGCTATAATAATTTAAAGTTGGAAAATCAAAATAATAATTAAAAAACATATCTGAAATGAGAGCGTTATTTGTTCATAAACTAATAAAAACAAAAAAATCGCATTTTAAATATTTCAAATAAAACGTTTAAATATTTTGTATTATCTTTTGTATAAAACGAAATAAAACATCGTTTGTATATAAATTCGATTCACACCGAAGACGTTTTCAACGTGAAAGTGTATCGTTGTTAAAGTTTTCGCTAAAAGAAATACGAAAATCACAGAGCACGCGTACGGGTGCAATAAATAACGAACTGTTTTGCCAAAACACGAGGAAAAAAAGAAAATAAAACTGTCAAGTAGGCATTGTACACACACGCGATGCGATGATAATGGTAATAATAATAATAATAATAATAATAATAATAATAATAATAATAATAATATAATAATACGCGATATCCTCGCCAGGCCGTTGATTTCCGTCAAAGTCGTGCTGCTGCTATTGCTGTAGCAGGTGCCCGTGACAAGAATTCGCGAAACATCCTCGGACAACAGCCACCAGTGTCTCGATTTAAACCATTTGCTGAGTTAGTGCTGGTGGTGGTGTGTGCTCATATAATGTATAAATTGAGTGCAAAATAAAAGTTCTTATCCGCCATATGGATGATGATATCAAACAGAGCATGTCTTATGGACGTCCTGATAAAATTGCAATAACTTTTATTCAATATATAATTATCGTAATTAGAAATTATTATAAAATATTTTTTTTTTATTCAATTAAAAATAAAGATTCTATTTGTATGTATATATATTTTTGAGAATTCTAAAATAACGAGGTTTGAAATATCTATTGTAAAAAAAAAAGTTACGTATTATCTCGATGGCCGCTGTTCACATAAATTTGTTTGAAAATACTACTGCTGAGTTTAAACGGATTCTGAAAATTAACGAAGTGACATAATTAAAAGTTTCATACATTGAAATTGAAAAAAAAAATTTATAATTTTATAATGAATAATAATTATCATGAAAAACGTTAATTAAGAAATTACGATAATACTTTTCTAATTTATTTTAATTAAAAATATGTTTATGTATAGCGCGAAAGTATAAACAACGAATTGAAAAAAAAACAATAAAACTTATAAATATTAAACGAAACAAAATGTCTCTATGAGATATAATATATGTTATAAGAAAACGAAGGGAGAAAATATTTGCTCAAACAATACTCGTATAACTCGTGATTTAGAGACACTTATTGGTAGACTTAAGTTCGCTTATTATACGCCTATTGTATGTTCTGTACTGTTTGTATACACATTTTAACTAGTTGTACTCGTATAGATACAAAAATATATTCTAACCGAACAATGTTAATAAATTTAAAGAGAAAAAAAACCAATTTTCTCATGTATGGCCAACAATAATAACATTAAGTTTAACTATATAGTCTACAAATATGAATACTCTGCATTATTTTTATTTAGAGCGAAAATATTATTTTTTTTAAAAACAATTCGAAAATGAAAATAATATTATCGTTTAGTCTGTTTCGTGCAAACTTTTCATTTTTGAAAAAGAAATCTAATATTCGAGCAATAGTTAAAACTTTCATTATAAAAGAAAACACGCGTTTTAAACTTTTTTCGCGCATTAGACTTGGATGAATTGCTATGAGCTACCTGGTTCGCTTGATAATTGATGTTCATAAAATCGTTGTAAAAAAAACACAAAAATATTATAAAACCTAACGTCGTAACATTTCGAACTCGGAAGAATTCTCTTACCCATTATTATTATTATTGTAGTTTTTCGCTGTACGTCGTTATACCAGTTTATAGTGGTCGAAATTGCGATGTCTAATTTCTCCGGCAGTCGTTACTGAACATTTTTTTTTCAAGTAAATGTATTGTCTACATCATTTATTTGTAACTGCTTTACGTAAAACTTTAGGATTTATTGAGAATCGAAACGAGCTCAATTCGTAGATAAATATTTGATTGTAAAACCGTCGTAAATGTATATAGGTATAGAAAAATCGTAAAAATTAGAATACACTATACGACTGCAGTTCAAAGTGTTTGCCCACGTATATTTGGTATTAACGGTCCGTTTTTACAGCAGTTGTACGCTATTATAACGAGGACGTAAATACTAATTTTTTTTTTTTTTTTTGGTAGAAAATGACAGACGGACCGTTAATAATCCGTTTAGTAACTAAACCGTGTTTTTTTCTAATTCAATAGGATAAACGTTTTGGAATTGAAAATTATAAATATACACTGCGTAGTGGAAATGAAATGCGTCGATTGGAAAATAGTGAAATTGGGGCGGTCCATATTGCTGCGCGTATAAAATACGATTTTCGCCATCCCTCTGAACCCTTGGAAATCGTCAATAACCGTCGCGAAGATTTTTCCACTCTCTCTCTCTCTCTCCGTTTTCCGGTCACACAGATTTTTCCTGCCACCTACGACGACGACGACACGCGTTTTTATATCGCCGGGCGTCGTTTTATTACGACGCGCAGCTCGGCACGGGGCGCGGTAAATACGTATAAAACACCCTTTTCTCGCGAACGTGCGTGAATTCCGTTTTTAGACTACGTTATAATACGTAATGCGGACGTGTATCGGCGCGTATAAATTATTCATAACGCGGCGGCGGGGCGTGTGAAACGAATCTTTTGGTGGTGAGCTCCAACAGTATTCCGATACTGTGCCCGCGTCGCAATAAATATCGGGAGAAAACCAAACCGTGAGACTCATAATTATCGCACTTATTGTTTGCCATAGGTTAGGTTAGGTTAAATCGTTAAAATGGTTAAAATCGTGTGCGCTGAACGTCCAGAAGGTGTTTCGGCACCGTTTTCACGTAAAACCATTAGAAAACGGTTTGCCGTCTGAAAATAACAACGCGAGACGAATCACATTGGATTCGCGAAAATTCGCCTCGTTTATCGGCTTGATTTGTAGGATTAAGACTCCGATGGACCATAACGGTGACTTTCGATTATTATTATTCCAGCATCGGATCGTCGGTAAAACGTTTGGCGCTATCGGGCGGGCCGCGCCGCGTCGCGCCTGCCGTGTCGCGCTCTGGTCGGGAAAACTTTCGCTTTCGAGCCGGCACCGTGCGCGAGCTTTTCGCCACTTGGAAGCGTCGCGTGTACGTGTGTGTGTGTGTGTGGGAGGACGGGCGCTGAAGTTCCTCGCCGTCCACCACGGTGACCGACCGCGACTGAAACGGACGGCGTTTCGCCGACTCGTTCTCGGTTCGGTTAAAAAAAATTAAAACAGAAACAGACGTTAATCGAACAGCCTTCGAGAAATTCGAGAAATTCCCGTGATCTAGTCGGATGTACATATTTGGTTTGGACAAGGTGTCATTAATTAATCGTCCGCAACAAACGGAGTTAAAACGATCGAATCTTCGGACTCTTTCCATGATAATAATATCAACAACAGTTAGCGCCGGACACGGTTGAAGTACAGTGCGTAAAACGTTTAAAATCGGATCAAGACCCGGGGAGTCACACGGGATTTTTTTTCTTTCAACCGCCGCGAAAAACAAAAAAAAGAGAGAAACAATACTATTGAATAGTATAAATTTTATGGCCCGGAATTAAATCGAGGAAAAAGAAATATGTATATATACGTTTCTTTTGTCCGGTACGTGTGTTTTTAATCAACTGTCGACGAATGTATTTCGAATCGTAGAGATTATATCTCGCGCCGCAGACAACGTTGTCAAAACGATTGGACCGTAATGGGAACATTGAAAACGAAATTCGATTTCTCGTGATTGTATCGGAACACTCTTGGAGGGAGTGTGTAAGACTCGGAGTGCACAATGATTATTCGAGAAACTGTGGGGCGACGCGCGAGGATTTAATTTTTCCGTCCATTCGAAATCCGTCGTCGGCCTGACGCGCGCAAAAACCGTCCGATCGTTCGTATACCGACAGCGTGTTGTTTATACCGCAAATGTATTTCTCACTACACGGCAATAGTGTTTTGCGAAACGAAAACGTCCGTGGCGCACTGCAGTGACGTTGTTTTTGTTTCGCCCCGCTAAATAAATAATACGCGACGACGGCAGAGAGAACATCTCCCGAGCACGGTGTCTGGAGTGTCGACAAAAGCGCTCTTGACGACAATACATACTAAAGAGCCGTCTGATTATGGGTCGTCTGATATTACAGTAAATAACGATTTTCACACTGGAGCATCGCAATTGAATTACAGTTCACCGCGGACCAATACTTTGTGCTTACACCGATATCGTGTCACGCGGATAGTTCTCGTGTGTATGGAAGTGGTGTGTATTGTGCCCCGGAGGGTATACGCGCCGAGCCTACAGATAATTCGAAATCACGACATCCGCAGTGGTGCAGAAGGGCCCCGAAATTGTATTATAGACAAGCGTCGTTACGAAATCGGGAATCATCCGATGCCTACGTGAGTGTATGTTAATCAGAAAAACGATGATATTCGTCGTGATGTAACCGCAGTGCGTCATATAACGTATAATATATATTATATAATAGCGTTTGGTTTTATCGCGCAAATTCCACGTCGGTTTAAAAATACGTTTCTATAACGAATAAATAACAAAATGATATTTTCGATAAATTCAATTAAATCGACAGTTATATATTTGTTCGACGTATGAATTAGTTTAAACTAAAAGATGTCAAATATCAATTCTAGTTGACTCAATCGTCCGTTTATCCGAAAAATTTAAGGCGCCTAAAACAGAATTTATCATTAAAAAATGTTTTTTTTTTTTTTTTTACAAGCAAAGGCGTTCGGTTTACACCGTTTTTTTTTATTATTCTTCTTAAATTTATTTAAACTTTTCTTTGTGCGCGCACAAAATTTACTAGGTAGTTTACTCGTTCACATAAATCTTAATTACGTTAATTGTACCTCACATAAACTGTTTTGTGGTTAATATCAAAACAATTTTAACTTATATTAACTGAAATTGATACCCTGCACTGGCCACTGTTAGCCTATAAGTTACTAGGGTATTACAGCGATATGCGTTTTTTATTGTCTACGAAAAATATGTGTCATTTACATAGAATATGCGCTCCATCTTACATATCAAATATTAAATCTAAAGTATAATAATATTAGGTTCTTCGAAACTTTTTTTTCCAATTTCGTTTAGTTTATTTTCAGATACCTTCTTTTTTTTTTGTATAAGCAATTTTCGAGCGATTTTTAAACGAAATTATTTTTTTTTTATTCGACAACAAAAAAAAGAAAGAAATTACTTTGAGAGCTTTTTTTTAGGCTACTTTTATGAGGTAAATGTATTTTTTCTCCGTTTTAATGGAAATTTTCGATCCTTAAATGGTCGACACGCGATTAAATATAACAAACACTACCGAACCAGCAATTCAGTTAAAAACACCGGAATTCTCGTAGTTTCATTGCCAATTGAAACGTCAATGATTTAATGATAATATAAACGTTTATTTTTTTTAATATATGCCAAGCACTGGAAAGATTCGTAATGGCAACGAAAAGGTCTTGTGATTAATAACGTGATAAAATAATAAATTACATTTACTGATATTTTATTATTAACTAAATATAATATATCTACTGGTAAGAGAACTCAAAACGTGGTTAATAGTGTTCGTTTAGTTCACCGCACAGTGGTGAATTATAGTCTTGCTATTGAATTTATATATATACGAGTATATATATAAACGTCGTTCTCGTATATTCGAAACCACTTGCTTACACTAGTGTACATAATATTGTGTCGCAACATCTGGAGAAGTATATCATATACATAGGTACTTGTTAAGAAAGCACTCGATGATATTTGATTTAGTGTAATAATTACACAATAATGTAAAAAAAAAAAAATAAAAATGCTGTTTTCAAGAGTATTGGCAATGCAACGTAAAGAGTACATTAAGAAAACGATATTTAAAAATTAAGAATTTACGTAGTATTTTATCAGTAATAACGAAATAATGCGTATTTAAATAATTAAAATGTATATAAACTCTAAAATAAATATTGTCGTTAATTCCAGACATGCGACGAATAGTAGTAGTCAGTTTTCCGCAGTTAATTTTTACGAATTTCCAATTGAAACCTAATTAAAATTTTAATTGTCTCGATTCGATTTAAATTGCAAGTTTGAATACGATTTTTATTACAGTGTTTTCGCTATTCGCGGATGATATTATTTAATATTATCGATAATAATTATTAACGCTGTTATTAATTTTTCCTATAATTCTTTAGGAATATTTTTGATTCGATTTCAATACTGCTTTAAACAAAATATTCATTCATATCGGTGGACGTTTTGATTGTAAACATTGATTTTGATTTTTAACGTTCGGTTTCAAATGACTGTCGAGCGCATAGGTTAATGATGCGACAATATTATAAAATCGTAGATCAGTAGCGATTTAATTTTTAATATATTCATTTATACTCGTACTCGAAACGCGGTTATTATAATTATTTGCAACAATATTATAAATAAATATTACATACGTGATTAATGAATGACGCGTGAGAATTTACATGAATTATACGAAGCACGCCCTCAAATACTTCGCGACATTTTATAAATTACATTCGAATACATTTTCACGTTATTTTCTGGAATTTTTAAACAATAATAATAATAATACAAACTCGAAAATTTTATGCTATAAACTTTCGTATAATACCGTATTTACGAAATGGGGTTTTATTACATTTTCTATTTCCATAACACCTTTCCCTGCAGTACGCTACACCTATATAGTGTTTCTTGTTTATGATCTTTATAAATCCATTTATTCACCAGCTTAACCCTTTATTGCTATCGTTTCTTTACGCGTTAAACACTCCGAATGGAACGGCGGTGTTTATTGTTTTATAATGTAACGTGTTTCTCCTTTTGCGCCGGACTCCAAAATACGCTTTTTCAGACGACAACATTGCTCCAAACAATGTTATATTGATAATCGAAACGTATACTTGTGCATATTACGGTAATTTTCATTTTAAAATTTATCGGTAATTTCTGTGCAAAATAACCGCATGGTTTTAAATGCATTTTAAACGAACATTTTTTTTTTTTTATAATTTTAACATTAAAATTTTAAATATCGAATTTCCGAACAAAGTATCTCTCAAGCATTAAATCATATAGTATGCACTTTTAAGTAATTATTATTTAAACTCGTGCTATATCGCGTGTTAGTAGATATTTTTATATTATTATTATTATTATTATTATTAATCTATAGCGTATGAAAACAAAATATATTTTTTTAATTAAACTAAAAATCGTATATATAGTATATTGTACAATATTTTTGTTTAAAAAAATCATAGCCATTATACAGGTTTACAATGAGAAATACGCATAACACCACGGTTGTCGAAATAACTTCGAAATGACATAATAAAATATAATTAATCATGATATAATTGAATTTTTAATGAGTCAAAAATAGTAAATAATTGATGAGTCACGTTTGTTCCTTCAATATTTAAACCCATACAATGTCCGTTCTTTTTAAAATTCACTGTTTGTTTAACACGCATGACGTGCGTTCTTGTTTAGAACGTCGAAAATCCTATCGGTTTTATTTCACTAGTATTTAAACGAAATAGAATTCTCATGGTGTTTGAAACGTTTAAACAATGCTAAGAGTGTTTTGTCTTTCTGATACAATTGTGAGACCTTGCTGTTTGTCAAAAGTCAGCTCTGCAAAAAATTTATAAAATTATTATTATCTTGAGATAATAACGCTTTTGAAATTTCCAAAGTCAATATAATATCCATCTCTCATTATTATAACACATTTCACAGGGCGGATTTAGTATACAAAAAAAAAAGCCTTTGTTATTCGCATAAGTCACTTAACACTTTATAACATTTCTCTGAGAATATTACGTATGAATCACGAGTATATGGAATCTAAACGTATTAAAGTTTGTCAAGTATTGGTTTTATAATGACGCTTTAATTGTTCATTTGTGAACAGTGTTGGCGATTATCACGAGTAGGTTACGGTAAAACTGTCGCATCCACTTAGCACTTTACGTGATACGCACGATTTCCGAGTAGTTTCCAATAATGAGAGGAAGAACTGCTTAAAAAAAAGGTTTTTTTCTAATATAAAATTATACTTTAAAATAAATTTGATTAATGATTACGTAATTTTCTTATAAATTATATAATTCTTAAAACTGTGATAATTTTAGAAATATTTTATGTTCATAATATAATAATATTTCAAATTTCAAAGCGCTAAAAATGGAATACGTAATACGATGTAATTTTACGATTTTCTAATAACGCTTAAAAAAAAAATCGTTGATCACAATTTCCTTTTTTTTTTTTAAGTATTTTTATGTTAACATTTTTCAGTAAGACGGAAAATTATACATACATATATAATATATAATAATAATAATAATAATTGATATTCGTTTATATAATAGCTGCACGTTTATTTAAGACAAGTACGTTTTAATACTCGTTAATATCGACTTTGACAAACAATCGGCGATTATTACTCGTCGGGTATAATTTGATTCTTCAGATATAATACGTATAACAAGTCAAGTAGTTTATTTATAAGATTCAAACTCTAAAAATTTAATCATTTTAGATATTATCATTTCGTATTGCATAAAAATCCATTACAGGATAACGTAATGTAAACTTTTTAAATTGTTTGTTTTATATAAAAAAAAAAACCTTTTTATATAAAATTTCAAATCATATATTATACGAATACACACAAATAAATATAAAACAATAAAAGCGCAATATATAAGTGTATATTATAATCGTATATTATAGTAGCAAATACGTACAATTGTTATTTCCCACGATCTGCAGTCTTAAGCTCTTTTATAGTGTATCCAATCCTTTACGGAGATTTATCATTTATTATTATTATACATATATATATATATATATATATATATATTTGAATATATAAATCTTTTTTTTTATCGATATGATTAAAACCGTCGTCGCATTTGATTGGATTATATTACACACTTTGTAACCGGCACATGGGGTGAGACTAACCGCTGCAAAGAATTATAAAACACTTCACACGGATTTTTTTTTTTATTTATCCAGTCGCAGCAAATTTTTTTTAACGATCACATTTGATAAAAACCGAGGGTTTCACTCCGTTGAATGGAATTATTATGGTCTGCGACCCGTTTTAGCCGTTTAATTCGCTCTCGAATTCGATATCAGATTGATTCCGTGTACCGGACCATTCTCTCTGGATTTTATAATACCTACTATTTCTCCATTGTGTTCCGATATGGTTAGTATTATTTTTATATCCAAAAACGAATTAGTTTTAGTTGTTTTATCGAGCACGAATGCTTCGATGCCAAATAACGTTTTTTTTTTTTTTTCCGGTATTGTTTTCAAACTATAAGACGTAGCGGCGTAACGGTCGAAGAAATATAATATTAATAATCGACCGCTATTGAACGATTGGTCGTTATTTCGAAAACAACGTTTCGCAATAAATTTTTAAATGATATGCACGTTTACGGTTTCAAATATATGTACATATGTGAATTATCACACGGTTTCAATGCACTATACTTATAAATAATTTAATTCTATGTTTTTTTTTTTTACAAATTACAAACATCAAAAACAACCGGACTCTATTAAAATTACAAAGTGTGTTAGGAGCTAATATGTGAGTTTTCATTTTATATGATATTCGTTTCGCTTCTTAAACTAAATCGAATTCTGTATTATACCATAATTCTCGCACTTTATGTCTAACAATTGGAACTGGTTTTGGATTAATTAAATCATCGTTCTGACAATAAATATTATATGGTTAGGAATTAATCGTACATCCATTATGAGTAGACTACGGGCTATTTATTTATACTTAGTTTAATAAATTTCAAAAACAATAAAATACAATGTATATATATATAATAATAAAATTAAAAAAAAAAAATTCGCCTTATTTTTTTTGGGGGGTGGGGGGGGGGAAATAATAATTTTTTTAAATTAATTGAATTTCGTGTTACACTGACAACGGATACAATGGAAAATTGAAAATGATCGCGATTTTTATATCCTGCAAATATTTTAATTATATTTCATTTGGATATATTATTTTTTTTTTTCGTGACATTTGCTGCGAACGGTTTGTTATAGAAGTTTATTTGATTTAGATCTGTATTCCGGCAGTTTAATACGCAATAATAGTTACTGGAGGAATTATCGGTGTATGGAGAGATTTATTCATAAATATAATTTTTGTTTTTATTTACCGTTTGTTGACGATTTTATTGTCGTAGCGTAGTCATTGTTTTTAAATATTAATCCCGTTGATTGAGTGTTGATTGATTTCTTTCTTTTTTTACATGCCAATGAAATGACAATTATGAATTTAACACGCGTGTATGCACGAAAATTATTTTTCATGATAATTATGATTGAAAAATTCGAATTAATATAATATTGCGGGATATTTTATTTATTTTTTATCGATTTTATCGATTAAGTAATCAACGTTTAAATTTGTCGAATAGAATATCATATTATTATTATTTTTACCTATAAAAAAAAAAAAAGTCGATGGATATTTTAATGGAAAATGTTCCGTATTTTCAATGTGTCGTCGTTATAATGCATGGTCGTTATTTCAGCAACGTTTTAATGAAAAAAACGCGTTATAATCTCGCTCTAATTGCAACGGATGTACGATAAAATGTATTAAAAAAAAATGTAATCATTTCAAAGTAATAATAATAATATAACGTTTTTTTTTTAGACAAAAAAATTAAGGAAAAATAAAAAATCCGTACACAAAGGCATAAATACATTTCTTAATTACGATATTGAACGGTGCCGTAGCCGCGTGCTTTTTTAAAATATTTGTAGTCTGAGAGAAAACGTTGTCTTCCCCCATCGCCACAAGTGAAAAATTATAGAATTGCAAATGAATAAATCATACACACACACACACATTTTAGCAATATACCGAATTTCCACATAAATGTCGTAGACGTTTCTATTCATAGAATTTAAACCTGACTCATTAAATACTTTATAAAAAAAAAAACCAAATGGTTTATTAAAAAACTGCGCGTATTTAATATTATCAGAATTATATGTACTTTCGCGGCCAATACATATACAGCTTCGGCTTTTTCCAAGCTTAAAGTGATTGAGAAATATAACGACCCGGGAAAAAACTCTATTGGCTTCAGCCGGATTTATCGATTGAATGTGCAATAACATCTAGCATAAATTATGAATAAATCCTCAAAGAGCCAAAAAAAAAAAAAAAAAATCGTTATTTTTCGTGAAAAAGAAAAAAAAACAATTTATCAAAGAACTGGTATATTGTATAGTTTTAATATAATATAAGTACACAAAAACGAAATAAATCGTATTTTCACGAGCCCATTAAAGCGGAGTTCTATGGTGTTTAAAAGAAAAAAAAAAAGTTTGAACAAAATTACATTGAGGCTGATCGTTTCTGTAAAAACGTTTGAAAACGTTGACCCCGGTCTCGTCTGTAGAGAACAACAAAAGCGATTTGACGAATGTCAAATTTCCAACGTCAATATCGTCCGCACAGTTTCTTATTTCAAACAGTTATCATCTACGATCGTACGTACGGATTTTCTTGAAGCTTTTATTTCATATTTATACAAATTTGTGGACATTGAAAAAAAAAGAAGCGTTTACAACTCTTTTTTTAATACAGTGGACGGCGGAATTTAGTGTACCGCGGATTACTTTTACATGCGTTTCGTGTGTTTCGCGCGGCAAGAAATAAATCATGTATACTATACGATATGGAGAAAACGCGTTTATAATTCCATTTTTTTTTTTTTTTTTTTGTTAATAATACATATTATATACATTTATAAACGCGGTCAATACTAGGCGTCTCGTTGTTTCTGTTTTCGTACTTACGTGTACATCGATTTTGACCTAATTAACTACCACGTTTCGAACACAAGTGACGCGTAACACGCGAAATCCCTAGCGGTTTTTGTTTTAAATTAGTTTTTTATCGTCCACCGAGTCCGCCAGCGTGCAAACGACGCAGCAACAGTAGTTTAGAACGTAAAAAAAAAATACAAAAAAGCAAGAGAAATATATGTGTTATATAGAGTTATTAGGTACAGTGCAAGCCGCCTGTGTGCTTCGTCGTGGCCGCAGTCAACGGTTCATAACACGGCGTACACAGTGATTTTTATTTTGTTTTCTTCGTATTTTCTTTTTTTTTTTTCGACATAAAATTCAGTAATCTTTTTTCATTCCGTCCGATTCTCGCGTTGATTTAATCGAATTCGGGAATTTAGAACGACATGAATTTTCAATGTTTCATCGAAAATCTTTAGAGCGTTTCACTTTGACGTACGATATTATTATTATTACTACTATTATTATTATTATTATTATTACTATTATTATTATTATTATTATTATTATTATTATTATTATTATTATTATTATTATTATTATTATTACTATTATTATTATTACGTTTTGCGGGTCGATAACAGTGTATCACATTTCAGGAGATAACGTCGAACACATTTGTTTCATTCTTCCCACACGCCGGCCAATTCAAATGTTTCCGTTTAACGAGCCGTAACATTTTTCCACACGAACTGCACTCGTTTTCGATGAACTATTTTTCCTTTTTTTTTTTGTTTTTGTAATTAGGAAATTATTATAAAGTAATTTAAAGAGAATATTATTTTATTATATAAGTTTTATATCACAAGCAACATAATATGTTGTATTATTAAAAATCAGCTAGTTTTGTTATACGTATTGATTGGCGAATTTGCCACATTAAATTACGCGTCATGAATAAATTGTGATTGAAATAAATCAATATTATGTCATCAATTATTTAAATTTACTTTAATTTTTATCATAATCCATAGATATAATAACTCTGAGGAGTTATCAATTAAATTATTGAGAAATTTATATATATACAGTGTGTAAACGCTAATTGAAAACACTCAATATTTTTGCGTAGAGCAATGCATTTTGAATTCTGTTTTTTTAGATGGAAGTTGTACTTAATAATACACATTTTTATGGTCTCTGAACTTAAATCTGTTTATTATATTCGCGCATGCGCAATGCAACTTTTTTTTCTTAAATGGCAACCCCCACTTTTGAGCACAAATTATTTTTTTTCATATTTTTTTATGAATTTTAGTGGTTCAACCAACTTTATATGTCCAAAATTGATTGAATTACAGCAATCTAACGAAAAATATCGAAAATTTCGCGATTTTCATTTTTGTCCCCTATTACTCTGAAAAAAAACCGTCCTAGATACTTGAAAACTACCCCATCTAATTTATTAAAGTTTTATTTCATTTCGAACTACCCATTGTTAGGTCCATAATTAGCTGAGTTACGGATATTTCAATTTATTTGAAATTTTCCGCAAGAATTTGTAATAATTTTGCCGTTACATGGACATTTTTTAATTACAGAGGTTGATTCTGTCACTTTACCATTTATTTTATGTTCTACAATTGTTTTTAACTTGTGAATGAATAGTGCGACACTGAAATGTCGATTTGTCATAATTTTACTTGAATAAATAGGATTAGGAAAGAAAAAAATGTAGGTATGTAATTTATGTATTTTACTTTACTTTTAACAGGTAATTAACAGTTTAATTGATAATAAACTTAACTCTAGTAATAATTTTATTTAATTATAATAACTTTATTTTAAAAACTGCTCAAATCGTTGTCCGTTGTGCTCAATACATGCTTCAGCACGCCGTATAAGTTCTTTATTAGTTGCAGCTGTAATTTGTGCTTCGGTCAGTTCGTTACATGCTTCTTTTATTCTATCTTTTAAATGTTGAAGATTTATAGGAGGATCGGCATACACAATAGTTTTTAAGTGACCCCATAAAAAGAAATCTAATGGAGTAAGATCAGGTGATCTTGGTGGCCACTCAATGGGTCCGTGCGTTCCTAGCCATCGATTTACAAATGTTTCGTTTAAATAATTTCGAACAATAATTGCATTGTGAGCTGGAGCGCCATCTTGTTGAAAAATTAGATTTTGTCTAAGATAAAGTTTATCCAAAAGATACTGTAGAAGGCCCGATAAAATTTAATGATCAATGTTAAAGATAATAATGAAACAAATTATTTAAGTTTCTGTTGCAATTTTCAATAGTATAATTGTGAAAAGTAATATTGAATAGACATTTCAGTGTCGCACTATTCATTCACAAGTTAAAAAACAATTGTAGAACATAAAATAAATGGTAAAGTGACAGAATCAACCTCTGTAATTAAAAAATGTCCATGTAACGGCAAAATTATTACAAATTCTTGCGGAAAATTTCAAATAAATTGAAATATCCGTAACTCAGCTAATTATGGACCTAACAATGGGTAGTTCGAAATGAAATAAAACTTTAATAAATTAGATGGGGTAGTTTTCAAGTATCTAGGACGGTTTTTTTTCAGAGTAATAGGGGACAAAAATGAAAATCGCGAAATTTTCGATATTTTTCGTTAGATTGCTGTAATTCAATCAATTTTGGACATATAAAGTTGGTTGAACCACTAAAATTCATAAAAAAATATGAAAAAAAATAATTTGTGCTCAAAAGTGGGGGTTGCCATTTAAGAAAAAAAAGTTGCATTGCGCATGCGCGAATATAATAAACAGATTTAAGTTCAGAGACCATAAAAATGTGTATTATTAAGTACAACTTCCATCTAAAAAAACAGAATTCAAAATGCATTGCTCTACGCAAAAATATTGAGTGTTTTCAATTAGCGTTTACACACTGTATATATATATAATACATTTAACTTGGTTTTCTTATTGTTTATGATTTAAAAAAAAAAATTGATAATATTTAATTTTTTTTTTTTTTTTTTTATTATTATGGCCAAATAACATAACGGTGAATTGTGACACGAATGAAAATTTGCCACGAAATTTCGTATTTTAATACGTTACTTATTGTTTACTATCACCCTTATTTGTTTTGAATTGTTTAATAATTAACGTTTAAGCTCGGATTTACAGCGACAAAATGGGAGTAGTCCTACTTTCTGAGGGATCGGACGCTTGGATTAAAATATTAAGGCATTCGTGCGTGTATTACAATAATATTCACTGAACAATACGCGTATAAAATAACAATTGTTCGTAAACGGAATATTGAAAAAAGTGCATATTCATTTATTCCTTCGAGTTCTTTGCGTAACTATCTCTATTGACATTTGTTTGCACGGTCCAATAAGGACGATATAATTTGGTAAAACGTTCCGTGACCATCGAACGGACGGCTAATATAATAATATGACGTGGAAAATTGCGAATTCGTATAGATTTTATCATTGGCGGAACAGTGAAATCTTCGAGTTGTAAAAAGAAAAAAAAGAAATAAATAAATCCTCCTGTATATACGACACATACGGCCGACCGAATAAAACGGGGGGGGGGGGGTAATCGTACTTTGTAAATATTTGTACCCGAAGGGGTGATGTTTTATTTCATTTTTTTCCTCCCGTTCCACCGTTGTCACTGCCACCGAACTGCTACCGTCTTCGTTCGTGTGCGCGACGTAACAACGGTTGTAGTTGTAATAGTAGTGTCTCGTATATGTAGTAGACAAAAAAAAAAAAAACAAACAAACAAACAAAATAATAACAATAATAACGCGAAATTGCGTGTTAGGTATTCTCTCCCGCCTCCCAGTGTCTCCCTCACTTTTCGAGAGGGGGGCGTTAAACTTTTTCCATTTCTCCGTCGGAATCAAATAAAAAGTTTCTTTTCCTCTCGTATTGTACACACCGACGACGACACACGGAAGACGATGGATGACGACGGTGCATACGAATGCGAGTCCTTTTTCTTCTTACACTCGGACCTGATGATTCTCACACCGCCGTCAACGCCGCGGAAGGAGTAGTAAAATCGATAAAACTCATTTTTCTCTATTCGGAAACTGTGACAAATCCTGCGTGCTGTTATCGAATCGTCCTCGTCGTTGTTGCCGGATCAGAGTCAAACGGCAGTGTTCAATGAGAAACGGGTTTCAAGCGTTCTCCGGACCGGAGCGGTTGTTATAGTTATAGTTATAGACCGATATAGTTGTGCTGGGGAGGAGGAAGGCGACGTAAGAAGTACGGTGTTTCTTCGCGGCTGAAACTCTGAGCGAAATGGCCGGCAACAGGGACGTCAATAGAGAACCGTCAATGAGGAGGGAGAAAATAAAAGCGCTATCTAAGGAGAATACGGAAGAGTACATGACGGGAGTGTGGTGGATCTGACCGATGAGTGCAACCGTGGGACAGTTGTGTTGCGCTCTATACGCGGGTATGAAAAGTATATGAATGCTCACGATATGTACAAACACGCGATGTTCCGAAATACGAAGAGGGAATTGGTAAAGAGCGCGAAAACAAGACGCGCTGGACATGCGCGCAATGCCACTAATATGTTGATCAAATGAAAGAATTCGGGGTAAGACGAAATCCAAAGTGTTTCGCGGTGTATTCAAGGTTAATATGCCCCTCAAGGAAATTGGAAGGCAGGTGAATTATAAAATATTAATATTACAATTTTCCACTGATTGCTATTTAAATATTATAATTACTATTAAAATTCAGTGGAAAATAACAATAATACACTGCACGCTATGCTCCTGAAACTCCTAATCCGAACAATGAAACGTACTCGAATTTCGGCAATTGTAACAGGCGAGGCGACGACATTTCTTTCTTTTTTGTTTTGTTGAAAATATTCGGATCGCAATGTAATATATTTATTAAAAATCGTTTAATTTTGTTTGATGGTTGCGATGAGTGCAGCAAATATTTCAGGATTGAAAGTGCCACACGGTGTTCACACCATAACACGTAAGTGACTCGTAGATTTATCACTTGTTATTCGTCGTCAGTTATTTTTTTTTTGCGACCAAAATGTGAAAGAAAGGTTAACACTGTAAACAATACGATGTCATCATAACGATTGTAAACTTAAAAAATGTGCGTGGTTTACGGAAGTTTTTAATACGAATTTGTTATTTGAAAACCGTGTTTTAAAATTTTGAAAATTAAAAGTCTACAACATTACTCCACAGCCTCTTGATACAAACGCGTGATGAGGAACTGGGTTAAATGCCGCTTCGTATAGACGATGCATATTTTCTCTGCGAATCAATATAACGTGTAAGATTGAAAATGCAATAAGATTTGAAAAATAAAATTATTTAGTTTGCGATTTCGAAGAATTCGCGAAATTAAAATGCGTGTCGATCGTTTGCGATGTGTCGAAATACCGGAGATTTATAATGAATAAAAAAAAGAGTGTCGTCCTCTTATTATTTATATATGTAATAAAAAACACAATTTTATTATTATATTCGCGTGCAATGCAATAAGAATTGTAACGTGCGTTTTTAAAACGTAAATTTCTTAAATCACATTTCGTTTTCCCGGTTGGTTTTATTCACGCGCATTTTATAATCATATCGCGTGTACGCATTTGGTCCAATTCACAGCTAATGTTCGTGTTTATTTTATTGTTTTATTAATCGCGTACCATTTGAAAACCGTAAACGTACTTATCAATATAATTCTTGATAATTTTATATATTGTTTCACACGTATACGTACGCGCGGGCGCACTTGTGTTTGTGTGTGTTTTCGAGACGAAATTATTGTTTATTCTATTGTAGTTTCAAAGCGTTGTTACTTTTGTAAATTGTTTGCATATTGTTAAAAAAATAAAAATTGAATTTCATCGCACGCGTTTCGCCGACCGAAATAATAACGTCACGCGCTCGCGCGTTCCGTTGGTTAAGAGAAAAACACTATATATATATAAAAGGTTTTTTTTTAGATTCCCATTTTTTTTCCTCCTTTTTGTGAGACAGATCATTAGTAATGTAAAGAAGAAAAAATATTCGTGAAGACTTTATATATATATTTATATAGCGAAAAATGACAGATTTCGCAGGTTTTTCGTCATAAAAAAAAAAAAAAAAACGCCTAAAAGCCTATAACGTAAAATCAAACCCTTTATTTTTGGTACGTATTTTATCTCTTTTATTTTTTTATAAATATAAACGTAATCGTGTACTTCTTCTCTCGTTGACATACGAATTACTCGGTTCGTCAGCTATTTCGTGTCCGCGAATACCAATCGCTGTTGATTTTTATACGAAACCCAGCAGTTGCAGGTTTTGCCATACACACGTACTTGCGTACAACATTGGTTCGGGCGACTTATTACAATTCGGTCGTTTTTTCTTTATAATACGATACGTTACGTAGGAAAAATCCCATTCGGTTTTACGCTGTTTTAAACAATAATTAAAAAAAAAAAAAAAAATTAAAACGAATTTGGTTACGCAGTGTGTCGTCAATTGACGGTTATAAGGGCGGGGGATGATAAATGGATCGCACCTTGGTATTTCATATTTTCAATTCAAGTGGAATGGAAAATTTCGTTAAATGTGGGCACGTTTGGACCGGTTCTATACGGCCACATCGAGCGGTCGCTCATAAAAACCGAAATTAGCGTTAAGTTTTCACATAAAATGTTTTCTTCTTCGTGAAGTTTTGCGATCGTTGATTTTGGCGAAAACACGATTGTTCAGCGATTTGACGTTGCGACGACAACAGCGTGAGCGTTTATTCCAAATCACTAACGGAAAGATCTTTAAAACGCACAGTATCGCGTTGAAATTCACGAAAATGACCGAGTACACATTGTGTAATCGTCTCTGTTATTTGGTTACCCTTTAATATCGCCAAACCGATTAGGTTTCAATGATTTTTATTACTTTTGATACATTACAATCCTATCGATCCGGTAAACAAGTAAATGTATGTAAACCAGTAAAAGTTAAATAAATAGTAAAAGTGTCCAATAAACGAGTAAACGTTAAAACGAGTATACAACGAGAAAATATGAATCCCCCTTACGGTTCGTTCATTTTATTTCATTGAAATACGCGAAATAACCAATAATAAATTATTATTTTAAAAATGTACTTGAATTCGGTGTATTCACTCGTACGAATTTCATAATATATTTATGATATGTTATATTTGACGTTTATTTTCGGAATGACAAATAAACGAAATTTCACGATAATACGTTATAAAATAAAAAAAACGCTATCAATATAAAATTGTGGTTTTCGACGCGTAAAAATAGTAAGTTGATTAAACACAATATCTCTCGTATCTTTTGAACGATCATTTTCAGGTCCAATGGAATTAAATCCGGTCGATATGTGTGTATTTATATATATATATATATATATATGATTACAGCGTATACATCTCCCGGTCTCCCGGTCAATTTTATTAAGTTTGTTAATAAAAAATTACCACAAAAATCACATAAATCGAAAAAGCGACAATCAGATAAACGTCGATAGTGTATGTGTGTATAAAGTATTGTAGGTCAAGTGCGTTTAATTGTAGGGACCCAATTGTAGTGATTGATACTGATTCTTTGCGTTTGAAAAAATATATCCCTTTCAGCGTAATATATATTGAAATTCCGTACGCATAAAAAAAAGCATAAAAATTAACCGAATAATGAATTGGGTTACGGTTAAGACATATAGCTACTTCGCTATACATTTACCTTTTACCGTTGAAGAGTGGCAAATTATAATTAAATGAATTCAACGTTTTTTTTTTTTACTATTATTATTAATGTTCGTTTTTTCATCTGGTTTTCACTCATCGTGCTCTACCCGAAAAAATAGAATCACATGTGACGCGAGACGTTTCCGAACCAATGCAGAAGATATATTTATCGCAAAATATGCAATCGTCGACTGCGACGACAATCGTTGTCTAACAACTCCGTCCGTCGAAAACCGATTTCGAGAATTTCTCGCTGACAAAATCGTTACAAAAGTTGTCTGGAGCTGTGTTAAACGCGCAAGTGGAAATCGACGACGTCATAGACGACCTGATAACAACGGACAATCGAAATACATAGTACACGGACAATTACACCATTTATATTATTTTCCGATGTGTAGAAAAAAAACATTTTTTTTTTTTTTTCTGTCCAATACAAAGTGCGCGTGTGTGTGTGTATAGAACGTCGTTACACGTTTATCAACGGTGTTTTTGGGGAAAACAGAATTATAAGAAATATCGATGAGCCCCGACGGCCCTCCGACGCGGCACCGCCACACATTACGGTCCTATGTAATAGAATTTCGCAAAACCCAATGCGAAACGATCGAATCCCGTAAGACTATTCCGTCGGAACGGATGAAAAATATCTCGGACAGCGCATTGCTTTTGATTCGCACCATCAATTATACGCATATACTGTGAATAACATTTGCCCCGGACGTATTAATATTGTAACGAGTGTATTTCGGAGTGGTATGAGACGCGTATCAAATTTTAAGTCGTAACGCGTGAACGGCGCGGAGAGGTAGTGCCCCCGGGGAAATGAGTTCCGCGCCGTGGTGGCGAGTCGCGACCGTACGCGGAATACCGCGCGTCACATATTATCATTATTATCATTATTATTATTATTATTATTATTATTATTATTATTATTATTATTATCCGCCGCCGTCATCAACACGCAACGGAGGCTGCGTATTCGGGCAATGTTGACCGAGATAATGGAATGTTCGTGTCAAACGGCGACCTGCGGGTGGAGATGGAGGGCCGATCAGCGGAGAGACGCGATGGGGGACCGCGGACCCAATGGTTTTCGTAAAATACCACACGCGCGCGCGTGATACGTCGTATATCGATCGATCTGTTGTGCGCGCCAGTGCGTGTGTACATTAAACGCGAGTATATACTAAAAAGCCCATGACGTTTGATTGACTGTCCCCTGTTAGACGCGTACGTCTACGCATCGTGTTATATTACGTTTTCGCACGCGGTGAACGGCATATACGACACACGCGCGAGCATTTTTTATTTATATATATAAAGAATTAAGTATGAAAAAACAAGGCGACGTGTCGTGGATGACGACGCCACATTACGCGCGAATTACTCGGGCCAAACGATTTGTAGAGATTTTTTTTTTTATACATTTAGGCGTCGCGCGTTAGTTTTGAAAAAAAAAAAACAGTAATTTTCCGAAAAATTAAAAATACACACGTGGGTCGCGTTTTGTTTTGTCCATTGCATTACGTCGCCTTTGGTACTGTTTCTCCGCTCCGAACTGGGTGCTTATATCGGAGGGAAGGAGTTGTCCGATTGAACTGTTCAGAGTTTGTTGGATAATAATCGAATGGTTAGAATGCGACAGGGCGTTGAACGAATCGTTCTTTAACGGATGGCCTATTGGAGATAGATTTGATACGGGTGTAATTGGAGTTAGACACTGCTAATTTCAGTTGGTGGGATGATTTT
Organism: Chaetogeoica ovagalla; assembly: GCA_032441825.1. Classification (NCBI taxonomy): domain Eukaryota; kingdom Metazoa; phylum Arthropoda; class Insecta; order Hemiptera; family Aphididae; genus Chaetogeoica; species Chaetogeoica ovagalla. The sequence goes on along the minus strand of CM063748.1, from coordinate 3,744,457 downwards.
TCTATTTATTCTCGGAGAGCGTTGGCGTTCGTGGAGTCTCTTAGTGAGCGGTTTGAGGCGAACCGAGGTCGACCTGAAATTAAGCGGAGGGTTGATGATTGGAATTGTTCGAGCTTGAGCCGGGAAGTTTTGCAGAGGTTTGCTGTCCAAATTGGTCCTGCGTAGGTTTTGTAAATGTAAATTTCTGTGTGCGTGGACAATTTGCTTTTGTGGTTGATAATGGGTTATAGGATGTGTTTAATGCATTTCGCCTTGTCGATGGTGATGCGTTTGGAGAAGACGAGTTACGTGGGCCGAAAACTTGAAATGTTAATATATATATAAAAAAAAAAAATTTTTGACCGACGGTTTTCGAGAATTTTCGTATATATTACATAGAAGTAAAGCGCATAACTTTCGTTATTTGTATTAATGTTTTCTCAAAACCAATAATCACCTCGTTTATGGAATCGGATGTCCCAGAATCTATAATTTTGTAGTAAACAACGCGGAAAAGAAAGAAATTTGTTTCTCCCCTTAATCAAATATAGGTTAAGTTACATATTTGATGGGTGCTCTAAGTTTCTTATAACCGTTAGTTTCGAAATCGCGAAGAAATAACGATAATCGATTTTGAGCGAATCACTTTTTTTTTCACAACGTTTTTATGTAATTTTTCGAATTTTGTTTTTTTTCCACGTACTTTTAAGAAAATCGAAAAAAATCCTGTTTAAAATACCGCCGCCAATTATTATTCGATTTGTTAGTGGAAACAACGGTATGACTGTAAATATCGAAGGAGTACAACTTCGGATAGGGGATTTTTGTGTGTACAGACATAAAAACAAAACGCATCATTGTAAAATCAATACGTTTCCCGCTCGGATCAGAAACTAAAAAAAAAAAAAAAAAATAGTACAGAAAAGTATATACGATTAATATGTAATTCGGCCTACGAAAACTCAAGTGATTAATAGATAAAATAGCGACGGGTCGGCGGTTTGTTTTTTAAGGCGAATAAAATTTTATATTTTGTTTTAAATTTTATATTGCGGGAATCGGAGAAAGTAGAGGGAATGGTATTTGTGAGATAACAGTTCGTTGTTAGCAAAGAGACATTCGATTAGAAAAATACGATTCGCAAGACTCTCCGCAGAAAAAGAGAAACATTTCGGACACGATAGAGCATGAGGTGGATGAGCAATACGCGAAGTATAAAACTATTGTGTGACCGAAGGACTGCATTTTCGGCCACGTGCGTCAGTTGCCGCGGAAGCCGTTCTTTCAAAGAACGGAGCCGTTAATTGTGGAAATCGTTCGTAAGAATTCGAAGTATTCGTACGCTTTACGAGACATTTCGGACGTGTTGTTTATTGAGGCGCACGGGGATTCGCGATTCATCCACGATTTGCACAGGAACGTTGACAGTTTTTTTTTTTTTTTTTTTTGAAACAATCGACAGTGAGAGACAGGAGGAAATTTCAAAGAAAGCTTTCGCGTGGCGCAAAGGTCGAAATACATTTCAATAATATTTTTACAATCGACCGTTCGGAATGGAACGAGAGGGGCCGCAGATTAACACGAACCGTTCCAAATACTACGCCACTGCACGATAAAAATTATATTTCTGGCATGTAATCGTTTTTTTTTTTCTTTTTATTTCTCATGTTTTCGCACTAACGTGCGGCCGAAACGCGTAGAGACGACGGTCGGGGAGAGATTAAACGCAATTACCGAAAAACACCGTCGGCAGATTGTGCCGACGTTGCGTAAATATTTTATTATTACACACGCGCACACGTACTGTCGTACTTTTCGTGTATATTATTGACGGGTCGTACAGATTAATAGATTTTAACGTTACCTCGGCGTATAAGTACATTGAACGTGTGTGTATATTGCGCGCCATGTACACACGTATACAGGGTGTGTTCTTGCAACGCACTTGGTCGTAATTCTGACCCCGAGCACATCGTTTTTTACTATTCCAGTCCGTGTTCTTTTTTTTTTTTTTTGCTCTAAATTATTTTTACGGCTAAAATAATCTTTCGTTTTTCTCTCCCAATTCGTTAAAGAATAATGGGGGGGGGGGTTTTTTTTTAACAAATAAAACAGCGCGTTTGTCTGCATATGTTTTGTACACCAAGAACGGGCCGAAAAATGCACGACGCCGGGGCAGGCAATTCGTTCAAAATAAATCTCATTGTTGGAAGAAGTGGTTAGAGTTCGTCGCCGTCGTGTTCTGCTAGTTGGCTAGTAGTTTAAAAGCGGACTAATCGGCTAGTGCGATAGTGTTGATTATCACTCGAAAAAAAGTTCTACTCGTTTCAGCAGCCAACTAGGCGGCGAGTGAAAATCACGTGCAACACCACCGTCCACCGGACACGGTGGTGAACAGTTTTGTATTTCTCGCCACTGTTTCCTATTGACAACGACGCGCACTTTTGTCATCTCTGCCGATGCAATCGCACGAAAACGTCGTCGTCGTCGTCGTTCTCTCTTTCTCTCTTTCTCGTTATCCCGTCGTCGTCACGTTCGTTTTCTCGTCGTAGCGCAATTTTTCTTTTCCTCGACGGTTCATAGCGCATACTTTTAACAGATTGTTGGGTAGTATGCGCTACCGAGTCGTCGTTGCCATCGTATTGTCCCCGTTGCGGCCTAGCGAATTGCGTGTCGCTGTCGCATAGAGATTTTTTTATTCGCGTATGTGAACGTACGTCGAACGTTCATTCCGATCAAACGACGTAGACAGTTAATGCGTCGAATTTCTCATGGAAATTCTGAATTGGCCACGTTTACGTTTTAATTGAAAACTTAAAAAAAACGAATTTTTCTTTACCAAATGTCTGAAATAAAAAAAAAATAAATTATTATTATAATCCGTTGTAGAGGAATTTTACAATATGTAAATCACGGTGTAGAACGCCGTGTACAAGTGTAAGTGTTCATCTATGAGTGCGTTGTGTTAGGTATTTGTCGTTTGTTTTAATGCTCAGACAACGCGCGATGCGCCCGCGTTTTGCACACCTCGCTCAGTGCTATACACATTTTTTTTTTTAATTCCCTCGGTTGTCCATCCCTTCTTAACCCTGCGTTTCGGAATTATTTTCGTCTCCGCTCCCGTTTTAAAATATAAAAAAATCACAATATTTCGGTGTTCGAAAAATATCGTACGACGTTATTATACTACACATTATTTTGGTCATTAGTTATTTTGTTCGAAAGACGTGCGTAAAGAGTACTCAACGTATATTATGATTTTATCGCCGTCCGTATAAAAGGGATTATAAAATTTAATTTCACTCTTTACACGTCGTGTCGCCGGGCGCGTAAAACACAAATCATATTTCCACCACGTTCGCATCGTACGCGTGAGTCTGTACATTAATATTTTATAAACGGAGCACGTGAATTTGAATTTTCTTATGTCTCTACATCATACGGACGTTTTTACTTTTAAATGTCACCCGCCATCTCGTTCGCGTGGTCTGATATTTTATTCATATTCGGCGATGAGATGTTTCGCGGGATTTAAAGTTTCGCGCGCGTACAAAACGCATATCGAGATTTATTCATACACTATCGTTTATTTCGTATTATATTATAATGTATACGCCTTTTTTTTTTTTTTTTACTACACGACCTATTCGCCATTACACAAGGCGATATAAATTTCTCATATAAGAGTATATTCGTATTTAATGAAAATTTGTGTATTTTATATATACGCGTATATTTTTTTCGCCTGTTTTTCCCCCTATAATTATACGTTGAATACGGCGCGATCCTGTTATAAATTCAATTCGATAATATTTTAAACATAATAAAATATTAAAAAAAAAAAATAATAATAATACGTTTGATTTTATAGTAAAAATTACGTATACTATGTTCGTGAGCGCGTCGTCGTTGTTTTACATTTTCAACGATTTTCTACACGCGTCGTATATTGTTAAAATCGATATTTTCTTAATCGTTCGAGAAAAAAAAATAATGAAATGTCAACAGATGGGCCTCGCGTAAAACATCATCATTAATATGGGAGCATACGATTAATTGATATTTTCTCCGACTCGCTTACACTGCACGTCGTGTCACAGTGTAAGTATATGTCAAAAAAAAATAAATAAATAATAAATAACAACTCTTTTTTTTTTTATTCACTTTCGTTACAATAAATATTACTCGATGTGCTCGTTGATATCGATCATGAGTACTGATATAAATCAGTCATTATTAATGACTGTAATACCGTTCTGACCCGACTTCACGCGCGTTAAATGCTTTTAGAAGTGCGCGTATGACATCGAGAACGTGTCGTTTCGTTTGAACGTATAAAATCATTACGAATAATTTATGATTTGGTCTCTCGGATTTTAATGTTATAAAAAAAAAAACGCGTTTTATCAAAACTAATATTCGTTTTGAATAATTAAATTGTTTATTAATTTCTCAAAAAGAAATTAAAACTAATAAATCCAACAAATAAGCCTATTTTAATTAAATCAATCCGGTAAATGTATAATTTTATTTCGTTATATTACTAGAAATATATCTAATATGATATAAATTAATGAAAATTCCCGAGAAATGTGAAAAAAACCTCATAAAAAAATTATTTGTCGTTATAATAGTGTGTACAAAATACTCATTTAATTCTGAAGAGCATCCTATCAATATGATGTGAAATCTGCCCGATGTGTATAGCTGCATGTATCAAAGTAGGATTGATTTACTGATCATTCTCGTCTGACGTATCAGACAAATCGAAATTCTTCGAGTTTCGATTACTCTACAACTCGTAGATTTATACAAATCAATGGTACATTACACACAGCTTCCTTTCCGCGCACGCATCATGTATAAGACCTGAAGTGATTTCCTCCGAAAAATGATTTGTACATAGGAATTAGGTATACATAGAATTAATTCACGTTCATCTAATTTTGAACGCTGTAAGACGTTACGATTGGACTAAATTATTATTCCTAATCGTAAAATACTTTACGTTTCTAAATTTTCTATCGAAAACAAATACGAAACGGGTAGAATTAAATTAAAAACGCTCAGTGTGATTCGCTTTGAAACCGTTAATTAGAAGATAATAATGAGACCAGCTCTCAATGTCAATTGACGCGCGCGTAAGAGACTAGGACGAACACCGATTTGATGGATGTTTTATTAAAGTGTAGAAATTGATTTGTAAATACGCGTTTCCGCATTGACTTCGCGATAAAACACTATTCCCGTCTATAAAAACAGCCTTTTCTTCGTGTGTTCACACGAACACACGGTATACTCATATCGATAGATTAATTAATATAATTAATATTATATATATTTATATAATTAACGCTCAAAATGTGCTCGCTTCACCAGAATAAAGGAATCAAAGGCCAATACACACATAGTAAGTGTGCAATAACGATGTACACAAAGGCGAATTGCTATATATATATATAAAGCTTTCGAGTTTATTATTACGCTATCATAATATTATAGTGTTATTCATTCCGGTAACAGAACGCACAAATACATTTGTGAAGTTTTACACCTATTTTACGTTATATTTGTTATGTATATTAATCGTACATCAATCGAAGCTTATTTTACTGTGCACAAAAAGAAAAAAAAACCAGTATTATTATGTTATGTACGTTATCCGACTATTGATGATGATGATGATGATAATAATAATCGACTCGACAAGTCAAAGTGATTACGTTAGAAAAGCGAAGCAAATGCCACAGCGTACTGAATTCGAAATATTATTTCTATACGTATTCGGTGAGCCGAGAATTTTATCACTTTTCAAACGGGTGTACACCTAGTGATTTCAACGTTACCGATGCATGTCTAAATTTGTGAATTAATAATTATTACACATATTCGCACTTTTGCGAATCCTTTCGTCTCTCGGCGTAATATACATAATACATCTGTGATTGACGGGTAATAATTAACTGTATATAATATTCCGTTTTATAACTCTGCGTATGATATAATAGGACGTGCGAACTTTCCCCTCCTCTTTTCATCGTGAATACACGTTATAAAGCGCGGAAACGAATGTGCGTCTCCTAACGGCATTCGTAAAACGCGTGAAAATAAATGTACAAAAACAAAAATGTTTATATTTAGAAAAGAAATATTACAAGACTACACTGTTGTTGCGACAACCGAGAAATAGAACATATTGGGCAACATAAGGACAAGACACACGCATATTCCAAGCGTTTAATAAAAAAAAAAAAATGGATCTATTCGTTATGAAAAACGTGTTAGTTAAGGCGAAATTTATTGAAGACACGTTGTGTTTGGATCAGATATACGGATATGAAGCCGGGACGATTGTCCGTCGGAGGGACAAAAGAGAAGGGATGCGTTTTAAAATTGGTGTACGTAAACGAATGTTACGATAAGCTGGACCGAGAGAGAATAACTAATTGACGGGTGATTAATGGAATATGGAAAAGGAGATCAATGTGGAAGGTCCTTGATGATACAAAACGAATCGTAATAGATTAGATAGAATTACATTCGGTTATATTCTACGTAATCAGTCATTTTTGATATCGAAATGAACTAAAGCGGACGACGACAGGAACGAACGGAGAGAAATGCTGCAAACCGCAATCTGAGAATTGATATAGCGATAGACGATGTACGCACGGGGATAAACCGTACGACATTTCTCGTATTATAACAAACGTGTGGATTATTTTCTCATATTTAGATTCGATTACGATTCGACCTTATGACATTGCAATGTCGGAAACGTCTAAAATAAAAAAATATTCTTGCCAAATTACGTGATTTCGTACGATTTTCAAGATTCTCTTAACGCGGGAATCGCTCTCTATTCACGTGGTAACTAAAAAAAAAAATAATAAAAATATACTCGATATATTATATTTTATTGATGTCTCGACCCGTAAATAGGAATGGACGACCGTCTCCGCGTCATAGCGTATAGTGTTAAAAATAAAATGAAATCATACGTTGCGCGCGCGATGAGCGTGAAATTTCTTCCGTCGGTTCGAGTTTTCGTTGTCTCGTTTCACTTTTCCGCCCGTTCCTTCGGTCTAGCAGCCGACCGTATTCGTAACGCGGCGATCCGACGACGACGACGACGACGACGACCAGCGAGCTGAACCGAATGACTGCGATGTGCGATTTTATTATACACACAATCAATTACGGGGTTGTCACGAAACAGCGCCTTTTAAATTATTTTCGAAAATACTCGGGCGTGATATTATTGTAGTGCCGTAGTATAACGTACACACGCGCGCGTATATTTATTTATTACACACACACACAGTGTCGTGAGAAAATAAGAAAAAAAGAACCGTGTGTTCGTTTTTACACCGGAGTACAAAGCGGGAAACGTTCGTTTGAATAAACATCACGGCCGATCGGTTTCTACCCCCATCGACGATGGGCCAATGCGCGTTCCGAGCATAAAACGTATGTGTTTAACAGCCGTGAAAAAAAAATATACAATTTTCTTCTTTACTTTTTCTTTCGCTCTCCATCTCTCTTCTATAACGAACACTAGTGTATACTGGATATACACCTGCGTGCGTTATAGGCCGACGCGAGTTTTCTTTTTTTCAAATCATTTCCATTCACCGCGCACTGTTCACGTGATATTTACACGAGTCTTCTTCGGGAGTAAGAGGACTCACTTTGTCACCGATCGACGGCGTTTTTCATTTTTACAACATAATATATTGAATAATAACAATAATAATAATAATAAAAAAAAGAAAAAATCGACGACGTCTCGACGATCGTGAGCGGACGGATTCGATAAATCTTTTGTGAAACTCGCGTTAAAAAGCGTCGGCGTTTTTCTTCTTTTTCTTTTGCAGCGCGCGGGGATTCGTGAACAAAGCGTCTACTCGTTATCGTAAATATATAAGAAGAAAAAAAATGCACGGCCGACTAGAAATACTTATTATGAGTCACGTCGTCAGAAAATACAACGCAAACATATTTCGATTTAAATTTGTATAAAAAAAAAAAAAAATGTACGTGAATCGACAATACACTAGAGCCGTAGAGTATTACGCGACAAATAAAAATAATACGCGCGAGTTTTTGTATTGAAATTTTTCATCATCATCGGGTATTGAGCAAAAATGAAAATCACAAGAGAATAAAACAAAATAAAAAATAAAGAGTCAACAATAATTGACAACATTGTCAGTAATCAGTAAAATAAATAAACTTCTTTTTTTTCTTTTTTTGAATCTCGCGTGTATTTCAAAAATATTTTAAAACTTATTATGTTTAATTCTTTTGGAAACAACGTGTTCATTGTAAGGGCGCCGGTTGACAGCCAAACGTATTTTTCCCATAAACGTTTCTCGAATTCGGCGACGGTTAAAACAATAATTGATTCACGACGTGCTGATTCACAGGACCTAAACTGAACGTTTTGTCAGGCGTATTAGAAAAACGCGTAAACCGGGTAAATGCGATGCGAATCGTGTGTCGGAAAAATGAAAATGTCTTATGACCACAAACGAATCAAATATGCGTTTTTGAATACGAATATAATTCGTCATTGATCGCCGTATTGGAATTCAATACTTTTCATAATATCACACGCACACCGATTTTAAAAACCGTTCTACATTACGTCCCGATAATTTTTATATAATAATATATACTGGAACTCTGTAGGATATTTATGCTTTCATGACTTTAAATCAAATATCTACCGTGGAGGGATGGTAACCGAGTCTTCGTACGGACGCTATTTTTCATTTAAAGACAAATTTTTTTTAATCATTCATAGTTTAAGAAAAAAAAATATTTCGCATTAACGCGAAATTATTATTATTATTATTATTTTAATGGCGATTAAACAATTTCACGTTAAATCGTTATGTATATAAATAGTGTGTGGAACTCTAGCGCGGAGAATTTCAATTATTGTTTGTCGCGTTATTAAAATTGATAGCCTGCGTAGTGTAGAGGGACTTTTGATCACAATCCACTTTGACGCGATTAAAGAAAACCGTATAACGGCACAGCGCGCTGAAAATAACGTTGAAGTAATAAAGTTGAAAATGACTTAAATTCCACGGGTTTAAACGTACAGTGGGTAGAGAAGACTTCTTTGTCGGTAACTACACAAAGAAACTGCCACAGAATGTGTAGCTAGGAATAAAGTTCGCCACGTTTTCCAGCTCGTTACAAAAACACGCGTTGTCTCGATAAAACATACGTGTGTACGACAATCAATTTTATGCGAGAGTTTTTATAATTTACTGATAATAATTCACAACCGTTGCATTTTAAACGTTAGATTTTTTTGAAAAATTAAACATATTGTAGATACGAGTATATTAAACAAACGAGTAAATAAATATTAATTAATTTTTGCGCGTATTTTTCTTACACGTGTTTTCTACATTTTACATCGTATTTTCATACCTTTTTTTCTTTTTATTTCGTGTATACATTTTTTTTATGTTAATAATATAAATTATGATATACTAATTTTATATTGATACGTGAATTGTATTGAAGAGGAATGAAATGTATTAATGTTTTCTTACATCTGTTACACAAGGATAACGCTGTATTTATTAGAGAAAAGAATCTGTAACAATGTGTTTATAATATGCGACTATAGAACGTAGTACGTATTATGTAATATGTAAATAGGGAAATCGACGAGTTTTATTTTCGTTAGTTTATTACTTTAAAATTATTTACAATCAATACGTAACAATAAAATAAGTAAATTTGATAGAAATTGGTTTTGGTCACACGGGGTTCGCATGATTAGAGAAAATATTCAGTGATATTACTCTACATACAGATACAAGATAATGTCTAATTTTCTAACTGTATTTATGAATGTACGTTTAGAGATTAGAGTATTTCCTAACATAAGTTTGCAGTTAACGTTTAATAATCAATGTTCTGTTAGTTACAATATTTAAAACCAATAAATCGAAAAAGTTTTTTTAAACTCGATTACGCGTTGAAAATCTCGAGTTTTTGTGAAAATGTTAAATAAAAAGTATTCGTGACATAATATATGTTAGGTCGATCAGAGGTGAATTGTAAAAATATTATAAATAAAGAAAAATACACACGTGAATTTAGAATTTTTATTTCTTCGATGCGGACTCCGAACCGTAAAACAAACACGATAATCACGATGTTATTATTATTTTTTTGTTTCAGACGATCATATTGAACGGACAAAGAACTCGGCGCCATATTCCAACCCTGTAAGTCAAAACATCAACATATTATATAATTATTATTACAATTCTTCTATTTTCTCTTATATACTGTCTTGTTCTTATTTCCATGTGTCAATGTCCTCCCAAACGATTTGAATTTCTCAATCCATCACATGAAATTGTAGTAGGTGCGAAACACGTGTACAGTTTTTTTTTCTCGAGCAATGCCTATTAATAACAATGTCTGATGTCCGCAGTTTTTTCTGTTCGGTACGCGGTAACAGTTGGTATTACCTAACCTAACCTAACGTCGTATAAATTCACCTTTATTGGTTCGAATTACTGAACATCCCATATGCGTTAATCTGTAAATTATAAACGAACTTTGCGTTAGACCGTATATTATCCTAATATGTTGTCGGTGTTCGGTTATTATTATTATTACTTACGTTACCGACGGTAAACATTATCGTTGTCATTATCACGCGTTTCTCGTGTCCTTCTGGAATGGAATTCGCTATGGTTATTCGCGAAAAGCGTACAAATAACGCGATCCCGAAATAGTCTTTATTCTTTCTCTCTCGTTCTGTGTGTAAAGCCGGCGTGATAAACGGCCGATAAATTAACCGGGGGCCGTCGCCACGTGGTATTTGAAACCGCGCGTATGTGGCGAGAAGGAGCGTCAAGGGAATTTTCGAAAAAAACGCAATAAAATATGTCGACGAACAAAACGCGTACGATCGCAACCGGTGTTATTCGGATGTGACGTATATGTGCTGTATCATATTATACAATTTTGCCTGTAATGTGACGATGATGACTACAGGAACGTGAAAGGAGGGAGGCTGTCCGAGGGGAAAGGTCTAGCGTAAAAAAGTCAATGATTTCAAATTAGTCCTCTGTCAGAGAGAGAGTCCATTCGAACATTATCTGCACTTGATTGTTATATTATTGCGAGTATCGACAAAGTCAGTCAACAATTCGGTTAAAATCTGATTGTTATTTATAGAAATAAAATCGTAAATCGCTTCGTGAAAAAAAAAATCACTGAAAATATCGAGATATGGTTTGTTATGTACCTTCAGAGTAATATTTTAGTGTAATTTTTGTAAAATATTCGTGCGGTGGGAATACTTTAAAATAATTCGCAGGAAAAAGTTCATTATTGGATTGACGATTATCACGCGGTCAACAATTTTTGGAATATTTTTTAACGTTAGAATAAAAAGTTCCGTGCCCCATATGGAGGAAAAATATTCTGATTACGGTAGTGTTGTGCCCTTTATTTCTAATTCGTTATTCCAGGAACACCAGCAGGATCGCAGTCAGACCGAATCCTCGAACGGAGCAAAACGAGTTTTAAGGGTACATAAAAAAAAAAAAATTAATTAACGTTATTCTCAACTCTATTAGTACATAACAAAAAAGATGGTTTTTTTTTTTAAAACTTATGATTAGGTAATAAAAACAGTATTGGCAAAATATATAGGTACATATATTTTTATGATTATTATAAGTGAATTTAAAAAAAAGAGTTTTTAATACGTTTAAATTTTTTTTTATCGGTTTGATTGTTAAAATCTATTAAAAAAAAAAATGCTTTATATTTTTATAGGGGGCAACGATCGAGTCAAGGTTTGCGTGGCTATAAATCGCAAAGTATTTGAACGAATATTCAGTGTTACGAGTATAAAATAAAAACGATGACCGTTAAACACGAGCAACAACCGGGGTTTGAAAAATAAATTGCGTTTAGCCGGTTATTACGAATTAAAACGTTATTGAATTTCGCGTTTTATGTTCGAAAATATTTTTTATAATGTCTACGTTCGGCCATTGGCGCCCAAACCTATTATTAAGTTTAAGGTACCGGGCAAACTTGTATTCAATTTCCACACCATCCACCGGACATAAATTTAATATTATTATTTCTTATTCGACGTTAGACTTACCTAGCGGCTCTCAAGTCTTAGTGACGCGATAATACGTATAAATTAGCAACTTGTTATAACGTTCATCTAACCATCAAATGTACCGATTGCGATAAATTTGAGAAATTCAGAACGGCCGGGGATTGCACTAAATATATAAAACTTGATCGGATTCATACAGCAGAGAATAACATTTAGCGAATAAATGCACTAATTTAGGACAGGCTACGCAACATTAAATTATTATATACTAGTTACGATGTTCTTTATAACTTACTAAAAAAAAAAAAATCTATGAACATTACCAGTCCACCACCGTTTTGATGTGGTAGTTCGTTTTATATTATAATACGTTTATACATATTTTGCATGTTTTGTATATTGTTATTTCGATTTCATAACGGAAGAAAATAACATTTATCCTTGCAACATGAATTATGTTGAAATACCGACCACACACGCGCACGTTTAATCGTACCTTATTTTACAAGATATTTCGGAATACTCGCGAATTGTATAATACTTGTGAAATATTCTCGACATTATTCCAATGACGATTTTGAATAATAATAATAATAATAATAATAATAATAATAATAATAATAATAATAATAATAATAATAATAAAAACGACTTTTAATGCACCTGTCAATTACTGTATGTATATTATTATTGTAATACGAAGTAATAAATCGCGTGGTTAACAGTTGAAAAAAATGTTCTCGCCCCCTTGCAAACGACTGTTAAACGCGAGCGTATATAAATTATTACGACAACGGAGATATTTTATTTTACGATTAGTACGAGTATACGGAATACTGAAAATTAAACGAGAATATAGGCTTTTAACAAATTAACGAGAATATGAATAATTCATAATCTCGTTAAACGATTATTTAACGGCTTCATTTTTTTTTATTTTTTTACTTCGAAATATTGATTAGTGTCGAAGAAAATTTCGAGAATTACAAAAATAATATGACGAATCGCCTTACCGGGAATACATTTGCCGACGACGACGTTTAACTCCGTTTTTAATCGTCGCGTCAAAATCGATTTCGTAAGACTTTGTTCGAAACCCCGCGCGAATCGAGATTTCCAAATAAGTTCTCTCTCGCGGGGCAACGTGTTTTCGATAAATCATATTTTATATATTACACACCATCGGCAAATCGTTTTATTTCGTTTTCTGTTTTTATTTTTTTTCGCAGGAGTTTGCGGAAATAATATAGTTTTCTGGTCTACGCGTTCTCGTATTATATTCTATCCAGCAATATTCGACGACAATCGATTTAAATCAAACGAACCGTATGGAATCGCATCGCGATCGCGTTATTATTATTTTCCTTTTTTTTTTTTCACTCCTTTCAACTTTCATACCGTTATACGATATTCGTTTACCAGCTCGTCACTGTCCTACGTGTACATCACGAGGCGTTTTTATTATCACGAGCCACAGATTACTACAAGCCGTCGGGTTCCCGAACGGATTTTATTCCGGGGTGTTTTCTTGACTAGAATGTTTTATATCGATCGTGTATATTCACGATCATTCGTATACCTAAAACAAACGCGGACTTTTGGATTCTCGACTTCTCGTTAAAATATATTATGAATTTCTTATACATTTGTACAGTTGATAGTTTGTCGTTTCAAAAATATCGGCTGGGAGTTAGAGTGCTAGTATACAAAGAATGGTATGTGCGAAACTGTGTGATACGTACACTATTAGGGATAATTGAAAAAGCGACGACATTCGAATTCCGGTTTCGATTTTGACAAATACCTACAAACGACTTAGAAATTTATGACCGAATTCGAAGTCAGTCGTTCAAGTGTTTGGGCGGCCAATTTCACGTATATCGAAAACAATTTATATATTCCGTTTGTTCGCGCCTGCTGATAAATGAATTGGTCCGTACTATACTCTCCGTGTATACTCCGTGCTATACTCTTGCTCATTAATACGCTTATTATTTATTTATTTTTTTTTTTTTGATACGATTTAACGCTTAACACGCGGTTCACTATGATTGCCAAACGATTTTCACACAGAAACATCGCGAAACGAGTTATTCGGTTTTAATAAAGCGATACAGCCGTCGACCCCGCAACAGTGACAAACACAAACCTTAATATTTCCGATAATAAATAAAAATAAAACTCGAATATACCAATAAGTATTCACTCGTTGCCATTCAAATACGACCGGTCAATTTTGAAAATTTATTTACAATTTAATTTTGAATCGTTTAAGAGTTCAAATTGTTTTGTCAAAAATTCAGCGTGTGTAATGAAAAAAAAAATAAATAAATAGTGACTATCGGCGAGTTACCAGAAGTTCAGCAACTACTCGTGTCATTCATCTTTTGATTATTGCTGTATGACACAGTCGTGTTGGAATTTCAATTTGTCTTTGCGACTCGTCACGGGCAAACACGACTACGCGTCGCTCATTCCGTGCAATACATACGACAAATAAATTAAATTAACACGCGTTAAGACGGCACACAATGGACGTTTAAAACAAATCGTTTTGTGCGCATTACAGTTTTGTTCGCGTATAATAATAATAATAATAATTTCATATTATTATAATACGCGTTCTCTGTTGGCGGTATCGGAGTCGGTTTCCGTAGTAAAACGATTAATAATAACATACGGCCGAAATATACGACTTTAGTCTCGTCTAGAGCAATGAACAACTGCACTGACTGACTGGTCGTGTGTCTCGTAAACGCCGTAATAAAATTATCATAACAATATGATGGTTACACGTGGTTACTACGTCATACGTATATTCCGTTAAACGTTATAATATTTATACGTCTTGTTATGAGGTCATTTACTGTGGGGCTCGGATTCTGTGCTATAACGTTTTGCTAATACGTATTGTTATTGAATGCAAATAATAATAAATTTATATATTAACGGAATTAATTATAATTGATATAAATCCGCGTTTTATGCGAAATTCTACATTTTAAGCGTTCAAACTTTTAACGCTACTTTCCTTGTATTTCAACGTTGATATAAATTTTATTTCCTAATATACATTCAGTATTATTAATTTTTAATTTTTTTTTTTTTTGTTCTTTTATAAATCTCGTAATATCGATTAGGAAAAAATAATTTTGTCCATATTATTTCATTCCGTAATTCATTTTTAGGATTTTAATATAAATAATAATAATAATAATAATTATGTCATCGCAAAATCGTCGTGGCAGTGTGCCTGCGAGGCGGACCTTTATTAGTTCATAAATAAAGCACTTTTTTTTTCTTCTATTTTTATTATTATTTTAGGCACATTGGAAGATATTTTCGGTCGTGTTACAGTGAATAATATCAGTACTTTTTAGTGCTACTCGAGCCCTGGACTCATTTATAATGACTCGTTTACAACGCGCATTAATATATTCTGGTATACTATTCCAAATATTTTTTCATCACTATTTATTAGTTTAACTCGCTGAAAAGAAGGAAATCAACTTTAACGTTTATATATATATATATATATATTTTTTTTTTTTTTTGATTTTAATATCCATCATCACAATCTTACAAAAAAATTAAATTAAAGGTTAACGTTTTATGAATTGAGAGTATTTATTATTTTGTTTTTATAAGAAAAAAATTTACACGTTGAGCCATAAGATGGGACATATTCTAATAATCTGTTTACGTTCTTCCTAAAATTAGGAAATCAGTTATCAGAAATGGAGATTTATCGTAGTAGAGTATACATGGACCAAAGAGAAATAACCGGACATAGAAAATGAGATTTATCGCCAAATGAACGTTTGAAATAATAAATTATAAATAAGAGAAACTCAAAGGACGAAAAAAAAATCCGGCCGGAATATATGCTGAAATCGGTAAGAATTGGACGAGTTCGAAAGGAAACTAAAAGGTGAAATATCTCAAAGAAGAGAAAATAAAAATACGGAATTAAACATTAACCACAAGTGCTGGGAATTAATAATCCGGAACTAATGGAGGAAAAGAGAGTGGAGAGTATTAAAGACCGCAGTACCGTGTGAAGCAGTAATAATGTGTCTTAACGCTTCTAAAAGCTGAAAACGTTGATTACTAAACTCGGGTCGATTTTCCTAAAACTCCGAACCTCTCGAATCGTACTGAAACTTGAACTTAATTTGTTCGTATCGCAATTACTTTAAAACTTTAATTTTACACGCATTCCATTCTTAACGTGGTATCCGAATATTTATTACAAAAAAAAAAAAGAAAAAAAGAAATAAAATGAACTCGTGAAAAGTATTTCGCCGCAGTCGTTTTGACGCGCGCTAATTCCAAAGCAATTCGTTCAATATTGACGCGCGTGAAGAGTATACGCTACAGGCGATAAAATTCAAATAGCGTTTATCATATCGTATGGGTTTTAAAAAAAAGAAATATTGTTTTCTTCGCGTCGGCGATGTATTCATTCATTTTCAACCGCATTTCAGAATTTAATTTTTTTTTTTTTTGTTTCCTCAATCACCGTAAATTGCTCTCGTCGATATTTCTCGCTATCGCGTTATCGAAACACATCGTTGTTAAAACCGTACTCAAATAATTTGCCACGTGTCACACGTTCTCTCAAATACCTAAGTTTTAATACGTAGCTCGTTTCGCGAAATTTTATTGACCATTTTCTATCGCAATAAAATCCCGAAGACGTGCGTTTAAATATATATATATATATATACGTATATACCTATATAACGTTAGAAACTTTTGTAATATTGCGTTGTATCATAATTGTTTTTCTTCCGCGCTATTCACGCGACATTATTTTTAGGATAATGTTTTTTTATTATTATTATTATTATTATTTCACAACGTTGCTGTTTTTTTAAACTTTAAATTTAACATTATTGTTTAACGCGTGCCGTTTAACTCGAAATCCGTTGCGCGGATTGCACTGTTAAAATGCTCATCGCGTTTTTCTCGTCCGCTGTTTTCGTATCATTCGAGCGCGTCGAACATTTTATTATATCTATCGTTGTCATGATGTAAAACACACGACTAACGGTGATCATCTCTATTCTCGGGAGAAAACTCCGATCAAAGGCGACTCCAGGCAACACATTATCGTCGATACGAGTGCCTATAATATAATATAAATCGTATATTATATAGTATAGATATATGACGCTATTGTGCTTATTATACTACTCGGCAGAACGATTAAATTTTTTTATTTAAAAAAAATCACAAAATCAACGCTTTTCGTCGTTCGTCGCAACGAAGCAATACATATGATACCATCATAACGTTTTGAAACGTCCTTTTTTGGTTTTTCACATAAAAATTTTACGATTGGTTTAATCTATAAATGATTTATTAACGAACTACTGAAAATAAAAAGAGAAAACATCCCTATAAAGAAGAAATTTTCTAATCGGGAAATGTGGTTTTTTCATATCATACTTTTGTTTAGCGTCATGTCCCATTTGAATATAACGAGAATTAAAACGGTATATTGGAAATAAAATATGTCACAGTATAATGTTGTAATAATATTATGATGATTTTATTATTTTTTAGATAAGTAGAAATGTTAATCCTAATTCTGCCGGTGTACTCTCAATCATCGTTGAAAATGAGTGTTTGAATATAATGGTATTATTTCCTATTATACTATTTTCTATGTTCTGGCAAAAATTTGCCGTTTTATTTGAAATTTTTTTTTAAAGTATTTTTATCTGTTGGTAAAAAATAATTTAATACCTATAAAAACCGTATATTATATTATATACATAAAAAGTAATATAATGTAGGATTACAAATCATATTCTAACAATTTGACTTCTTTTTTTTTTTGATAAAAATATATCGTAATCGGAAATAAATATTAGTCACGTAGGAATGTGAACTCACCTATTATTACTCTGTTAATAAATATGTAAAAAATATAACATATCATTAAATGTTTAAAACGCTGTTCTGAAGGATAATTCGTAGCACGATAGTTTTTTCGTCGATTCTCAAATTACGACACTATTGTTGAAATTCTGTACGACGTACAAAATATTCGCGTGATTCTCTAATAGGAAAAAAATGTTTTTTTTTTTTTTGTATAAATTAAAAATAATATAAAACAATTTATTTGCCCTCGCGATAACCGTAATAATGCAAATCGCACTTTTTTCTTCAATCGTACATTTATATTGTTCTACGTGTCAGTGTGTAGGTGTTTTAATATTCGTGTACGCATGTACTACTACACGACAACCGTTTCAAACTCATTGAAATCACAGTAAAACACGTGTATGTGTGTGTCGGATACATAATATATTATAATAGTCGTATATTCTCAGTTAAACGCGATTATAAAAATTCCAATATACGTAGTTAGGTCGCTTTACTTAATTTTCTTTTAACACTACGTAAATCACATTTACCGTGTTTAGTGGTTTGTAAAAATAATGATCGCTCGTATACACGTTGTACACAGATATTGTATTATTATTATTATTACCCGTCAATAATTTATGTCTGTAATCTCGTTTCCCGCGCATGGTTCGAAATTATGAAATATAAATAATGGGAATATTAAAATCAAAAAATATAATGCACGAGTAATTTACAGTTAAAATAAAAAAGAATTATTTGCATAGAAAAAAATCGTTTTTTTTTTTAAATGGATTTTTCACGACAGCGACTTAAAGCAATGGAATATACATTAGCGATAATCAGTTATATATTTTTATGCGCCTTGTATAGTACGTTTGATAGATAACGAATTTAAATTATATATTACATTATGTAATACAAAAAAAAAAAAATTATCCTTATAACGCTTAATACGTCGGAGTTCTTAATATTCATATTCGCCTCGTTCATGCACTAATTCATCAAATACACGTTCCGAAAATATAAACTCAACGTTAACATTAAAATTAAAAATGTATGCGTATATAAATATTTATCATTAAAGATTCGGGATTTCGATTCGCCGCTTTAAAGTATATGCATTTAAAAAAAGATAACTGTTTATACTCATTCGGGTTGTAGTCTATTTATTAGTTATTTTAAACGACTGTTACAGCTTCACCAAATCGCCGTTCACTTCAGGGAACACTAGTCAGCTACTACATTTATACATTATTTGCATAGTATTGATACTACTGAATATTTTTTCGTTTTCTTTCGACCGAATAATCTTAATTTATTTTAACTTTCAAATTTTCGTACGCTCGATGTTGTTGCACAAGTGCAGAATACGAAATCGATGTATTATTTTCGTTACGATCAATATATTTATTATTAATAAAATAATTTTTTTACTTAGAAATGGGTCCTTTTCTATCATTTTTTTTTTTTGCCGCAACTCAAAAGCAACGAAATTATTTTATTTTACGATTCAAATATTCGCCAATAATTTGAATTCGTTTGTGAATTAGCTTTCAATCAACTTTATAATCGACACAATTCGTTTCCGTTTTATTTATTACTTAACATAACGTCTATTCGTGTATTTACTTTTATAATCGTATGGAGCAATTCGAAATTAAACTAATATTGGATGTCCGTATTAAAATACTGCAAATGCTGCAGGACGTGTTCAATTACGTTTCAAACGAATCGTTAATGACTAGTTATAAACTTGTAGTTCAATAATATTATAATATTTGTATTGTTCAATTTTCTCAACCCGTACTCGCGCGTTTTATACGTATTTCGACTCGCAGAACAAATTAAAACTTTATCATCTGTTCGAAAAGTTTATTCAATATTTATTCGCATACACTTCACGTATTATTAGAAATGTTTCAATTTAATTAAAGCAGTACTTGTATTTAAATAAATATATTTGTGGAAACAAAGTGTCTTTTAATACGAGTTTAAGGACAATCACAATAAAATTAATTTTTAATGCGTAAAAGAGAAATACGTACGCGAAGGTTTTTTTTTTTTTTGTAAAAACGCGAAAATTGAAAACTTTCATAATATGTATAACAGTAAAAATGTTTTCGTTTTATCGTAATAATATGTATATTTATTTAAGTATAATTTGACGTTTAAAATCGGTGATCGATTGAAATTAAAATTTTTTTTTGTCACGATTTAGTAATAATTATGGTATGAGCTAACATAAGAAGAACTACGAAATATGATGTACAAAAAATGCATTATCGTGCGTTACAAACGATTGGTGATACACGGTGTTAAGTACGCCACAAAATATTTATATAATTTACGAGTATATATATTTATTTTTTTTGTTGACAATCTGCTTAGACCGAGTATTCGAAAAGTTCTCTCGCGAGATTTAATTTCAAAATAATATATAAATCAATGAATTTATTACTATAATAATCATTATGTCTATGATGTACAAGTGTTTATACTGCCGAGTTTTCCTTTGAAAATGCACAACGATTTCCATAATGTTTTTAACGCGTATCGAATAAAGTTGATTTACGGTTTGTTCCGTAGAATAAAATATATTATAATATATTTAAATTCCAAAGTAATTCGTAGTATAATATAACGCAATTTGTATTTGTGAAATAACTTAAGGCTAATGTACCATATGATCAGTTTCCTCATTTTTTCGTTAATAGGATATTATGTAAATGCTCCCGCATTGTGTACCTATTTATTTTTTTTTTGTTAGTTTTTGGTTTTTAATCGAAATATTTTAGTATAATATAATCAACTCTTTATACGCTAACACCGCTCTGGTTGAATATCACGGTTGTCGAAAACAAGTTGACTGAAAATAGTGACGTGGGTAAAAGTAGCGAAGATTGGTTTTTGGCGCGTTCTAACGTTAAATTATAACGGAAGGGGATACCAATATATTTATAACAGTGTGCAGCGTGTTTTTTTAAGTCAAATTTTAAAAATCTCGTGTTCCAAAACATGTAAAAAAACTAGTGCAATCATAAAATATTGTAATTTATAATTTATAATTACGTATATTTTATATATATACTCGTATATGAATTTAACTAATCTTAGTTATGATTCGAGTCTATTCGTCGCAATGATTGCCAACACGGGACGTATTCGTTTGTGCAATATAATTATTTATTAATACATTTTTTTTTTCGTAAAATCAACGACGTAGATGGATATCCATTGACGATGTTTTAGATAAATGGTTGAGCTTATATAAAATATAAAAAAAACATGGCTATGTATGTATATTAACAATTTTATAGATTTTACACGAATGTAGGGCAGTAAAACGCATATTGACATGCGAATAAACACCATTAGTTTACGTAAATTTGCGTAATTTTATTGTACCTTTGTGATTCACTGACCGATTTTAATTTACAAGTTAAATAAAAATATACGCGCGGATAGCGGGACGCTCGCAGAGTGAATTTTCCTAAATTGTTTTCAATGTGTAACAATTGTGAATAATTTAAATATTTTAAATTGCAGTGCAATTATCCGAAAACCATATTCAACTATAATTATTCGCCGATAAAACTTTTGGGTTAATAACGCGTTTTTACAAAGTACTATAAATAATGTAACAAAATTAGACGTTTAATACTAACGACTACAGCGTTGTAGTTATTAAATTACACGTAGTTTTTACTAAACTTGTAGTAAAAAAAATCATTATACACATACAAGTCATTAATATCGTAAAATGTATTATTCTTTTATAGTCTTTAGACGTTTATTTTTTATTGTTATTTTTTTTTTTACTTTATAACTTAAACTAATTTCGTTTGTGAAATAATTTGACTTAAAATATTTATCAAACATGTGACAATACTTACTTAGTTCAGTGTGTACTACTAAAATAAACTAACTTCAAGAACATAACATTTGGGTAATGAATTATTTGTTTGTATTCAAAAGAATTTACTAACAACGACGTAATAATAGTATTAACCATTATTATTCCCACATTTTTGCACTCCCTGTGAGGTCATGTGTAAAAACTAGTTTTATTAAACACTTATGAATAAATAAGTATAAATAAACTGTAATTCTTATACCGTCGGCAATAAAACAGATAAATGTTTGAAAAGACACATAAACTTACATAAAAAAAAATTAGTAAGTTTTTATATATATATTTTAATAAGTTTAATTCAATAAAACCGATTTCGTGTATTCATTACAATATAATATTATTATTTAATAGTATGTACTTTTCAAAAACATTCAATATTTCTAAATTAAATTTTTTTCTTCCAAATTTACATATATATTTATATATACATATATATATTACATAGTATTTTTTCTTCCATAGTCATATAAGGAATATTCTGTTATTCTTTAAATTTTTACCTATGAATCACAAATGCGAGCGTACAAAGAAAATCAACTTGAAAAAAAAATCAAAAAATTATTTCTATACTTCCTTAGAATTTTTTTATTAATAGCAATGTGTTAGGAAAGAAAAACGAGACTGCTTTCAAGTGTTTTCCAGAAGGTTTTGAATACTACCGCAGTTTTTGTAAAAAAAAAAATGTATGTATAGCATTTAAGTACGTATTCAAAAGACTTTGCAAACAGTAATTTATTAAATTGTATAATTAATCACAAAGTTTCTCGCGTTTTTTTTCTTCTTTTTTATCTTTGTATGTATATTTTTAAACACAACCGCATAGTAACCAACTGTGTTTGTGATTACGATAATTATTATTTTTATGTATAATAAACAAAAACTTTACGTATCAAAAATGCGTGTACCGGATAATTTTTCTATCATAAGCCAACGATTTTTTTGCGAGAATTTACGAATTAATTTTATTGCGAAATTCTTTGATTACCATTAAATCATTAAAGGATAATTATTTATAGATCGTTTTCAGTATTAATTATACCATAAACAAAAAGTTAAATAAACTGTTCTATATAAATATATCAAATAAATAAAAAATGATTTTTCGATTTTATAAAAGTATTTAATTTTGATCAAAGAATTTTTAATTCTCGCGTACTTTGACGAAAATTACTGTGTAAGCGGGCCCGTGCGTTAATTACAATAATAACCGTATGCTTTATCGTTAGTGTTAAAACTGTAACTTGATTGGAAGGTTTCGGAATTTAGGATTGAACGTGTTTCCAAGACGCGGAAAATTCTCAATTTTGTAAGTACGTTTCAAAGTGAATTAAATTTAAATAATTGGTTACTCGGGAAACATGCAGTATTTCTGTATTAAATTTATATTATGTTAATGTATGTAAAGAATATTCCAAATTAAAATCATCGGTTTCCAATTTAAAAATCAATAGTCGACGATATAAAATCGTAACAACAAATAAAATGTCGGTAAAAGTATAAAAGGCGGAACAACGTATTTTATACATATATAAAAAAAAATTATAATAGTTATAATAATTATAATTTATATTTCCCGATATGTATGGCTCGTAATAAAAAACAAAATTGCCCTAGTATTGTTTAGTCACAAAAAAAGACGATAATTACAACGCTTTTATTAAAATACTGTCCAACGCCGTTTTATTGTATTAATTTTTTTTTTGTTTTTTAATACAAGCGTAGATCGTAAATCATTAATCGTATGCAGATTTTATTCGCTTCGCGGCCGATCATTATTTTTCTTTCTTTTTTTTTTTTTTTTTTTGCCAAAACGCAAAAACTATTTCGATTTTGGTAACAGGTGGATGACCGACCGCACGAGCGTTATACCGTCGTATTAATCATTTAAAATATCAATATTAAAGTGATTATTCGTTCTAAACGCATATAATAATAATTAACAAAACTCGTCATTGCCGGAAATTGTCGACTTTCGAAATAATTTGAAATTCAACGGGGAAATGGAAATTAAAAACGTTAAAATATCAAAAATTTAAAAAAAAAATATATATATAATAATTTTTGTCCAGAAAAAATGGTTTCAGTACCTGAGCACGACGGGACTTATCGCATTTACCAGATTAAAACCTTCCGGGCAATTTTCTGTTCCCGCTATTGAAAGTGAAACTCGGTGTTTGGCTACCGCACCGGTTTAAATAATTCGAAAAGCTGTAACCGAGGAGATCACGTGGACAGACTAATCGCTGGTCACGCAAAAACTATGGCTGCACGCGGTTAGTCGTATAGGATTTAACTCGTACTTTGAATAAGAAATCTGCTTATGCTACGATTTTTAAAAATTCCTTTTTTCCTAATCACTTTGGCTACGAGACTCTCAAAACTCACGGCACGCATTTTGTATTCGCATTTTTTTTTATATATATATTACGGTGAAATGTACACGTTAAACGACGCGGTCGAAAGTCCTGTGTACACGCTCGGACGTTGGAACGCTATTGAAAAAGGAGTACTGACAGGAGGGCACTACTACTACTACTACTACTACTACGAGAATATTTCTCATATCCCATGTATATATTTATATATATTATATATACGTATATTACCGTCGTAAAACCGTCGGATTAAAGAGCCTCTTTTCCCCGGGGCGGGTAACACTTAACCGGTGATTTATATTCATTTATTGGAAGCTGTATACATACACACACTATATTATATATATATATACGAAGGCCCACACGTAAGTGCTGCTCTCGTATATAACCACCATGAATTATAAACCAATAACGACTCAGATTTATCTAATGGAGGAGGTACTTTTTTTTTTCCTCTCTCCTCTTATGCCGCGCTTCGCGTACACTCGTCGTCGTCCCCGTGTACGCGCGCGCGTATAAATAAACAGGGTGTCAAAAAAAAAAAAAAAACGAGAGAGAAAAAAAAAGCTTTTTGGAAAAAAAATAATAATACGATTTATTTCTCTGCGCAAAAAAAAAATTACTATACGAACTCGCGTTTAAGAGCGAAAAATAATCTCAAACGGCCGACAACGACGGTTGTTTTAGAGCAAAGAAAAGAACCGTGATTCTCTGTGCGGCGAGCCGAATCGTTGAGATTCTTTGAACCGTTTCTCTCGTAAACCCGGCGATTCCTCGAAGAGAACCCGATGAAATCACTACTGCGCGTTTGCACCTCGTTGGAGAACCTCGCGGCCACTCGCGACGTGAAAACCTCTCGATCGCGCACAGTACCAAAACCGGAGAATATCAAGCGCTTCTTTTTTTTTTTTTTTTTTTTTTTTGAAACACCCTGTATACGCATATATGTTTAATACACTCAAACACTTCTCCGCCCGCGATTCACAACCACCGCAGCAGCCGCCACCGATTTTCCCCTATAAATCATCCCTTATTCTTATCTGTTGCCGGCCTCGCGATGTTTATTAAACGGGCGCGAGCGAGTTAAGAGCACACGCGTACACGCGTGCCAATAATAATACTATACGTATCTTTTTATATATATATATATTATATTTTCAAAATCAATCACTCGGTTTTTTTATTTTCGATAACACCCGCCACTGCCGCCATACGTGCGTACGCTTTTTTACGTTGCATCGCCGGCATTTACGGAAAATACACAAGATTTTTTTTTTTTTTTTTTTACTCGTAAAAATAGCTGCAGTGGTGTTTAGTGAAACACTTTCTTTTTCGTTTTTCAATTCACGTAACTTCGTATAGAAAAAGAAAATAAATATGAAAATTTGTTCTCGGCAATCGCATCGGACGCGTTAATAAACGCGATTTAATAACATAACGGTGCATTAACAAGCTTACCGAATATTGACTTACTGATTTCTATCTGCGAGTCGTGTGCCATATTGTTTAGAACGGTCGGAGGTCTGTAGAAAAAATTCTCAATATCCGTCGTATGAAAAATGAGAAAAATTCGAAATAAGTAAGCTGTGCCTGATTGTGGTTTTTTTTTTTTGTAAATTTTCGCAAAGGATTGTTGCCCCAGTTACAGGTTGTTTACAGGTAGTTTATAGCAATGATTCTCAATTCAACTGAAATCGCGGACCACTAGTTAGTACTAAATTCTGTCTCCAAACATAATACATATTAAATAATAAAATAGGAAATAGCTGATAATTAAATAAGCGTAAATATCCACGTAAATATCGAGGAGGAAATATTAAAATCTTTTATTCATTGATATTTAGTAAAAAAAATTTGAACGAACAGGTGTGCTTAAGGGGATTGGAAGCGGTAATTTATTAAGGGGTTGTGTATAGGCAATTTTATGATTTATTCGCGTTACGCAGTGTATTTGTGTGAGTAATATTTAGTGTTTAGTGTGTGTAGATACGTGCTGGTGGTGTGTACACTCGCACGCGCAGGTACAAGTCAGCAAATACGGCTACCGTTTTTGAAAAACACGCAATCCCATTTCCAACGTACCGATGGATCTAGTGATGCGATAAGGATTCTGAAAACTGATCTGAATTCGTCGTCAAATCTACTTTAAAACGACTTTCCCTTTTTTAATTTTTTACCTTTGGTTTTCACAATAATTGAAAATGTCAATTTTTAAATGTCTAAATATATTAAGGTAATTTTAGGGGGACTTAGGGGGACAAAATAAAAAATGTGGGAAAGTAGTTCTAAAGAAGACATCACGAAGAATTCAGATCAGTTTTCAGAATCCTTATCGCATCACTAGATCCATCGGTACGTTGGAAATAGAAATGGTCTAAATTGCTATGTTACGTGTGTGATAGAGAGAGACAGACAATCGCCGCTTCCAATCCCCTTAATCCGTGCGGCTATTAGTTTGTACTTTTTTGTCCGGTTCAAATGTCGTAATTTATCAATTATCGCGTTTTACTTTTACATAATACGTACTAAAAAAAAAAAAAAACGTATCTGCACAGTAAAATTTCGATTTCATTACGGAAATTCAACTGCGTGAGTTATAAACAAAATGTATATTTATCGTTTGTTTACAACACGAAATAATCAAATCTATAATTATGGTTTAACGTGTTTGAAACACATGGCGTCGCGTATACCGTAGTCTAATATTCATCATAAGAAATTAATGCTCCAAATTCGTTCTTGGAGCGTTAAATTTATTACGAAAGACGCATGTGCGAATTCACCTCGCATTCGGGACCTTTAAACTGCGGAACTACATATTATTAAAAACATTATTGAAATCGCGTAATACAATTATACATTATTCGCCGTGTTGTGTAATAATTACATTTGTATCGTTTGTCCAGATCGTGCGATACGAATTCAATTCGATTTTCCAAATGTACGAGTGTTTAAATGAATTTATAAAGAAAAAACGGAGTATCGCCGATGTCGCTTAAGTGAATTATTCAGACAAAGCGTTAGATTTTTGATATAACTATGAAATTGAAAGTTATGAGATAAATCATTTGATACAACGCGATTCTGAGAGGAGCTTCGGTGTAATATTATTTTTATTAACAATAATATATATTGTGTATAAAGTACTCAATAATCTTCAATTACATTACTTTATCAAGAAATTCTTTACAATAAACCTAGGCAGCTGAAAATCTTCAATTTCAGTTGTTAATTTCCATCAAAACAAAATATACTTTGTCGAAAAATTTAAAATTGTAATAAAAAAAAAAAATGTTGACTTGGGTTTTCAAGACTTGTTTTTTAAATAGATGGAATAACGCAGAAGATCTATGCTATACACCTATACAATTTTCAGTTTTTAAAACCAAAAATTATTTCTTATATTCTTTAAATGCTTAACATTTAATAATTTTAATTAAAGAACTACATTTATTTATTTATTTTTTTTGTTTAACAACAGTTTACCACCGAAATAACGTATCGAACTCACGACGAGGTCATCCGAGCATTATTTTTAGTCGAAAATTTGTGGACAGAAAATAAATAATAATCTTCATTGTATAACCAATGAATTGAAAATTTAAACAGATGTTTTTAAAGACGATATTATATAAATTGTGTTTTATACAATACGTTATTATTCAGTGATATTTAGTGTATTTGTGCACGTACGTATGTATGCTATATAAGGAAATAAAAACGTTTTAACAGGAAAGAATTTTCAAAATAATATCCAAATACTTCTCTTATAAAAGTGTTTTAGCAATGCTTAAATATTTTAGAAAAAAAAAAATTCGATTTTTCTTCAACTGGCTGCAAGGGCAATCAGATAATAATTATTGTCGGTTATTGGTAAAGTTAAATTGGTCAATTACAATATTGCAAACGGGGCAAGAAATTTTAGCTGATTATACATTATTGTTCAGCTATATATGTGAAAAGTAATTTACAAAAGTTTATATAAATTTCGATAATATTTACTTTAATTAAAAAAAAAAATTATTCAAATATATATATATATATATATATAATAATGTTCTTATGTTTTACGACATTATATTTACAATGTAATATTTACAGTATTTAAACAAGTTCGGATACACATTCGCCTTCACGATAATTATAGCGCTTGAAACTCGACGCGTGGAAATAGTTCGCTATAACACTTTGTTCGAGACGTTCCGAAACGTCCAAAACTAGAGTGTAATTTGTTGTTTTTGTGTTCAAATTTATAACATTTCCCTGCGTTGTTCATAAACGTTCGAGTGATTTCATTCTTAAAGTATGCTAAATAATAATAATAATATTACAGTAAGACACGGTTTTTGGCTAAAAGCGAAAATTACACCGTATTATTACATATTTCTTCTCAGTCTGACGACTCTAACTTTATTATATCATATAATACGTTGTCCAATAATAACCGGTACGGAAGTCGTTAATAATAAATATGTATTTCCAACAAAAAAAAAAAACGATTTTAATTAAAAACTGTTTCCTGAAAACGTCTCATTGGTTGTGTCTTGTGGAAGTTACTTGTACTTTATTGGCCTACGCTCGTTTCAAATAAAAATTATTTTTTACCTTAACCGGCTGCAATAATTATTGAAAATGTCAATAAACAGTCGAACATAAACATAAATTGAATTCAAACACTGGATTATTTTTCTTTTTCATAATGTGTGTTTTCTCTTTGAATTTATCGTTTCCGGTACAGCGTTATATTTCATTTCTTCGAATAACCGTTTGACTTTATAGTTTATGTCACACGCTGTAAATTTTACGAAAATCGTGATATTTCTTGGCAGTGAGAACTACGCCGCGGTGAATTTATTGGCTTATGTATTCGAAAAACTTTTTACACTGGCTTTGTAAATTCTATTTAGTTGACTGACAATCTGGATAGTGTCCAGTTCCAGTTTGCTTCTTTGATTCTTTATTACGCGAAATATTTCTCCTGTATCCTTTAGCATAAAAGCCGCGTAGTAGAGTTTTTGAAAATCTCTTATTTTGTTTCTTATTGTCAAACGCCGAAACGCGCGTATGGAATACTTCCAAAGGAACTTTACAATAACGCATACCTACCAACGCATTGCGCTATTATTATATACATATAAGTAACTATAAAGTTATAGCGTTATTTTCAATTAGAGAAATTCTTTAATATTTTCATTGAAAATCGTATCAGAACTTGTATATATTTCAAACCGTGTCAATCATAGTTTACAGATTTCGTGTTAATTAAACACTTTTCGTAACATAGTCTTACATTAATTTATTTTTATTTTTAAAAATCATATACATATGTCATATCGTTATTAGTATTAAATCGATGGCATTCGCTTAAAACGCTTTAAATAATTATATTATCAATACATAATTTATATACATATTTGATAAATATCAATTGTGACCTACCTGATTTAAAAAAAAATTACTTCAGTTTATGTAAATAATTTAATAAGCATTTTTATTCCCTCGTCCCGTGTTGGAAAATACTTGTTTAAGATATTAATTTAAAAATAAATGCCGCGTTTTGCGATAATTTAGTTTTCATTTAATGCGATTCTTGCGGGTTTCTCGCTGTATTCTCCCCTGAGTGTAGTACCGTGTATTCTTCCCTGGGGACGATTCCCCCCTGTTTGAAAATCGCTGAATTAGACGGAATGCAAAATTTTTATAATTTGTATGAAGTAGTTTCGGAATTACACGTTTAGTAGGAAAAGTGATAAAAAGAAAAAATATTCAACGTCGTTATTGGTCGTTAACAGTCATATATGTATACACGAGAGGAGGTTTTTTTAAGGATTTGGCCCGACGGATGAATAAAGATGTGATTCTATGATATGGAATTTACATTTACAAGGTTCGCTGGACTCGGTATATAGTGGAGACTGAAAGACTTAATCCGTCGAACCAGCTCTGTCGAATTTTTCTTTCGCGAGACTTGAATCCTTTGAATTCCGCACGCGAGAGGAATTTTTGGAGGATATAATCCGCGAAGGAACAGTGGAAACTGTAATTTTCTTTTGGTTTAGATAAATACAGACGCTTATGGATATGTAGAATATCCGGCCATAATTATGCGTTGGATGAAGACGAGGGGAAAAAAGAACAGTAATAATAAAGTCCAATAATGCCTAAGCATATATTATACACATTAATTCATTCCTGTACACTCGAAAACGTTATTCCGGCAAGTAAGTTTTTTTTCTTTTCAATAAATATACTATGAAAATAATCGAATAAAATATACGAGGAACTTAAATAACAAAACGCCGATTGCATATTTAAACTGTATAATATATATATATATATATATGTATTACGCGGCGTGTGTACAATTGCGTTGTCGATTGAATATTCAGATCGCCGAATTCTCTTCTCATTCCATGACGGGGTCGTGCGGATTCGTTAAAAACGAGACTCGCATATATATACTAGACGGATTTTTGAGAGATGTACTTTGTTACCTCGGTTCGACACGACTTATTCACCCTCTCCATCCATTCCCCGTTGGCTTTTCGCCGTTGGAATAATAGAATGTTTTATCGCCGAAACTTAATTAAGCTTTAATTCTTTCTATAATCAGCTTTGTTTATATGTACTCGGGGAAAGGCACCGACGTGCGTTGCCGCCGTCGCGGCAATAAATTATGCGAGACGCGTCCTCGTGTCGAGCCCATTTACACGGATTGTTACGATTCGTTAGGTTTTTGCATTCGGTATGCGACGACGAGAAACGGTAATTCCTTGTTGACTCTACTCTGCAGGCGGTTTTTTCTTCGTTGTTTCCGAATAAATTTTTTATTTAAGCTTTACAAGCCATCGAGGAATTACACGACTAGGCGTTCCCGTCTTTCTGTCTTATATGATGTGTTCCAGTTCACTGTGTCGGTTTCATCATGGTCACTCGTCCATTTTCAACACGGTCTTCCTCTAGGTTTCGATCCATCCGAATTTTCGGTCTTGGCGCACCCTACACTAATCTATGGTCAGCCACGAGTCCCTAACGAACTAGGACGCGTATTCCCTTTTGTACAATTATATTATAATTTGGAAATTCGATTTTTTCCATATATCTTTCTTTGAAACGTTCTCAGTTTTCCTTCACGTAGCACCTACATACATGCATAGAACTGGTCTCATACAGCTCATTTAGTTACTCTTTTGATATTAGTTTAGATCTGAAAACTAGATCTGGGCTCTAGTGAGAAATAGAAACTATTAAAGATATTGCACCGTGTAACTGTTGTTACCTGTGTAATTACGCCAAATAAATCACCCGTTTTCCCTAAAATCATTTCGCTTTTTCCGTGTTCCAATGCTTAGACCACTGCTTTCATAAATTCCACCGCGCTTCTTCTTCACTTGCGTCTCTCCTACACTCGACGATTCATTTGTTGTTTCCGTTTGCGAGGTCTTTCGCACTGCGTTTTCCAGAGCGTGGTCGGATAATACCCGTGACAAAACGTGTGCAGTCTTCCCGTCACAGTCCGTTCGTCAAAAAATAATATGACACGAATTTGATCGTACCGCAAGTTTTCGACTATCGCATATTCGTAAAATAACCTCATACGGCGTACGAAGCGATTCGCTCGTGACTTCGACACAAACTATACGTTTTGTGGAGACCAGCCAGCACGCCGCATCCGCGTTTGGACTGCTATATGTACGCGTGATACGCAGGAAGACAAAAAAAAAAAAAAAAAACAGATTTTCAATATACACGCGATCCGAAAGCTCAGAAGACACTCGGGGAAAGCAAAAAGTAGAGAAAAAAAAAAAAGCTAATATATCGGAGAATATGGACCGTATAAGTCTATAGACCGTCGTATATATCTGTCAGAATATAGTTGCTATTTTCTCCCCTATTTTTTGACGACGTGTGTATGTTTGTATGCGTGTGTGTGTGTGTACGCTCTCTCTCTCATTTCCTATCCGTTCCGTTTAACATTCGCTTTCCCTCCTCCGCAGGTCGCAAATATTTTCCAAACCCTCTTCTTCCATCCGTTTCCGCGAGCGCGCGCGAGACATTCGATAGCGGGCGACTTCTAAACGCCCGCGTAGCGTGTGTGTGTGTGTGTATATAATATGTGTGTACGCGTGTGCTGTATGAATCATACGGAAGCTTTATTTAGGCTTGAGAAAATAAAAACTTGCGTGCGTGTGTATATACGGAGAAAAAAAATACACGCCCCCGATGGTAATAAAAAAAAAATATATATACCAGGCTAACTGTCGGAAAACAAATATATATATATATTTTTTTTCCATCCCGTCTTTCACTCTTATTTTTTCTCCCCAAAGCATATGCAGTTAGTAGGTGTACAAAGCGACGGCGGCGGTAAAACCGCGAGGCATTTTTTTTTTTAATTATTATTTTTTTATCGCTGAATTAGTATATAGGGCCGTGTGCCGATTATTATTCGTAATATTATGTAGCTATACGCGGTCGATCCGGCATCGAACGGCGCGAGTTATTTATAATTATTATTATATTTTTTTTTTCCGTCAACAGTAGATCGACGTTATTATGAAAACGTCGGTGAGTCGTACTGCAGATAATAATAACGCAATAACGGCGTCTTTCGTCGTTCGTCGAAAAACCGTTCTTCTCGATACCGTAAATATGACTATATAATGAGAAATTTGTGGGGGGTGGGTGAAAAAGGAATTATTCGAAAAATTAATATCGTTTATAAATCAAATTTAATATAATTTAATGTTCTTAGAAAAGCAGTGGGGAGGTGGGGGAGCAGGGAAGTTGCCTGTTTTGGTTTTTCTTTCAATTCGAATTGTGTGTAACTTTTATCGATTACGATTTTTATCTCAAAATCAACCTCCGCCGATGCGTTACGATTCACTACATACGGCCACGTCGGCGACATGTCACTTCTGCAGTATGTCGCAACCTGTACATTATTCTCTTATAATATGAGCGATTGGTTATAATGAGTAATTGTAGTTCGGCACGTGATTGGTGTAGACGATTTATCATCACGCGCAGATGTGCATAACGATAGGGGGCCGAAGGCGCGAATCGATCGTGCGGTTCGCCGAGTCGATCGATTTGTACGACAAAACACGGGTTTTACGAGTTCAGATCTTTGAATAAGATTTTTCGAAATTCCTCGAAGTACTCTACGCAGGGCCGTGTATGAAAATTTTGGATTACCACAAGTCCTGTGTGTCGATTTCCGATGATCACTCATCACTGTGTTGCCCTAAACGACACATAACCGACGATGAATCTGACCTGCGCTATTTCCTTCGGCTTGCATAAAACGAACTACACTTCGCACCTCACGGGCGGCGGGAGATAGAATTATTGTACTATTCGTGTTGTTACGGGGCAACTATTGGAATAATATTGAACGAAAACGGCGAAACTCGGCATATTATTAAAGAATAATGTACAGGTCGCGGCGATATGCAGACGGCACACGTCACCGAAGTGCCCGTACGTAGTACACGTCGGAGGCTAATTTTGAGATAGACTTTATATACATATAATTACCGTTATGGTTTTATTTTCCGCGTTAGACAACCGTCCTCAACTAAAACACCGATTTCCTTTCAACTACACTCATTCGACTCGTTCCAATTTCCGATTTTCCACACTGTTATCGTGCCATCGTCATCATCATACATTTTATTTCTCGTAAAACGAAATCATCTGTACGTCCTTAATCGGCGAGTTTCTTATTTTAGAACATATTGTCCTATACACCGATATTTCTGTATTTATTTTATTTGAAACAAAAAATTTTCAAACATTTTTTACTCTACACGTAATTATTGTTGTACTCAAAATTCTTAGTCACTCCTTCTTTTGAAATACTGTGAATATTTATTATGTCAATAATTGAAAACTAACTAAAAAGAACTTCCCCTCAAAGAAAATAAAAAAAATGTCCGACCACACCGACTCCGTCAGGGATAGGTGTATTACGAGTGAAAATATTTGAATAAATTGCCCTGGGCGTTCAAAATTATATCACGTCGACGCTACAGTACACTACTATACACGGAAATAAAGGCACATCAAATTATTGTTATATTATCATTTCGACGATGGGATGAAAAATGTATTTTCATAAAAAAAAAACGAATTAAAATATTCATAAATAATATTCGTACAACCTTTAAGTTGATAATTATTTGAATTTGAAAACTTTTCATTATAAATTTACATGTCTAAGTAAAATATTATGAAACTTACACATTGTTATGTGAAAATATTATATGTATTAACGAGATTCTGTTGATGGAAACTTCAAACACGGAAATATTTTATTATTATCTAAGAAAATGACTCATTTTAAAGTCTAAGCAGTATTTTATAATATATATATATATATTGTTTGTTCAAGTTTTCAACGAGAATATTAACATTTTATATTTTCAGACGCGGGTTGTACTACAAAATACAAAATTAAAATCGCGAATTTCGTCGACTCTTGCATCAATATATTATAATTATTGTGTAAATTTCTATTCTCCATTACGGAAATGATGTACATATAATATTAATCAATTTGAACGATATGATTAATTTTCATTTAAATATTTTTCTATGACCAATCGTATTATGTTTGAATTGTCGACCGCATTGTATGTGTGTATTGAATTGATATACCGTTTTGATTTAACGTTTCGTTTTGCTGTCAACAAATTAATAACGTCTAATTATGTGCAATGTTAATAATGTTCCTCGTGTTACTGAATTATTATAACAACTGATACTTTTTATGACATTTGATATTACGATTATGATATTATATTATAAAAATGGCCGACAAAATTAATATCCGCGTATGAGTTTATTCGTAGGGTTTTGTTTAACTACATAAAATATTTTGTTGTATAATGTACCATATATAGAATATACACATATATATTTTATAAGTGATTAATGCGTTGTATACTGAATCGAGTAGAATTTACCTTATTATTATTATTTTTATTATTATTATTATTATTATTATTATTATTATTATTATTATTATTATTATTATTATTATTATTATTATTATTATTATTATTATTATTATTATTATTATTATTATGTAAAGGTTTAAAGTTAACATTTTTACCAAAAAAAAAAATTCAAAAAATATACATATTTATGACACAGAAATTTATGTTTTACAATATTATAATGTCTGTTTTAATATAATATGTACCTACAATGAGGAGAAACCGACCGTGACGCGACGCGAATGTTTGAATAAGCAATAAAAATATCAAAAGCTTCCGTTGACGACAAAAAAAAAAGATTTACTTATCTACACAAAAATTTTTAAAATAATAAAAATCTGCATTTATTAATAAAAATAATTATAATAATAAAAAAATTGCGTGTTTTTAATGTCCGGTAATGTGCCACCTATTCATGTTTCACTTGGCATCTTATGGATAAAAAAAAAAAATACGAAATGTACAAACATTCTCATCCATAGAGTTGCAAATATTCAGTTTCTCTAAAATTAAAATTTGTTTTTCGGCTTTTTGACCATTTCTTCAATATCTATTGATATTTCAAACTATTCAGATTTCTAAAGCCCACACTGCCTTTTTAAATAAATCTTCCCGTCTTCGATTTGGTATTCTAAAAAAAAATCTCTTTTTTATCTATCCGTTAGTACCCGCAAGAGTGTACTTTAACTTCTCCATACGTTCGTGTCCAGCCCATTTATATTTACCTATTCATACCGTGTTTTTTATTCGTCTCCATTCTCTCCAGCATCGTCGCATCCAATATCGGCCTGAAAAATTTCGCCATATTTTTCTTTCAAATTTAACAAAATTTATATTCATCATTTTTCTTAGTGACCAACGCCCATTTCCATATTGAAGTAATTCTCGTACTGGTGCTACATATTATTCTTTTTCTACGACATTTAAATAAACGTAACTCAATCATCCCCAATAATAACTTATTTCCCGCTTGCATTTTGGACACAAAATTTATTTTTGTACTTCGTTTTATCGTAGCAAAATATTTAAATCGATTTAATTTCTTAAATTCATATGGCCTTACGTGTATCCACTGGCAGATTTTCCCGTATTTCTTACGACCATGTTAATTTTATTTCTGTTGACTTGTAAACTCACTTTTGAAGCTGCGTTGTTTCGTCGTGTATGACCCTCACTGAGATTCCTCTTTAAAATTGATTTCGTACTCGTTTTTTTGTTTTAATTATATCTATAAGCACATTTCTCTTATTGTTTTTGCCTGTCACAACATTAATGAGAACGTACAATAAAAGGAGCTCGTTTTGCTTCTGATTTCACTGATGCTGGATCTGTCTTCTCTATTTGAACTAATTACAATAGTTTTTAATTTTGATTACTGTTTTTGCTTGGATCGTTTTATGATGGAACTAAAATTCTTTTATAACGGCAAAAAATTACTGTACGAGATGGAAATGGCATTATTTTCTTCAATTAATAACTACGAGTGCGCATAACCGATTAGATATCGGTTCAGACGAAATCTCGTCGAATTTCTTCAAGACGATAAATAATTGATGCGATCGGTAAACAAAAATTCTAGAGTGTTTGCGCAGTGAAAGAAAAATAATAAAAAGCGTTTGCTGCGGTTCGGTACGTAATATAAGAGACTACTACTGGAAGTTTAATCGAAACCGAACTGCACGTGTACTCCATTACATCGTGACTTTTTAATCGTTATCGTCCTGTGTATACGAGTATATAACTATAAATACACTCGATTGTGGATACGCAAAAAATACAAATAAAAATGCTTTAATGTATTTCAACGCATCACTTGCCCTCGTCAATCAATATTATATGACATCCTATGCGAATTTCTTTTTTACCGCTATTGAATTTTGTTTTTTTATACAGTTGTCTTCATAACGCACGAACAAATGGTTCATTCGTCAAGAATATTATTATGATTATTATTTATGTTTCAATTTTTTTACAACTTTATTACAATCACCGCTTGCAACAGCAGACAGACTTGGGGAGTTATTAATATTTTATTGTAATTTCATTTGAAACCGTGCGAGTGTAAAACGTCGTCGTCAAAAATATTAATATCGGATTGTACTGCAGTAAACAATAAATAATAATATTATCAACGTTTTTCACAGTACCTATATATAT
Organism: Chaetogeoica ovagalla; assembly: GCA_032441825.1. Classification (NCBI taxonomy): domain Eukaryota; kingdom Metazoa; phylum Arthropoda; class Insecta; order Hemiptera; family Aphididae; genus Chaetogeoica; species Chaetogeoica ovagalla. The sequence goes on along the minus strand of CM063748.1, from coordinate 3,707,023 downwards.
ATATATATATGCATATAAATATATTGTCGAGGAAATAAAAGTCGGGGGAAAAAACTGTCGTATTATATGTCTCAGCGGTTCCATTTATTATTATTTTTTTCTTCGAAATTACGTGTCGCCTTTCCAGTTTTTCGAATTTCAAGTATTGTAGTTAGCTGAATAAAATCGTTTCGTTTTCATTTATCGTAATATTTATAAAAATTAATTCAAAATTTATACGTTTGTATTATATATATATATACATATGTATTATGTAACTTTTTTCACAAAAGTATCGATTTGTTTTTGTAATATATTTTGGTAAAACAACAATATTTTTCAACTGTATTTATTTATCATTTTCAACATAAATTCGAGTGGAATTATTTTAATATTATATTTTTTGTAGCGTGTGAAATTTTTTTTTTATTTTTAATATTGTAAATGTAAAGGCGAATTATTTTTTGTTCTCTAGTTTTCTTAATTTTTGAAAACGAAAATCCATCGGTAAATTAAAAAAATCTTTATTTTTTTTTAAATAACACGTAATTTGAATCGTTTCTAAATATAAATAAGATAAATATTAGCATGGATTTTAAAAGTCCACTTACATTCATTTGTCCGTGGAAAATCTTTTATTAGTGGTATATATATAATTTTTTTTTTTTTTGGTACAAATGAAATTTTCAAAAACGACACAGATATTTTTGTTTATTAATAACAATGGATCCCTTTGTAGTTCGCGTCGTAATAATATGTTAATTTTTAGCTGAAGCGAAGCGTATTGTTTTTCAATCACAGCCGTCTTAAAGGATTCTTCTTGCAAACGCATTTTGATTGTTAATTGTTGACGCAAATGTTCCCACACACTGAAATTGTCTTTTGAATGCCAATGTTAAGGTATTCGTAATATACTAACGCGAAGACACAATCGTCAAAGTAGAATTCGCGTGATTTTAATTTACGAGTTCGGTATAAATATTATAAATAATAAGAGTTATATAAGGACATTTGACACGGACCTGCTAAAAAAATATGTCCTAGCTACTTAAAAATAATATTCAAAATATCTATTACAATAAATAGAGGAAAAAAATAAAATGTTTTATCGTATGAAATACTTTTTCAAACGAATTCGAATAATGCAAAAGTCTAAAAGTATACTTAACTTTTTTGATATGCTAAAAAATTAGTTTTTATTTTGGCACCATTTTTCTTTTGACGTTTGAACAAAAGAGGATAGTTTAAGTTTGGTTTTACTTCGATTTACAATATATATATATATATTTATAGATTGTAAAAAATAGTCGAAAAAGTGTAAGAAGAAATTCGTCTTTTATAGAACATTATATACTATAGCTTGCCATTGCAATAGAACCGCTACAATGGTTCATTTTTATATAGTTTTTATAAACGATTTCTTCTGTTTACGAGTATATAAAATATAATCGGACAAATGACTTGAATTTTTGTATGTTTTCAATTTAAAAAAAACAATCTCGCGAGAAAAATAAAAATAACAAAACATATTTAAAATTCGTATTTGAATATTGATTAACAAATGTCTTTAAATAAGACTACCTGAAGTATTTATGTAGAAAGTAAAAATCGGTGATTAAAGTAGAGGAAAAGACTCAGTCTCCTACTTCTAACAGCCCTTAAATGAGTTCCCATTAAAATAATTGTTTTATGTATATGGTCCGCTAAAAATTGCGCGATAATGATTTCATATGTTAAAAATAATTTTAAATATTTTTATACACAATTGTCAGTAAACTAATTTAATTATAATATGTAATTATTTTTTATTGTATTGTGTTTTTTTTATGTACGTAAGCATAAAGAACGTCTGAACAGTATAAGACTTTAAGACGATTTTGATGTCGCTGAATTATATAAATAACCGATTTAATTATTATATAAAAACCTCTTAAAAATTGTTGGTCACTCTATATGTTAAAGAAATTCTAAACATCTCATGGTTAAACAGAAAATGAACGTCAATTCGATTCCTATCAAAATTATACGCCTCGAATTTATCGTATTATATACAATTTTTAATTCCTTATCCGTCGAAATATTTTTAATATAATAACGAACCAAAATGTTTAGATAAACGGTATATCAGTTAGCACAGAATCCTCTGTTCTATTTCCCTCGCCACTTTTGCCCCTGGTTATAATCTACTCGTCTGTTAGCAGCAATTGTTGTGTTGTGTGTGAAAAATCGTTTTTACCGATTGAATTTCACGCGTTACCGCGTTAAAGTCCCATCGTTTACGATTGTCCGCCGGCAACCATCGGACGAATTTTGAAATGGACCGGGGGTGATTATAAATTTAGAAAAAAACTTAAAAACACTTAATAGAGACGACCACGACGTTAGCGAGCATCGGAAACGCGAATCATATTCCCGCGGGAGAGATGCAGCACGACAGCATCGTTCCGAGACGGACACGACCGGGGTGTTTTGCCGCGGTTGTTTACAAAGTAATATACGTATAAAATAATGAATTAATGGACTTTTATTGTCCGAACGAATGCCACTTTTAAAATTAGTCGACTGCGAAATCCCTCTAGGGAATTTTATACTTCGCGGTGACATACACCGCTGGCACGACGTAGAATCTGCGGGAGAAACGAACGGCCGCCCACGGCGTCAAAGCCGGTGGTAATAGTTTTCGCGTTGTTATTATTATTATTATTATTATTATTAATATACGCTCGTTTAAAAAGTTTATTATACACGAAGAAAACAGCGACTGCATTACATACATTCGACCTTTTGGGCCTTAACTGAAACAACCGCGTAGAATATTATTATTATTATTATTATTATCCCCGTGTTCTCGAACCGTAACGGAAAACGAATATTTTCTTCTCCTCTTTTTTTTTTTTTTTATAAGTTATATTATCACGGGGTGGCGCGATAAATTTTTATTCCAATTGCTTCGGTCCGATGGTCGGTGATTTAGAAAAAAAAAAACTAAACATCAATTTCCTCGGTACGTATTCGTATTTTATTATTATTATTATTATTATTATTCTACGTCACTTAAATGTCGCTTCGATTCAATCATACGCACGGTCGTAGTTACATTTTCAATCGGAATGAAATTGTTTTCTAAGACAGAATAAAAATAAATTTTACACGCATACTTACGAATGGAATGTATTATTTATTATTATTATTATTATTATTGTTGGCTTTTCTGGAATTATAATTATATTACCGTTTATGATTTTTATAATCATACCGGCTTAAATAATCGAATATTGTATGTTTGTGTGCATATAAATTTGATTTCTTACAGTTTTTTTCCATTGTATTTATTGTCTCATTTATGCACGAATATTTCTCGGGCTTTTATCGAAATGTCCTCTTAAAGATTTACCATATCTCGTATGTAAACCGCCGACAACAGTATAATAATCATTAACGTACAATTTTGTACATTCCCTAGAATTTGTCGAAATCGGTCGGACAACGAGTCGGACAGACGGAAAGAAAGCCAAAGGCAACGGAAAACTGTAAAACATAAAACAACAATAAAATCGTTTGCGAAAAAGATACGAGACAAGGAATTGGACGACACATGGTTGATGGTGTATTGCCGTTAACCAAATAAAAAAAAAAGAGCTCGGGGAATCGTGGATCGATGTGGTTGTTGAAGGAGATCTATGTTAAAGAGAGACTGGGAATTATGAAATTAGAACGTTTACCGGGGGAAGTCGATAAAATAAGATTTATCGGCAATTGTACTACATGGATTGTAACACGTATTGTTTTTATTGTCACAGAAGAGTGTGGCAAAATAATTTGTTATTCCAACCGCTTCGGTCCGAAGATGATTTAGAACGAGAGGCATTTTTTTTCTTGGTCGTTCACATTATTATTCAATTTCGTTCACTCCGTCGTTCGCGCATATTATAACGTAAATGTTACATACGTACGTACATTGCACGCGTTCAATTAATTCTCCCGAGTATCAACCGGCGGCACTAATAACCTATAAAATATATTATTATTATTATTATTACGGCAATAAATTATTCGCGGCCGTAACGCGATGGATTTAATATTTTAAACCGTTTTCTTTTGTAAAAATCATTTTCTTCGTCGGACTATATTATATACTGCGCCGTTAAAACTTAACCAATCTGATTATACTTGTCTCGTTTCAAAAAAATATATCGTTTTCGGCTGGAAAAACGACATCGTCGTATACGTTTCAGCATTATTGTACCGTTATTTATTAAATTATTTTACTTTTAAAAACGATTTATTACGCGATTTTTTTTTTTTTTTAATAACTCGCTATACTTTTGCAAATTAATTCTATTCTTTTTTGTTTTAGTACATACATACTTGGTACTGAATTCCGAAATGTAATAATTCATTTTGAGATAAAAGGGAAGAAAACGAGTCGCCAAAAAAAAAAAAAAATCCTTAACGGGGAAAAGCATTTTGAAAAATATTCAACAACCCGTACGACAAAATAACGCGAAGGTAATTAAGTGAAAAATTCGTTTTGATTGAAACGAATTAATTTTTATTGAATTTATATTATTCCATAAGTAATCTGATTGTGAGCAGATTTTTGTTTGACAAACAAATCTTTTTTGCCCCTTTGTATGATACGTAATTTAAGCCTACTTACGTAAAATTACTGTAGGTCTCCTGATAATAGGCATTATATACAGTTCGTTATCATCGTTTTCTCATCGACATATTTTATTGTTCATTTTATTAGAAATTTCAAATTATTTTTTCTCTAAATAATGTATCGAAAAAATGAAAAAAAAAATCTTAAGTCGTTCTAAACATTTTTCTCGAGGGTTGATATTGTAAAATTCCCTGATGTTCAATCTGAGCGCTTCTCCATTTCCAAAACAAATATATTTTTTAAATTTTTGTGTTTCTTTTCAAGAAAAGTGAAAATTTCGAGTTTTGTATATTAAATAGTATTTACATTCATGTAACACCGGAAAAATGTCGATAGACTGTCAAATCGTTAAATTTCAACGACAAGTGTAATAATAATTTTTGTTCGTTGAGAAATTTCAGTACGATTTTCGCCTCTGAAAACCCTGTGGAAAACACTTTTCGGAACGTTTCTGCTATCAATCGAACACTCGTTATTCGGTGACTCCGTGAGCACTTTAATCACAGTACCTGCAGCACTTGTTCTTGAGGGTATTCCACAGCGGAATTATCAAGCGGGCTTCATCGACGACGTCCTATCGACTTTCTCTGAGCGATTCCGTGTCGTCTATCCGAATGAGATTTAGTAAAAAAAAATTTGATTACGCGCCGATGCTCTAGGGATTTTTTCATCGCGACATTTCCGAGCAGGAGTTTTACTGTCTCGCGCGTACCGCTGCGCCGCTCTGATAGTTTAGAACAAAGTGCCGGACGACGCGCTGTGTCCCCGTCGTCCCAACCGTCGATACCGACCGGAGGGATTAGGGATTGCTCTGCGATGGAGTCGGAGAGAAAAATGTGACGCACTACTTCTGTGACGAACCCTGTATATGCGAATTTCTCGTGTACTCATACGAATTCGTGTCGTTCGAACAGATTCGTCGAACCGCGTGTTGCGGATCCAATAATAATAATAATAAAAATAAAAAATAAATTAGTTCCGCGAAAACTAATAATAATCAAACGCATTACACATTTAATACCGCGTACTGTTACACGCAATCCCTCGTCGTCGCGTACGCAGGCACGAGACGGTATTACGTGTTTGTTGTATACGCAATAAAGAGCAGCTGGTGTGTGTGTGTGTGATGGAATAACGAACGGGACCGATGATGTGGTGGTAGGCGTACATATTTATAATAATAATAATTATTATTATTATTACAATAAATATATATTTGGATTTCTAATTGAAAAGGATTTCTGTCCACGAAGTCGTTTCACCGACACACGGGGATGTTACAACGAACGCGCTATAAAATACAAAGCCTCGTCATCGACAACGTCCGAACGGGCCGTCGCTAATACGCACGAGGTATACGGATCCGGCTACAATAATAATAATCCCTTCGAATTCCCACCAGTGTTTTTATGCGTTGTGTTTTTTTTAAAATATAAAATCTTTTTTTTTGCATACACTCCAATACCGGAGAACGGAACGTCGAAAAAACTTTGGGACTGTGAGTTTTATCAATGACGGGATGCGGCTCACGCCTCTTACTGAAAAAAAAAATAACAATCCAGAAACGTTTTTAAATTTGTAATTTGTACGAATGTACGGAATTTCAACCGTTCAATCAAAATGCCGTGTGGACTATACAATAACGACTGGTGTTGAGATGTGGAAGAAAAAGTTCAAAATATTGTATAGTAATGAAACTACCGACAAAAAAGAATTCGTACGCGTACGAATAAATGTGTACGTAACACAGCGCGGGTTTTATTCATCACAAATACGAGTTAATTAATGTAATTAAAAAAATTTTCCTGTCCGAATCCAAAATTTTCCATAACGCGCTATTGAAAAACAATCGTCCACTTTTAATAAACGAGATAACGGCTGAGAAGTGTTAAACACGCAACGCGTAATGTTTTTTTTTTCATATGAATTCAGTTTATTGAAGAACGTAAGGAAATGTTATACGTGATAAATTGAAAATTATACGAACGGATTTTCGAGAAAAATAATATTTCTCGGTTTTTTTTTTTTTTTTTTATTTCGATTTAGTTGTTTTCCACGTGCTTAGACCGACATCGTGCACCGGATACGTTTAGTTTATTTTAAACACGTTTCGATCGCGTAAAGAGAGATTACCAATACCGTTCGAATTCAATATGTTTTATACACTGTTTAACGAAACGACCGCCATCAAACGGCTGGATTCAATCGTACCCATTACCGTCAGATGAAATAATCTCTCTGATCTTTAAATATCACAACGCGGTATTCGTTAATGTAAACTGCATTTATCGCCGTCCCGCGGTCAATTTTATAATGCGTTTGTGCGTATAGCAAACGAAAATATCGAATTATTTTGATGCTCGGAACTCGGACTCGACGGGAGCCGTTTGAAAAAATACATTTTGGAAATCGTTGTCGTTGATTTTTTTTCTTTAATATTATTCGATAACATAATAATATATTCGAACTTGTAGTTTTATACGCTTTATCCGTTTAGTAATTATCTTTTTCGGAACTATCGAAAAGCATTTCAATGGTTATGCGATATGTGTAAATTAAAACACGCGTTTTTTTTTTTTTTTAATATCGAAAATTCGTTTCCGCGGAGACTCGTCTATTGCAGTAATTGAATTTTTTATTTCGAACGAGCTGTGTGTGTGTGTGATATATTTCGTTTCCAAACACGTTAATAATACACGGATGACAAGCGTGATGTTCTTCATAAAGAAAAAAAAATGTATATATATATCATATGAATTTCATATTATACTACGTGAGATTTGAATTCGATGGAATATATTCCGCGTGGTTTTTCAATTCGATTGCGTACTCGTGTTGTAATAAATTTTTCGTATATACAACAGTCCATAACGAGTCGTATTTTCTATGGTAAAATATTATTTATACGTGTGTGTGTGTGTTTATTCGAAAATATTCGTTTAACACGAGCTCTAAACACGAATTTATAGACTTATATTACTGTACTCCGGAAGACACCATGTCTATTTTTGATGAAATTTAGTTAGTTTCATATTTTTTTTTTTTTTTGTACATTCTACACTCTTAATAAAGGTATAGTTTATTATGTCCAGTTATCAAAATTAAGGGAAATAAGACGATGGATAATAAAACCATGTCCATTTTCTTTAGAGCGTAAAACGTACAAAGACCGAAGCTAAATAAATTTCGTCAAAAATGTACATGGTGTCCTTTAATTCCGGGGTACAGATTCATAATAACAATAATAATAATAATAATAATTCGATTTGTGTCTTGACCTGAACGAGTTATTTAAATATTAATATCGATTCCGAACGTGTTAGTTTTGATGAACGTACGAGTCGTTGATTGTGTGTGTGTTGTGTATTGACGATAATTTCACAGTAATCGTGGAAATTATTTTCATAAAAGATTTCTCGTGAATATTTCCGCGCGCTCTGTTACTCAGAAATTCATATACCGTTATATAATATTATTGTTTAAATTTTGTTGAAAATGTCTATACAAAAGCTCATCGTGCACATAGGAAATTTCAGGAATTCATTTAAAATTACGTATGCGTAGTACACTCGCAAAGACATAATATTATAATGAAATTCAGCTATACCGGTCTGACATGATATTATTATAATAATAATAAATAATAATATTATATTAAATAACATTATATTTTCTAATGATCGTATATGTTTCGTTCGGATATGACGTCTCGTATATATACTCCATAGTAATTTCTGTTTACGTTTTTCCACGAAAATATTATTTGATATATTTTTACTCGTTTTTGTTTCTTTTTTTTTTTTTTATGGTGTCTGCGCTCTGTCGCAGACATTTTTTTTTACTCAAACAATATTAAATTTATTAACAATAAAAATAAAAATTAATAATAAATCATCTGACAGTCGAAGACTGAATTTAACGTTAAATATAATACGATTATACGAAAACTATAAATGTTTAACAATATTAAATTGTTTTTTTTTTTTTTTTAACATTTTTAGACATTTTAGACGTTACCTGCGGGAGTTTTTATTATCGGTTCGACGTAATTGAAACGAAACGGAGTATATGAAATATTTGCGAGGAAAACAAAAAATGGATTTTTATATGGAATATATGGATGTACTAATAAAAGTATTTGAAACGCTTTCAAAGACCGAAAGTAAAAACTATCATTAATCAACAGATATTTTAAATGAGATAATAAAAATTCTAGAGAAATTTAATTCGCATTGGTATTGTTAAATTGACGACGTTTCTCTATCGTGTTCGATTGAGCAGCGATAATATAATTAATATTGTTAAAAGCATATATATTTAATAGTGACAAAAATACACACATTACGACAATGCGATAACAAATCATTTTTGTCGGGGGTTTTTTTTTTTTTGATGGAAATCGTACGAATTCAATTCGTTCACTCGAAAGTATAAGTTTTCCGGTTTTTTTCCGTTAATGAATCCGTCGTATATAGACGGGGACGCTTTCAATATTATCCGATCGCGCGACTCGTCCGAATATACGGCGCAACATTCAATAAAATTATTTCTACGCGTCGTATAGGCCGAAATACGAAATGTTTCCTGTAAACACATTATTATTATTATTATTATTATTATTATTATTATTATTATTATTATTATTATTATTATTATTTATATTATTATTATTTTCGAATCATTCGGGTCACGGACAGAATTAAATCGTTTTCAACTACTACATGACCGTACAATAATATGCATTTATCAATTACCCGTTCTACGGTACACGGCCATGTCCCTGATTGAAGTTTTTATTTTGTTTTATGCGGCCAAATGACCGTTATTGTATTAAGATAAAAATCCAACAACAATTTATACAACCGAAATCGGTGACCACAAAACTAAACGATAAGTATTGTGTACCTATATTGCCCCCGAAGGAAGAATCGTAATTTCGGCGTCCACGCGCGATTCGCGTCTTACGTTATAGCTAATTTCGGAAACAAAATTAGAACGGTGTTGCCGTGTCAAATGCGTTTACCACAACAGGGATTTGTTCTTCGCAATTGTATATAAAGGAGATGACCTCTCCTCCACATTTGAGATACGTTTTGCGCACGCGTTGAAACCGTCGACGTTTAAAAATTGTTTGAAAATTGTTGGCCGCATTGTAGTCCCACGGTAAACGGGTAAGATAATACGCGTTTTCTCGTGTGAAAGACTCAGTCACTCTCTCGTCCCGTCACGTCATGGATATTTTTCAAATTTCGCCCGAAACTATCTGCGTAAATTATTCTTCTACGAATAAAAAAAACAAAATACATTTATCGATATTTCCAGCGATTTTACACAGACATATATCTATATATATATATATGGATGTATTCGTATTCAACGGTTCTGATATATTATGTTGTACGTCGACTGAAATGGCGTTATTATTATGTATTACGTAAAGTACGACTCGGCAATTTCCAAGCCATTGGTTCCGACGATACATACACGGATCCATACATCGTAAAACGTATTGTGTCCGTTATTGGATGGCTGTAAATAATGACGAATTATTATTAATCAGACACAATTGAAATATATCGTTACCGCCACCTCACACGTACATAATATTATGTTCTAATGTTATCCGTGTATAATATGATTATAACATCCAAAACAATAACACGCGAATAGTCTTACGGTCGTCTTCTTTTTTATTTGAACATTCTTCGCCATAACAATCGTAATTTTCAGCGTGATTCTCACCGCGATATCATATTATCGCGCACGACTTCTGAATTCCATCCGGACGGAGAAGTCGTCGTACTTTGTCCGCGGACCGTTTTGACGTTTTCTCGCGTAAAGAGACGAGCGTTGTCTAGACACTAACCCGCTGAACGCCAAGTCCGCAGGATTATACAGCGTAATGAGTGATCGAGTTGTTCGCGGGCCAACACTAGACCGTGCAGGGTTCGACTAGTCACGTGTTAACACGGGCATTGCCACCCAAGCAAAATAATCCCTTTACTGGTCGCGTCGAGGCCTTTCATTCGGTTTTGTCGCGTATTATACGCTCACACAATATTCCCTCATTAAGACCCGATCGGCGGATGTACGCGCTCATTCTAAACGGTATTGGCATAAGCGATTTTACGGATTGTGTGAACGATTGACTGGCGAGCGTTAGTTGCGTAAAACTGACGCACTGTACCGTATTTTCACGCGTGTTCAAAACGAATATTCGTAACACTACAATCTCTTCCGTGCACACGATATTGGCACGCGGTGATTGGAATTTAAAAGGTGGACGGCAAAATTAATATCGTTTTGAATGGAATTAATATTTATTCCATTTCAAAAGAAAAAAAAAATATTATAATTCTTCGATTGTTTTCCACGTGTTTTTCTAAATTATATTGTACCGAAACAAACGACCCAAAAAAAAAAAAAAAAAATGTAAAACCAATATCGTTTTTGAATATATTATTATTTAGTAAACTCGGGTTTATTACGTACGATTTTTGTGTTTTTTTTTTTTTTTATTTTGAAATCTGTAAAATACGAAGAAAACAAAACGTTTCAATGAATGATTTCTGCATATGTAGAAATGCACGATTTGTTTTTCATAATATATTTTGTTGCGTGTAATAATGTTTAAACCCAATTATTATCGTCTACGTTATTGTAAGGGAACGATGTTAGCTAAGATAAATATAAAAATTACTGGTACCTACGTTAGAAATAACATTATTATATATGATTATTATTTGGTATAAAAACATGTTTTATATATCAATACATAATTGTATGTATGCGCGCAGATATGTGAGATATATAACGAGGTTTTTTCTTATACCTTCGTAATATCCATATAATATTTTTTGTTATTATTTTTTTCTTTTTTTTTTTTTTGAATAAAAAAAATATATTAACGAATGTATGTTACTGATTTATTTAGGGACTCTATTTATATTCAAATCGGATCGCTGAAATATTTATGATGATAATTTGCCTTATTAACGTCACATGTCGGTGATTTTTTTACATAAAAATTTTGATATTATTAAAAAAAAGAACGTCTATTTATATAATAAATATATATATATACCTGTCAATTGCCAGCTATTTACGAAGACGGGTGCCACTGTGCGGCGGCGGCGTAATCGGTAATTCGTACCGGACAGGAGTGGTCGTTCTCCGCGCTCCGTTCGTACCGTAAAAATTCGTAACTGTGCTCTACAGCGGACAATTTGGCGAAATAGAAATCATGAAATCTACGCGCAATCCAAATAAGTCAACGTCATTCGATTACCGTGTTTGTATTATTGTTTTCGATTGACAAACAACAATGATAAAAATCAAATTGAATATTTCGGCCCTTGTTCATAAGCGTGGCACCATTGGGATCGGACGTTTCTATATCGACTGTCCCGCCGACGTATATACGGCCGAGAAAACCGTTCGACCTACTACTCAACATGTGTTACGCGTTCTCTGACACATTTGCAATGAGTGCGACAAATGTATACGTTTTTTTTTTTAAAAAAAAAGACGATCCATGCCACTTAATTATTACGCCCGTTGACAATGTCCACGGGACGAACGGAAATTATTTATTTTTTTTCGAACGTCGTGACGGACCATTGGAATCCGTGGAATTCAGCACTCTGCACTCGGTGTCAATCCGTTTCTGGACGCGTCGATTACGTTGTCGGTATTATTATTATTATAATAATTATTATTATTATTATTAATATTATTATTATTATTATTATAATAATTATTATTATTAAAGTAGTCGTACCGTATTGCTCGTACGACACGGTGTGTTTAGGCAAACAAAACGACCCTTTCAAAAACCGAGCCGTTGTGACGCGGCCCTCATCCTCCTCCTCCTCCTCGTTTTGACGGTTTAAGTAATTACAACCGCGGCTACTAACACGCGTTGGCGCCGCGCGGCTAAAACGCGTTGTAAACACATTGAATTACTCTCGTCTCTTCTAATGGCCGACATTATCGAAAATTAAAAAAGAATTAAAAACACCGCGCTACAGTACGCGCGTATACAACACGTTTATTATTATTATTATTTTTCCCCGCCCGACGGTTTTTAATTCGATTGCGATCGCCGCGCGATTTTAAAGCTTTTAATTTAACACCGAACACTCTTCCGTCTTCCGTTAGTGTCCCCGTCACGTCCGGCGCAACGTCGTCGTCATCTTCGCTAGCGAAACACTCCAACGGACGAAACGTAATTAAAATATTCGAACACCGTTTGTCGTCCATTAACGGATCGCTCTCGTACGCCGCGCACACGCCATCGTCTTCGAGGTATTTACTATCCATCGCGCGAAGTACTAAACGTCTCGTCTTGTCTATCGCGTACACTCGTCGAGTTCGAGAGGTTTCCGGTACGACGAAAACAACAAAATCGGACTCAGCGTTTTGACTACGTCCCTAGAAAAATATGCCCGCGGCCATGATAAGACGGGAGTGTGTGCGAAAAACGACTCTTTTTTTTTGTTTTGTTTTAAATCAACTAACATTTACAAAAATAAAAACGCGGAAAGCCGCGTGATCGGAATCTACGGTCGCGGATTTCTAAACCGATTCTCGTGTAAATGGAATACGGTTTTTTTTTTATTATTATTAATTGGCTTTTTTGAATATTTAAATATACATTTTAATATATATATATATATATATATATATGTATATATGTGTATTTATTTTATATATATTTTTAATTTATTAATAAAAATTAATTTCGTTAATTTTTCGATCTTCGGCTAGTGGATTGATATTCACCATCGGTTTTTATTGTTTTTCAAATTTTTCCATCCGGTTTCTTGTCCGGGGGGTGGGGCGGAAAGAAATGTCGGATTTTTTACTGTTTTCCGAAAATTTTCCGACCATTTCGTTCGTAGAGAGTGAAACTATTATGCGCTGAATATCACGCGATTCGTGGATTTCCGATCGAATAATAATAATATTATTATTATTATTATTATTATTATACGTTTATTTAATTTTTACGTTTCAACCAATGAGTGGATTGAAATGCGTGTAAATTTTTTTGAAAATTACTGCAGGTCGCTAAAACGCTCCTCAAACATCAATAACGCGTATATACAGAATCCAATTAAAACCCCATGTCCCGTTCGATCGACACGGTTTATTCTGATCGAATTCGTTCGATTTCGCAATAGTTATATTTGCGAATAATTCGTATAACCGTTTTGCTTCTTCGTCTCTCTCTTTTTTTTTTTTTTTTGATAACGTTGAGAAAATCAAATTCTTCTTGCCGTAATTAAACCGTCGAGGAGATTTTTTTGGAAAATTAAAAGTCAAACGGAAGTCCGGTTATGTTTCAATTCAAGTGTTTCTCTATTGAAAAATACGTAGTAATTCGATTTTATATTTTCGAACGTGTATAATTACACGTAAAAATAAAATAATACGCGTATAAAGTACGTCCGATTTACACGGAACGAACAATTCGATAACGATATATATACGCGCGGTTTGAAGAATTTTTTTTCCAGGCTTATTACAATAATAATATATGTAAACTTTCTGATTATAACCGGATAAAATATAACATTTAAATAACCAAAACGTGTAAATAATATATAAAACACGCGCGTGTTTTTCAAATATCGTATAATAACGTGTACATATAAAAAAAAGGAATATTTATACACGTAAATAGTCACGGGGGGGGGGGGAGGGAAATACGTCAAAACGTTCGTGCAAAATTTAGTCGGGGAAAAAAAACAAGAATCGCACTACTCGTCTTTTTTCACCGTACAACTTTTTATTATTATTTCGGAATACATTTTTCGCGATTAAATGCCAATGTTTAGGCTGAGCTATTGCGTTGGATCTCACGGTTAATAACGTTGTGCCGAAAGTGTTTTATATGGTTTATCCGCGCAATTAGTTTTCTACGCATTCGAGTGCACAAGCGTTCTTTCGATCATTCGATAACGAGACGTTTGATTTTTAATTTTTATTACGAGCCAAATTGGTTTATAAAAGAGTAAAAAAAAAAAATTAAATATTAACAGACGGTTTTTAGCTTCGAGCGATTCTAAAGAAATGTATGTTATATATTTGGTCAGTGCGTCAAATCGGTCTTGTAAATAGAGTACATTTTTATTTCCCGATATTATAATACATAAAGTTAAAACAATTTTTTTTTTTTTTTTTTTTTGCCTATTTCTTAGACAAGTTTTTGTGTATTTTCGATATTATAAACATTATTGTCGACGTTGACACGGGGATGGGGGGAACATTTAGAATTGTCTAAATGTTTTCGATACAAATAATAGTAAAACGCGTGACTTTTATTTTTCGTAATTTGATTGTTAAAAAAAATATTCGGGGAAAACAAATTTTGAAAAAAATAAATAAATAGCGATAGCGAGTGTTATGTCCGAATTACACGTTCGGAGTTCGCGCGGAATTGTCGAATACAAAATATTACAGACCGATGGAACACAACTGGAAATGGAACCAATTCGTTTCGTTTTTTTTTTTTTCGTAGTTTTTACATTAAAAAAAAAGAAAAAAAAATCGATTTTTCTACGCGGCCGCGAAAAAGCCGTACGAGAACGGTCCCTCGTTTTTTTTTTTTCCTTCTTCGGTGTTTCCACCTCACTAAAAGCGGTTTCACTCGGTCGTTTCATAACATTAGCCGTATACTACCGAATACACGCGCGGTTTCGGATTTCTCTGAAATTTCTGGTCGTCTGGCGCGCGCAACGGGAACTGGTGGCCGCCTTTGGGGCTGGTGGCCTTTGGCGCGAACGGCCGCACGAAAGAACGGCGCACGTGGCGCGGCGTTTCGCGTCCATTTGAAAACGGACTCCCCTGCGCTGTACCGTCTGACACGCGGCTGCGGTCTGACTGGCACCGGGCGACGGGTCGAATGAACGCGCGCCCGCGTCTGATATAACGAACAAATTTCGTTCGTTTTATTTTCCCTTTGATGACGTTCTCTTCGACGGGGTTATTTTCCGAACGTTGAACAAAAATTTTTTTTTAATAAGAAAAAACGGCGTCGGTGAACCGCCGGGGGTCTCGGTGAATTATTCGAATTCTACTTCTTTATTTTCTCCTATTTAATTATATATGGATTCGAAAAATTCGCTGTTCAAACGGCCGCGCCGTTATCGTTATTGAAATACGAATTTTCGACGTTCCTTAATAATTATTATTATTATTTTTTTTTTGGTGGCGTTCGAAACCGTTATACCGGTCCGGGAAAAATATTCGCTATCGGGAAACGCGTGAGATCGGAACTTTTTTGCCTAGTCGAAAATTTCTAATGAAAATTAAATAACCCGTTTTGTTCGCGCAAAAAACGTTCCGTCGAAATAATACGATTTGTTTGGACACGGAAAAAAAGAAATGAAATTGCGACGAGATTATTATTATTTTTTTTTCCGAACAAACGGCGTTCGGTAAACAAACGCCAAGGACCCACTAATAACGCTGTATTAAAACCGAACGAAAATAAAAACGCTATCCCTTTTTACGACGCGAATGGGTGTGAATAATCGCTACGAATCGTTGAAAATCGAAAGGAATTTTTTCCGTTACGTAATATTCGACGAATTCTGACGTATTATACGGACTCGAATAGGTTTTCAATACGATTGGTTTTCTCGTTTCGCCCCGGAATCTAAAACGATGCCCGGACAGACACGGACTGGATCGGTGGGCTGACGACGGGAGAAAACGTGCCGATAATGACAATATAATATATCGTTCGCTTGTTTCAGTGTAACATTGTTTTGCCGCGACAAGTAGTACTGTAAAACGGTATTAAATATTTAAAGTAAAAATTCGTTTTCGATCGATTGTCAAAATATAAAATTTTGTTAAATAATAATTTATATAAACGTTAGGTTTTTTTTTTTTTTTGTTTTTGAACAACGCAAAACACGTACTATTGTTATGACGATTATAGTGCTAATATGTATTATGATCACGAGTGTATTAAAATATCGTGTGCACTTAATTGAAATTTGTAATTTCACGATAGAGAACCGATTGAAAAACGTCAATATATTGTACCACCGTACGTTTTTATCGTTTTTCTGTGTTTTCGAAAATGAAATCGATTTCGTTCATTCGACCCGATTTGACGAAAAATATTATTATTATTATTTCGCCGTAATATTATCATTAGTTAACTCTAGGAAATGAGACATTTTTTATTAAAAAAAAAATGTTTTTCGGTATAGCGAAAAATGAATGCGTTTCCCCGAAAACCGTGTGGCAAAACCGAGTACGTGAAACGGTCTGACGTGCGATAATTGAAATCATCAAATGCTAATACCCGCGGCTTTTGATTAAATGCACGTCTCGTAATCCTTTCTGTGTACAGCGCACGCGCGAATAATAATAATAATAATAATTTATTAAGTTCGATGAATTATTCCGTTTTTTTTTCCGTATTTTTTGTTATTATTATTTACGTAATTCCGTCACGAGGATTTTATTTATTTTTTTTTTTTATTTCATTACCGAGTATTCGGAGTAAATAATAACGAGGACGTTATTCGTAATAATAATAATAATAATAAAACGAACGGAGACGTGCGTGATTTCCGTAATCACCGGCGGTTGGTGGTGTTTTCAGACTTGCACCGTTTTCGGCAAACACGAAAATGTCGGAGAAATATACGAATAGCTCTTATAAGTCACGCGTCACGCTTTTAAGGTTTATTGCCGCGGCTGTAGGAGTCGGGGAACGAATTGACGAGAGAGAGAGAGAGAGAGAGAGTGTGTGTCAGTGAGAGTGGAAAAAAGAAAAAGAAAACCGCGCCGAGAGTATTTCGACCGAATGTATTTGAGGTGTAAACGAATTCCTCTGTATTTAATATATATTAAACACGAAGTACCTCTGCAGTAATATATTCGGCGAGAAAACATTTCCATTTGGCGTTAAAAAAAAAAAATTTTTTTTTAATATTATAATGACGAACACGACGAACGATTTTTAATCGAATTTCCGTCAATTGAACAAACACATATCATACACTAAATAGTGCCTAGATTTGGTTGCGTGAGAGTTTTATTTTTATTTCGTTGGGATATTGTCGAACGTTATTGTACAGAGCGTTGAAATACCTTCTAAAACGTCAACACGGAACACTTTTATTGTACATTTTAAAAATATCCATCAAAAAACATCGATAAATTACACTCCATCAATGCCAATAACCGAATGTCGAACAAACTAAACGACAGTTCATAATACGTTAACATTGTTAAAATACGTTTTAAAATAATGCCACGATAAATTAACGGCAAACCGAATTACACAGAACGTTTATTTTCTCAATTTATATCGTCTAATTTTTTGTTGTTCTACAAATAATTTCGTATAACATGCTATTCGGATGTTATAAAATATAAGCGGATAATAATAAAAAAAATACTTGCTGTATAAGATAACTTTCAATAGTATTAATACTATACAGAATATTCACATTGTATTTGAATAAACAGGCGAAAATAAATTTCACGTTATTAAACGATTTGAATAATTTACGAAAATGCGCTTTTTCATCATACTTTTCATCGATTACGATTTCAAAATAAACGAGTGCTAAAATATTATTAAAGTTTGACTCACAAAAATAAAATTATAATTATATTTTTACGTTTCACTCTGTTTTTAATCAATATAAATATAGTTAAACAGTTAGTTGTCTTGGATTTTTTTTTATACTTTACAAAAAGTACTACGAGACAAAAATTAAAATACAACAAATATAATAAAATGTTTAAAATACCACTCGTATTGCTGTTATATTATATATAATATAGAATAGTTCCAATGAATATATCGAATATAAAATAGTAGATATTTAAATATATTTTTTGTTTGAATAAAAGTGTCCGAATTGGTAAAATGGTAAAAATCGTGATATTTTTACGTATACACATGTAAAAATACTTATCTTTTTTATTATGTTTATTTGAAGTGTCGCTCATGAATAAAAACGAATTATAATTCGCATGACTATCGTAAAGAAACGACAGAAACCGTATTTAGTTCGGGTATATAATACGTGTTTTGTTCAATTTATTGTAAATAAATGGTTTTTAATATTTTAAAGGGAATAAACATTAAACAAAATACATTGTCGGTTACAAAAGAAAATTTCGTTTTTCTATACGAATCCTAAATAATTTTTTTGTACTTCACTCGAACCCTTTGATCGAATCACGTTTCATTTTCTGACTCCCACGCAATATTACTAATACGTGTTCTGAAACAAACCCGTTTCGCGTAACCTAAATTTAGAAATTAATTTTTTTTTGTTCAGTTGAATAGAAATTCGAGGTAATACACCCTTTATTATATGTATATGTAACATTATTATCATTATTATGATTATTATCATTATTATTATAATTATTATTATTATTATTATTATTATTATTATTATTATTATTATTATTATTATTATTATTATTATTATTATTATTATTATTATTATTATTATTATTATATATTCAACGGAATTCACTGTATTTAAAATATAGTTTCCGAAATTCAAGTATGACCAACCGCACCCTTTGAGATGGTGCGGCAATACAAAATCCGCATGTGTAGGGCACACCATAATGCCGGCAATATTGTATTTTGATAAAATAGATTTTTTTACTTAAAATAATATAAAGTGGAAATAAACTGTAATATTGCAAATAATAAGGTAAAAAAATAAATGGGGGGAAAAATTGAAATGTGTTGAAGGTATATCATATTATATTCGAATTTATTGAATGTGAACATACCGACATACACGTGATTCTCAATAATTTTTGTGATATATATGTGATTAATTGCGATCGTAATTTACATAAAACAGAAAACGGATTGTTGTTTGGATAATATTTTGAACGTACTTGAGGGAAACACGCGTGCCATAGCTATGGGCGAACGGCTCACGTGTGCAACATCTCTCATTGATGAAAATATATGATTATTTTGTTTTAACAATTTTTTTTTTGTTAAACATAAGCACGTGTGTTACGTGTTATGTTCCTCTTGATGTCTGATTGTAAACGAATACACAAATTCGTGCTCAAAATTTCACTTTGAAGGTAATTTTAATTTTTAAACTTCATAGAATCTAACTCTGAACCACCTAATAATAATTATATAAAGGAAATTACGTTTTAGAAATTCGATAATTTTAATATTATATTTTTTATATGTGTGTAGTTTAAAATAATAATAATAATAATGAGGTATAAAATAAAATCTATCAGTTTTGATAATTTCGAAACAACTTTATCGGGATTTTTCGGTATACGATTGTGAATAAGGAAAAGAGCTAAATCATACAGTCGGATTTCATTTGTTCTTGATCTCAAATATGTTTTAGAAAAAAATCGTTCTAATTTTGCAATTGGCATTGGAAGAGTTATCGAAATTTGTAACGTCTTATTTACGCTTAAATAAAAATGAATATTATCACACTCAAAAAAAAAAAAAGTTTTAATGCATTCGATGGCCTTTTATTTTTATCCCATATTAACCATTTACTTTTCTTCCAATGTAAAAAACTCTTTTACATAGTGTACCACAAACTTTTTACTACTTCAGATAAAACAGAATCATAAAATCGTACATCAAAGGTCCTTAAGTAGAAATTTATAATACGATTTGGAATGTAGATTCTTAATGGAGTTATTACTTTTTTTTTTTGTGATTTACAAATCGTCCAGTAAGATGAGTCGTTATATGATCCAAAAACCGTGTGATCTTTCGTTTTATAATAGTGCGGGAACTTAAAGGATCGTTATTCCGATTATCATTGATTTTTAATGAAATTTGGTATATTTTCGTCGCATCCCAGCTCGTTAGATGTTTTAGGAAACTCCACAGAACATTTTGTTGTATTTATAATTTGAATTTGCGCGCAATTTTATTCAAAACGCGTATATAATAATTTTTATATCGCCATCGAAATATTACAAGGCGTAAAAAAATTAACACAATAAAAAAATGTCGTGACGTTGTCTGTTTGATGTTCGAGACGAAAAACAAAAAAAATCGGCGGTGCCTCTTCTGTCGGCCACGGCTAGTTTTATATTGCAGCCGCCCGTCTGTCCGCGTGCCGCGTAGTCGAAAACGCGATGCTACGGTTGACTACGGGTAGAGCGGTTGCGGTATAATATTAAGGGGAGATTATAAAAGATAATATTAGGTTACGGTGAGAATATAAAAAAAATGTAGTGATATAAACGAACAGTATGGGTGAGACGTGCGCACGCGGTATTATCGGTTCGAGGTGTCAAATTCCGTCATTTTATACGTTTCAAGGGGGACTACGTGTTATAGTAACATTTAATTTCGTTTTATAAAATTCAATTTTTTTCGAACGCGTGGTGAGTTAATTTTTTCGGTTTTTTGTTTTTTTTTTTTAAGTACATAGCCTGTCGTATCGTAGCTGCGAATCGGTTATGAACTATGTATATTTTGTTATTACGAAGGATTCGTTGGAATGGTTGTAAGTGTTGCGCGCAACTCCTTCTGTAAACGCGTGCCAACGCCGATTTATTTATCTATTTATGTGTTTCAAAGGTTCTTGTAAAATAAAAAAAACCGTTTCTCGTTCAAAGTGATTTCAGAGCGATAAAAATCGATAGAATAAAACATTAAACTAATAAAATTAAAAACACTAAACACGGAACCCCATAATACAATACGAGTTTGGAATAATGTATAGAACGATATATTATTATTATTTATGAATGTAAAAATACGTCTTTCATAAAATCTCTGTTACTATTTTCTGTTTGATATTTTGAAAAAAACTCCTACGACGTTTCCGTTTGAAACGTTGTTCGTCATCTCTGTTTTTTTTTTTTAAATCATCCTGTATAAGAGTCCTTTTTTCCCCGCTTCGTGCGAACTTTATTTTTTTTTTTTTTATCACTGATGAGACCACCGGTGAGACGTCCTATTAATCACTATTTCTCGTACAACAGGTACGAGAATACGCGTTTATTAATTTTTGAAGAAAAGTTCGCTTTTAAGGCAATTGGGCCGCGTCGTTATTAAATTTTAATAGTTGACCGCCGATGACGGTAACCGTCATCAAACCTTAATAATATTATCATATTGTGTTATGTGGGCTATGGTCTCGCGTAAGAAATAAAATATCATATTTAGAAAATGTTTCGCGAGTAACAAACCGTCAATCGCGGTGGATGTTGTATAATGTGTTATTATATAAGCGTGACGCACGAGAGCAAATAGCCATTTTCTCCGTGAAAAGTTACGTCAATTATCGTTAAACCATTAGACGTGAGATCAAAACAAAAATCAAAAATTTTATTCTCAAAAATTGCATGAACTTGTGTTGCTCGCCACGGGGAAGAGGGGACATTTCGGTTTTATATATATTATTACGTAGATACATATATTACACGCGTGTATTATAATTATCTTATACAGTCGGATGTATGACTCTGCACAGATGAGATCGCATATCCTCCGTGTGACAAATTTCATGAGACCTGAAGTTTATAATAATTTAATACTGTAGAGATTAAAATTTGACCGGATTGTCACTCAGAAATGTTATGTGTGTGTGTGTGATCGTCGTTAAATCTCAGTGTAGGACAAATGGCAGAGACGAAAAATATGAGAACGCGTATATATGCGGTGTGCACGCGTTGACAATTTTTGAGTGTTTTACGATTTTTTACTCTGGTAATAAGTACCACAGATACGTTTCGTTTACACCGGCGGTGTGCATTTTGAATATTTTATAATTTCTTGAAAAAAGGGTGTAAATATAAGTCGAACACTATTTATGTACTTTTTTTTTAATAACTTGAAAATTATATATAAATTTTTAAAAAAAAATTTACTCTAATCAAATAATTACGAATTTTTTCTATAAAATTCATAAAGCAAATCCTTTTTTAAATCGTTAGAGAAACGACTAAAATATTAACGCAACTATAATTTTAGAATTGTTGATAGAGTTATAGGATGATCGTTTTGTTTCACAAATCCGTTTCAGATCATTTTGTAAACAAGAACATACCGTTTTGTTAAAAAAAAAAAAAAACATTTCGGATTTTTTATAGAAAAATAATATTACATTAGTTGTTATGACACAGGACTCAGAGTTAAAATAATAAAATGTATTATTTTATGTTATGCACGGTCTAAAAACGAAACGGTCAATGATAATATTATTATTATGTATTTTTTTAATTAGATATTAAAAATTTAATCATTTTTCAAATTATATATATATATATAAATTAAAAAAACTATTTCCGTAGGTTTTTCAAATAACATTTTTCTGTTTGTACAATACGAACGAATGCAAATGTTGAATGTTATATAACATTTAATAAGCTGATTATTTTGAATTTTCAGATTATTCAGATTCTCAGCTCTATAGTTTATATAATTCATGCGTCATTATATTTTAATAAGCTGATTATTGAAAAAAAAATATTAATATTAAAAATTTCATTTCCGTACAGTTATTAATCGTCTTATACGTCATTTGTACAGATGTAATTTATTGTAAAATGAATATTTTTTACAGATAAATTCCATGCCGAAATCTTCGACTATTCATTTATTAAAGTTTAAAAATAGGATATGATAATTGATATAGTTCGTTTCCATTAACAAACAATTGCGTATTACATTAAACAACACTAATTATTTATTTAATTTAATAAATATAATATATATTGAATTTCTATTCGCCATCGATATAAACCATCTACTGACCCATTAAAACGATCTGTTCATAACCGACGACGAATATTTGACTATTATATTTTTTCAGTGTTTTTTTTTAATATAATAAGAGCTTTGAAACCTTCGAAAGGTTCACTTTGAACATCTGTACATCTGGAAAAAAAATTGCAACATTTTCATTTCGTTGAATTAAAAATGTGAAAAATGTAAGGTATATACTTGAGTTGCTTATCGAGTTCACTTCAGACATCCATTTAACACGTATTCGGACGTATAAATTTGTGTCGAGTATATTATAATTATTGTTATTACATACTTATACTTGTATTAGCCGTGGAGACTAAAGGTGAAATAATCCAGTGCCGTACACTAATGATTGTATTAAATTTAATTAAATAATTATCATTCTCGTAGTTATTATATGGTACTCGTAATCCGCTTCATTTTCGGTACGGTAATTCGAGATTATACCAACGGGTATTATACGACCAACGTTATTCGGATGAATGTGCGTATTTATATAATTACATTAATATATTTCTTAGTCGAACAAGAGAATATCATACTCTGTTTTAGCCACTTAATTGTGTGTAAATTGAGTTAGAATTTACATATCGGTCGGGAAAACTTTATATCGAATCTAACGATTACCTCGCCGCGGTCTTCACGACCACTGCCGACAGCCGCTAAAGTACAATGTAAATGTACGCTGACCCCCCCGAGGCAGTCAATGATATCGAGTAATTTAATAATACACAACTGGCGCAACACTCTGACGAACCGAGAATATCGAACAATAAATTACATAAAACGTTTTTCAAATAATATCAATTGGAGATAATTTTAAACGTAAACGACTATGAATTCGAATCATTTGAGTGTATAAATTATAAAAGTTAAAAAAATATATATATATTAAACGTCATATTTATACCAGTGACACGTCGACATTGAAATTAAAAATCATATTTTAACTCAAATCAAGAATAAAAAAAAAAAAAACAAATAGAAATATCGCGTAATTTTGGAGTTTTATTGACTACGTTAAAAATTTAAAACAAACGAATTCGTTAGAAACTATTTCCATTTTACAACTCTCATTGAGTTTCTCTCTTCTCAGATGATTTCGTTGTGTGGTGTGACATGTTCCAGTATTATATTACGTTCGATTTACTTTTTGTTTTTTTTTTTAAACGTCAACGATAAAAATTCCTAAGAAATACTTAACGTAATGTTGCGCGGTAGATTTTCGCCGGAATCGTCACGTCTAAATACGCGTAGTAATTAAAATTTTTTTTTGCTACAAATTATTCGAGTAAATCGTACAAAATTGATTTTTTTTCGTTTTCTTCTATCGCAATTTGTGTATATTGTTCGTATTAAGCGTGTTTACCCGATCGTAATTCGCGCGCGTCTTTATACTCGTATATGTATTCGCGTGCAAACGATACCAAACACGCCACGTTGTCGCGTATTACGTACGGAATATCACCAGTCAGCCCCCAGTCATTTGCCGTACTTGTCGTTATAAATTTAATAAAACTGTCAGTTTAAATTCGAACTTCAACAGTTCATAAACGGTATTTAACGTATCTTTTATACAGCGTTTTACGTATACGTGTAGTACGAAATGTTCAAGTACATCTGCCAGTCGGTCACGCGACGCGGCTTTTTATGCGCGCGCTTGCCGCCCGAACGCGATATTCTACACGAAACAATAATAATAATAATTAAAACTATTCGTCGTCGAGTGCGAACGAAATGGCGTATATTGTTTTATACGCTCTCGTGTTAAACGTGTATTTCGAAATACGCGGTTATTTATAAGGTAAATGTCGTATTTATGTCGTATTATTTTTCGATATATACAACTGAACTATAGAACTGTCGACACAATTCACCAACGAATTATTATAGTTAGGCGGTGGTAGGGCACGCGCGCGGTCAGTTTCGAACGTGATTTCAAATCAACGTGATTGACAATAATAACGCTGATCGGTGTATTTATAATATATATACATACATGAACGATATAATGACCGACAACTTATTTTTGTGACTGCGGTTGAATGTCAAACAAGCTCGAATTCTACACTATTGTGGACACATTCGATATCTGAATAAATAAATTTATATTATTTAGTTTATTTATAGTAATTGTACAACGCGTCAGTCGATCGACACCAACAGTGCAGTAGACGAGTTTGTACCGTGTGGATTTTTTGCTTTATTTCACGCCAGGGAATAATGACGATACCAATAGCAGCTCTTTTGCATTGACCGGAAAACGTACTTGAAATGATAATAAAAATGCAAATTTCACTATCAAACCATTACTAAACAAGTATATAACGACTATTACAATACACTGCACTTTCTCAAAAGTGATTGCGTTGACTGATAAAATTAATAAACGATCGAAGACCGTCTGTGTATTCTCCATTGACTGCGTATAATATGTGGACCTTATTCATCATCAGTTAGAATAATTATTATCAATCTTCGACTGGCCGTGAATGGGCGTAAAAGACTTGACAATATTATGTGTTATAATTTGTAGAAAAATCGTTGAATTTCACTTATTGAAAACGTGTTTACCGTAGACGATATGACGATCACAAAGGTTACGAGTTGAAATCCGAAAATGTCGATTCGTTGAACGAAATATCGTATGAAGCCGGGTTTACACGACGCGAATATGATGCGCGAGGCAGCCTCGTGGCGAACGAAAGCTTGTCGATTTTTAGACGCGCATCAAAGGAGATTCAGTTGTTCGTTTCGTACCGTGTAAACGCGTTCGTCACTAACCTAACCTAACGCATCGCATAGACTGATGGCTCGCTCTGTTTCGCATTGCTTCACGTGTCATATACGAATCGTATAAACAGTTGGGTGGATCAGCGATTTGATGAGGCAGCCTCGCGCATCAGATTCGCGTCGTGTAAACCCGACTAAAGAATACGCGAATCCAGCAGTATTTCTTCTGTATATAGAGATGATACGCAAAAGAAATTCGAAACGGCGTTTTATGTATTGGGGTTTTCACTAGGGATGATTTTTGTTTTGGTTTTATATTAAAAGCTTAAAAAGGAAAAAAAAATGATTTCACGGTTTAGATGTTTATTGTCGAACATCGGTTTTAATTTAACTTTGTTTTTAATAACGATTTTTTAGATTTTACGATTTCTCTATTCGTTTATGGGTGTATTGATTTCTATTTTTCGCTGATAACTGAAGTCGATTTCGAAATCGGTTTCATGTGTTGAAAAAAAAAAGTCACCGGACCGCTCAATGAACGAAACATAATATCATAATAACGTAACGCCCCGTTTGAACGCGTTTTACCGTGTACCGTTTAATATCGACACGTTTCTAAATATCGTATTTCATTTCTCACATGACTTATTTTTCAATATTCCATATAACAAACAAACGCGTGTACGACATGATTATCATTTTAATTCTATAAAAACAAAGTGAAAACCAAAAGTTCGACCGATAATGTGAAATTCGAAAAAAGTTCGGGAATAGAGTTAAATATTGTATTTTTACAAAAATCAACATAACGTAATATAGTAATGTTAAATTGTATACATTTTAATATTGTCCTACGGCGATAGAGAACACTACACTTGGATTGTATAGCCGAACACAAATAGAATTATGTGTCACATATACACTTGGTTATAATTTGAATAATTTGAACTAAAAACTTGTCAAACACTTGACGGTTATAATGAGGGGGAGCGACAGATGGATCGCCCCCTCTCGCTTGGGATTTGATATTTTTAAATTTAGTATATCTCTGACTCAACATCACCGACTTGTAAGTTAGTCCAATTAGGTTATGATTAAGCTCCGTTTTCACCTTCCCCCCACATTTTAAAGCGACTACTTTCTTTTCCTGTTTTACCGTTATTTCGTTTACGTTTCATTCACTTGGTTTTTCCTCTTTTCACACCCAGAATTTCGTCTCAGTAGATTCTCAAACAATTCTTTTTAGTTATTCTTCGATGTGGATATTTCATTGCAGACTCCATTTTTGCCCTCCCCCTTTGAACATCATGTATATTGTATAACAACAACTGCTCGTCAAACATGTATAAATATTTGTAAAAAAATTCCCGAATTTTATTTGTAATTTGTTTCCATTATAAAGTATCAAAAAATACAGACATTTTTTATCAAGCCGCTACGTTGAGCACGCTGACATATAAGCTAAAAACAAAAATATCTTTGAAATTATTTAAAAATAGCTTTTGAAATTATATCGATTATTAATCCATAAACGCGGTTCTTATTTCGTTCAAGTAAAACTAAGAAAAAACATTGAATTTTGTAAAAAAAAAAAAGAAAAATTGTATAGGAATTCCGTTCTCTTGTACACGCTTCTCCTCGAAATTCAACCTTTATATTTCATACTGGATCGTATTATACGTATTTTCTGTCAGAACATGAGACATCCACTCATACCGACTCATTCAATTTTGTTGATTCTGTATTTACGTATTTTTTTTTTCTGTATTTTCATTTGATACGACACTGCGTATATATTATATAATATACCGAACATTTCACATTATTCTACGTGAAAAAACACGGGAACGTTCATCTATTATGTGAACAAACCCTTTATAACGCACTACATTTCAATAAATATCGTGTGTTTCCATTTGCATTGTGAACGCGTTTATATATATATATATAAATGTCTTGTCATTTCCAAAGGTAAGAAGCCTGTCGAGTTTTGTTTACATATTATTGAATATCACGAACAAGATGATGGAGTTGAGCTACGTTGTTTATCAATACATTTATATAAGTTAATATATTTCTTATAACTATAACATATTCTTGAATTCCACGTTTTCGACTTAAGAGAACGTTCACATTTTTTTCTTGTCTTCGTCTGTTTTAATTTAGAAGAAGAAAATATAACATGACATAGGAATTAATCGTTTGTTTACGTGTTTTTGAGATGCATTTCGTGCATAAATCATTTGTTATAAACATTTGAAAAGGAAAAAATTCCTTGAAGTGTTGACACATAGGTTTTGGAAAATATTGGTTAACGATGAAGTTACGTTTTGAGTTTTTTATTTCACTTTTAAATGACTGTAACTTCATTGAGAAATACTATTTTACAAAAAATAAGCGTCATCGAATTTAATAATAATAGTAATAATAATATTGTAACGATATATTTAACTAATTTACGTTTATCGTAGTATATACGCAATGCAGAGCCAAATAGTGTTATAGAGAGACAAAATAGAAAGAAAGTAAAAATTTCGCATAAAATGTTTTAAAAAAAATGTGATATTGTTATTTACAATAAAGTAAAATATATATATTTTTGTTACGATTTAGATAGTGAAATACTGTGTTTGTGAAATTTCTTATAATCGCGAGAAAATATTATTTTTTCGCTATATTAATTGAAGCCATAGTAAAGAAATTCCGTTTGTGCGACGAAATTCAACACAAAAACGTTTAATTGCTGCGGCCTTGTTTCCGAACTTTGTAAGCATAATTGTAAAAACGGGGAAAAAGTCTTTTTATCAGAATAAAAAAAAAGAAAGAAATACGAAGAAAATTCTAATACGGTTAACGTACGATAATTCAAACAAAATTATATAATAACCGAGACGACGGGAATATTATTATAATGAATAATACGTCGATATTCATTTAGATTGCAATAATAGTCATAAACCGTTCGTGTACTATTGCTAATCGAAATTCGTTTCGTTTGTGTGTAAGTTCTGTGTAAATGTTATTCGTGTAAAAGGTGACGTTTTTTTTTGTATACATATATAAACGATGGTCGAAAAGGTAATTAAATTTGTTTTAAATGGATGAAGACTGCTGTTGTAGGCGTTCGTTTATTATGCGAATGTGCTTACGACCGCGGTATAGAAGCCTTAATCCGTCGCACGGCTCTGTAACGTGTATTATAACAATATAAAACGAGCGCGCACTATAGTACTACTAAACACTTTGACGGTAATAATACGTGAACGTAATATGTTTTAATCTCGTTATTATTTATTATTGCGAGCACACACGTTTTCAATACGCTTTTTCAATACGCAATTTCAAATCGCAGAGCGATGATAAATATCGATTTTGCCGAGAAATAATTCGTCGTATTATTACGTTTACGTTCGTCCGAACGCACGGTCACACACCGCGCGTGTCGCACGAGCCTGCAGCTGTCGTATTGTGCGTTGATTGTTGTTTTTGAAGAAAAAAAGGAAAACCATACGTTCAACGAGATATTTCGTGAACTTTCAACGATTTCGTCCTCCAAATTCTACTTAAAACACCTACCGGTCGTGTACGATTACTGATATTTCGTTTGATAACACACCTAGGTCCGTTCTCAAGCGTTTTTTTTTATTATTATTATTATTATTATTATTCGCTTATTTTTTCAACTTCTAACGTACCTACTCCGGTATATTATATGTATATGTGTGTGTGTGTGTGTGTGTGTGTGTGTGTGTATCGGTCACAGTGTAAAACCACAGGGATCGGGTCCAAGAGAGACCCGCGAATCGCTCTCGAGCCAAAACCGTCATCGAAGCGCCTCTATATTTGTATATAAATATATATTCACGGTACTCGTTCGAAGTATATCATACACCACGCGTATGATGATATACAGTACGACGGCGCCAGAATAGTTAATCCGTGTGAGCCAATGTTGTATGGGCCGACGATTCAAACATTTTATTTTATATGAACCACCCACCGGGGGGTTTCAATGGTACGCACAACCTAAAACCCACAAACGCAATAGTAGTGTTGCAAAATCCCATTGAAATAGGCGAAAGCGAACGCCCGAAAGCGAAAATTTATTCATTTATTTTTTTTAATTAACGCGCGAGGTCTCTCATCACGTCTTCGTCGTACTAATAATTACAGAAATCGCCAAAATAATCGAAAAATTAATTCAATATTATGAAAATAATTTGTATTTTTACGAATTTATTAACGTTCATACGTATAAATATAGTTGTACCAATACGTTTGTTAATTTTTAATCGTTATTGCATAACGAACCGTTGAACAAACGACGATTTATTTGATAAAAAAAAACATATATATATATATATTTAAGGTATTGTACGAGTTAATAATATTGTCACAATAACGATTATCTCACGTACCTACATTGCAGGAAATAATTTTATTCAAGACAAGCAACGCCCCCCCCACCGCCATAATTTATCCATCCGTATTCAATTCAATCTGTGGCAACACTGCATCGTATAATTTCGCCGAACCGCGATGATCAGTGTTGCCACTGACGACCGATAATTATCGTATGAGCACGATGTTTTTCGACCGAATACGATGCGCGATAAAAACTCGATAAATATCGTGTGCGAAAGCGTACGACGGTTTACGAATTCTCTCGTAAAATGCTATTTTTATAAATATATATATATATATATATTGCGTTACTCTCCAAATAGTTTTATCCGAATTAAACGTTTAGTTGAAATAAAATCCACAACACGATCTGGAGATAAAACGGTGTTTTACGCCCGGCGCGCACTCATTTCGTCGACTCCGCGTTCGCCTAATTCATCAATCGTGTATTACGGAAAATTAAAATCGTTCTTCTTTTTCTTTTTTTCGACCACCGGCAACACTGGCCGACGATCGCGCACGCCGCGCGTGTTATCGTCGGTCCGTTCCACTCGGCCACGCGAGTTAGACTTCGTACTACACCTCGGCGGCAGAGCGTATATCCGGCGGCGATTGCGATCGTCGAGTTTGGTGGTGCCGTTCCCCCCCCCCCCCCGGATCGTCCGCCGAGTCATTTATACCGTAATTTATGCGACGATAGGTTCTCCGCGGAACGGATTATTATCATCGCGATCCGAACGAAAGAGTTTTTATAGTATTTGTTTTTTTGTGTGCGCGTAAAATAAAACCGTAAGGGACGGGACGCGGGACGGCTTAATATCCCCCGCTCCCCGTTTATCGGCGGCGATCCGCTACCATCCCGTCCCTTGCCCCGGCGAACGACAAACGAATAATACGCGTGCGGCTCGGCACGACGCCGCCGTCCGGTCGTCGACGGTGGCCGCCGACGGACACAATTTTCGCGTCCGCGTTGTTGTTAATGGCTCGGAACGACGCGCGCTGATAACGCGGCTACGGCGGTGGGACAATGTCGTCGTGTCCTGCGCGCCACACCCGTCCGCGATTCGCCGGCGAATTATCTCCCTGGCCCGCCGCACGGCAACACGCCGGACCGCAGAGGCCGCCGCCGCCGGCCGATTCCCCGGAGTGTTCGTACATATCATTACGAGCCGGGTCGGTGGTACTCTGGACGGTCCCCGATATTGCGGCGCGTTTTAACGAGTTAGCGTTTCAATTAATACCACCGATACACACACACACACGTTTTATACATTCGTTTTAATCGAATTATTATATCGTATTTACGTGACGGCGGAAAACACTCGGTGAAATATTACCGAACGCGATTTCTTCTGCCCCGAACGGTGCGAAACGGCGTTGAGAAATTCCGCGAGATATCAACGGGCTTTCATAAAAATGGTACCGGATTTCTGCGTTTTTTTACGATGTTGCGTTTATGCCGGATAGTGTACGCGCGGCTCCAATCGCGCTGCAAATCGGTTTTCCGCGGGCGCGGTGAAAACGTCGCCGCCGGTGTAACGAACAAACATCAGTCCTGCTCGGCACTCCTATTGCGGAGAAACGATAGGTAGACCCAGGGCCGTTCAGAGGGGGGGGGCAACGGGACCATTTTGCCCCAGGCCCCAATTTAGGAATACTTTTAGGGGGCCGACAAAAGACTAAAATGTCCCGATAACAAATATTATTTTCGTTGCGTATATATATGTAATACTCTGTAATCTATATTATATTGCGATGACAAGTGTCTCGTTTTGCTACGGTTGGCGATGGTACAGACTACAGACGATATTTTTAAACCAAATTAATAGCCGATACGCTGATAACCGGATACACGGTAGAATAGTCAACTACAGCCCGCACGTCCGCACGCCCGCTCCAGTCAGTCACTTTAATTATTAATCGACAGTTGACGATATAGTGTCACCGATAAAATTGATAGATCATAGATGACAGATTATTGTAGATACCTACTGTAGTAGTACATATAGTCTATAGACAACCTGCAGTATAAAGAAACAAGGGTGAATACCAACACCAATATCAGTAAGTAATAATAATGGATTAAAATATGTACATATCATACTTAATTTTTATTAAAATAGATATGGTACGTAAATAATGGTATATACATAATACCATTGATTAAATATTATCAATAATAATACATATACGAACACTGTTATAGTTTTTCGTCGGCTTTCCCATTTTTACATACTTAATAGGTACTATCATCCCAAATGTAATATCATTGAGCATAGATTATACCATATATTATAATTTATAATCAATGGTAATATTAGGGTAAATGAATAAAAAAGTGCCGGACACATTGATTTAAAAAAATTATTTTTCACACTACATACATTATACGTGATTTCGTTAAATAATTATTATGATGGTCGAAGGGCCACCAAATTAATTTGCCCCAGGCCCCGAAAAAATTCGGGACGGCCCTAGGTGGACCAGCCCATTTATCCGTACCAATCGGCTGTACAGACGTGCGCGGATGTTCAAAACGAAGTCGAAAGAAAATAAGAATATTGTTCGTTATGACTCGTATAGTGTACAATCGAAATGTCGTTAGTGTTGGACAATTAGATTAGGTTCGATGGTAATACTAGTTTTATGTTTTGCATGACGAATAAGTGAATTTACACGGGGCTTTGCCATTATACCAGTGTGTGTGTGTGTGTGTATACATACACAGTCGGCCGATGGAGTTCTGAAAACAGAAAACCTAATGAAGTATATCAAAAGAACTTTGATCGAATTATCCGCTTTACAAAGAAACCGGCGAAATTTTAGCGTTTCTTTATTGCGCGTCTTGTACAAACGGCGCGGAGATTAGAGAAAAACAAAATGTAAAACAGCGAATTCGAAAACTATATACAAAAAAAAAAAAAAAAAAAAACGATAAAAATATTTTGTACTATTATATATAATATGTTGAATACAACGTAAAATACACAGCTAATTGTAGTCAAATTGAATTCATATTTTATCTTCTTGGTGTAACAAACGGAGAGCGAAATTATGAGAAATCCCGCTCGCGTTGTTTAGTACACTCGTAAAATGACATTCTGGATTAATATATTCGACCAGAAACTCTAACCAAAGAGTAGAAAGTGATTTTACGAAATTCGCGAAGAAAGGATTTACTGTGCGAAAATTCAAAACGCGTAAGTTTCAAACAAAATTGCTCATGTATAAGTCGCTTTTGATGTGGATTTGGACTTGTGGTCTACGAACATAATGTTTTGCTAAGTCTACTAAGCATAGGACATTAGTAAAATCAATCCATGATTTTCGATCTATCGCAATATTGGAATGTTAACTGGGCATCTCACATTGTGTTTCTAATCAAACTTTACACACCCGCGCGAACTGTATTCGAAACTGACGCTGTCTTATGTACTATTTCGCAAATGTATCCGCTCTCATCAGGATTCTCTAATCAGCTAATTAATCGATGCAGACGTTCAGTGATTCAAATGATTTATTCTGTCGTGGCCTCTTTTTTTTCGTTTTTCATTTCGATTTCGATCGCATAATATTACGTAGGTTTTTTATGCGTACCCGATTGACGCAAGTTCAGGCGTCGTTCGTTGACATGCGTTTAGAATTTATTTAATGATATTTGAATCCCTTTGCCAAAGGCAGACGATCATTTTTAGTGTAAAAAAGAATTAGAAATCGGCGATAATAATTTATTTCGTATGTCAAGCAAAATAATAATCATCTGTTGCTCCGCTATCATCCGCGGAATCAGGACCGCTAAGAAGAATGATTTAATTGATAAAGAAAAATGTCGAAAGCAGAATAAAAATTGAAATATATTGATGTTAACTATAGTACAATTATTATATAAAATTAATTTTTCATATTGTGAATGTAAAGTTTTAAAAGAAAACGATAAATAATTGGTCAACGGTATTAGGCAATGTTTTGTGGTAAATAACCGCGGAAACTCGTCGTACAAACAAAACACGAGTAATTAGTTTCGATTGTAGCAATTTGTAAAATCAATTCGTTAAGCCATAGATATTTATATGTTCTTCTTCAATCGTATTCGCCCATTATAATATTTTAATTTCTAATATTTAATGTTAATTAGAAATAATGTTATTTTAAGTCAACGTGTATTAATGTAATTATATTATTGAATGAACTTTTTTTTGCTTATTTATCTCAGTGTCAAACCGTATGAATACTATTCGCTTCCTCTCTCCGCGACTCAAATAATCTTCAAATCCGTTCCTGCGAATATATTGTAATTATATATATATATATATGTAATATGGTTATATTATATAAAACGGC
This sequence comes from Chaetogeoica ovagalla, assembly GCA_032441825.1. Lineage (NCBI taxonomy): Eukaryota > Metazoa > Arthropoda > Insecta > Hemiptera > Aphididae > Chaetogeoica > Chaetogeoica ovagalla. The sequence goes on along the minus strand of CM063748.1, from coordinate 3,672,134 downwards.
AGTAATCATTTATATTATTATTGTAAATTTTATTTATTACGCACGCAGAGTGTAATATATAACGTGTGTGTGTGTGTATATATAAATTACAACAGTCTGCGCGACGAATTCCTAGCCGGCCCGGGTCCCGTGCGAGCTCGAGGCACACATCTTAGCGAAAAGGTCGTTTTATACTTTTATTAATATATATATATACGCGTATATAAGACGCATTAAAGGTTAAGAAGAATGTCCGCCCGCGGCGGCCTTTGTACGCATTACGAAATGGCACTGGGTTAACGGGTTGTCATCGTTCAAAGTACCTAAAAGCCAAGCATTTTCCGGTGGCGAAAGGGCGCGGTTCCTCTCCCGCCACCAAAAATTACTGACGAAATTCCTTCGTCGGACGACGACGACGACGACGACGATGAGGCGCGGCACAGAAGAAGCGGTGTGTAGAGACGGAAAAATAACGCGTGTAACGGGCAGGACGACGGTTTGCGATGGGGGAATGGACGAAGAAGGAAGTATATATATATATATTATTATTATTATTATTATTTTAATTTTGGGAGGGTTTTTATTTTTGCGCATATATTATAATACGGGACGTAATGACGATTGTTGTGCGGACCAGGAAACGGGCGAAATCGCGTGACATTGACCGACGTCACGCTATAGCCCGGAATACAATATTTTCGACGAATTTCGGTTTTTTTTTTATATATATCATAAAATGTATGTAATAAAATATTTTATGTTTTTCCGAAGATATAATTATTGTTATTTGTGTGCGGTTAAAATAAGGACAACGTAAAAAAAAAAATTGATTTTTTTTTTTATATTGAGAATTGTTGAAAATACGTTGCCGTATAAAATAAGGAAAAAAAAATAGCTCGGAACGTAAAATAATTCCTCACCGCCGAGTCAAATGTGACAATTACAAAACAGAACCGAAACAAAACGTTTTAATTATTTCGCTATAATTCATTTATTTTTATTTAGTATTTAAAGAGAATTTTTTTTTTCACTAAAGCCGCGAGTTTTTAACTTCGTAATATTGTAAACATCAATTTTCATTAAAGTTATTATAAATTTTTCATTTTTTTACTCGTCGCGTAATAAATATAAAACTAATATTCTTATATTATTTAAAAAAAAAAAACTTAAAATTTCCGAATAATTTACAATATTCGATTAAACGTTTTGAATGATATTCGGTCAAAGGTATTGTGTACACACGACTACGAGGAAGCGGGCTATTGATAATATTATTATTATTATTATTATTATAACGTTTATGTAGACGAGTAGACGCAACGAACGAATGATTTTACAGTGTTATGAATAGTATAATAATTAGATCAAAGACGGAGTCGGGCACGCAAATCAAAACGATAGAAATTAACGTAATGTACATTACGGGTTCTCCGGAAATTATACTTACGAGAAACGATCGTGCAAAATGATCGTTTGCACGTGTTTAGTAGTAATAACCACAACGGACGGCGTTTTGATGTATTCGAGTAAAACAGTTTTTTAAGTATTGGTTTAATTCGTTGTTCGTATTGAACTCAATTACATTATTGATAGTTTTTATTTTTTCAAACTTTTTTTTTTATAAGTAATATTTTGCTGTTCACCCGCTCACACAGACTATATGAAAATCTTAATTTTCCATCGTGTAAATAATAATTTAATTACCGCAATAACCAACACCGCATGCGATATATTACATTACAAAACTATTATTTGGACGAAAAAATCAAATTTTTCGAATAATTAATAAAATATATTAACGTGTGTTACTGAAATTGTTTCGTTATACGAGTAGAAGTGTTTTGAAAGACGTTTTTCACACGCTGCAGTGAACAACGATTATAATGGAAACATTTGCATATGTCGAATAAAAAAAAAAAATCGCAATATAGGGAATTGGCAAAAACATCAATTATACTTGTGGATCGTTAAAGTACATTATAAGCAATAGTTATTTCGAATTCAATGAAATAGTGATAGAAAAAAAGTGTATAAATTATGTAGCTTAAGGGACACGCCTATGCTTTTTACAATGATTTATAGTGAACGTTGGAATTTAGGTAAAACTTTTTTTTTGACTTTTCCGACATTTGAGTGTGTCTAGAGACTTAAAGTCGAATTCAAAAGAATGCGCTCAGTATTTCCGTTTAATAATATTCGCGCGATAAGTACTTTACCGATTGAAAAGTGAATTAAATTTACTCGTATATAAATTGTTTCGACGCTCTATAAATTACTTCCCCCCCCCCTCGAATAATAATCATTTATTTTATTTATTTATTTCCGTTTTGATCATGTAGATTTCAATAGAATTTTTATTCTCCCTCAAACGATCGGTGCGAGTATCATAAGATTTCCTAGACCGCATAAACGAATCGCCTCAATACAAATAAGTCACCGTTGAAATAATAATAAATGTGTTTCATCGCGGTGTTATAAAATCATTCGTTTAATTGCGTAGTATAAATACATTGTCGTTTTTTATACGCTTTTGCACACTTTTTTTTAATACTATAACGATACGAATAAAAATGTCCTTTTAACGATTTTTCCGAATACGTTTTCAATTGTACACGCACACACACAGAGAGAACTCGGAGGCAAAAGGAAAGAAATATAAATGGATATAATCGACTTAAAAAATATTATAATTTTCCACAATTTTCTCGAGCACAATACTTGTGTATAGACGGAAATAGACTTGTTTAATCGATCAAATGCCTTCTTTTATTCTGTTCTACTATTGTTGTGCGTTTTAATAAGGATAAAAAAACAAATCGGCAAGTGGATCAAATATTTTTAAAAAAACAATTTTTCGTACACTACAGTGGTCGTAATCATAAAATGTATTTCTTCGTGAAAACTTCATAATTTTCAGAAAACAATATACACGGTTGTATATAAATACATATATATATATATAAAACGCGAATAATTTCAGAAATAAAAATTAAAATTCAACCGTTCCGTGTTTCGCATTTAAAAATACAATTTATTTTCCTCGTTAGAATTTTCAATCAAGTTAAATTATAATACCTACTGTCGTTCGTTCTTTGCGCCGTCATTGCCGTTTTCATTTGCTTAAGTGATATCTACTCGTATTCCAACTTCACGCGAATTGTAATATTCTCTCTACAAATAAATTGTTGTTTAAACGTTTATTTTTATATTTTCCGTGCAGACGATTTGAAATACCGTAAACTAATGCGTATAATACGTGTGTACAGTAATTGAAATATACTAGTGTATCGACCATGATAAGTATTTCGTTCAACGTGTTCCCGTTTCGTTAAACGAACGGGACAGCGGCGATTGTTGATTTACACTAATCGTCATTACTGACTTGCAAACCGGGACGTAAATTCTTATTCTGCGAAAATATATAACGGTTGCGTTAAGATGTTCGAGAACGTGTTCTCACACGGGATGATAATTTACACAGAGAGACATTTCGATTAAATTTCGCACGCATTACAGTTTGAAAAAACATCTCCGTATACGTATTTCGACGGTCAGAACGAAATTTACGATTATCAAACGGGAATTCACCGATTTTACCGGCCCAGAAAGACAAAACGAAAATTCCACCGTCCCTTTAAAAACACCATTGTGTACGATACGATACGTTATAATTAATACGTACGCATAAATTGCACGTGAACTGTATAATATCATAATAACCGTTATCCGCATACACACTAGCCGTATATTATATAATATATTTACATAAGTATTTTTCCCCGCGGCGACGACGCGGCTTAAATCGCACGGCTAATTTGCCGCGTGTAGAACTGCGCACGATTACTTCTTACAGGTTTCACAAAACGGTTTGCCGCCGCAACGGGGAAATAAATATTCAAAGTGTGCAAAAGAATAAAAGCGCCCAGACTTAAATAAATACACGCGTGTAACGACCGGCGCGCACACGGCCGGGCGTTAAATTATTAATTTTCGGCGTGTTTTAAACGCGACGCGTGGGATGCGGCCTAAAAGACGCAGTTCGGCGGATTCTGCGGATCGTTATTACCGTTTGCGGCCGGTATGCGGTCGGAACGGAATAATTCCCGGACAAAACGCCACTTTGCGCGTCTGAAATATCCCGTCTCCGGCGGAGAGTCACAATATAAAATACGTATCGCTCGCTGTACGATATTCCCTGCCGTTATTATTATTATTATTATTATAAATTATTACACGATTATTAATATTTTAATCGTCGTCGTCGCGTATAAACGACGCGCGCCGTCGGGATGGACTGTAGTCAGGGACACTACCCCGCGAAGGGATTCCGTTGCGTTTTAAATCCTGGCGTTCCCGTGCGTATAACCCGACATGTTATAACACTGTCGAGCTCAGCTACCTCGACTCCCCGCGGTCACGTTAAATGTCTTTTCCGTTTCTTTTTGTAATTCTTCCATTTTCCACTGGAATTGATTAAATTACGTAATAACACTCGTTACGTCCGTCTAATCTGCACACAAACTGCTTTTGGAAATATTGTTTTTATTACGGTGATTTTAATCGCCAAACCGTGTCTCCCCGTACTCCGTACTGCGCGTCTCGATATATACGAGACTACGCGCGTAATTACGTGAAGTACAACAACGGTTAGCGCATTTTTCTGAAAAACACTCGCGACGAATCGTATAATTCCGACTTGTGTCCGATGGATTGTCGACATTTTTTCGAAACGAGGCGTTCCACTCTGAAGTTCTTTTAAAGCGGAGTACACACCCAGCATTACGTGCAAAAGAAAACACAGGAAATTCTTCCATGTATATTTATTTTTCGATGATTTTTGGGGGGAAAAAAAAATACAATTTTTTTCTTTATTTCTACTAATCAGTTTCAATTAATTCGTCAAAAATTAATTTCCAGTACATATAGTTGTTTTGAATAAATTCCTTTATATATAATGCATAATAATTGCCGTGCACTGCACAATGATTTCGTATTTTAGATTTATTTTACTTTTTTTTTCTAATCAACTCTCTGTATACTGTTTACAAAATCCAAGAAAATAGCAATATTTTATAAATCCGTTCAAATAGAGAACATATCGATTTCAATACACGTTTTCGACGTGAATATTACACTGGTATTTTAAGAACGTAACTATACATATTAATCGTTATCGTACCCGTGAGAATTTTTAAAAAACGGTTTTCCGTTATTCTTTTCCCTCGCATGCGATTTCGGTACCCGATCAACAGAGAATTTCTTCTCCTGAATATTTCTGTGCACGTGTAAAAAAAATATACGTATTCTCGTCGTCGAAATATCGTATTGAAATGACGCGTTGTTACGCGTGAATACCGTAGCCGGAAACACTGGACAAACGTTATAAAACAGAATCTCGCGCTCGAGAGATTATTAAACTGTATTGTATATCATATCGGAATGAATTATATATTATATATCGGACCGATCGGATGAATTCGTCGATGAACGAATCGATAAATTGTGCGGTGAACAGTGGCTATTATAATGTTAGGACGACGTGTCGTCCGGGCATTGAAACGTTCAATTTCCTTTAACGAGAATATTACAGCATTCGATCGGGGTTTCTGAGTTATTGCTGGCCCGTTAATGCGGAGGATATCAAACTCAATTATACCGTATACACGGGTCTTCGGTAAAACGTCTTGTCGTTCTCCGCGAACGATAATATTGTCTGCACGACTTTCGGCCTCTGCGAGCGTACGTAAATTATTTCGTGTAATAAATCTAATGCCGCAATTATATACGATATCTGTATATAACCAGTGAACCAGTGTACGAGAAATCACTTTGAATTTTTTTCCCTCCGACATTACGGTGTATGGACCACGCCAGTGTTCTCCGTACACTTTTCCATATTCACACATTTTAATAATATTTTATTTTTTACTTTATCGGCTATAAAATTGTACGCGATTCCGTACGCTTTAATGTTAAAATTAATATAAATTGAAAGCGCTCTAACTTCAATTCAAGCAATTTCGGAAACGTTTTTCGTTTTGTTTTGTAAACTCGCTTTTTAATATCGTTATGACACGCGGATGTCGTAGATTCGAATGATGATTTGAGTGTTAGAGGCCCGTGTACGACGGCCCACATCATATTATCTCGTACCACTATATTATTATGTAGTCACGGCACTGATTGAATCGGTAGGCAGCAATTTTTCGATTATTGTGTTCGTGAAAATCTATTGAAATACGTTAAAGACGCGGTAATACGCGGTGACGTGATTGAACGTTCGTTAATTGTACAATAATTTCACGATTTATTTTCTTCATTTGCAGATCATTGGAAATGACACCGCAAACCATGTGCTCGTGGTTGGCCGCCGCCGTCGCGGCCGTCGTCGTACTGCAGCACATAAAAGCCATCACCATCGAGGAATTGCCGCCGGGTGAGTGAATCTCATTTTTCGTTTCTAACGTTCAGGGAATTGTTATCAATTTAGGACCGGGACGTCGATGATTTTTGCATTTTTTTTTTTTAATAACGTTTTAGGTGATGTTTTCCTGATTAAAAATATGATTCAGTAACATACAATTCTAAATGAATAATTTTATTTCGAATTTTTTTTTTTTTAGCTTTATGCGGTTTTTTTTGTTTTTCAAGACATATTTTGACATTTTAATGTCGATTTTTTTAAATTTTTTTTTTTAGGTCATTTTAAACATTCTGTTTTTCAATAATCAGCAGAAAAAAATTACTAGTTTAATATAATTTTTTTTTTCATTTATAATTTAAAATGTGTGCATATACATTTTAATTTTGTAAAAAAACGTAAAAATCCAAGGAAAACCGCAAAACAAAAAATAAATATAAAAGACAAATATAAACATTAGTTGTTTAATATGCAAGTAATAATTCATAAAATAACAACAACAAAAATGAACAAATAATTGAGGTAATTTAAACAATTTTAAAGGGTTATTATTTTTATGTTTTTAAATTGTAAATTAAATTTCTAAAAAGATTTTTTTTTAGGTTTTCAGAGCATTTTATTTTTTGTTTATATCGCAAATTCATTTTTTTTAAGGAAGTTTTTTTAGGGTTTTTAAGGCACAAACATCAGTGACGTAGTTATTATTAATATTATTATTATTATTATTTAGACGTACAATGTAAAGCCGTTAGAATGGAGATGGATTCAATGAAGTTTTTTCGCTGTGGCTCGAAAAAAAATAGTATTTTTTTTTTTTTTTTTTTTTGTCAATTTATTCATTGGCGATTGCAATAGATCGTTACGGTAAATTAGATAACTATTACGGAATGTATGGGAAAAACTTTAAAGGAACTGAGCAATGAATTGGGGGAAAAAAAATTCGATTGTATTGTAATTTGATAATGTTTTTAAAAAAAAAAAACTACGATATCAGACAATTTGATCAATACGAATTGTCTTAATATATTTACATATTTTGGTCTTTGGGGTGGTACCAGGGAGAAATTTTAATTCGATTTCAACCGAAAATATTTCCATCGGTGGTTCTTCGAGCGTCGAAAACAAGTAAAAATCTAAAGACAAAATAATAGACACGAGCCGGCGGCGTGTTGTTTGTCGATTCTATCGCACGGTGGTGAACCATCGCGCAATATGGTAATTTACCGTTTCTCACCGAGTGCGACTTGTCATTAAAAGTTTATTTCCACACGAGCGGCGCGTGAAATAAGTATATGATATTAAAACGCCATTTGTTCGCGTACCGAGACGGAGACGAAGCGAAAAAAAATACGATAAAGTTTGTCAAATATAATATATTTTCGAAAAAAAAAAAAGAAAAAAACTTGCGAAATATTCTTTCGTGGAAAAATATAAATATATATTCGTAATTCCGCGGTATTACTTTTGGATTTCGGCCTCCTCGTTCGGTGTGCTTACAATAACGAAAAAGTTGCTACGCGTTTTATTAATATTTAAAAATTATTCGAATTTTACCCGAGCACTGGAGAAATTTCGAATATTCGCGGCGAGTTCCCGACGAAACTAACAGCCGCTGAACAAAACGTGTGTCTGCACTTTTCGCGTAATAACCGTTAATTGTTACTCCATTCGTTCTATAATATATATATCTCGCAGTAGTGTTATAATATGTAATATATATTTTTTTTTTTTTTAATGACTTATCCGAGTATATTATTACACGGTAACGGCCTTAAGTCCGTATGCAATGCGCAGGATTAAATGTCGTATTGTCAATATACGTTCAATCTATTAATACAAAACGGGGGAAAAAAATAAATACCGTGTAATCCTGAGCGATACGAGTAATATTATACTGTGTAATGTGTATAATGCCGTAGTAGGGGAAAGAAAATGCGAGATTTTTTTGATCCCATTCTCGCGTAAAGTATCTCCGAAACGCCGTAGTTCTCGTTGTACATATTAACTTTTACAACGTACGATAGAAAATATATTTTTCAAACGATATAAACGAAGAATAATTCTACAATTATTTCGTATTCCTTAATGATGGAGTGAAATGAAAACCAATTCGACTATACATGTATGTGTGTATAACCGATAACGGAACATAAAAAATATAATATTGACTTTAACGATTAGCTCGATTATGATTGCGATACAGGGAATCGCCTTGATTTTACTTGTATGTATATACGAAAATTGTTAAGCCGATTATGAAGTGCTATTAGAAAGATTTTATAATATTTTTATTTATTAGCCGCCAGACGGTTTAAGGGATTTTTTTTTATAAACGTTGATAAATATTCTGTTGTTGGATTCGTATGTAAAATTTATTGAAAGCGTGAACGAGAAAAGTGTTAAAATTTATTCGCAACACTATAACAAAACCGACCGTATACTCGTATAATAATTCCCTTACACAGTTTTGTATTTTTGGCAACGCACACCAAAACGTTACAGACAAGAGCGTCCGGCATAGATTTATTACGTATATAGACGGCATATACGACATCCGCAGTTTTAAACTACTTGGCGACGCATGTAACAGATGGATTAGTTTTTGCAAAAATAACGTGTAATCCGTTCGAGTGTTGGTAAAAGAGAAAAACGTGAAAGAACGTTTACGGGCTGGCCCTACCCGACTCCTACCGGACTATAACGAGGATAGGACAAATAAATCAGTCGATCATTGACTATCGAATCGACTCTAGTCGGATTAATCGTGGTCGTGTGAAAAGACGAATTCACATGAAATATCCGCTGTGGGGGGGAAGGGCGCCGATTTATATAGCCACGGGCGTGAAATATCGAATTTTCATATACTAGTCCCGAGTCCCGACCATAATAGATCTACAGTCTTTTTTTAAAACAATCATCGACAGTCGATAATCCGTATTACGGAATTCGTCCGTGGACGAGAAAAATGTCTTTGTACGCACGCGCGTTTACCGTTACGCGTCATCGGGTAAATTGTTTCTCTTGTTTCGCGGCGAGAAACCCCCCCGGGGGTAACAATCGCGATTTCGTTCGAAACGGAAAAAAAAAATAAACACTAAAAATACGCCGCCATATTATTAGTGCGCAGCGGATGTCAGGTTTCAGGGGTGTGTGCAGTTACGTGTATACGTTTTGGTCGGGGAACGAGCCGAGAGAATCGCGGCGAGGGGAGAGAACGGCGTCGGCGGAGATGTTTTACACGATCGCGAACATAGCCCGTGTCGGTTGTCTCGTTGCGACGACGGGAAAAGTGTGAGGCGAAAGTGCGTTTTGTAAACGCGCTTGTAACGTTTCTTGTCGGCAGTTTGTGTGTGTGTGTGTGTCGTATATAAGTATATAAATATGTAGTCGACGTGTAACCGGATCGACCGCGGAGGGATAGGATTTCTCGCACACTGGTAAATACCACGCCCGCGGTATATCTGGTAAATATGGCATCGTGTCCTTCGTCCAGTATAGTACGCAATATAATACAGTGACGGACTTGTGGAAAAACGTCGTCGAGCGACAATATTTTCGTTTAGCCTTTAAAAAAAAAAAAAAAAAAATTGTTTTTTATATTCGAAGAAAATTGATCGCAATTGTTAATTATTTTCTTTTGTCATTAGTTAAATAACGAGGATTTTTTTTTAATTTATTGTCTCTTCATAATCGATTTTTAAATCGCTTTCATAATTTAAAAAAAAAAAACATTAAACGTTCTCGGTCCATCGCATGAGATAAATTCGCGTCTTTTTCGTGTTTAACCCGAAAACAATATACGAAAACGATTTACTCTACTCGTATATTATAATCTCGTATTTCCAAAGGTAATAAAAGGGGGAGTTTTTAAACGCTTTTAAAAATTAAATGGGAAAACTCTATGAACAATTTGAAACTTTTACTCTGTAAAAGAAAGAAAAAAAAGACGTAAAATTCCAAACTTTTAAGACGTAAACTAAACAAAAGCAGATGTATAATGAATTCACTTGAAACGTTATGTATCGAGATGTTGTTAATTATAAGTGGAAAAATCAACGAGCAAACTTATTTCGGAAAATGATCCCTGTGCAGACGAAAAAGTATCTGGAATTTTTATTCCCATCACTTTGTACGCTATATTGGCATGCAGGTTGGAAGGAGCGTCTGACAAATCATATTTAAATAATGTTAATAATAATAATAATAATAGTCCCTACGCATATTTTCGTCTTATGATATTGTACGTTTTGAATTACATAATATTATATCGTCTTTTTTTTATATTCTTAGGCGTTTAGTAGTGTGCGACAAAAAAATTTAATACTCATATTGTACGATTAAAGTACATCATGCAAAAGATTTGCTGACTGCTTATGTATATTCAGTATATAGGGAAGAACGTACCAATTATCCATAAATTTGAGAGGCACGTGCCTCAAATGAAGTCCTTCGTCATTGCAATAAAGCAATACACATTTCATGTTATTGTACTTAAGGGTAAGAGAATAGACATTGCCCTACTGTAAACATTCCAAGTATTTGTTGCAATGCCATTAAAATTTAATTAATGAATCGCATATCGCGTGAATTTAATCTTCTCATTTCTCTTCTTGAACCCCTATATTGTAATTTCGTTCTAACAGTTTGTTAGAGTACGGTTCTGTCCTTGGGATCCATCTACTGCAATTGCTAGTCCTACGATTGATAGGATCTAGAGAAAGAAATATTTCCGCCACGTCGTTTACAAATTCAAAATTTCCTGTAGCCTCCCCCCACAGTCATTCGAACAGTAGACACTCGATTAATCTCAAATTGTTTTCCGTGAATAATATGCAGTAAAATATTACGATTGTCTATATTACCAGTAATTTGTAGTATTATTAGTTTTCCACATATTTACTCGAATGGCCAAAATACGAATTCCGATAATATTATCAAATTTGCTCATATTATAACGTCATTTTCTTACGTTCAATATGTTACGTATGATTTACAAGTCTACCAGGCGGCACCAATAAATTATATCATAAAACCATATACTGCTAAACATTTTCTATAACCTCAACACAGTTACTGTTTGATAACGATTTTTGTTTTTCATAGAGAACATAATCTCGTTGAACTTTCTAAAATCGTTTTTAATGTGGAATTCGAGAAATAATTTTTATTGCGAATACATTCTTGAAAATTTCCTAAGAAGAGTTTGTAAATCGAATAAAATAAGTTTGGAGAAATTTCGATGAGCTCGGACTCTTTATTGAGAAATCGAAAACGTCGGGTGTACAGACATAAAAATGTCGTTGACAAATTGTTATTAATATGCTTGTAGTAGTCAAAGTTCAAACGCAAATACGTCATGTGTAATTTACTTTAACAAAAATATATATATTGATACATGCACATATAGCTGCTGACAACTGCTATACTACGTATCTTCGTTCATCCGTATGTATCGAAAAAAAAACACTTTTTCAAAGTGTCCACCTCCCTTCTATCCAATACTTTGTCCTTAAAAACGCAATAGTTCTGTTTAAAAATAAAAACTCACTTTTTGCAATGCGCTATCACATCAATAAAATAAGCAGAAGTAAAAATCACTCGATCCAACTGTAAGACAACTGAACCAACAAATAAAGTTTACAATTTAAAATCACCCAAACTGAATTAGAGGCTGACTGACATGTGTTTACAGGCATTCAGGCCGTCCCTACTAGCCAATACAATGCAACTACTTTCCAATGCAGGTTTTCAAAAAAAGACTAGTCTTTTCTACAAGTATTCACGTTGCCTGTACGCTGTGTTTGAAATTTATTTAGTTTAAACGAAAATTTCAATATAAGTTTATCATATGAATATTATAAAACAACTCGAAAACATTAAACGTAACTATTACAAAAATTAAAGTAGCCAACCCCTACAAGCGAGATAATACAATTCTCATTATACGTATTCGATTTATCACAATCGTATGGTAGGTATAATTTTTTTTCCGTGTATGTGATCTATCGTTTTTGTGGTGAAAAGCCAAATGCATTCGATAATTACAGTCGCTTATAATCGGGGAAAAGGATTTTTTTTTTATTTTAATTCGCTGCTAATTTAAAGACGTATTTATAAAAAAAAATAATATATATATATAAGTCAGTGTACACTTTTTTGGAAAAAATATCATTTTAATTGAAGTATAATCAATAGGAAAAACTAATTAGTTAAATGCACCGCGGCCGATGTGGCGAATTCCCCACGACTTTAGTTGTACTCAATAGCACTAGCGTAACTTTGTGAAGAAGGTTATACATGGATTTTTTTTTGTATACGACAATATTTTTTCAAAGTTTTTAATTGAACCGTTCAATATTTGAATTTTCTATTCTCCCTCTTTTCGCGGATATGTCACTGGTTTGAATAAGAAAAAAAATACGCACTGACAGCCAGTATAAATATTAATATTATTATTATTATTATTATATTACTGTTTATTGTTTTGCTGTATTGAGACAATCGTATCCGGTAACATCTCAAGTGTCGAATGACGACAATTGATGGCGGTGAGATAACCCGGAAGAATGCAGCTCGTTACCAAACCGCGCGTTTTCTTCAATCATCCAATTTGCCCCATTGCGTTTAGCTTACACGAATAATTGTCAATTTTTCTGTTCACGTTTCCCGCGTTTGTTTTATACCGTAATATATTACACTCATACCGTAGTACACATTGTAAATTTTCATTTTTAAAAGTAAAATATAATAAATTTACGTTATATATATATATATATATGTACACACAGATACTTTGTACTCCGTCGCCAATCCTTTTCCTGTCGACTTGAAGAAAAGCGAATTAAATTGGAAAAATAACGTATACAAAAGAATTACATTTTTTTTTTCTGTTCGCGAATTCATTTGTCACAATATGAGAAATCCATAGTCGATTTAACGTGTACACGCCGGGACGTACCATTGGGTCGAAACGAGGAGATTGCGCGTTTCGAATAAAAAACGATTTTTATTTTCCACGTTAAATTCGTATTGTGACAACTATAGCACCGCGGTGACTGATATTTGAATAACCGTTTAGCGCGTGTTAGACAAATTATTATTATTCGAACCGGCGAATTTATTTCGAAATCTCGTCGTACACACCGATGGCGACGAATTCGTTCAGCCGTTCAGCTTTGAAAATTATTATAAGCGCGCGTGCGGCGCATCTGCGTCGTCCGGTATTTTCAGCATAAAATTTTTTTGATTTTAATATTTCGTTTATGAATAAATATGACATTGTTTAAAAATTCGATCATAGTAGCAGCGACTTTTCGCATATAATTCAGTGGAAAAACGGTTGTACCGCGCGGTGTCTGTAAATTTCTAATAAAGCGAATTCAATGGTCTACATAACTATATTTTTACCTTTTCATTTCACCGCGTATTAAATTTGAACAGCACTTATTTCTCGAGAAATATTCGTTGGATTTTACAAACCGCCACTACGAAATCGCATTGAGAACGCGTGTTGTCAAAGAATTCGTTACGAAACTCTTGAAATCGTGGGTCACCATTTTATTATCGAAAATCCATATAATAATAATATTATTATTATTATTATTATTATTATTATTATTATTATTATTATTATTATTATTATTATTATTATGAGAGACGGAGATAGAAATATTAAAATCGGGAAAAAATTTAATCTACAAAAATATAAAAAAGAAATTTATATATAGTCGGGCTTTTGATAAAAAGTAAAAAAATCACCCTGTATATTGGCAATAGAGAAACCGATATAGGATATATACATACGTGCCTTTTGAAATTCACACTTAAAATTGACTGGTCCGAAGAAACAGTCGCATTTCCGTCCCTTTTTTTTCCTCTCCCGTCATATTATAATATATACTCGCCATATATAACTCTCGAATTTATACATATTATTACATAGTAGCCTGCTCCGGGTCGTACGTGAGAAAAACGATAAAGCCTTTGCGAATTCTACACGCGCTCACATAAAACGTTACATATTACATCGGAAGCAAGTTATACTCAAAAAAGTGCAACTAAATTGTTACGAGTTTCTTTGATATTGTGTTACGGCACATAGTAACAATAGATTCAAGTATAACTTTTCTTTAATCGGTTACATATAATATTTGATAATTCTTATATATCTTTAATAAAATTATAGATTTCATCGAACGTTTTTTAATATGTGCAAGAGCAAAAAATTTTATGATTTCACAAAAAAAAAAAAATACATATTTTTTATACTGTCGTATAATTTTCGTAAACAATGTACGAAGTTTATATTAAAAAAAAAAAAATTAATACAAATTCTTAAATTAAACGTTACGAAAAAAATATCAGTAACTAATTTAAAAGGAATTCATCGTTTATAATTAAAACGGCGTCTATTTGTCGAATTATTTTCGATTTTTTCTACAATTGATCAATAGCGTACAGCGAATTCGTGTATTTGATAAATACGCGTAGAACGAATTCAATTATATTTCATTTATTTTTTTATTATTATTATTATTATTATTTATCGAATTTTCTGATAATATTTATTATCTACATATTATTTGTTTGGAATTTCGAAACAAATTTCAAAATGTAACTTTTTTTTTTTAAAGTGACAACAACGAAAGAAATTGCTATAAATTACGAGAGTTATATATGTATACAGCGTAATTCCGGAGATATGTTTTGTAAATTTCATTTGTATCTCGTCTTTTCCTATTGTCGACCGACACTATATATTATACATATAAATGCGTGTATATACATTTGACTCTTGCAAACGTCTCGAAACGAATCGAAAAACCGATCGCAAACGGTCTTGAATATTTTATTTCGACCACACTTTATTTCTCTGCAGTACATCGTTTACCAGCTACTACACAATCGTATGCGTACGATTATATAAATATTAAAATAAAATCGAACGCACACGTACACACACACACACACACACACTTGTAAATGAACTATTGAATAGACGTGTCGTCGTCGCGTCTTTTTTTTTCTCTTTTCTTTTATCGCTTTTGACTCGTTCGCACTCGAAATATTATTATTGCGGTTACACCTGTGATCGTATAGTTTGAAAATGTGTCACGACGCAATCGTTTTCGTTCTCATACGTGAAAAACTATACGTATAACACGCGGGAGTAAGAGGTTATTTATTTATTTCATTTTTTCGGCAATACTTCCTTAACGAGTGCTTGGCCGAAGTTTTAATCAAGGAGAGGAAAAAAAGTTATTTTTCAACACTTTGACGTTTAAAAGCTTCTCGTTCATTAGCGCCAATCAGAGCGTTTCGTGATCGGTCAATAACGACATTATATGACCAAACTTTCAAACTGTGTTGATAGATCTATATAGACACACCACATACGTACCAAATTTTCTTCGTACTCATTTCACGTCAGTATTCCTAACAGAAAAATTGTTGGTGTTTGGAAACAAAAACGCGTTCGAAGGATATTCTGTTGATCGTATCGTACTATTGAGTTTTTTATGACGGTAAAAATAAAAATTTTATTTTTCAAATCACTGTAGATTTTTATACAGACAATATTATTTTACAAATAGAAAAACATTTTAAGTTTTTTCATTATTACTTTTAACGTAAAAATTCGGTTGGAAGTTATTAAAATATTATTTCGAATGATCAACGCGTAGGTACGTCTTTTCCCCCTAGTTTCGGCGTTTCCTTTGAATTCATTTCATTGTCCTTTCAGACAAATTTTTATTTCAAAAAAAAAAAAAAACTTTGAACAAAACTGCCAGAAAATATTCCTCATATTATTACTTTTTTTTATTTTGTCCGATTGCACATTTGGCATTTTATAAAAGTTTTGCGTCCCTTAAGGGAGAAATAAAAATGAACGATTCTTGCCTCACCCCTCTTTACTACGCGCGCGTTTAACGTATTCCGAAGAATATACGCGAATTTAAATGGGTTTATAAAAGCGATTTAATAACGTTATTATTTATTAATGAATATAATATACTCTCTTCGTTTTCCATATTCGGTTTTATGTTTTTATTACTGATATGGCAAAGAACCAAATTAAAATTGCATATTTATATTGAACGTAAATTTCAATAAATATTATATACCACAGAAAAGTTCGTCTGAATAATTGAAATGATAATAATATACGCGCGCGCGCACAATAAACGATTATAATAATAAGAAGCAGCTAAACGCTAATATTAATATATATATATATATATGTATATATAAATCGAAATGCTCCTCGTCCTCGTGGTAAACGAGTATTTTTTTTTTTTACCGAAATATATACTTTACAAAACGGAAAATGCGATCGAGAAAAAAACATTATATTATTATCGTGTTTCGCGTATAATCCAATGGCCGAATGACGTTTATGAAATTATTGAAAAAGTGAAACGTACACTTTCGGAGCGAGTTAAATTATGTAAATTGTCCCTATTTTCTCGACATCCTCGGAGCACTCGAATCGAAATATTTATTTATTTTTTTTTAATATTAATAAAAACAGAAAGCGCGCGTGTATTATTATTAGAGGAAAAGGCGCGCAATCGTTTTATAAGTCGTAATTTTCACGTTGCGTGTCTCTTACTCTCAACGTATCCGAAAACTTTATTTTTATTTCGCGTTGTAAAAAAAATTATACTGTTTGCCAGTTATTCGATACACCGTAAAAATTATTTACACCGTAGTTATTACGTACGCAAATAAAACGGTTATGTGAAAACGTTCCGCATGTGTATGGAGTGCAATTTAAACGCGAAATATATGTTTTTTTTTCTTTGAAACGCGCGTTACGTACATTAAAATATACGAGAAGTTTATCCGTTTATATATATTTTTCTATTAAAATATTTCGTTTTTACAACTTTTCTCCTCGATGGAAAAAAAGGAAAAAAATATTTCATTTTAATCTCAATACGTCTCTCGCGTATTTATTAATTATTTTTTACGCGAATTACGCGTGTATTATACTAACCTAAATAAGTTTACATACATTATTTATACACGTATTATAGTGAATTAAAATACATTTTACAAATAACGTTTATTGTAAAATTATGACTTTTTTTTTCGATTAATTTAAAAAAAAATAGTACCTATTCGATCACGATAATAAATCTTGAAACACATAAGTCGTCGATTGACGAGATAATATACATTCAAATAATACATCTTCACTTTATCGACGGTTTAATTGCGAAAAAATAAAACATTCGATTAAGACGAGAAACACGGGAGTTTTGGTAATTCTCGTAGTACCGCGCGCCATGGCGTTTGTATGGAATTAAAAATTTCAATCGCATTTCGAACGCGCGGAATTATTAATATTACAATTGTAAACAAATTTATTGCGCACTATAAACGTTCAAATTATGCGAGGTGAAAATGCTTGAAAGAAATAGTCACTTATAAACTACAATTGACCAGTGCACTCACGATATGAAAATTCGATGTACGATTATAACATTTCTAATCGACAAATCCCATATTTCATTGCATTGCAATATTATAATGATTGTCCGGCGGCATAATTTTAACGCGTGGAATTTTAAACGACGATTTAAATGCTCTTCTGGGGGTTCGCGTGTTATCGCGAACTGTACGAAAGCTCGTACGAACCCCCGGAGGCGAGTTCAGAAACGTGAAAACTCCCACAGAGCAATAAGACGGAGAACGAGAGAAGAATAGTATATTACCGGCAGTCGTTTCCTGTAGAGATTGACGCTGGAAATTCGCCGGATCTGTTAACACGGTGTGGCGTGGTAAACGATTAAACGTAATATATACATATATTCGCGTTTTCTCTCTCTCTCTCTCGTGTCCTGCTCGTCTTGCCACGTCTCGACCCTTCGTCCGGTCCAAACCGACGCGAATATACGGAGTAAAGTTTAAAAATATTGCGTTTGTTCCTGGATAATCCGTCTCGGAGAGGTTTGTTTTTTACAGCTCCCGGCTAAAGGGAAGAAAACAATAATAATAATAATAATAATAATAATAATATAATACGCGTGCAAGGCGAATATTATTTCGAACGTTTTTGTGTTTTTTGTTTCACGATTTATACAATATTCACCAGCAAGTATCTTCTTTACACGCGTATGTGGTTATTCGATTTCCAAACAGTTTGTTTACAGATTTTTTTTTTAAAAAAGAAAAAATTCTAATTATAGGAAATTAAACGTATTCGGACACCGCGTCTTTTTTTTAGAAATTTACAGTCGCCGTATCCACCGAACTACGCGAAACCTATGTCCGATCACTGGAATTTCGGCAAATATTCGCACACACGCGCGTTTTTTTTTTTTGAAAAAAAAAATAAATATATCCCGAACAGGCGGTTTTCATTAAACCTTTAGCATTCGAATACCCTATACGAAGATGATGATTTCCAGTGATGAAAACATGTGAAAACAGAAAAAAAAAGAAGTGTTTTCGACGACGATTTTAAATACGATATACGTGTGTTATAAAAGATATCGAGGTACAGCGGTTCGAAGAGAACCACGTTGTGTTAATTATCAGAGAAACAGTTGTACGGAGGTGTGAAAACCTCCGCGTTGCCCAATAGCGATTTACGCAATAAGAGCGTATGGTTTTGTGATTTTGGATTTATACAGTGTATGGTATAAAACGGTCACGTGTATTTTATTAAAAACGCGATGGAATATTTTTATTTTTAAATTTTCAGATGATTTTTTTTTTTTTAATTCGGGATCGCGTGAGAATCGTCGGCGGGCGACAGTCCCGTTATTTATTGTTAATAATTCCGTATACACATAACGCGCGAATCGTCCTCGGTACACACGAACGATTCCCGAACACCGGTACGACTTCACCGGCGGATATCGTATCGACGACTTCGCGACGGATAAACAGCAATTTAACAATCGTTTTGCAGGAAATTATTTCACGAGATGTACGCGCGCGTATCTGTAACGCGCAGTATCTATCGCGTCCGGACGAACGGCGAATACAAATTCAATAATATTATTTTTCCCGTATCTGACCCCCGCGCGGATTCACCTGATTTTTCCTCCCGTTATTCGGGAAGATCGCCCCACTGTTATTTAGCGCCGGGCACGAGTCGATTTATCGTCGGCGCGTTCTAAAAACGGTCGTTTTTAAAAATCCGTTTGGTCCGCGGAAAGAGGGAAAAACGACCGTCTCGTATATTACGTATAAACGATCACTTCATAATACTCGTTTTTTTTTTTTTTTTTATCATTTCGCTATTATCTCTCCGGCGTTTTTTATCGTCTTTACGTGCACAACGGACCGTCGTCGTTCTGGCGGCCGCGGGAATCCAAAAAAATTTCTTTTTACGATTGGGCTATGAACGTTTGTTATTATTATTATTATTATTTTTTTTTTTTTTGTTAACTGTCTTCTTCGGACCCATCGCGTTTTGTATTCCGATCTTGCGCGGGAGGACACGCACTGTCGCGGTTTACGCACTGTATGGTTTCCAGAAAAATTCGACCCGATCATCGTTATACGCCACATGTATGAAGGAAAATCGTTCGACCGATAAACTTGTTTCCCATTTTAATAGTAAATTTTTGCATAAAAAAAAAAAAAAAAAAAACGATCATTGCGATCTCGCGAGCGTCGTCTCGTTGAGACAATTCGAATTCCATATACGTTTTTCCCGATGCGAACAGCCGAATCGGTTTTACCTAAACCCGTCCGATTTTCATCTCTTCCGAATCACATGGTAACAATAGTCGGAAGTTATTATACGTACGTTTTGTTGTATACGTCGAATAACGAAAATGTGAAAACCGAAAATTACTCGTGGAACCGAAAAAGCGGTTAGTAATTATACCGGTTTTATTTCGTGCTTGTCATCACTGTCACTTGCGCGGTTTCACTATTTATTTAAAAAATAACCGCTTTTTTATACCCCTGCGATATTAATCGAAATCGTCTTGATCAGATTTATCGAACTTGGTTTAGTGAAAAATAATTGAATCTTTAACTTAGGAAAACCTAAAATTGACGACAATAAGCCGAGATTTGGATACCTCCAACGTTACAATGGGTACGTTTACATCGCTAGTTTATCCGGGACTAACAACTACTTGTACAAATTGTCCACGAATGATTTATTTTTGATCCCTGTAAAAATACAAGAAAGAGATTTTAATACACTGAATTTTATTACAATGTAAAAATTAATATAAAATTTAAAAATAAATTTCCAATTACATTTTACATGGCCGTGTGCGTATATTGATCGTTTTCAAATAATCGTGATGTCGTTGCGTGTACTAGAAAAAGAGATAATTATATACATACGATAAAATTGTCATTTTTATCAACGAACAAAATAAATAATATTGAAAAGTGTTTCGAAATAAATTGGTAAATAAAAACACGATATTCCTATAGAAATCGAAGGACTTTCTGCTACAACAAATCCATCAACTTTTTTTTCTTTTGTAATTATTCTCGAATAAATGAAACTAGACCAAACTTTTAAAAACTTAAAATTTGAATTGTCCAATGGAACAAAGATCGTTGAACACATGCAAATAGTTTAGTTGAGTTTATTTGAATTTTAATTAAATTTTTTGTCTCCAAAAACTCTTTATTGAAGTTTCGAAACATAACGTTTTTTTCGCTCTCTTAATTCGTACAAAGTTTTTCTTAGTTTTATTCCTATATTCGTGACACAAAATTTGGACTCTAAATCAGTAATCGTCGGTTTAAAAATAATAAAACGACTTAAATCGCGAAACTAAAAAAAAAAATTGCAATAATTTACAGTTCAGTGCAAAAATCAAAGAAGTTCTCGGACTGCCTGCTTCTTGCCCATATTGTAACGTTTTAAACCGTACAATAACTCCGTGAACAACACTCGGACTTGTACACACAATATTATGTATAATAAGAATAAATAAATTCTTCGGCGATAGATATTCGATTCTGAAGAAGATGAAAAAAAAAGTGAACTTTTTGCACCGTTGCAGAGACCTGATTTAACCTAATGCATAATTTGACGAGATAATTAATTTGATTATACGCTGCGAAATTTTTAAAAAAAATTCTTTTTTTCTCTCCTGCAAGAGACGAAATTCGTTTTTATTCGTTTCGAACAAAACGCAACTTATTCATAACGTGTTCCGCGCGCGATCGCGGCCAAAAGTTGCCGATAACCGCGTGTGCTGCTGTGCGGTGAGAGTTGTTGGTCGTCGATTTTCCAGGTAAATACTCGTGTTGCCCCGTCCACACGAGTACGTGCTCAGAGAACGTGATCTCGTGCACATAGTCTTAACTAACCGCACCCACACAATCCCAATAAAATATAATTTGTAATTTTATAATGTGTAAACTTCACCGTAACTTTTCGTACTTACCGACGAAAAATGATTTATTGTGCAATTATTATTTGGCTTCGTGATGATGTCCGTTATTGCGTGTGTTCGTCAAGAAAAAAAAAATCCGTATTAAGATAAAAGATACTCTCGTAGCGAACGAGGTTTCGCGATAGATTTGCCTATTTTTTTTTTTTTTTTTACTAACACGTGTATCCAAAGCCAATTAATTTTGATTTAAAAAAAAAAATCTGATTGACTCTGAAAAAAAACGAATAAAAATAACCTGATCGTTTTTATATCGAGACTGCGAAATGTTTCGAATAACCGCATATAAATTCAAATGAAAAAAGAATAACGAATACGATTCGATATAG
This sequence comes from Chaetogeoica ovagalla, assembly GCA_032441825.1. Lineage (NCBI taxonomy): Eukaryota > Metazoa > Arthropoda > Insecta > Hemiptera > Aphididae > Chaetogeoica > Chaetogeoica ovagalla. The sequence continues at coordinate 3,650,016 of CM063748.1, read as the reverse complement.
ATTATATTCAAACAGTACATGAGCGTTTTTTTTTTTTTTTAGTTCTGCTTTTTAGTCAGTCGTCGGTGCCAGCGTCATTTCCTTGAAATTCTCTTCGAACCCTTTGGCTGCCGGGGAATAAATTACGAATCGAATAAAATTTCCGAGAATTTTTTCCACGCGTCGTGTGGTTGTAACGTTATTGAAGCTTTTTCCGTGTTTTCCATCAAAATGGTTTTTGACGTCAAATAATATATTGCAATTAACCGATCGATGTAGAAATACACAGAAAATACATTTTCGCTCAAAATATCTATTCGGTTTTTTACTACCGTAGGTAACTTCAACCGATCGATTTATAAAATATATTATCATAAAAAAATTCAATTATTTCTTATATTTTTGTCATGCGATTATTCACGACGATTTTATACATAAACGGAGTCACGTGCCATCTGATAAGGAACTTACGAATAAGGCAGTTTCTTCTTGAGGGGTGGCAATATGATGAACAAGTGGAAGATGATGTATTATAGGTGATCGTCGTGTGATTCATAGTAGGGACGATCTATAACGTTAAGTGATTTTTTTTTTCAACAGTACATTAGAATCACCGAGACGTCGTATATCACTTTTGTACTAAAAATTATTGTACCGTGGGCTGGGAGAATAAAAAACTCATTGAAAGTAAAATATTAGTAATCGTTATTTTATCCTCGCAACGATGACAACTGTAACTTCATAATAAATAATTCTTAGTTTTCTTTTTAATAAGATTTATACTGTATTGTGTAAAAAAATATAAAAAAAAAATGGAAAAAAAAGAGTAATTTCTTATGACCGAGGAAGTACGATACACGTACAATACTCCCGTCTCCTCAATACAGACATTTGGTCTAATCCGCGAGTGTTATTGTCTGAAATAAAAATTGTGGACTTTAATTCGACTGGTTGACACGTTTTTTTTCCTGTTAACAATATTTCCTTGAATTTGAGAGATTGCGGAAATGTCTGAGCAAAAAAGTTTTTTTTTATCATCATTTCTGCGTAATTTTATTTTTCTTAATAAAACGCTGCGGTGGACTCATTTTTACACTTCTATGTATACAGAATTCATCGTGAAAACAAATAAGAGATTTAAAAAGAAAAAAATGTTTTACGTGTTGTTGTCACAGCGAGAATGATGTCGATTTGACATTTATAACAGGTTGATAAAAAATCGTGTCACATCTATACAGAGTACTGTAACTTTTGTGCATACCTTAGTTGGGTCCAATTATTTATGCTAGGCTAATACGTTTAGAGATGGAATTTTGTGGATGTAAATGTGAATAAAAGAAATGAAGACGAAGTAAAAACTGTCTAAAACAAGATTAACCGTGATAATTCATCGTCCACGAGTTTGCCAAGACAATTCGGTCTTTTGGAACGCACGTATATTTATTATATTTTTGCGTTTCGTTACACATCTTTTTTTTTTTTGCAATTCAAGCACTGCTTAAAATAACAAATAATCGAGGCGGTGTTTGTTCGGCGTCTCGTGAACGTATAAAAAACGGTAAAACCGTGCACGATGTTTTAGCGACATAAACAAAGAGAAATACAAAATATAGGAATTCGTAACAAACGTATATAGAAATTTGTTTATTCGAATAAATATAAATATACGTTTTGTAAGTATTTTTCAAAATATCTGTAATTTTCTCTGTGTATTTGTTTTTGCGCAGAGTAAATTTTTATAAGGAATGAAAAAAAAAAGAAGAAGGATAACGAACCGCGGTTTCTGTGATTGACGCTCAAGTGAATTACTTAGATAACGTTTTAGAGTATTGTTTTGACTATAAATATAAATTAAAAATTTGAAAGCGATGAAAAATCATTACATTGAATAAAACGACTCTTCGAACCGAGCTTCTCGGTGCAATACACATTTTGTTGGAGAATTTAAAGTGCTAACCTAACCTAAATGCCACTAGAAAACCGAAATGCTATGTTTTAAGTAACAAACACATACACACACACACACAAAGTGGACATTTTGTATACGCGTTTATGTATATTCAACCGTTTTTTAATAGCGCGTTAAATATATTCGCGATAGCAGGTGTTCGAAGTGGACTCTATCTGTATTTATCTGTTCTGCAACTCCAGAACTCACGTTTTTCTGTTGTTCTAAGAACAAATCCACCTTAGATGTACAATAACGGAAGAAAGCGGCCAAATGGCTTGGCTATAGCAAAATTGTACGAATAAGAAAAAAAAACGTGCCGGTAAAAGGAATTACAGAAGTTTTTATAAAAAATTCTGCGAGGAGAGAATGTTGCTGCAACTACCAAGACCGCAAGTCAAAATAAATGATTATTATTATTTTTTTATATGTACGTATTTTTACGTATTTATAAGATATTAATTTTTTTATTTTATTGTTACATACTTGTATGATGGATAAACGACGGGATAAAAAAAATTTGATTTTGAAAACTCTTTTATTGCCCCCCGCCCTCATCCATCCTCACCGATTGAAAAATCCTGGCTACGCCACTGCGGTGTAATACGCTCGTATAAGTCGGTGTTTTATGAAGTACAACACACGATTCGTTGGAAACTATCGAAATTCAGTGTAATGCGCCCGGGAAACGTAATTCGCGGCGCTGTACGGCGGTCTGGTTCCGCAGACTGGGGCCCGGTTATTCCTTGTTAATTTCCTGGCCGATCCCAATGCCGGGGACCCGGCCACTTTGTATTACTAATGCGTTTATCTTGTCGTCGTTCTCCGATTTATTGCCGGTTGACGTTTAGTGCGGCCGCGCGGGTGTACGTGCTCGAAGGTTGGAAGGGACGGACGTGAAGCAATCCCTCTCGCGACGACGACGGTACGTGTGCGTAGTACGGTGCTGTGTACAGACGTCGGTCGCGCAGGGACCGAACCACCGGGGGGATACGCCCCTCCGTCACTCTCTGCACTCTATACCACCCATCCCCTCTCCATCCCGGCGGTGTAATAATTTCTATACCCTGTCATGGTCCCTGGCCAAAAAGAGATATACGCCGCGACCACCCTCTCGGACGTATCCAGTCTGTGTTATTGTTATTATAAGGGTCATTTTCTTTTGAAACGTTTTTCTTTTTTTTTTTCCTTTTTCTTCCCCGGCGTCTTGTCCTCTCTCTCTCTCTCTCTCTTTCTCTCTCTCTCTTTCTGTATGTCTGTCCCTCGAATTTTTATGGTGTACGGGCGACCGTCGCAGCTTCTTTATTTGATTCCGAATTACGAAAACCTCCGTGCCATACGTCGCGGACATAACACGTCTTTGGCCTCGGGCATTTCGCGTATGTAGATTTTCGTATTTTAACGACCGTATCGTGTAATACGGGTAGAAAATATAAATATATAATAAAAAATACGAGAATAAAAAAAAAAAAGGGGAAAAATGCTTTATATCGATATATAGTTTTTTTACTTCCCTCCCCCTCCCCGTAAAAAACGGAATTATAAAATATTATAATAAATACGAACGGAATATTACATATTTTTTCTCCCAAGCATTTCATGCGCGTATATTTTTTAAATCATAAATTCCTCGTATTATTATTACACGTTATGCGGCGAGCGGCGGATTAATTTTCAACGCTACTACATATTATATGCCGGTTTTTTTTTTTTTATTTCTTTTACAGTACATTTCGACCTAACCCGTTGCCATGGACTTTTATACCGCGGGATATTAATCGTTACTGTTTTTCCTGACGTCCGTAAAGGTCTGCAAAAGTCATAATTGGCCAAACGGTTCATTCAGTGAAACCATTCCGACGAATCCGATGGGCCATTTGTTGATCATTGTTGGATGAAATTTGTCGATTTCGCGATTACACCGGATTTATTAACACTATTTGAGTTTGATTTTCTTTCTTTTTTTTCTCAATAACTTGTTTGATTATCCTAAGCATTGTTCAAGCTTAACCGTTATCAGAATGTCTCTATACTTGTATATATGGTGTAGCCCTGAGTATTTTTTTACGCGACCAAATCATACGCTACGCGTAAAAATTCTATAATTCTTACAAACAAAACGATGATAATTATGGTATATGTATTATATTACCCCTGGTAACCGACCACAGAACCTGGTAAAAAGACGCCAAGTCCTTACTTATACTGACTTATTAATTTACTTTCGAAAAATCTTATATAGATTTTTAGACGTCGATTGTCGATGTTGATTTTTTACGTTTTCGTTAGCGATTTCGATTTTTAAGTATTCCCGAAATCGGTTTCAAGTTCTGAATTTTCAACCTCAAAATTAAAGTTAGTTTCAAATAAATGTACGTAGTATTTTTTTTCATGTTCCAATTAACTAATAAACTAGACGAGATTAAATAAAAATGCGATATATTTAAAATTTTCTAATACTGAGTGTATCTAATGTATTAATTCGAAGAGAAAATACCATTTATATTGTATTATCCGGCCGAGTATTCCGAAAATGCTCTTCTTCAGCTGTCGCCCTTTCCTTATTCGATCCCCTTTCTCGAACACTTCCGAAGCTATTTCATCATAGACGACTTAGAGTTAAATCTTATCACGGAAAAGGGTATACGCGTTTGTGGCCCGTTGAAAATCTCGAGTCCCGGCTATAAACAAATTGCCTTTCGGATATTTGCGTCGATAATAGCCTTTACGTCTCCGTCGCCTTTGCAGGAATTTGTCACTACTCCGAGATCCGACCGCGCTCCGTTGAATTTCGGTCCAATACACACCATCGACGCGCACGCGAATTTTTCAAAACGCTTTTGCTCGCACCATAAAATCATATTTTGCAGGACGTATTGAGAAAAATTTATATGACCATTTGCATTGGCTTTAAATAACATTCAATTGGCGATCACGAAATATTTTCTAATAAAAAAAAAATAAAAAAATAACCTTGTCGTTTGGACACTGTAAATAATCGTTACCGATGCAAAAGTAAAAGGGAATTTAACCTGTAATATTGTATTCGGACAATTACTACGATGATTGTAACATGACAGTATGTATATTAACGCTTTGATTCATACTATAATATATCTTACGCGTATATATGTCTTTTTCGATTGTGTCTGACAATTTTCGAACACAGTGTGCCCGTTGTGTATACATGCAGACAAGACGAAACCAATGTATGATAACACTATGACCTTTATTTACAACGGGCGAGGAAGGAGGATAAGAGGACGCGGTTTGCCCGACTCCGGGCAATGTGTTTGTTATTGCCTTTGGAGAATCGCGATAAAAACGATAGCGCGCGCGGAAGCTGCAAAGGCCGCAGATATTCCGACCGTAAGAGGGTGTAGTATATGTAATATTATTTGTTTGCAAAACTTAAAATGGCTCTATAATATATAAAGACGTATCCTCCACATCCCCTTTTTTTTCCGAACACCACTTAACGCCGTGCGTATCGATTACATTCGATTTCCGTGGGTTTCGCAAACCCGTTTAGGATTCTAGCGCCCTTAAGTACACTGAATAGTTAACTGGAATCTTTTTCTTTTTTTTTTTCAATAACATTATTGGCGCGATTGTGAGGTTCGAAACTCATCCCTTAATAGCAAACATGACTTGATTGCCCACCACCGTTACGATATTTACACATGAAACCTTCTCATTTTTTTGGTAAATCTTACCGTTGCTAATATATAACTTTATAACGTATAAATATTTTCCACAATATATAAATGTATACCTACGTGCATTGAATAGTGAATAACGATTGACATACGGATGATAAAAACTCATCGTATTATTTATTAGCGCCGATTATCATTTATATACTTATATATGTACCTATGTGTAATTAATATATTAATGAATGATATTACAAAAATAATATAATTAGTATATTTTTAGGAAAAACGAATGAAATATTTCGAAATTTAGTTCTATTTGTGACTTTTAATAACGTAATATAACTGATTTCAGTTCGAACAAATACATATATAAATATTTTATTTTTGAATATTCTGTTAAATAAAATATTCGAAATATTTACACCGGTGCCCCCCCCCCTTTGCGCCTCCTTCTCACCGCAATGAATACGCCGCCGAATATTTCGTAAAATTCAAACGGCGTATATGTTATACGGAGTGAGAATGAACAAAATTGTTTTTAAATCGTTTCATACAGTTGGATTACGCGTACTCGTACGATATTCGTGCGTGTTTATGTACAAGAGAATTTCGACATTCTCCCGCTTTGGTTTTCACCAAATGAAACCGTATAAAAAAATTATTATTATTTTTTTAATAATAAAACACTCAGTGATTTGTGGTATACCGCCTCCTATATATATTAAATATATATAATATAGGTACTAAAAAAACCAACCGTCCGCGACAACGCGTCGATTGTTATGATGTCGTCAACACTTGTTCGCACGACAATGCGTTTTATTTTTATTCGCCGCGGTAATTTTATCCCGCGAATTTTACATAAATTAAATTATGATATTCAAACTGTCGTCGTTTATTATCTCGCTGTCGTCGGCAAAACGTTTTTCGAACGGGAATAAATTATAACGCGACGACAAACGACGAAATTATTATTTCGAAAAAAAATCATTTTATTTTCCATACATTCATATATATATATATATATATACTCGTACATTGAATATCGTATTCGTAGTAAAAAAAAAAAAAAAAACTAATGTCCAACAAATACGCGACGGTTTTCAACGCGCTGCGCCGAGTGCTGTCGTACATCGAATATACCGAGAAAGTTAATTAATATAATATAATAATCGAAAAAAAAAACAATTATCACGTTATTGTCGTCGTCGTCCACCGAGAGAAATACCAGAGTTTTCCCGACAGTTGTACAAAATTTCGTTACAAATTTTTGTTTAATGCGGAAAATTTCAAAAAAAAAACTATGCGTTCGGCCGCGTTTCACTTTAAGGAAAAAATCGTTTATTATAATAGTACGCGTTTCAAACGAAACATTTCTTCTGGAAAATCATTGCGCAATTTCTAAATCTGCAAAGCTGAAGTTTTCGATAGTTCATCGTATTCCGGCGTAACGTGTTTGTATTTGTACAAAATCTCGAATATTATCGATTTTTTAATTTTTTAAGAGAACGTCGTTAATAATTGTAAAATTAAAGAAATTAATTACTTAAAATAAATTAACTCAATAAAGTGGCGATTTGGGGGGTGCGTGAGACCCGCTGTGACGTCACGATTCCCGATTGAAAACGCGATGTCCATCCATAGTTTCCAGATTAAAATGTACGCCGGACAGATTAAATCAGTAAAACGGAAAATTCCGTCGACAGTTTAAAGAAGAAGGACCGATTCGCGTCTGACAATATTAGTGTAAAGAACGGGAAGAATTCTTGTAAATAGTTTTGTACGGAATATAGCGTTGTATGGGCCGTGGACGACGATAACTGAAAGCGAAAAAGAAAGAGATTGAAGTACGGTGCTGGGGAATAAAACCGAAAGTTCCCCTTGTACAGAGAAAATTGAAAACGAACGAATGGTGTAAATATTTAATAATGAACGGACGAAGAGAAAAATGAAACCGGAAAACAATCGGGAAAAGGATGGGAAAAGAATACGGATCGGACGGTATAATGAGAAATAATGAGTGGACAACGGCAATCCGTGAAGGGAAAGTAGAGGAAAAAAGCCGATAGGAGTAGACGGAGAACTCCGTGTATGGAACGGATCGCAGGAGACATTGAAGAGCGGAAGACCTTGGCGGAGTCATTTAACCGGTCGCGAAGGATTGGAAAAAAAAATATGCGAACGAGTCGCATTACCAGTTAACGGGTTAGATCACAGGTTCTTAAACATATCTCATACACCGCCCACTTTGACAATCAAAATTTTTTTAGTGCCCCCCCCCCAACATTTTTAAACTCACCAATTGTTTATCTTTAAACAGTTATCACAATTATTATATTTAAACATGCCGTATTCTATTTCAGGGTTCAAACTTACATTTTAAACGAACATTTTTAATAAGAGCAATTAAAACGCATACTTAATCGAATTTCAATGTATTTTTATTAAAATTTAATCAAATCTTTGAATTTAAATTTATTGAGCTCACTTAATGTGATGGATGAACCTGATGTAGTTTAACGAGTTTTTTTGTATCATGCTCGAATTTACTCAAATACAGTCACCACGTTCGGTAACAAGCAGCCGATATCTTTTTTTAGTTATTAGTGTTGTTGTTACAGCACTAAATCCACGTTCGGACAAATACGATGATGGAAACGCTAATAGATATCTTTGAACAATCGACCATAATCCAGTGTAAAGTTGCGGGATTACATAATTTTTCGCTTTTTTTATTCAGCTATCGCCCCCCCTCCCCCCAAACTTCTTTGGGCCTCTTACCGCCCCCCTAAAGGCCACTAACGCCCACAAGGGGGCGTTATCGCCCACTTTGAGAAAGAACGGGTTAGATCGTTGTGTGGAACGGACAATTTTTTCGCGCGCTTGGACGGGCGAAGAAGCGTGTACGGAGCGAAGGAAAAAAAAAAGTCCCCTGTCCCCCATCGCGATGTTAATAATATTATAAATGATACGACCGACAATGAGACTGTGCAATTAGTCGCGGGCACACGAGGAGAAGTCTAATTCGAATTTAATTACGTTTCGCTGGTGTGTGTGTGCGCGCGCGTAGCAGTCAGCGAACGGGCGTGTCGGCCGCCGAGTCGGAGAGCGGCTCGTGTGTGTGTGTGTGTGTGTGTGTGGTTGGCGATCGGCCGCGTCTACACTCCGAACGTGCCCGCGGCGCGATTTATTAAACGGGCCGGCGACTACGCAAACGACCCGTGAAATTCCCGAAGAAACCCTGTCCGAGATTTCCGCCTTTGCCGCAGCAGCACTTCTTTCCCGTCCCGCACCGCGTTCCGGCGATAACTCTTAAACAGTCGCCTGCACAATAATGCCGCAAAACAATGGCATTTTACACTGTGTACAACGGACGCACAGCCGCGCCCCGTCCCCTGTGTATCCTGGTACAGACTCCGAAGCCCCCTACACACGCACACAACAGTGTACAACATCCAATCGGTTCTGTAACGGGACACGGAGGGATAACGGGATAACGTGTTCCAGACACGCGCGTACGATCCTTCATTATTATCGATTTCGATACAGCTGGTTACGTTCCGGTTACCGGAATTCCGGTGTCTGCGAGATTTTCGTTACTCCTCGGCCATTGGAGATCGACGACAACGAAATACATAATATTATAACGATTCTTGCGTAGGCAACGCGGATATCAATACTACGCCGAGACTCGGTTATTCTGAGACCAACTGTCTGGTTGGAAAAAGTGTATGATTGTGTGTGTGTGTGTTCAATGCGAAAAAACAAATTGTCCGTTGTCGACAGAATATTTCTCTTCCGATTCCACTGCTCGCCGTACACGACTCGTCGTAGTAGCTCCGAATCATTACGCTGGTGATTATAAAGCTTTTCTGTTTTTTTTTTTCATTTCGTTTACCCAGTTGTAATCGGTCTCGAGAGTATCCGAATCTGTTCGCGTTAAAATCCCGAACCGCTTTAGGTCGAACTGTGTAAGTACCTATAAGTTTCTGTGTTAATTGACGGCACCGGTTCCGTCTCACATGCAGTCTTTTCCGATTCCTTCGATTATTCTTGGCCTCTTCCAAATCGTTCTAAACTCGTGTGTCCATTGCAATTCTTTCGCTTTTTAAATCGTAAAAAACTACGTAATAGAATAACGGAAACAAACGTACAGGCGCGGACAAGTGACAATAATAATATTATATTATGTGCAACTCAAAAACGCGTGCGTACGTGCATACGTTTTAGAAGAAAATCACCGCGACGAAGTGCGTTACGTAATTATTCTTAGGCTTGGAACCGGACGGGTTCACGATATTATTATTATTTATACTCACTGAACCCGCGCGATCTTTTAAGAAACGACGCCAAAACAGTCTTTGGCCGAACGCACCTAATTGGAACGATTTCAACGTACCGGAATCATATTATCGTCGATCAAAGTCGTAGGACGAAAAACGATTAATACTGTACTATATATCTCGTTGTGGCGGTGTTCCACGCATTCGACTCGTGATCGGTTTATTTGACTCGAGCACTGTTCACGAGTCGAACTCTCGTATGTGGTGAGCGTTTCGGGGAGACCGCGAATTCGTATTGAAACATCATCTGTACAGCTGCAGCAATTATTATACCAAAAAAAAAAAAAAACAATATGCCATTTCGAATATTTATCGCGTTTGTAGTGTAAACTTCTAAATCGACGTCGACTCGGAAAATCGTAATTATACACGATATCAGCCAATAAGAACCTTCTCTTTGACCGACTCTTTCAATAAGTCCGTTTCACTGCAAATACCTCAACTGGGATGGCGCGCGGCCGGCAACCACAATTTCCGAATAACATTTAAACACTCGTTTTTACAACGATTTCATCGTTTCTGTCCAAAATGTACGCAAACAAATTTATTCGTGTTCAATACGTTTTACGACGACAATCGCAATACGATCGATAAACACATCAGTGTTGTATTTATTCAGTGTAATCGCGTAGTGGTTCTTAGATTTTCTCCTTTTTTAGCACATTAAGAAATACTCGTTGATGGCCGTAATAACTATATGAAAAAAAAGGAAATAAACAAGTTGTAGAATGTAGACGGACTAGACAAAATAGCATAAAAAAAAAAAAAAAAATGATGACGGCAATTTGTAATCGTCAATAATTGGAAATGGTCGAGCAGTTTTTTCTTTTTGCTTCTTTCATTCGCGTTAAACGCGTATAATACTCTAAATGTATTACCATCGTGTTGCGAACGAGACACTATTTGAAATGGAACTTCCAAGGAATAATTCTGTACATAATACGTTATGTCGTATAGTTTTGCTCGTTTTGCGTCGTGCGATTTATTCCGTATCTATTGCACAAATAAATTAGCGTCGTGATCGATATACACGCGATAAACGGTCAAAACGAGAGAGTTTCTTTTCAAAATTGATAAATAGGCGTATTATATTAAATACAATCCTTTTCCGATTCTCCACTCGGGCCAGCACATGGACACGGACGTCCGGTCCGAATCGGTTTATTGGAAGGCTCATTCGTAAAAACAAAAGTTTTAAATATCGTAACACGTAAAGTAATATTATATTATATTATCGTAATGATAGTTTTACACACACACACATACCAATGGCATATTAGTATGATAAATGAGTTTAAATAACAAAGTTTCGACTCGGGTCGTATGTGTTTGTACGGTGAACTCTTTACCTCTCGTGGGGATTACGAAACAATTTTAATTCTACTCGAACTCGTGTTCGCTCTCTGCCGTCGTCGTATCTGCAGTTCTACTAATACTTTTACGATGGCGTGCAATTCAACTGGAGGCTCAGTTGGAAACAAAAATAATGCGAAATGCGGAAAATATTAACACGAGCGTATGAAAATTTCTGTTAACCTCTTTATCGAATTTTATTATAATATATGTAAATTGAACACCAGCTGGTTAGGTTAGGTTAGGCGGATACGGAGTCCGCTTTTTTCGGGTTTTGAACAACAACTCTACTGCAGAGAATTTCGTGGTGTTTTCTTCCCCTTCCGCCGCCGCCGTTATAAATTTTTATACGATATTTTCCTACAAATTTACCGGACATGTATGCGAGAAAAAAAATTTTAGTTACTTAAATCGCGTGTGCGTGTTTCGGCAAGTATTATTATAAAGACTTTTTCTCTCCCCTGTGCGCGTGTAACCGGAATCAGAGCGTTTTGAAACTTTACTGTGTCCACTACAAAGGAGAAACTAAAAGAATACTTTTTCATTTCCACCCACATAGTAATTCGTAACCCGATAAATATTATATTGAATTGTTATTAATTTTAACGATTCCGTAAGTACGCGCGGTTTATATAGACGACCATAGTAGTTTTACGATATATATATATACGAATATTAAAAAAAATTTTACTTATTCGTCATACGAATTCAAAGGGACAAACGAGGAAAACGTAAGAGTTTATTTGCCTAACACTGACAATCGGTCGTGATCGTCATCCCCCTATTCTCGTGCAATAAGTTTTACTTCCCCTTCGGAATAAGAGACTTTTTTTATGAACAAAAAAAAACACCCCAAATACTAGTAAGTAGTAATAATGTCGCTCTGGGCGCGTAAAAATCTGTATTTAGCCCTCGGGTTACTTGTGACAATTATTTTCGAAAGAGGGCGAAACGTACCAATCCCCGACAACGGTTTAAAAGTAGTTTTATATATACGCGTGTACGTACAAAATATCGCGGGAAAAAACCTTCGAATTCACACGATATTTCAATAACATATTAAATTATTACTATAATAATAATTTAAAAAAAAATTATTATTTTTATTCTACGCGTCACCACAGCTAATGTTGTCATACGTCGAGTTTTCACAAAACGAATTCAAACTAAACGACTTACTGCGATTCGCTGTAAACATTACACTCGAACGACAGTTTTATTTTTTCTTCATATAACACAGGCTTTAACGCGTGCCGCATGGAGGTTTTTTTAAATTTTCACATTTCTTCGAGTAAGTAACAATGACATAACGTTATGTATGAAAACTACTAGTAATATATTATCACTTTCTATAGTCACTTTTATTTGACTTGTGACTGGATCAACTATGTTTCGATTTTAGTTCGTTTCGAGAAAAAAATCTCACTAAGTCGTTTTCCATTTTTCGTCTTATTTTCGTTCTTTTATTCCTTTATATTACTTACTCGTCGACCATCGTCTTCGGCAATAACATCGTGCGCCTAAAATTCGTTTTATTTACAATGAAAATAAAAAATAACGTACATTAAAATTAATTCTCCTGGAATTAACGACATATCATAATATTGAACTGTAAAAATATTTCAAAAGTGATTATGTGTAACTGCAGGAGACGTTGCCCAGTGTTTCTTAAGCTATCCCAAGAATAATGAATGTTTATCATAATCCTTATTTAAGCGCTCTCCGTGCCGCTATTACGATATTATAAATGAGTTTTTCTGTCTATCTTATCTCCAAAAAAAAAAAAAAAAAATTTCAACAATTTTTTAAAAATCTCCTTACAATCTGTCTCGGATAACAATGTAGATCGTGCGGAAATAATTGAACGATTGAAAATATTTCGAATAATTCGAGGCGTGAATACACTTTTTCTTTTATGTCTACGGCAGACATCAAACGAATATGTTTTTTCTCCATCTCGCTAATTCCATAAAGTCTTTAAAAAAATCTCGTATAAATCTTCAAGAAGTTACTTCATCGTTCGTTTGAAAATTCGTCATCTTGTATTCATATCGACTTTTTTTTCGTTATTTACGGTATTTTAAATATTCGTTATAATTGTTTTTCAATGCGTTTAATTGGAATTCATTTCGTAATAAACATTATTATTATTATTATTATTAATATGTTTAAAATATTTTCGACGAACATTTTTTTGTTTTAAGCTATTTTATAAAATATATATATATATATATATAAATCGAGAAAGAGAAACGGGCTCAATAACATATTATTACAACGCGCTTGTTTTGTGTTTAAAATAAAACGCGTCTCGTTGTACGCGCCCTACGTAAAAGTCGATGAAATTAAAAATATCGAGCAAATATCATCGCGGGACCGACCCTCGATTTTTTCGGCTTTCCTCGAGTCATTATCGAAGCCGCACAACGGCGCTACACCTCGTGTACCACCGCGCTAGTGTAGACGATTTTATCTTAACGCCCGCGATCGCCTTCCGTCGAGGTGTTCCTTCCATTTTATTTCCCGTTGTTCCCTTTTTAAGGCTTCTCTGTACCGTACGTTCGTTATTGAAAAAAAATTATTCAACGGGGTTATTATTATTATTTTTTTTTTTTTGAAGTATCAGAAAAGATATCGTAAAATAAACAAAATCGGAAAGTTAAAAGAGAAAGGGAAAACGCGTAAAGGAAACCGATTTCTCGGCATCGAGAATTTCGTAAGCGTAAAACAACAAAAAAAAAAAAAAAAAAAAAAACGACGTTCGCACGGGGACGGTGCGAGTCGATTTTTTCCGAAAGCCCTTCAACACGCTTATTCTCCTCCCGCCGGACAAATTGAAATTCGAATGTCAAATAAACGCGCCGGCGTGCACGCGCACACGCGTTATTACGTTAAATGGCGAATTTCATTTGAACTCCGGCGCGACCACCGAACTCGGTTAGGTCGGCCAGTGCCGCCGGTCTTCTAAGTGAATAACCTTCCACTTTTAACGCAATCGCTTCCGGGCGGGCAAAGTCCGAGGAGACTAATACTCGGCTCCTCGGCCCCCGATCGAATCGGATTTCTTTTCGCTCGTACACGTTGCCAACACTGGCGCGCGACGACGACGACGACGGTATCCTTTCTCGTCTCCGGTCGCCCGCCGCGACTCGTTTAATTTGTTCGCGCCGGGAGAAAACTCGTAAACGAATCGCGTTCATTTCTCCCGTCCCCGTCCTCCCGCCGCTCTTTATAAAGTCATAGGCGCCGATCGTTGTGCCAATTCCCCGTTGGCATCGAAACGTTTTATTTTTTTGTTCTTTCCGACGGTCTTTTGGACGCGCGCGCACTCCGGGAAACTTTTGAAAACGGCGCTTCCCGGTCTTGTAACAGTTGCGGAGGACGCGGGCGAGGGGGTTAGGTGGGATACCGAACGTCTGATGAATACAACGAAGACCCGTTCCGAATTACCGACAATTTCGGTGTTTCTGAAAATTAATGTTTTTCGGATACGCAGACGGACGTATTTTTGGTACGGGACGCGTCACGAAAAACGAACGGGCAGCTCTTTCTCAAACGGTCCTGAATCAGACGTCCTTGAGTTTTGAACGTTCAACGCTGTTTCGCCATCCGTTTATAAAACGAATAAATAAAACGTGATTGATCTCGTTTTTCTTTCACCGTCTACAATACTGCCGACACGCTATGGGTTTTAATTTTCGCGTACGCTCAGCCTAAATACTAAATGAGTACGCGTGTGCGTGCAGACTATCCTATATCGGGCAATGTAATCTTACCTGAAAATTTGACGAATTCAAATCAAGTCGATTTGATACCGAGAATTCGTTTCGACAATAATTCGTATCCAAAATCAATCGGTAACGATTTCTCACAATCGTTTGACGGTTAATTGGAAATTCGTCGGATTACGGATTGAACGGAATGCGTATTATTTTACAAAAAAAAATAATATGTTTTTTTCATTCAGAAAATTTAGAAAGAAAAAAACGAGCACGTGCGTTTAAACACTATGCGGTATATTACGCGGAAAGGGAGAGGGGTGGTGGACCGAAAAATCCGAGAGTTACAAAAGTTCGAAAGAAACTCGACGAGAGATAATCGTCCATGTTTTCATTGTTGTTGTACGTCGGACGCGCGAACGGTCAGGAAAATTTTGATTTTTATCGTAAGTCCTTTAATGCCTTGTGAAATTCCGTTGTCAAACCACCGAACGACTTCGTACAATACACCGGTACGCGTAATCAGTTCGTTCGATATGACGTGGTCATAAATAGAAATACGGAAAATTGGCTCAGGTCTTGAGGATAGTCGACTTGGTCGCGGCGTGACGGGACGGAAAGGGACCCAAACAGAGTGGCGTATATTATGTGGTGCGTATACGAGCGGCGGAAAGTGTACAGGGTGGGTGTGGGTGAAAAAAAAAATGAGGAGGTAAATGGACCGTGGCGGAAATCCGACCGCTCCACTAATTTCACACCATTAAACGTAATTTATCGAACGTTTATCAGCCATCCTTTCCAGTGTTTACACCCAATAAAACGATTCGGGAATATTATCGGCTATTTTTCTCGTTTTCTTCGGTTTACCGAAATTGTCCAAAGCCGGTCGCGTACCATCCAAACGCCTCACGGACAACCGTCGCCTAATTACGCGTTTATAATTATTTTAATTTTTTTTTTGTTTTTGTCTGTAAGGAAATATGATAAAATTAACGGAAAAAAAAAGGTATTTATATTTATGTCGACCGAGTACTGCGAAAATATTTCAAGAAGAATTATTCAAAAGAATTGTATTCTATACGCTACACTGGCGAATAAATTCTGTCGTCGAAAAAAAAAACTGTGCAAATTGTGCACAAAAGAGCCGGTAAAATAGTTACGATTGCAACAATCGGGGAAATTTTTTTCAACTGTGGGCAATCGTTTGCCCGACAGATATAAATATAGAAGTTTACGAAAACAACATTGTTTGATCGTTATTGATCATTTCATCGTCATTGTCTAATTTCTTTACTTTTGTCCAAATTCTCATAATTCGATCTGGAGGACGCATTTACACTGTACGACGGTTATTTAATAAATAATAAATTTTACAATTATTTAATGCAATCCTGAAATCTCGTGCTAATCGGAATAAGAACGTTTCAAAAAGTTACCCTTCCTCCCCAAGACTCTATAGTAGAATATAAATGGGGATATACCTTTTTTTAAATTTTCTTTTTCCAGTTGGTTACATTATCAGAATTTTTCACTTCCACTCGTATCTTACACAGCTGACACTTAATTTCCTGTCAATATCAGTGTTTTAGACGAGTCGTCGAGACGTTTATCGCATCGAAATGAATAGGTATGTGTTATATGCGTATGTGTATTAATATAAAACAGACAGATATCTCCTAAAAAAAATAATAATAAAATCAAATGCACGCGTGCAGTTCATAATACATATACGCGTTTTTGAGAATATATTTTCTACATAAAGAGAGTATATTGAACAGACAATTGAAATGATTTTATAATTTCTGACCGTAGTACGAGTGTCGAATTTTTTTTTTTTTTTTTAATCAAATATAACGTATATTGGAATCATAATAGTTTTATAATATCGTATGGTTTGATTTCCTATCGAACCCGCGGCAACCATTAAATCTTTTTTTGTTTCTTCTCTCATCGAAAACACTCGTGTATCAGCGCATTCCGTACGTGACGGAAATATTCAATGTGCGTTGTATACATTCGGCGGGAGCTTTACACGCGACGCGGTTCGTTCCAATTAAGCTTAATGAGTTTTACTGCTCATTTGTGTTACCTATTTTTATTTTCTCGAAACAACAAAAGCGGACGAGGAGAAAAAATCGCGTTTGTTCCGCCCTTCGTATCAGCAGGTGTGTATACAGTACGGAACGAATTGCAGAGCACAATGAGACGAGAGCGATTGGATGGCGAAAAATGGGAATTTGGACGACCTGTAGGACGAACGAACGTGTACGCGGATTCTGCCGTTGCCAATGCTTTGGTGATCACCAACACGGAGAATACCGGCCCGCGAGAACCAGCTCTACCGTATCGGCGCGATAGATAGAAAAATAAACAACAGACCGTCTGTGTTCTCTCAAAAAGAAAAAAGAAAAAAATACAAACCTCACGCGAAACTCGACCGTGCCCAGATATCGTGACTCGGACACAAATTCGTACGCACGTGCCCGTCAGACACGATTGGAGAGCGGTCACGTAACCGAGGTCGGAGGTAAAAAAAAAAAGAATAAAATACAATCTTCCGACCGGCAATCGGATGCTGCTGTCCGTGTTGGAGAAATATCGCTTTCCGCGGGGACAATAATTGCGATCGGAAACGTAGTGTGCATCCCTCTATTTTTATTTATCGATTTATTTGTGATTTTTTATTTTTTTTTGTCGTTCGGTTACGCGTGTACCTCGATCGCGGTGCTTTCGCCGAGGGTGAAAATAGTTTGGGGGGGGTTTTTTTATTATTATTATTATTATTTGATTCGAAAAAGTGTGAGAATAGTTTATATATATATATATATACGTATATATAGATACGCGCGTGAGTAATGCGTATACATGTACACGGATAATGATAAAGAGCGCAGAGATAAAGTGCTTTTCGGTCGGAGCAAATCTAATTTTCTATCTGCGCGGCGCGCTCGTGTTTGCGGAATCCAATAAACTCGTCCCAAAGCGAACACCACCACATCCCACCTTTGTCTACTACAAAAACACACCTCCGCGTACACCGCAACCGAATCGCCCGGAAACCTGAGACACTCGTTATTACACCACGAGACCACGCGCACGAATTGCCTCTGTTCCACAGTCGACTACGTGATTCTCCGGTATTGCAACGCGATTATTTATCGTAACGATATAAGAACATCCTCCAGCAACTGCTGCCGTTGCAGCGTCACGAACGTTTTTCGACAGCCGAGCCTCCCCCCCCCCCAAACGGCATTTTTCAAAAAGTCCGAACGTGGCATATTCGTGTGGTGTGAACGAGCCGGTTTCGGGAAAGAGGAAAAGAGATAGAGCCGCGAGCGACTATCGGTGCGCGTATACTCACACCGAGTGTAATCCGTAAACGACGTGGACCGTTGAATTTCTCGTCCTCCCCCTCCTCGGCCTGTACCCTTTCGAAATGATGATGATGATTATTACTCGTCGGATTTTTGCGATTCTCTGACGGTAAAACGACAATTCACGTCGACGTATTACATAAATCGTCGGACGAGTATTATTTTCCTCTCCCGCCCCTCCGCGACGCAAAAACGACGTTCGAATTAAATGAAAATCACGATATAAGTCATATATACACATACACCAGATAGTTTCGACGTTAGAACTGATTTGTTATCGCTTCCAACCGTGTTGCTTTTATTGATATTTTCTATATATTTTATACGCGGATGAAATCAATACGGCACGCCGTTAATCAAATCGAAAACAAAACGATCCACTGGTACATTATAGTGAATATCGATCGAGTGAATTATATTACTCGGAGATAGTTGTTTTAGAGATTTGTTATTATTATACGCGTTATAAAGCAATGATTTAAATACTACACTTCGATCGGAAAATTCTAAAACGGTAATAAAAAAAAAACAAAATTATGACTCAGCATTGTGCTAAAAATTTTATGAACATAATCGGAGTAACGTGGAACCTATTTTCTATAAAAACGTCGAACCGAAACCCTTTTTATGATTCGAATCACTTAACATATTTATAAATAGCTCGAGAATGGAATTACGTTTGTATAGTGTAAAGATGCATATTCTCTGTAAGTTTTATGACTCCGGGACCATTATTTCGGTACTTTATTTGGTGCAACGTTTATACACAATTGGGAAAATAGTATTTCTTCCAATTTTTCAGTTGTTTTGAAATATGCGTAACAAGAAACTGCTGAGCAAATCCAAAGACGCTTCGAAATATCGACTAGATACGATTCACGTGACGAAATCATCCAAGCATTCTTTCTAGTGCCGAATATTCGTACACAGAAAAAATAAATAAAAATAAACATCGCATTGTAAAACCATATTCGCTCGGAATCTTAAAATTATCGAAATTTCAAAAATGTTTATTTAGCCTGAAATCAATAGAATTCTTTTCATTTTTATTTTAATTTAAACAACGGGATCGGACCGAGTAACAGTAACGCTGCTGACATAACAATAATTTCTCCTTTCTCTTCAAAAATTATATTACTCAAACGTCTTGATAACAAAACTTGTTACACGGTAAAATGATCAATTAGAAATAATAAAACTACAAATTTCGTAAACTAATATTACAGAAATTTACATACGGTTAAAACAACATTTTTCAGTATTTAATCAATTTATTGATTTATTATTATTATTATCCGTTCATTAGTGACAAAAATTACACATAATATTACAATATCTCTGTCAATTTTCTTAAACTCTTCAACAACGTAAGTGTAAAAAAAATTTTTTTTTTTTTTTGAAAATCACACTTGTCTTACAATAGAGTAATCTTAAATCCACACAACAACAAAAAACAAATTTGTTCAACAAACAAATTATACACATATCGTTTTACAAACTATAACCTACATTATTCGTTTCTCCACATAGAATATCTGAAATAACATGGCGTGATGATATTATACTTTTTGCGTATGTCCCCGAGACGAAACATCTCTCGTTCCTATAATAATAGTAATATGTGTTTTAAACTACATAATATGGATTACAACGCATGCATTAATCTGTAAACTACATGCTCGATCACGATTTGTGGATAAGCTATAGCGTATAATTTTCGTGTTTCACGATGATTTAGGGATAAGAACGTTTTACTGCAGATTTTATATATTTTATTAGACAAGGAATAATGAACGCTGAGTAACAATATGTATGTAGCTGAGACAAAAGTGAAAATCACAGTCGATCACCGAAAAAAAAAACATGAATCAATTCATAAATAGTCTTTATCATAAATCGTGTAACAATCACATTACGTAAAAAAAATCCTATAAATTGTAAAAATTATTTTTAGACTTTATTTACACATATTCGTAACGATTCGTGTTGTTCAACAATTTATTTATTCGCTCGTTTTTTTTTTTCATTATATTTACTAAGGTAGAAAATGTGTAACTGAAAAAAAAAATTCACTAAATAATTCTATAATGATCACTTAACATATTAGATTTATGATTTCATAGATAGAAAGTTAAAACCGGATTTTAGATCTGACCATAAAAAAAACCGTGTTTTTCAGTTATTTACGAAAAAGAAATTACGTTTAAAATATCGAAACGAGAATAAGTTTAAGTAAAAATAAACGTTTTAATGAATAAAACAAACGCGACTTTTTTTTTCTTTTTAACTTATACATTTTATATATCTGTATATTATACAATATATATATATATACTTTTTTGTTTGCATAATAAAGCAAAACAAACGTGGACGGAGATAAATAAAATATTATTAGTTTTTGTGAAATTAACGAAACGTTTGCCGACGAGTTAAACAAACCGTGAAAATGCGACGAAATTAAATATAAAAAAAAAATGTGAACACGAGAAAAAAATAATCTTATTTCGAGTGGAAAAAAAAATATAAGACCCGTCGAAACGTGGGAAAATACATTTATTGGCCGCGGTGTCGTTTCGTTTCGCGTAACGGAATTTCCTATTTTTCCCGTGAACGGATTTATGCAAACGTGCCCCGCGTGGTGGTGGTGGTGGTCCGCGACCACGTTTTATTCGTAGTTCCACGTAGTAATCGTCCGGAGTTTTTCTCGACTAGTATATAGCCGTCGTGCGGTGAGGGGAGATGAAAACGTGCACATTTTTTTTTTTTCTTCCCCGTTTAGACGCCGTTTTTGCGGCGGCGGCGGACGGGACGGAAACGGAAACTCATTAGGCGGTGTGCACGGGCCGAAGAAGAAATCTGTTCTCTAGGATTTGCAGCGGGAACGAACGATTCGGACGAGGAGAAGAAGACGGTCTTAACGAACCGAAATAATTGAACTACGCACATACACACACGGCCGCGTGCCGCTCGTACGCATGTGTAGAACGCGCAGAAGCGCAGAGCTCTAAATTAAATTTCGTTAAGCTCACCACCACCTCTCTCTCCTCTTTTCCATTTCCTCACCGTCCGCCGCTTCTCGGCTTCTTTTTGCGGCGTTTTACTGCCGCCGCCGCCGCCGATTGAACGAATTTACGATGCCCGGCCGACAACACAATAGACATAAACCGTAACCGAGTTTATTACGCGAGATCTTTTGACCGGAAAACGCGCGAAAATGCCGACGAAATTCGTACACACACACGCGCGCGCGCGCACATGAAATATCATCGCGAACGGGACCGACCGATAAAAATTACCGTAGCGAAAAAATAAATAAAACAATCTCCGGCAGCCGTCTATTATATATACATATATTATGTAAGATTTATTTTTATACAACACTAGCCGAATTTCATCCGGGTGAACAGCTGTTAGGTATCGTTTGATTCCGCGTCATATGATACGATGAACCAAAACGGCCTGACTCCTTCTGTCAATCGAAAAAACATATCACGAAAGACTACGGATGATTTCGATTTAGTCATTGGCGATCAAGTCCAGAAATCAATTGTTGAATTTAGCGTTTTGTAAATATTTAACGTTGTGTAATTAATAATAACGTTATTATGTGTGTCTGTTTCCTTCTACTATATCCGTATATATAAATATATGTAACATATTAAGTTTTCAGTGTGGAGAGTGTCAAAAGATAACGAGACGCGGGGTGTTGTCGATGACGACGCTTATGAGTGAATTACTCGGATAAAGATTTTAGAGTTTTGTCGTTACTATAAACTTGAAAGCATTGCGTTCGATAAAACGATTCTGAGCGGAGCTTCGCCGTGTCAATACACTTTGTCGAAAAATGTGACGCGGTTATAAAAAGAAATTACGATTTAAAGATTTTCAAGATTTTTTTTTTAATACAGTTGAAGTAACGAACGTCTGTTTTCTTTGTGTTCAAAATGTTTTCAGAATATTCCTCTATACGGCTATTTTTATGTGTGTACATATGCGTGTTATAGCAATCAGCGATTTTTTTTTCCGCGCGATCAAACAGTATTAAGAACGAATCTTTACGACCAAGATTGATAACCACGGAAATCAATATATTATGTTATCCCGGGTAACCGACGGAAGTATCTTAAAAGTTACTCGATAGGAAATTGCCAATTGCAAAAATAAAATTACAAAGATTTTCTGGAGGTCAAATGCAAGAGATTGTCCATTATCAAGCGACAGTAATTTTCTCCGCGTAATTGTACCCGCTTAATTTTCTCGAGAAATATTTCGTACACGTGTTGAAATTGTTATTGTTTAGAAAGAGTTTAAAATGTGTTGCCCGTACTGTAACGCTCGCGGTAATCGAAAAATCGATAACGAATTTTCTCGTGTGAAATATTTTTGAGAGTTTGTCACTTCACGCCGTATTGCACGAATATTTTTCAAACTGTCTGTACACGAGCTGCTTAAATTACTTTAAAAATAAAAAACAAACCACATCTCGACGTATCAGTAGTAGTTTTTGCAGACGCGGAGAGAGTCATGACTCTATATCCATACCATGATGAATACACACCGGTGTAACCGCAAAAATTTACCTCGGCGATTGTTCACCCCTTCAGGGTTAAATTTCAACTAGACCGACTTGAAGGTCGGTCTAGATCGGGTGACACTTCTTTAGCGTCGTATTAACACCAATTAAAATGACATTCTACATTTTGTTTTGTGTACACTGTATAATCATTCGGTTCTCGTTTTGATTTTTTAATCGAATTAACAATATAAACTTTTCGTAAAAACGTTTGCTAAAAGAATGAAATATAAATATTTGATATACAGCTGTTGGTAATGGCTTCGAGGCTTCTGACAAAACGCTATAAATATTTTGAATGTTTTCTCTTTCGTAGAGTCGAATCCGACATTGCTAAAACATGATCAGTTTTCAATAAGTTTTACGCAAATCATTACATGACATCGACAATGTACAATATGTGTAAGAACAAAATATGTATCGTTGTGCATGCGAAAATTTACATATTTCTTGTAACGCGTATCGTAAAGTGCGAGGTAAAACCAGGCGAAGATTTCGAAAAATAAACGAGCAAAAGTTACGTTTTCAGTAGATCACCGCTATCGGTATACAGTCTTATGTTGTTGTTATTTTAAATTTTAAAAGCGGAAAAACGATTCGGAACGAAACTTTGTTGCTTATTGTTCTTGGTAGTTTTTCGAAAATCAAACTTTGCGCACTCGAAATATATTTGTTATTTTTTTTTTTTTTTTTTTATTTTCATTAAACGTTTTTCGAATCAATTTCGGTGAAAACCACGTCTATACGCGTATAGTCAAGTGTGTAATTTGTAATGTTATACTCGTACATGTATATAGTAGTCGTGAAAGCAATATCCTTGTTTTGATTGTGTTATAAAGCAGATGTATAAGGCTTACCAAATAGCGTTTTTATATACGTAGTAAAACGTAGCCGAAATCGTTTATTATAGTACCTTTATATTTTCGCAGTAACTATTTAATATTAATATTTTTATACACAAATTTCGACATCACGAGATCAGTGGACGTACGCGGACCGCCTCGTTTCACGGTATTTCGTCATTTCCGATTATTTTTTAGAATTTTTTTTATTATTATTATTATTAATCGATCGTCGATAAATTCTAAACGTTAGAATTCAACAAATTTCATCGATCCCATTGCTTTGCCATTTTTACTGATTTATTAAAAGTGCTATGACGTTTTACCTATCGTACGCGTAGTGCTACAATAATATGTATTAGAAACTAAATTATGAGATTCGTTTCATTTAAACGGGCTCGTATATAAATATATAATATCATAGTGTTGATTCGATCGAATCGATCTAAACAACGCACCGGACCGTGGTATAATGTGTGTATATTGCGACTGCCGACAGAGTTATAACCACGCACTTTTACGCTTCAGTATCGCCTGGACAATAGTATATTATTTTTCGACTAACCCTCCCCGTCCGGAGCCGCGCACACAAATATTGCATTAGGAAAATCGAAATTACAGTCAATATTTGTCCCGGTCTTCGGCCGCAAACAGTTCCTATCGCACTGTTGTACTCCGATTTCTCTTTTATTTTTCCCCCCCCGGCACACTCCAAACAAATACTGCAACGACTATCATTGCGATTTCGTGTAACTAATAAACGCGTGTTGGACGAGGGCCGGAAAAGTTGTCTTAAAGCGTCGTTAGGTTAAACTCGAATGTAATATACAGTTATCTGTTATACGACACGTATAAATGATTAAAACAACGTTTTGAATTTAAATATACGAAGAACGATTATTATTATTATCGTAATCCGGCGGTTCTTGAACCGTGGTCCGCGGATGAAGACCAGGACAACGAACGATCGTTTAACGTCCATTTAAAAATGTCATCATAGTTATTTCGATATTTTTCACGACGGATTTATTTTTATTATATTCCATAATATACCGCGACACGATTCGTGCACCACGGACGGTGCTGCATATAAAATAAACATTTTGTTTTACGGAACGAAAAAGAAATTATATAAAAAAAAAAAATCGATTTTTATTTTCTTTATTCTTAAATAAACATTTTATAAAATTATAAAGTTTAAATGAAACTTAATAAAAACTATAAATATGCATAAATGAACACGATGTTAAACGTTATTATTATAAACTCGCTGCGCTTGTACTTTTTTTCTTTTTTTTTTTTTTACTTAAGTCAACATTTTATTATATACCATCCGAGCATTCGAGCCGTCCCTTCCTCACCCCCTGATAATGGCGTATAATTAAATATTCGTGTATTAAACATTGCGCAAATATTCGTTATTCGTAGATAAAGTCTACAAAGCGGAAACGGCGTACTGGAAAATAAAATTTCACGCATGTTCCGGTTTGTAATTTTTTTTTTTTATTCGAATCCCAAGTGTAGGAAACAGATAACAGACCATTCCGCGTCCGAATCGTTAGGTCTTAATCGACAGGAACAAATCGATTTTTGTCGATAGTGTGTATTTTCGTCACTCGTTTCTTAGTGCTGGAAAAGAGTAAATTTATCACTCAAAACGTCATTTGCAATTCGTATAGTACGCTCATAATATTTCAACAAAAAAAATCTGTTTAAATTCGTAATGTTTACTTATATTTTCGCTTTTTACATATTTTTAAATAATCAATTAACGTATTGATATCAAATAACAATATTATATTGAAAACAACAACTGTTAAATGCTCAAATATTGAATTCGAATGGAGTAATCGAGCCGTAATTCGTTGGTGACTTTTTCTTTGTGTGTCAAAGGCCACTTGACCGATATAATTACGAAATTTCGCACACGATTCAAACTGCTGTACAAGAGCAGAATCGTGACGAAACCCGATGTACGAGTATCAACGCGCGTCTCTCGAGATGTTTGAAAAGGTGAAAAGAGTTAGCTTGTGTTCAAATAATTTTCAACGGCCGACGATCGTTTCGAGTGAGGAAAATTTGTTAAAATTGTTCGGGTGTTGTTAAACACGAATTCAAATCCATATGGCCGCCGAATGGTCATTCGCACAATTTAGAAGCATCTCGAAAAAAAAAACACTTACCGACCGGCTATGCGTGATGATAAAGGTTTTGGTTTGTACCATGGATCGCAAACGGATAAAATACATATTTGAACCATCGGAATTCTCACGTGTAGAAAAAAAAAACGAGAAATGCGTTTTTATAATTTTGTTTTTACTCGCGACAAGCGTACGAAGCATTATAAAAGAAATAATATTTTAACCGTTTCTCATACGAGGTCAACGTCTTCGGCTTATTACTGGTTGTAAAATCGTCGTTTTTCGTGTGAAACGTTATTGAAAACGAGAAGGTTTATTTGAGGAGATCAATTATTTTAAATTTTAGATGGACGGCGTGTACGCATTCAAACGAAATCGTGTGGGTACAGCGAAAATACAGATAATGTTCAACAATTGAAATGTTTGCGATAAAACCGTGTCGCGGAGAGAAACGGACTACGAAAGCCACTCGTTTACACAGAATAACTTATAATAATAACTGTATAGAATAACAGAGCTGTATATCCGGATGTAGTATTTAATTCCTGATGAGTTACGGCGATGGTTAAAAGAAAAAAAAATTGTTAGATATTTTATTTGTAAAATGCTAACGTAACTTTTTCATAAATATTTTTAGGCAGTGGCCTTCGGAGTTCTTTGCAGTGACACAATTATTTCGATGAGAATCACAATAGATTTAGAAATCTCAATAGATTCGGTTTTTTCGGGTTTCTAACCGGGGCGGTTAAACTTCTGCGACTATTCCGCATCATTCGGCGGCGGATAAGCATCGTTTAACCGCCGACCCCGCCGCGTATTCCGTGCGCTGTAAAATAAAAAAAAGAGCGTAAGGAACGCGGAAAATATTTCTCCGAGGGAACGAAAAAAATCGCTCGGAAAATGACGGACGGCAAACTTTGACACGAGATTAATGTCGCGCGCGCGCACGCGCGCGGAGGACAAGTGGAAGGATTTCCAGGTGACTGTTTCGTATACGAATTTGAAATTGAAATCTCCCCCGTTGCGTATCGGAAGTTCGGTCCGGAGATTTAAGAGAGTGGCGAGGGAACGAATTCGCGTCCACGCCGCCGTTATACGAGGAGGAGGAGAAGATGAAACGAGTGCCTCGAGCGTATTATTTTTTAAAAAAAATTTTTTTTTTCTCTTTTGCCTCTACCGTGTCTTCCGTGCGAATAAAATGCTCTGTACACATACGCATTCGCGCACGCGTAATAATACTACCGTTGCCCAATGTCTTTACCCTCCATTTAACACGGTCTACAGGCTATACACACAGCAGTGGAGACACGCGATAAACTCATGCATATTGCATGCTTGGTCACTTGTCGTCCGCGTGCGTACACATATAGGTACCGTCGAATGTTTAACTGACCCCCCCGGTCTCGTGTAATTTTCCGAAAAGTTCCTGTAAACTTATTTCCCCGGAGAATAATAAAATATAATATTACCGGCCGGGTATACCACGCGTTCCAGTAGTGTGAAATTAAAAACGTGTACACGACTGTTTACACCGCCGAGTACTTACACATATAAGTTTAATAATACGTTTTTTTTTTCTATGTCACTACGTATAGTGTCGGTGACAAATGAAATGCGAAACTTCTAAAAAAAAAAAAAAAAGATCACACCGTGAATCGAACGGTGTAAGAAAAGGAAATTTCGGTATATAATTTCTCTTTCGGCGAGATGGAACGCATGACGACGTCTCGTGATTCGTCTTTTAAACATCTCATTGTCTCTTCGAATCGCCGGCATCGCAAATATTTCTCGCAATTTATTAGTATTTTTGAAAATATATTTGTCGTTTAAAACCCGTAAATCCGTACGAATGTATTCCTATATATGTATATATACGAAATCCGAAATCTACTGGGCTTTTTTTTTTTTACGTATCTTACAAAACAAATTAAAAATATTAATGCTACTCGTATTTAAATAGTGACCTCACTCATTCGTATTCTGATATTATGACTTTTTTTTCTTTTTCACATTTTGCGGGAAAAATTTTATTTCCATAATTATAAATAAGTACAAACGTGCTAATGATGAAATTTACGTTACAAAAGATCGCTGTTAGTTTTATTATTATTATTTTTCTTTTCGAAAAAATTGGAAGTTATTTATATTGAGTGTACATAAGCGATACCTATCATGTAGTGACGAGAAAACAATTTTTATTTTTTGAATCGACAAGTTTACAGGTCTAACCGTTTCGGCCACTATACAATTATTATTGACATATCAATGATTAAAACGCGATACGAGGAATCCGATTTTTTTTTTTTTTTTTTTTTTAATCTCGAAATTTCGATTTTTATAGATTATTATAAAAGATTATTTTTCATACATTAATTTTTCTTCTTAGTTCAACGCGTAACATACTATACCAGAAAAAAATAGTACACGTTTCGAATAACGGCTGTTTGTATATAATACACATACATTTATACTCTATGATAATAATTTATATGTTAAATATGATTTTAAGCTCATTTGACATACGAAAAAAAAAATCAAAACAAGACGCATCAGCAAAACTGTTAATAAAATTAAAATTACGATTAACTAAATACGTGTTTTTTTTTCTTTTGAAATTCAAATTGAATATTTCACTCGGAAGTATTTTGTGTTTATGAATCAATGAAAACGAATACTTCAAAATCGGCAATTAAAAATATTCATTTCACGCGTGTGTATACAATGTTTTGCGTCAAATATTTTGCAATAAAAACGAAATTCAAAAATCGTCGCAACGAGTAAAATAAAAACACACATACCGCGTATTATTATTATAGTAGTCGTTGTTGAATATATTCGATCACACGAGTGTTACAATACGCAATATATACTTTTTCGAATACGATTGAAATATATTATATATATATATATATTAAAAAAAAATATCCATCCGGATTTCTAACGCTACTCTACAAAAACGATATATTATATTATGTAAAAAAAACACTAATAATAATATATAACATTGCGAGGAATCGAACATAAATTCGAATATGTGTCGTACTACGCGTATACGATACTTGCTTCCTTCGCGCAAATGTACGAATTGTGTGTGCGTGTGTGTATGCAGTACGAGCGTTCTATATACGACCGTTCGCGATTAAAATTCCATTTCGGACTCGGAGCGTCGAACTGGGGGTACACGGGGGAACAAAAAAAGATTTTATTACCGATATGTCTGAGAGCACAGAAACGTGGCTCTGGTGCTATAATATATATATATATGTACGCGACATTGTACAAACAACGATGTTTTTTTTTTTTTATATCCGGCTAGAAATCGTTTCATTCAAAAGCGTACTGCGAGTAAAATGTAAAAAGCGAACAAAAAAAAAAAAAAGTCGCCTTTTGGCGTTTCCTATTCCGCCCACCCGCACAGCCCGACGATGTAGGTCAACGGTATTTTACATGATACGCGCGTACAGGGTGCGGCGTCGGGGAAAAAGAAAAAGACTCGAAATTAATTTCAAACGAATTCGTATTTGAGCGAGACTCATAGCTACTACGTGGACCATCGGACCCTCTGGAACGATCCGCCGGTTAAAGAGCTTCGTGTTCGGTTTGGATAAACGTATGTGCGAATTAATGCTCGGACGACGGTTAGACGGACGTGTCGAGAGAAGAAATGAAAACGAATTGGTTGCAGCGTATGTAACGATCGCGAGTCGAAAATAGATCGCGGTTACAACGAGGTTATAGAGATGATTTTCGGAGTAGATAAATGCGAGACGGGGAGATGTGGATGCCGAAATAGCTGACGCTACTCGCGTGAGATATAGATAAACGAGAGGAAGATTAATACGTTGAAACCAATTAAACGACATTATATTATTGCCGTTAAAAAAAAAAAAAAAAAAAAGAACGAAGAAAGATTACCTCCGGGCGACATCCGTCTTCTTTTTCCGGTCTAATCTTTCCCAAATGTATAAATACACTTCAATTCCTTTTCGGATATATTTTTTTCTTTTGTTCTTCGATATTTCGAGGTTTACGTTTTTACTGTTGTTGAGTACCAACTCATTGCAGCAATTTTACACCGGCCGTATATGAAAATCGAAACTACATAAGTGGTAGATGGTAAACGAAAATCGTTTCTCAATAGCAACGACTTTGTTTGATCATATTGCATGGGACGCCCAAATATGTTACGAATATCTTGCTGTTTTTTTTTTTTAGCTTTTATCTTGTCAGGATTCCATGCAGTATCGCAGTTTCGTGTATCAAAGATACAAGGACGAAAGTATCTCGTATCGGCATGTTACAAAGCGGTATAAACCGCGTGAAAAGAAAATTAATAAAAATGGCAAAACGTAATTTCCGAGTGAAAAATATCTATTAAATTATATATTAAATGTCGGTTTAAAAAAAAAAAAAAGAATCTAAACGAGAACTTATAAAATATCCGATTCTCTATACCTTGTGAATACGGCGCGTGTTATGTTTAATCAAATAAATGTCTCTTACGATCAATTGCCGCACGTTGACATGCGGCTATTGCTGTGCCGTGCACGTCCTTAAATTTCGTCAGAAAAACGCGTCACGTCGGACAATGTCACCGTTTATCCTCTTGTCATTTAACCGTTTCTGCGGCGTACAATGATTTTTATTATTTTCGTTTTGTACAAAAAGATAAAAAAAAACGAACCTACACATGTACACATCGTTTAGTTATGCGGACACGACTCGAAAAGACATAGTCGCGTCAAATGAGCCGATTCCTCGCAGAAGATGTGGCAATATTTAAACATTTTCTCCAAGTCAGCCGTTTCGCACATTACACTGGTCCACCCTGTATTGTGAAATGTGACGTATTGCACATGTTTTTTTCACCCGTACACACATTGCATTATACGTATACATAATCGTGAATAAGCGGTCGACCTGACGTCATTATGAACCACTTTAAAAACGCGCCGTTCAAGCCGTCTCGTCTGGACCACCGCGTCTCGGCATATAATATATGCTATATATTGCAAAGTTCACCATAATACACTCTCCTCACTGGTCTTTTGTTTTTTACTCTCGTCGATCCTTTTGAGTTTTCTATCTGATGACCCGCGATGGTGGTGTACGTACGTGTAAACGTACGACGGTAGACGCCAAACCGAATATTATATGTACATTCGGTGTATAAAAAAAAAAAAAAACGTTTTTTTCGCTATTTTCGCCAGTTAATATTATGCTTTGATTGGGACGAAAGTGAACGTTAATTATATACGCGACGATATATATTTGTATTATTAGAATATGAATGTCGTTTACCGTGTAGTATAACAATTCTTCAGTACATTTTTATTCCACCTCCCAAACGCGTAGATACAGAAACTTTTTGTTTTAGTTTTTAAATCATTGCGTAAAAACCAATAAAGTTTTCATTCGAAATATAATTTTTATTATATGTTTGGTCACGCGCTTTACGCTTAAGCTTGTTACGCGTAATAAAGGATCCGAATGCCATCACGGTTAATACCGTACTTAACGTTTGTTCGCGAACGGATAACGAAAACATAATATTCACGTAATTCCGAGCAGTGAAAATGCTCTGTGCATGGACACGTAAACGTTTGTAAATTTTGTAAAAAGAAAAAACAATTTTTAAAAATACGTATTAATTATTAGCGCACTAGATGGCGTTTAATCCGCTAATCTGCTGCCTTTACTCGGGGACACTCAAATTTAACTAATGAAATGTTTAAAAAAATAACTGTTGATAACAAATGAATTTTGTCGTTACACCAGCCGTGTACATTCGCCGTGGCTATTCAACCCGAAAACGTGTTCGCACGAATTTTAGGTACTCTCGGACAAAAGCTGAGATGTGTAATCGTTTGAGCGAATCGTATAACAATATCTTCGTAAAATCCTGTACCACTATTACGATATGACTTGTGATTATGTATTTATGAAAAACTCTCGTGAATTAAACTACCTATTGTTGATGTAGTTTTCGGAAATATTCGTTTTGCCAATTTGGCTCTAACGTTTTGCAAACGTAAAAAGGTTTCATCTACAGAGAGCGTAATAGTACACGGTTCGACTGTCGTGACTACCCTGAGCTTGTTTCTGATTGGTATATTTATACGTCCACCGACCATATGTTCTATCGCAGCGCTCTCTGGTGGCTATTTTCTTTTCTCGTTCTTTGTTTTTTTTTTTTTACGTCCCATGCACGCTGTCCTTCTTTTCCTACATCTGCGTTAATTAAGTATCGGATCGTTGATGTATCCATTCAGGGCGTTCCTGTTTGTTTTATTTCTTTTCGTCTTTTCACTTGATCGCAATTAACGTTCTGTTTTCTTTGAGAATTTAAATTTTCAGTAACAAACAAACCAGTTTCGGTATTAAAAAAAAAAAAAAATCGTTTGTAACGTTTATTATTATTATAATTTATTACTCTGATATTGTATACGATCTGATTCCATTTTGTCCTGTCGTGGTGTAACAAGCCCATGAATGTCGAGCCGAATAGAGTCTATAACATTTATCGACAGCGGATTTGAGGCGATGACAGGTCACTCAATCGTGAATTGAATTAAAATATTCTCTTGGCCGGCTTCCTGCCACCACTAATACGTTCACAGTACCGTGTGTGCGTAAAGTGTTAGTGAAAAAACTTTTTTCCACGCTCCAGGTGCGTCGGATTTATACGATACAATGTACGCGGACCGGAGTAAAACAGGCCTCTAACTTTGAGTTAGACCGTTTCGCAGTAAAATACACGCGTTCATACGCACTTATCCGGCGATAATATTTCCGTGTTAGAACGCGGGCGCGTATAATTCAAACGTCCGTTTCGCACCTCACGCGGTCGGCCGCGAACTCGCTGATAATTATCGCTCTCTCTCCACCCCGCCTTCCCCTAAATCAACAGCATCCCGATGATGGTGGACCGCCGCAAAACTCCACGTACAGCGCAACGACGACGTGTGTATTGTGCCACGGACACGCGCGTGTTGCACCGTCCGCGAGATTCCATTCCGCCGTTCCCACGGCTCGCTCGCTCACTCTCTCTCTCCTCCGTCCGCCTCGTGTCCCGGGTCCAGTGCCCATTAATCTCTCGTGGAATTTCGCGTCATTCGCACAATCGTACGATATATATATATATATATAATATTTGTATATAACCCGATCGGTGATCTCTCCCGTCCCCTCATTCGCACCGACATAGTACGGGAGCACGACGAGATCGGATTATCCGGAGTTCATGGCACGGCATTTTCCATCGCATCCGGAATCCGTTGAAAAAAAAATCCAAAAAACCGCGTGTTATCGCTTAAGTGCGAATTACTTGCGCAAAGAATTTAATAGAGTTTTTTCTTTTTTTTTTACTATAAATATTTGAAAGCGATGTTGCCATAGGATAAAACGACGATTGTAAACTGAAAATCTTCGGTGTAATATTACTGCGATAATTATTATTATTATTATTATTATTATTATTATTATTATTATTATTATTATTAATATATTGTGTGTATATTACGAGATACGATTAATCTTACAGTACCCACGTCGTTTTCCAATACAAATTTCTTATACAATAAACCGAGGAAAAATGTTTTTAATTTCGATTTTGATTTTCCGTCTCGAAATAATTTGTATGTAGTTGGGAAAAAATTAATTCCACACCTTACAATACGGGGCTATAATAACGGTTTTATATGAAATTGAACGGCCGCCGTCGAGAGGATTTAGAAAAATATCGTTCACGTTCGTCATCCGTTACCGACTAAAACTATAAGTAATTATCACCCAAACCACCGAATTACTATAGTACCGATTTATGTTCGTTTCGGTTGGACTGCAATGCCGAAACACGAAATTGCGCGGTGAAAAAAAAACAAATTAAACGCGTAATAAGAAATTGATCATCACCGCGGCGGGTATTTATCACGATTCAAACGGTTCGAGTTGAAAATTCAATTTAATTTCGAAAATTGCTCCCGAAACGATTTATTATTGATTAGAAAAATAATGGGAGTTCTTTTTTTTTTTAGTTACTGCTGCAGTGAGTGTAATATATAGCAGTTTGTGTGTTTTATCGTTGATTCTTATCGTTTTACTCGTTTTCGTAAATACATAAATACGAGAAAAAAATCGGTGGTTTGTTGTGGAAAACATTAAGGAAAAACGCGTGGCCTGCGTGCGCAATAGAGGGAATAAAACAGAAATTTTCCGCTTTTATTATGAGAACTTCATTTACTCGGCCTAATGTAATATTTTCGTATCCGAATTTATTATTTTCTTCACAATTATTATTGTGTCGTCTCGACATCAGGTCGAGGAAATATTAACGCGTTGTATTTCCACATGGACATTAAGGCGAACATTTTAGTCTAAGTATTGAAATTATGTACACATATCGAAAACCTTTACGATTTTTTTTTCTTTTGTTTTTTTTATCAAGTAGCTTTTTTATGGAAATTGAGAAGAGTTTTTGTTTTTTTTTCGTTTGTATTTTTACATTTTACAATTTCACTGTCACTTGTAACGACGGGATTTTTGCCAACGCGATAATTATTAATCCGTTTTTATATGATATTTTAACGCTGAGTAAGACGAATTACATACATTACATAACTGATAAATGATCGTGTTGTTCGTGTTTCCAGGGTTATTTATTTCATCAACCGTTTGGTATACGTTTCAAATTCGTTAATTTTCAAACGTTTATAATTACAAATTTTGAATTCTTTTTCCATGATTTCACTCATAATTTTTGTCAATCAAGGCGTCTATTACGCGAAATCTATTACAGTTTTTTTTTGGCAATATTTACTTTTGAATTAATCATCATTTCAGTGTTTCACACGGTTGGACATCATTAAAATATGTAGACGCGCTCATTTAGGATCAGCAACGTTATTTACTTGTAAAACAATATTAATACGAGGCAATGTGTTGTAATAAAGTGAGCGACATTTTTTCCTGAGGTCTTATCGCCCGATTTATCTGTTCTGAAACTGACGGGCTTATTCTATAAAACCCGAAATGACGCCGTTGTTGTAAACGCGTCGGGATAACAAATACATTTTAAATCACAGTGAAATCTCTCTTAACGTGCACCTATGAACAGCGGACGACACTGCTCAATAATAGGCAAGATTTCCGGTCCAGGCAAAGCCTCTCCATTTAAATCAATGCAATGCACCATATAGCGCCGGACGGAGAAAACAAATGACTCGATGAACACGATACGTAGTAGTGTTGAACACGAATATTTTTCCTGTAATTACAAAAATACACATTTATTATAATAAAAATACGACAATATTTGACAAAGAAAAAAAAATTACACATTACGGTTCAATGTTCGTTTCGTAACTTCAGTCTTGCCACAGTGTACATAAATATGATGTTTTATTTTCATTCGTTTTTCCCGGACAATGTTTCGCGGCCACAACGAGCATTCAGAGATTTCACTGTATAATATTCTGTTAATTGCACACGTGTTGGCTTGGCAAAACTCGCGTTCGACTATAGTTTACGCAAAAGGGGTTTTTTTTACGCAGCGAACGCGTGTATTTCAAGAAACTGTATTATATTTTTTTTTCTCGACATAATCTTGATATTTTATACATTTTTTATCTCCTAAAATATTAAGTAGTATTGTAGCGTCGAGATTATGTACACAGCACGCAACGATTATATATATATATATATATAGTAGTCATTACGCGTAAGTCTGATAATTATCTGTATTTGCATTAATCGTGACCGGGGGTTTTCTACAAAAGACAAAGCACCGTGGAAAATGTAAATCTCGCAGAACTTGGCAACGGAAATGTTTTAAAACAAGCGCTATTGGTAAAATATAAATATATACACACGTAATAACGTTTGTAGAAAAAAAAATGAAAGAGAACGTAAGATGATAGTTTCAAATAACGTTTTCCGTCATTCCGATATACCGCGTACGATTCATTAAGATTATAATTTCTTCCGCGTGATTATTATTATTATTATTATTATTATTATTTTCGCGAAAACTTTCTTCGCTTCCCTATCCCCACCGTCAACGACAAAAATATTATATTATAATTAAAATTTCAACTCGTTATAATATCGTTCTTGTATAAAATATTTTTTCTATAGTATTCAAATGCAGAGATCCGCATCTGTTACTTATTTTTTTAAAGTAACTCATAAGTACCGGATGAAAAATTTTTTCGAGTGTATAATTTCAAATAATTAAAGTTTGCTTTTACATTAATTTCCTCAGTAAATGGACACTTACGGCTAAAATTACAATAGTATAGTTACTCCCATGACCCAAAAAATATATTGTAAACAGTATAAGTACATAATGGCTGTACTTGTAATATAATAATGTGTATAAAATGTGTATTATTGGGCAACAATATTATCGTAACTATAAGTGATTTGAATAATTTCGTAACAAACTAATCGTACATTTGTTTTACAAATAGTAACAACAGTTATGACTGTTATGAGTTATAAATAGAAGTGTTCATTGAATTTCTTTAAATAAAAATTAATGTTTTTAAATAATTGTAATACAATTATTACAAAATCCTAATATTTTTATCTTTGTTCATCGGATTAAAAAAGAAAATAATTTTCAAAATAAAAATGTATATCATTTCACTTTAAATACGAATATAGTAAAAAAAAAAAATATTTAAAATAAATCTTCAATAATACTATAATAATTGCCAATATTTAGATAATAATTTTATTTCACGCCTCGCCTCGCGCTTACAGGGAATTAATTCGTATTTTGCGTTTACATGCGAGGAGATACAATTATATGCGTATATTTATATCAACGATATAAAATATATACTTCAAACGGTTTAAAAATAAAAATAGATGTTTTTTTTTTTTACCTCCTACTTACTGTTCGTTTGGTACGTTACGTATTATTGTATATTGGTCTGTGTCCAAAAAAGCAAAAAATACTCGACTCTCCAGAGATTTGATTTCTGTAAACGAGCCAAATTTGACGAATATCGTAAACCCGACGAAATCGGATTGAATAATATTACTACACGTTTTCCCTACGTAGTCGTATACATATTCTATTGACAACGATATATTATACTAACTAAATTACTGAAAATGTGAAACGTAGTCATTTATGTTGATTTCGTGTGTGGTGGTACCACCACTATTCGCGCGAAGTTCCTTTTCGTTCCGGTAGACGTAATATGCGTAACATCATATTACGGAATAACGTTGACCGAGTTCTGAATAAGAATAAATTGATTAAAATATATTTAATTTTCTATATATATATATCATGTCATCGTTTAAATTGTTTTCGTGTTATGACAATATTTTAACGCGCGATCCTACACCCATTATAATATTGTGTCTATTGAGATTTTCAAATAGAAAAATGTCGAATAAACAATTAAAATTTACATAATTATTTTTTTCTACGACAAAAGCTTTTATCTTATTATATTTACGTTGTTTTCAGCTATTCATACGCGTAATGATCCGAGAACATATTGTGCTTATTCTTCATTCAGAAACGCGCAATGTAACACATTATTTATACTCGGATACAATCATAGATATTCGCATTCGTAAATTTACATAGTATATAAAAGTATTGATTATTAGTGATTTATGATATGACTATTATAATGTACATTATATTTTCGCACGGTATGAAGAGGGAGAGGATAGGTATATATATATAAAAATAAAATTTTTCTCGAGAAAAAAAAGATAATTTCCGTTTACCGCGTTCAACTTTTTTTTGCATATATTATTTTATAACTATCTTACAAAATTGATACGAATTTAGTAATAATATTATAATGTTAAATTTAGTTTACCCTTAGATAAATGTATAAAATTCTATCCGGAATAACGGCGGATTAATAAAATCCGCTAAGAAAATTCTCAGAGGAAGCTTACTGAAGAAAATTATTAGTGAGTGTTTTTTGAAAACTGTAATGGTAAAAAAAAGAAAATTTAATTGGATTTTTCCTAAAAATATAAGTAAGTAAGTAGGTATATAGGTAATATCTTAGGGTGTGGGAAATGCGTATACCTACCTATGTCTTAAAAGATAAAATACTTTTGAGTCGGGTTTACTTTTTATAAAAGAATTACGTTTTGAAAATCTTAAAAACATATTTTCTTAAGTTTTATTTGTATTTGTTTTCCCGATATACATTGGTAGCTTCACTAAAAATCGAAAATTTCAAAACACTGTTTACATTAATCACCGGTCGTCTGAGACTTATTTTATGTTAGGCCTTTTGTTTTTAATTGAATAACTTTTAAATTTATTTGAAACCAAAGGCAGATTTCAAAAACGAAAAATATATTAATTAGAAATCATTCAAAAAATAGAATTATTGGATTAAAAAAAAAAATGAAGCGTAAAAACGGTTATTGAATTTTTTATAGTAATATATTATTGATAAATGTGTACTTTAGTGAAATGTAAAATTTACAGGTATAAATATTTCAATTACACATCATCGCATATTTTTTTTCCCCCAAAAATCAGATAATCTTCGAAAATGGTAAATATTTGTTCGAAAACCGTATGGGCGGTACGACATTCAAAACAAAACTTTTAAGAAATCTAAATCGTTTTGAAAATTCAATGAGACGATAATACTCAATGGGATTTCTTCATATATCGTATATCAATAACATATCGTGTTGATGCACGGAATATATCACAATAAATCAAATAATGAATAAAACAAACCTATAGTGTTTTATATTATACGATCGTATTATATTATTTCGAATAATCTCGGAAATATTAAATTGGGAAAAAAAACTTTAACCAGACAAAACAACAATATAAATATCAGGTTGGTGATGGAATGTAACTCAGAACTCATTAAGAATTTCACGAGTTAGGACATGCAATTGAAATTAGTTAATTATTCGATTAATAATAATTTTCCTTGTTTTGTACCTACTTTAACGGTAATAAGAATTTTTTAAAGTTGTTTTTGTGAATACGAAAATTCGAAATTCGAAGGTGAGTTATTATTTTAACTGTTATTATTGGTAAATTATCGTCGGATAACGCGCACTGTTCGAAAATGCAAAGCGCTTAAAAGTGTAATTTTTAATGAAAAAGTACATTTACTTGGTATTTAGTAATCATTTTATCAGATGGGTTAATGTTTTTTAAACTAAAATTAAATCGATAAATTTAAGATCACAATTTATCATGTCTTCTTCGTGGATTTTATTTTATTTATAGTCACCAACCACTATATTATAATTCGTCATACTATATAGATACATTTAACATTTCCCTTGCGTTTGCAATGTACAATCATTTCAGATTACTGAGAGAATATTTGTGAGTCATTGTTCTTGTGTTTGCGATATAATACAGATACATTTTTTATATATAAAAACATGGATATATATATATATATATATATATATATATATTCAAAACAAAATATAAATAATTAGATGAGTTTTTGAAATTATTAATTATCATAGTTGAATTTCAAAGTTGATTTCATTTATTCACTACACGAATCTCGTGTTTTTAATATTTCTTTAAAAAATGTTGAATAATAATTTATCTTTG
The DNA here is from genome assembly GCA_032441825.1 of Chaetogeoica ovagalla. Classification (NCBI taxonomy): domain Eukaryota; kingdom Metazoa; phylum Arthropoda; class Insecta; order Hemiptera; family Aphididae; genus Chaetogeoica; species Chaetogeoica ovagalla. The sequence continues at coordinate 3,610,494 of CM063748.1, read as the reverse complement.
TGTCGTTTGAGATGTTGTACGTAATTTGTATTCTGACGTTATCTCTACGGCTTAATAAAAAAAATTATAATAAGTATATTTATACTTATTTTTTTTTTATTTTTAGTTTTAAATCTATATTTATATTGTTATGCGAAAAAAAAGATAAACTTTCTACGAATTTTTGGTTTTTGTAACCGAATTAGCGAAATTTGTTGAAAATAATTTTACCACCGCGCTAATATTATTTATTCATGTATTTATTTTGTTCGTTTGAAAGACGTCTCACTGCCTATTAAGTATACTATTGTGTCGCAATAACATAATCAATAATACTGAAATAATATAATTTTAAGAAGGACATAATACAATGTCAATATTATATTATATTATTTATAATATCGGACACTATCGATGAGCGACCATAAATATTACAAATGACTATAATAACTGGGTTTGTCAAAGATACATTTTATATAATCTATTCGTGAGTGTTTTTATATTTGAATGTATAAAAATAATAAATAAATAATAAAATTCTAATTAAATAAATTTTCGTATTATTTTATTATGGGATTTTCAACGCGACGTGTGAACATCGCAGATGCATTTGAAGTTTCTCTGTAGATAATAATTATTACGTCTATTTATGATAACACCATTTATAGTGAATGTAGAACGAAAATTGTGATAAAAATATTTTAATTAAATCGAATATCGTATAGTCTTAATAATAATTCGGTATTACTCGAGTAAAAATAAAATTCCAAATATTTTCGAATAGTTTAATGTTTTACGCGTGAAAAATTTGTATGCGTGAATTTGAGTCTTAATAATTACAAAATTAAACAATTTGTACGCAAAGAATTTTAAACGAATCTTAAATTCTGAAAAGTGTTCTGGTGGAAATTTTACGTGTCGCAAAAACGACCCAAAATATTTTTACAAAATTTATATAAAACTTACGCGTCTATAACAATTAACATTACATTAACGTTTGTAACTGTTTTCGATGTTTTTTTTAATTGCATACGAAAATAAAGTTTACATTTTTATAAATTGTTTGTACGTGTATGTTACCGGACAGGTTGACAATTCATAGGAAATAATGACAATTTCGAATACGATATGGAAATGATATCGTTGCCTTGTGTTCACTATCATTTATATCTGACGTTAGCAGATTATAGTGTTATAATTTTGTCATAATATATTATTTATATGTTACACGGTTATAATGATTAGTTTTAGTAATTAATAGGTTGAGACTTAACATTATAGAGTTCAAGAAAACCATGTATTTATATTATTGAGCAATATTAATTGTTTCTTATTTTCCCCACATTGCAAGCAAAATGATATCTTTTCCTCGCCGTACCAATGATTGTTATCATTTCCTAGGCATTTTCATCATATCCGAAAACATAATATATACACGATAAGTATATTTGGAGTACGAAAAAATTCGTCCGAGTTATTAGATAAACCTCAAACTCGGTGTGTACGTATTTTGTACGTTTTCATTCATTTCTCGATAGAGAATTTTTGAAAAAAAACAAGAAATTTTTTTTTATATATATAACGTACGTACCGTAACGATGTTTTTTCTTTTTTTTTTTTTACTTTAGTAAAACCTTTACTTTTACCTTTAGGTAGACAAAATTGTCCGTATGCAATTTCAATATGTTTGTCATACTGCGATAATTTATTTACATTTTTAAGATCAAAGCCAGAGTCGGTAAAATAACAACGCACGTGTCGTCTCCCCCAAGAGTTATTCGAGAGGAAATTCCACACCACGTTCAGAAAATATGTTTTAAAAAGTGTTGAATACTCTGCTGCAGAGTAATACAATTATTATATATACACGCGGGCATTCTTTGAAAATGTTCTAAACATTACGCGGTCGCTGTTCGCTCTATAGCCGGGGCCTAACCGCTACCAGCAGATTTCCCTGTGTCTGCAACTCGCATTAAACACACAAACCTGCTCGTATAATAAATTTCGGTTTTTTTTTTTTTTTTTTGTTCGCGTAAAAATAAATTTTTGACGAAAAACCGTTTCGCACAGTAAAATATCATCGCGTGTATTATTGAACGTTATAGTATAATCGATGTCGTCGTTAAAAAGGATTTCTCGGACGTTTCGAACATGAGACGTTTCGCCCAAAGTCGTTTCAATCGTCGCGGTACATCAGACGCCGCGCGGATAACAAAAAACTCCGGGTTTATACAAAAACTTTTTTTTTACGCAATCAACTGTAATTTTTGTTTAAAAGAAAAACGTGTCACGTCCAAAGCTCTGGACGAGTTAAATAATCATGATGAAAACATAGGAAACTTTTCGACGAACATTTTTTTTCTTTTTTTTTGCGACTAAAATACTCTCGAGACATCATGGGCGATCATTTCTAGGGGGAAAAATGAAATATAAAATGTATTCGCATCGCATAATTCATACCTATATTATTCATATCGTATTCCGTTGCCGCGTATAACTCTGTAAACTGTGTAACTCAATTTCGTGCGTCACATTTGCGGTTCGAACTGGGAAAGGCATTTATAAATACATGTGGCTACTAACGTGATCGGTTATGTATAGTAGTGGTAAGGACGCGAATTGTCTGGACATTAGGAAACGGCTCGAAAATTTTTTTTTTGTTTAATTCGGTAGAAATATCGAACGATTTCTACCGCGCGTGTTATAATTATTAAATACTATTGTTTTCAATCGATTGCAGAGTGCGGAGAGAGGCCGTAACGAATTTTAAAGGCTTAGTCCGATCATTGTGTTTGTGCATCAGCCCTTTAATTTTATATATATTTTTTTTTTGCGCTCATGACTTTTTTTTATAATGTGACTGGGAGATGGGGGTTTAATGAGTCGTACGATTTAATGACCGTTATAATTTTACTTCGAATAAGTATGCGGTTTTATATATCTATCAATACCATTGTAATTTGCTGCGGCGAATTACCGTGTCAGTTATAATTATTATTGTTATTAATATAACGGAAAAACGTGACGATTTCGAAAAAATTCCCAACGGTTTTTTGATCGCAAATGGTTATTTTCATTTTTGTTTGGACAAATGAGTTTATATTCGATAACGTTACGCTTTGAACGAATCGTGCAGGGATTATTATGGATGTTGTTACGACGACGGTCGATAATATAATATTAATATTATGGCATCGTAGTAAAATAAAATAATTACAAAAGGAAACCGGACGATTTTACGCGTGTTAAACGCACGATTGCAACAACGTGTTTATAAACGGTAATTGTAACAACGCTCGACTGAAACAATTTTCTGACATAAAATCACGGCGCGTATAATATTCACGATTTTTATATATTATAATAAAAGGCGTTCTACGGCGTATTTCTATTGATTATATTATGTAATAATAAAAGTAAAAATGTTCAATCGATTTTCGTTCCATATTTTATATATACATTGAAATCGTAAAGCTCTTGTTTGCACAGAAAAAGAAAATTGAAATTCTTTAAGGCTCGAGAATGTTTCTGGAATCGAAGAATTAAAGCGTTTTAAATTAAAACACTTTTTTTCCCCTTCACTTTTAACAATTTTTACGCTTTAATCGCCGACTAATTGCAGTTATAATTACGCGTATCTCCCAATTTCACGAGGAAATAAATATTATTATATACACTTTCCAGAACGTTCTTTTTTTTTTCCAAGACATATTAAATTCGACGACGCGTTTATAACTCGAAAAAGTCGAATCAAGATAAGAGACGGGGGGGGGGGGAGAATAGTAGCGACTTCTCGCACGTATATATATATATTTGAAATAAATAATTCCCCTCCCCCTCCGTAGGAGAGAATATACGTTTTCATTTATTTCGAGTGTATTTTGGATGTTTTTTTTTTTTGTTGTTTTCAAAAGTATTCGTTATACGTTACTGGTTAAACATTTTCAACTTCACAAAAAGGAAAAAACGTCGAATTTTTGAAAATCTTTTAGAACCACACGCCGGCGTGGTGGGCGTAAAAACGTGGCGGTCGTGCGTTCGTGGTCGGCGCGCGTGTTGTATAACATTCCGCCGCTGCAGATGACGGCGGCGGCGGCGGCGACGACGGTACAGTATAAATGTCGTAAAAATAATAATATAACCGTCCTGCTCAGCCGGTCGGAGCAGCGCGGAGTTATGAGTAGGAGGAGTAGGAGCAGTCGTCGTCGTCCTTACTCGCGCGTATAAAAATAATAATAACAATAATATACGCCGGAGCGGCGAGCCGAGCGGAGCCGACGGCGGACGATATCGGCCGACCGGTTCCTCGTGCTGGCGCTTACGCGGGGACCGGAGAAGACCGCGGCGCGCGCGCCTCGACCGCCGACGACGACCCTCGACGACGACCATTCGACGACCGTACGCGCTGTCGGCACAGCGTTTTTTGTCGCGTCCGCGTGGTTTTCCGCCGCCGTCTTTGTCGTGTACGCGGGTCCGGTGTGTTCGGTTTCCATTTCATTTTATTTATTTATTTATTTTTTTTGTTTTTGCTACCTACTGCTGTTGTTGTTGTTGTTGTTGTTGTTGTTATTGTTATTATTTTGCCGAATATTTATTTTTTCGTCTGTCGGATAAGACGTCACGTCACCGCCGGGGCCGCAGTTCGAAAATACGAAACACTCGTGTCACGCGCGCGATACGTGCGAGTCAGTTTTTTTTTTCCGCCATCACCGCCGCGAAGTTATCGTCGTTTCTCGTTACAAAACCGTTTGGTTTTTATACTATACAAAATATTTCTGGTTTTTTTGTTTTTTCGGTAAAAAAAAAACGTGACGGACGACGGGTTTTTGGAAATATATTATAAAAAAATAACGCGCGTCGACTCGTGAAAATGCGCGTAACCCGGACGGTCGCCGCCGTCCGGCTGTTGGCGTTCGCGTTCCTGTTCGTCCGGCACGCACCGACCGCGACGTCGTGGGCCACCGACGACGCGACCGGCTCGTCGTCGTCGTCGTCGTCGTCCAACTCATTGTCGGCCGCCGAACACGAATCCGTCGTCGACAATTTCTTCGCCGCGTACTTCGAACAGCCGTGTTGCGTGCGTCCCCGGCACATCAGACACCACAAGAGTGAGTGATGATATTTCACATTTAACGTATTATTTTTTTTCTTCTTCTTTTTAATTCGGATACGAATTTTTAGATATTTTTTTTTATTATTATTATCATTTCTCGTCGTAATAACAATTTCACAAACCTCCCCCCCCCACTCCCCCGGAACGACTGTAATTATTACATCGTAACGAACAAGCGCGTATCGTTGTTTGCAATGGGGAAAAGTCACTGTCACGTAACGGGTTCGTGTCGTTTGTTTTCGTGGTGTTCCGGTGCTCGGGAATCCGTGTTTTGCAAAGAGACTGGATCCGGCGCACGTTCCGTTGACGATTTCGGCGGTGCACGCGCCGTCGTACGTACAAAAATACCGGTTAAAACGATATATACCGTTTTCAACGCGATACACATTTGTCCGACACGTCATTTAATCAAATTCGCATTCGGAAAACGTTTTCGCCAGTTCCGGTCGACAAGGACAAAGGCCGAAATTGTCTACCCGAATCACAGCGCAAGGTGTACGCCATATGTCGTGTCGGTATTTTACACACACGACAACGTCGAACGGTGGCGAGTGAAATCTTCGTTTTTTTTCCCCCCCCGAGTGTGTGTAAAATTCGATTATTATTTTTCTTTTTTTTTTGTGCTTCGCGTACCGACATTACGGGTGTCGTTCAATATTTCGTCTGGTGCGGATTTCACGAGGAACCGTCAATGCGAAAGGCGCGTTTTCTCTCTAAAAAAAAAAAAAAAAATGAAACGTTACGCGAGTACGTTTTTCGTACACAAGTTACTATGCACGTCGCGAATGGAAAATTTTCTGTCTCGGGCAGGCGCGGATCCAGAATAGATTTACGGGGGGGAGGGCATCAAATAATATCAATAGAAATGATCAAGGTTTATAATGTTAAAATTGTTTGAAATCAGGATAATGACGATTGAGACGAAGTTTACCTAGCCGACGCGATTAGAAATTACAGAACTATAAATATAATTGACCGAAAACCAATATCGATTTAATAATTTAATGTTAAGCATAGTATTATTAATATTATATATAATATGTATACTTTAATACTTATAATATTTTTCCCTTGCTTCTTTTTTTCTTAGATTTGGGGGGTGGCCATTGCTCCTATGGCCCCCCCTTTGTATCCGCGTCAGGTCTCGGGTATTATAATATTGTAAAGTATTAAATTTTAACACGATACGTGACGTATTCGACCCCGAGGAAATAAAAATAATACCGTTTTTTTTCCCCCCCGCGTCGTAACACGCGCCCGCGCGTATATCGTTAATTCGACATAAACGAATTCCATTCGCACGCTGCGGTTCGCGTTTAACTGAACAATTTTTCGCATTCGTTGTTTTTCATTTTATATTAGTCTCAAATAAATGTAAGAAAAATTTAAACACACTCGCATAGGTATTACAATAAAGTTTATTTGATTTTTTTTTCGCGTTTTCTTTAAGGTTATGTTAGGACCTTATGTCGCGACCACGCGGGCATATAGTGTGTAAGTAAACTGCACGTTTTACACGACTATATACGAAATATTTTTCTTTTTTTTTTTCTTCAATTTTATAATACTAATCGCGTAGTACGTCTAATTCGTAGTAGGTTTTTATTTATTTATTATCAATAATAATATTAATAATAATAAAACGCGGTAAAAATGTGTATAATATGGAATTCGTATTGCATATTGTATACAAAAAAGGTATCTGGAAATAATCGGATTAAAAGTGTTGTTGTTATTATTATTATTTTTTTCTTCTTTTAGTAATTTCTATGACGAGACCGTAGTTGTTTGGCCGGACGGGACAGGTGTGTAGAACTGTGTGGAATAACACCGTATAATATTATAATGACTCAATTTAGTATATTATATACGTGTGCAGTTCACTCGAAAAACCACGAGACGCCGCGACGAATAATGATATACATTAACTTTATTATAACAGTCTTGGATTATAAATATTATTATTATACGTTTTGAATTCCACGTATACGTTATATACGGTTTAGGCTTTTTTTCCGTATTTCTTTGTTTATTTTTTTTTTTGTTACATATAAAACGCTATCATCGTATACACATATACACAGATTACATATAACATTTCGCAATATAAATACGATGTATGTATTTTTTTTTTTTTTAATGCCTGATATACATATTATTTCAGCGTTACAAATGTTAACAAAAAATAATTATATGTATATTACGCATAAACGAAAATATATTTGAAATATTTCTATCGATTAAATAACGAGTATTTCGCAAATCGATAATTTTTTTTATTTAAAAACAATCGTTTTTTCGTAATAAATATTAATAATAATAATAATAATAGAAATTCTACTCGTTAATTGTGCAAAATATGTACTTTAAAATTACTGTTTTAAAGAGTTTCGATCGAGAATTGCATAACCACTCGGATACATTTGGCAAAAAAAAATCTGAACACCTTATGGAATATAACTCCTAAGAAGAAAAAATATTTACCAACAATTCGCGTCCGGTTTAATTTTTTACCATATAACTTTACGTATATCTAACCGTTTTCAAAATCTTAATGTCAATTCCATTTCTGCTTACAATGAACCGCCGTATTACGTATACATTTAATAAAGAACTCTGTTGAATACGTACAAAAAAACGAATTAAAATTTTTTAATTTATTATTCAATATGAAACGAATTATATTTTTAACGAGTGGGAAGACCAGTCTAGCCGGTTTGTAATTTAATGTAAACACAATAATATGGATTTTATAATATATTACATCTCGTTTATGAGAATTTTAGTTTAAAATGTAAATATGTATTTTGGAAAATAAAATCACTGCTTAATTGTTATCCGTTTTAAACATAAATTCTTTAATATTTTTTTCTACGTCGAATCCATTCACATTTTGGTAAAAATTCGTTTATAAGAATGTATATTTGAAATAAATATTTTAATACTTGCAACACGAAATACTATTCAGAATATATAAATATATTTGAAAACTTTTTGATTATAGCTGAGAATTTATAGTGAATTCTTTTTTCTTTTGCTCGTTGTTACACATAATATAGTTTTCTTTGTACATAAGTTCCAATCATACGTATATCAAAGTATTCAAATTTAAAACTTTTGTTTTACATTTTTTTTTTATATATTTTTCGATTTTCACGTTCTTTATTCCTTTTTTTAATGCATTTTATTAGATTTAAATCAATATTTATCTTTATAAAAAAGAAAACATTTTACAAAAACTGATATGAACTGCGCATTTTTTTTTACAGTTAACCTAACCATTTTTTCTCAAATTTAAAATAATTAATATGAAATAAACTATATTCTATAAGACTTTATTTCAAAAGACTCGTTTACAATTTTTTAACTGTTTTAATTTTTAACACATTTTTGGGAGGTTCAAACGCGTTTTACTTATTTTGTATTCATTTTTTTTAAGATTTTTTTTTCAACGCATCAAATTCACAGCACTGCACGTGTTTCTAACCAGAAACTATAACAATATTATTTCGAGCACTTCAATAATACATACGCATTAATTGTTCGCGGATATATCGTGGTTAAATTATCGTGTGTTTATTCTATATTCAATTGGGCGTACGTTATAATCGAATTTGATCGAATGTTAATTTAGGAACGTATGTATAATGAAAACAACTATAGTTTTTTTTTAAAAAAAAACAGTAGTAGTAAATATGTTGTAGAAAAAAAAATATATTGAATTTCTCGGACGGATACGGTACCTTGAAAATTCTTCGGTGTTCTATGTGAAATAATATATATATATATATATATACGAACACACGTGAAATGTTTTGATATAGTTACATACATAAACGTTTCGTTATATCTGCAGGCATATACTCTGTTGCGCGAATCGTTTATATATGTAATACCGTTTCGATTGTTATAGGTATATACCTATAAAAACGATTGATATTTTTCGGGATAAAATCTAAATAATCGAAAAATACTTTGGCACTTTTCACACGTAAAATAAATATAACAGCGTATAATACGCGTATCAATCTTGCGTTTTCGTCGATTGTTTTTATATATTGCATTGAACGCTTGTGCGAGACGACGGTCCGCATACAGCAGCACACCTCGAGACGTCGAACAAGTTTCTTCTTTTTTCTTTTCTTTTTTACTATATGCGTTTACAGGACGACGTTTGTATGTATACGACGATCGGAGTCGAGGGCGAAAGATTCCCTCTTTAATCGAACATATTTGTTGTGTTTATACTGTCGTTTTTTTTCCTTCTTCTTTTCCTTCGTCTTGTAACTGCGCCAAAACGGCACTGACGGTCGATTATTTTCGTTCTTCTACACACACACACACACACACACAATCGTATTTCCCCCTCACTGGTCTCGTGTCTCCCGCCAGTACAATATAATATTCTCGAGTCGTGAATTCTTTGTGTACGCAACGCACAAAACAAAAAATAAAATAAAACTATAGTATTTTTTATTATTTTTTTTTCTTTTTTTGTGTACGGTGTACACAAATACGATCGAAATTCTTCGCTCGTACACGCGTGCGTGTTTTGCTATACAGAGTATATAATAGTAGTAGTAACTCGTTAATCGCTTGTCAGCTGGAGATGAAGTGCGAAAAACGTTTCCCCTTTCCTGAAAAAAAATACACACACACACACATAGAGGACGTAAACGAAGGGCGTGCTTGGGCACTCGTCGAACTCCTATTGTTCCAACTAAAAAATAAAACACGGGGACGCAGAATATGTATAATAGAAGAAGAAGAAGAAAGAAAAAAATCATTAAAAATAAAGGGGGTTCTAGGTGTGAAAACGTACGTTGAAAATGCTTAAAACAAAAAAAAGAATTATTATTATTATACCATAACCGACGCGTTATAAATGCTTCATCGCACGTCAACGTTCAAACAAATTACTCTGAACAGAATATATGTGTATATATTTTTTTTTATTTTTGAAATCGCTCTAATCATCTTTTTTTCTTCTTCTTTTTATCTCCGAGTCCAGTGTTCATTGTTCTTTGACTTTGTTAGCTATACGTTAATTGTTCACGGATACATTACACCGATGACCACGTGACCACAACGGCAATAAAATATAATATATTTTTAAGAAAATTTATAAAAAAAAAAAAAAAATCAATCAATACCGGATCATTCCGGAGAATAACGTCGTCCAATTACAAATTTCCTAGGTTAGTAAAACGTATTATAAAATTATTTTATCGCGTGCGTATTGTGTAGCGTTTCGATTACGAAAAAAACCGTACTCATTTAGAGTCATCAAGAAGACGTGTCTTATCCGGATAATGTTATCGTTTTTTTTTTCTACAAAATTGACATCGAACATGCCAAAATCTCATAATTTTTTCAGAGCCCGCAAAAGCCTGAAATAATTTTGCGGAGAATATTATGTACATACCGCGGTCGTAGAATATATATTTTATATTCGCCCGTTAGCGTTTCCGAGTAAGAAGTCCAGTGCAACACTTTGAAAAAAACAACGTTTACAGCCAATCGCTTAACGGCATGAGAGTTATAATATTTTCAAGGCGTATTAAATAAGAGTAAAAAAAAAGAAATAAATAAATATCCAATTAGATGTTTTGGTTTTTCATTAAGTCGTTTAATTCCGGCGTAACTTGATAATTATTTTTGTTTTCTTCAAATAAACTAGGTAACGACTCGAATCCATTCTTTTTTTTTAATTTCATTTAAATTAGTGTGGAATAAAATCGAAAGACTCGCCCGCAACCTCAATACCGTAAATCATTCAGCGAGTGATTGCTGCTTATATTAATATTCTTACGTGTCTTCTCAAAAAAAAAAACATGAACCGCAATTTTACTGCTGCTGTATAATGATAATATACTCAAGACACTGTTTTTTTTTTTTTTTTACTGACAGTGTCAAAACTTCACGTTAACGTACACGTATGTGATAATTTGCGAACACGGAAAGTGCATATAAACGTCGTCTTAGGAGAGAACACGCTGCCACCGTTCGTCGTGTCATAAGACAACGGGTGAAAATGTCTAGGCGCGTATATGTGTTTATGGTAATTATAGCGTAATGTTTCGGAGCAGAGTAAACGTAAACATTATAATATTATAATGAATTCGTCGCGTATATAATAATAATAATAATTTGCGCTGCTCGATGTTAGCTCGTATTTATATACGTTTGTAGAGTTTTCCACGTGCGTGTGTGTGTATGATATTATTGCTCTAATCGAGTCCGAGACGATGAAAAGAAGAATTTGCATGTGTCTTGTAAAACAATCCGTATAATAAACAAAAAAAAAAAAAGTTATAATTTTGTTATACGCCGAATATGAAGACGTTTTATTTTTCGTCCGACTACGCATAAGAACGAAAATTAATAATACGAATACGTATATATTATTACGTACACGCGGTGGAAAATTCGACTTTTGAAATACGGTCAGTTGTACGTCTTTTAACTTCTATCACCGCGGCGGTTTGCTTTTCCCCTGCAGGGACGACGCTTCTCCTTTTTCGAGGGGACCGATTTCTATTCACTGTACTCTTTTGATTTTTCCGTTGTTTCGGTTACGAAAATTCGCGCGAACACGTTTTAGAACCGTCAACGTCTTAAAAAAAATCCCCTACGCCGAAGACAAACTGTGTTCGAATTAATATGTTTATATACGAACAAGTCGGCTTTCCGACCGGCTCTCAACTATTAGTTGGAATGTCGGTTAAAATGTAATAAAATAGAATAAGTTTCGAATGCCCAAAATTTTAACCAAACTCCTCGTATAAATCTGTAGATTTTTTTTTTATTTTCGGACTGAAAACACGAGAATAGCGCGCATACAACGTGTTTTGGTTTTTTTTTATTTATAACGTTTTATTGCATTGTCCGAAGCGGGGAAAAAACTATTTAAATAAACGACGATTTTATGAGTTCAAAAACGAATTTAAAACGATGTGATCGCCTTGGTCGACCGCGTAATAGTTCAACAATATATATTTATTATATAAACACATAAAATCTCGAAATTCGTTCCGTATTAGCATTCACAACATTTTGATCGTGTGAAAATTTTCTGGCTCTCGCTCATGAAGGCGCGGTGGATCTGTATAAAATATACACAGCAGACTCTTCTTTATATACTAATTTTTTTACTCGCGTACGTCGTTTGAAAATACAACGGTTTACAGACGGAAATCAAACGACAACAATGTGTTGTATGTAGTTATATTGTAAATTTTATTTTATTTTACCGATGATCGAGAGATTAATTTTGCAAATTTCAGTAGAAACCGGAGTTTTTTTTTTTCATTCGATTGTTTGGAAAACGTTTCGACTATTTTTTCTCTCTGTTTTGATTTTGGTACGAACAAGCGCGGCGCTTGGAACACACACGGAGTGAGATTATTATTCAGTTTCGCGCGTACAGAGAAAATTGATATTTTATTTTTTTAACCTTTCGTCGTTTTCCTCGTTTACTTTATTCGTCGACACTTTCTGATTCGTTGCAAATAAATTCGATTTGTGAGTGGATCAATCTCTCGAGTTCGCATCCTTATACACTGCGTTAGTAGATGCCTAATAATCACTCGACGGGATATTGAAGATTTTTATTTATTTATTTTTTTAATTTATCTTATTTATTTTCCCCGCGTTTATTCCCGAGGGCGACATTACGCAATAATTACGGCTGCAGACACCGATCGTGATTAAATTCCAGACAGCTCAGGATTTTGACTAATTGTTGTTTGTCTTGTTGTTGTTGCTGTTGTTCACAGTGAACGTGAGGACGAAAATGTTACGTGGACTGCGCAGGGTCCGTAGTTTTTTTTAATCCGCGTTTTCTTTACACTCGTTCGGCACACAAACAACGCTTATTCAAATTCGTTATTATAGTTCACGTCGGCGGCTCGGTATTTGTACATAACCGACGTGGCGCCTTTGATTATTGAGCATATACGCTAAGGATATCTTTATTATATTTATATACGAGTATATATTCGGTCATGAGTAATTCTACGGTTACAATTGTGTAGGAAAATATACGTGTCGGTCCTATAAAAATTCAGTAAGTATTTGTTTGTTTTTTTTTTTTTACGCTATTTGTTCTTCTGATACGCGAGCTACACAATCGTGATATTATCGTCGAGTTGTTTAAACCGTTTCGCAACTTTTGTAGATCTTGAAGTCTGTGTCTTGGAAGGAGGCACGCCGAGCGAAAATCGATAACGAATTATAGATTTTTGTTAATCAGCTCCGCACATTCGCCGTGTACATGAACTTTCGCTGTTTTTGACGGATTCCGCGACGCGCGCGCGGTCTTCCTATTGATCCGTGTCAAATCGATTTCAAAACGTATCAGTTTTTTTTTTCTTTTTTTACGCGGTAACTGTTTTAATTGTGTAATTGAAATTCGATATGGACTTACACCGCATCCATGCCCGCATCGCGTATGGTAGTCAATCGTCCGTTGTGCCTCTCTCTCTCTAAAAAAGAAAACGATTCGGGATTACTTTTAAGCGAGTATTAGGCGTGTTTCGTATTATTTTATTGATAATGCGCGGTAGTCGTTTTTTAGGTGAATTATTATTTGATATCAACGACGAATAATAACCGAGTAAATCCGTCGTTATTTCCCTATATATTATACTGAAACACAATGGAATATTATCGCAGTAAATCCTCCTTGCGTAGCGTTATCGTTTACGATATAATAACGTGCGTGTGTCGTACAACAATAATAATTATTATAGTAGTAGTATTATTATTTTCTATAAAATATATACTCGGTCGGTAATATATTTATTTATTTTATATATATATATATATATATTAATAACTAATCATATACCTACGCGTATTGTTCGGCATTATTCTGAAATTCGTTCGTTCGTATTTTCTTTGGAACGACGTTAAATCTCCGGATAATAATATTATTATTGTCTATAATTTATATACATTTCGGACAAATGTTTAAAAGGTTTTATAAAATCATGTACGAGGACAAAAAATGTATATATATATACATATATTAGTTTTCATTCAGTTGAAATAGTTTTTAATTTTAAACTGATTAACAGCGCAATTCATTGTAATCGTTACAATCGAGTCTCGTGCTGTATACCAAGAAGATTTTTTTTTCTGATCGGCTAAATCTGCTTCACTTAAAAAAAACAAAAAAAAAAAAAATTTGAAAAATAAAACGCGTAGACGAAATTCGGAAACTCGTATTCGGTTATGTGACGACATCGTTTTGTCAATTACCCGGTTTTCGTTGCCGGGAATCGCATATTATTCGATTGTTTTGTACCGCGGCCGATCGTTTTGCGCTACGATCAAAATTATTATTTCACGACGATTCGCAGTCGTAACCGACGGCCCTCACCCTCCCTCATTCCACCGCTATCGGTATAGATCGTATTATTGTGGTTGTAACAGTGTATAATATGATGACGATTGTGGTCAAACGGACGTCACTAATACCGAGTATAATAATAATAATAATAATAATAATATACACTTCTCTGAATGCTGATTCTGCTGCTGTTACTACGTAATAACATTGATGGATTCGTGTAACATCTGTTGACAACGAAAACACTCGTCGACTTGGCTCAAGTCCGCCGTCCCCTCAGTTTCTCGTTCCACACACACACACATAAGTGTGTTTCACAATGCGAGTACAGAACACCTCATACGTACAGAACGGACGTATATATTATCGTGTTTTTCCAAAGGACCAATTCATTTATTTTTCTCCGCTCGAGTCGAGTGCGAGAGGCAAAAAAAAAAAAAAGAAATAGAAAATAAATCCTTTCTCCAGTTTCTATAAGTATTTTTAAAACGATTTTTAACACAAACACTATAAAACAATCTATGCCGAGTGAACGAAATGTCCCCGACGCGATGCTATAACCGCGCTGGTATGTAATAAACATTTTTCCAAAAGAATCTTCGACTATTATTGTTATTATTTTTTTTTTTTTTTTACACGATTTTAATAAAAAAAAAACATTTTTTTATTTTTGAAATTGTATCCTGTAAATTTCAGCGATTTTCTTTTTCCGGAGTACTTCTGGATTTCGTTGGGAATATATTGTTATACGCGCGTTTCGGAAAAACGTCTCTTGACCAGTATAATACGTGTAAATCGAAGAACCGCGCAGTCAAACCACGCGACTTCGACATATTTCCAATACGAGGCCTGCGCATTGACGGATACGTGTGTAACATCCGTTGACATGTAAAACGCCCGTCTTTGCGGCTTCTGCTCGGCCGCGTCCCGCGACATTTCCGCCGTCGTAGGACGCCGCAGGCGAGTACCGTTATTCATACGCTCTACGAAAACGCGTTCGTTTTTTTTCTTTTCTATCCGCTTTCGTTGTACGGAACATTTTTTTCGTTTAACACGCATCGTCTACTGGGAAAAATACACTGTTCGACGGCACGTATGGCGAATATGAATTTATAAAAACGCGTTACGCGTCGCAAGCAGCGGCAATAATTATTACAATATTTATAATAATAACGTGATGGCGGATACGAGGAGGGAGGGGCACTGGGATCCATTGCTTTCCCTCGTCACGAAGAAAAAAAAACTTATGTAAAGCGAATTCAACAGTGGGTACATACAATGAAAGATTCATTATGCCCCGATAAAGTATGGAATTCTACGATAATAATCATATATCATTGACGTGAACTTAGAAATTCTTCCGCGGATTCGGAAAACATTTTAAATTGATTTATCGTTTGACGCCGCGCGTATTCTGTAATATCAAAAAAAAAAAAAAAAGATTATTAAATCGAGTTGAAAAAGAAAAAAAGAGTCATTTTTATTTAACGCCGTATATTTATCGAAAATCGTCGAGTTTTACCGGTTTCGACAATATCTAATGCGTATGTGTAGTCCTCGTATATTCAAAACATTTCACGTCCGCTGTGTATCTCTTTGAAAGAATAATATTGGTAAAATTTGAAAAATATTACTCAACACCGTCCGATTTTTATTATTACTACGTTCCGACTGTTTAATTAAAACAAAAAACAGAAAAAAATCCCGCAAAAACGTGTGGGATGTTAATTTTTAAACCCCGTATTGTAGTCTATTGAAATATCACAAACAAAGTTTCACGTACGAGTATTTTCTAGAAAAAAAAATTAAATCGATTTTTAAAAAAACCGATTTTTTTCTCTCGTTATTTGAATATATAATGTGTTGTGTATTTGAGAAACGGTTGACGAAAGGGAAAATAAATTATGAAAAACTGTATTTTGTTTTAATATTGAATTTTGAACTCGATTGCGCCGTTACGATCCAATTGACGAACGTTTAATATTACTGGAAGAACCTATAATTTTTAATCATTTAAAATATATTCGGAAAAACGTTGTAATTGCTCCTGTGTCTATTTAAATACGAACCCCGGATCATCCGCCTATGATAATAATTATAATTGATACATTACGTGAAAACGTTCGTCCACCCACTCATAATTTAGTATTTGTTTGATGTTCCGTTTTTTATATCGTTTTCGTTACTGTCCGGACAGTAAATAATGTTTGGAAACTGGTTTCTCTGTCGGCCCATACATGAATAATATTTCAATTTTACAGCAAATATTTTTTAACACAAGCTGTACGATTATTATTATTATTATTAATAATTAAAAACGAGTTTCGTCCGGTCGCGTATATATATATATATTTTTTATTTATTTATTTTTATTCTGTAATTTACAACACGATTATTATTATTATTTGATATAAATGTTGATATTATTTATGTATTTATAGAAAGTAGAAAAGTAAGAAAGAGAAATAAAATGTAACCAATCATTTCGTTTATTGCGTGCGCGCACGTTTAATTTGAAAACGTTACGATTTGCAGGTGGTTACGATTTGTCGTCGAGTTATTTGGAAATAAAACCGCGGTAGAATGTCGAACACAACGCGAACGTTAAACGTACGTTTTAATTCGTTCATAAAGTAATAAATATTACGAACACATAAACACTCACACATATGTGAGAGTTCATTGTAAAACTGCGAAAAAAATTATATCGTAGAAATAATACATAATACGTATCCGTCGAAGGGGGGAAAAAATCAAAAGTTTTATTGCAATAAACGTCCACTGTACCATTATTATTTGTATAGCGTTTCAATTTTGTTCTTCTCATGAGAATAACGTTTTCGTGTAGTGTTTTTCTTTGTTTTTAAATACTATTAAAAAGAAAAAAAAATAACGTTTTACGACACCGTATTTCGAACAGTACAACACGTACGGAGTATAACCGAGGGAGTTAAACAAAATGACTCTGCATAAAATTCACACGAATTCTAAACACGATATTATCGTGTACTTGTGTATGTAATACATACAGAATGAAACGGGCGATTTCAACGTGACTATACATATAGGAAACCAACTAGTATTTTTTTTAACAAATTCATTGTTTATACCACATTAAAGTTATAAAGGTGGTCTTTTTTCAATATATTTTTTATACACGATATGATTAAAAAATGAAAAGTAATAATCATAAGCTGTTAGATAAAGCGGACGATGGATGAGGAAGGAATTATATCCACATTTCGAGAAATCAAACGGTTCTGGGAAACAAATATTTTGGAATATTCATTTTCGCTTTAGGGATATGTTGGTTTCATTTATTCGAAACGTCCGTTTGGGCACCAAATCGAACGAGTCGTGAAATGAAAACCTTGCGACATCTTTGAATACCATTCTGATCCTCTCGGCGACTGCTTCTCTTTAACAATTCATTTCAACAAAAATTACGGACCTATGATTCTCGATGATTTTTTTTTCTTTGTGTGCCAATGAACTATACCAACGAAACACCGAGAAGTATATCTCGACGACAAACGCTGCGAAACGTCACGCCCAGTGTCTATAGAGACGCTTCGATATCATTTATCGTACAATTAATCGACAAAAAAAGATCACATTTTTTACACGATGATTTAATGGTGAGGGGGTGGGGGTGAAAATAAATTTATTCAAAAAAAAAATAATAACTCGTTGGTTTTGTTGTTTTTTTTTTTTGTAATAGCCGTTTAAAAATCGCCCGTTTCACTGCACTAATAATTACGATACGTACAATGATGTATTTATAATCTCGTCATCAAAACTGTTGACACGTTTGTATTATTTTATCGTTGTTACGCGCGACGCATGTAATTTACACCTCGTAAACGAATATTATACTCGTATTATTATTATTATTATTATTATTATCATCATCTCCTCGCCGGCCGCGCTCCTTCTCTCCGATTTCGACCATCTGATGTATTATTATAATATACGCGCCGTCTTCCCACGGTTCTTCGTCACTTCAACGAGTACATATAACACTCGCGTAGGTACACATATTTTACATTTACCGCGGTGGTTAAGTAAATATATTAAATATAAACATCTCGAAACACTTACGAAGATTGTAAATAATGGCGCGAGATCGTGCGTGTATTTATATATATATTATTCGACATTGGCGAACGCCATTAATCGCACTCCGCAGCCGTTGGAGAGATGGAACGGACGCGAGATGGATGGATGGACGGCGCGAGATTAATAATAATCGATGGTCGTAACCTTGCGAGACGTTTGTAACTGTACACCCAATGCTCACACGATGATATTATTATAGTCGGACACGTTCGCTTCAACAATAATTGCTGCTCTGACCGAAAAAAGACAAACTACAGTAAAAAAAATATACATATACACATATGAGAATAATATTTTATGTACAGCGTCACACATTTTACTAAAAATCAGATTGATTAACGACATTTTGTTTGACGGCCGTTGTTCGTGCGCCGCTTCTGATGAACATCGAGTCCGATCACCACACACGATAAGACTGTGACTTTTCGTAAAAAAAGAAAAAAACGCAGAAAAGAAATCGCTTAACACAACATACCGTTAAAATTTCATATAACTATTGGCGGCGCTCTTTTACAATTAATTTTTTTTTTTTTACTTATGAATATCAGGTATGGTTACTGCAGGGATCGCGAACGATTTTGCCTACATTTATTATTATTATTATTATTATTATACGGTTTAAAAGAAAATTTTAGTTTTAAATTCAAAACGCGTTGTCGCTAAACGATATAGAGAAAAAATAAATAAACACGCCGTTTATACAGTAGTGTTATATACGCGTTGCTCTTGAGTCAATGTTCCATTGTAACCTTGTCGCAAAACCGGTTTAACGTCGCCCGGAGAATTTTTTTTTTTTTTTCGTACGTTATACGAATCTTACATCCGACGCGATATAATATTGTCTCTCCGTGGGAATTAACCGCGTGGAACGAAAAAAAGAAGGCCGGTGGTGTATTATTCGCGTTAAATTATCTTCGCCGCATTTGGCGCGAGAATTAATTTTTATCGAAACAAGATTATTGTTCCGCGCGGAATAACGGATTGCGTTGGAAAAACGACATTTCCGTTGATACATTTCAACGCGTTTTACTGTATTCGTGTTTTCAATGCGAAAATCGACGATGACGCGTGGATCATACTATTGACAGCGTTTTCGCAACATCGTACCGTGTGGGTACGTTGAAAAAATAGTTTTTTTTAAAAAATCACAGTGGAACGCAGACGCAGTGCGTCGTCGTCGGTTCCCCTTAGCGCGATTATTTTATATAGTTCATAACGACGAATTGTTTACCGTCGTCCCGGCGCAGCCGTCGCGTCGGCACGAACGCAATCGGCAGGACGACCGTTTTTCGTCCCTTCTTTTTTTTTTTTTTAAATGTCACCGCCGCCACTGGCTCCCTCCCCGCAAACACCGCCGAACAATTGAAACGGCGCTGTGGCCGGCCGGCCGCGTCGTAATTATCGTCGTCTCCGAAACGCCGCGGACGGATGAAGTTGACGTTTCGGCGGCGGCCGCACCCGGTAATTGGAGTGCCACGCGGCGGCGCGTCCGTACCCGATCGGAATGCCGAACGACTTGCGACGACCCCGTCAACGGTATTGGCGATGACATTCAAATCCCGCCGTCGCGCGCCGTTAATGAATTCGCTGCTCGGCCTGCCGGCGTCCGCGGATTCGCTCAGCCCATCGCGCCGCACTGACCGATTTTTTTTCTCGTAACATCTATAAACGCGTGGGAATTTCGTTTTATTTTTATTCAAATAAAATGCACGATGAAAATTTGTCCAATAGTTTCGTGTATTTTACACGACGTGTAAAAAATAAGCGAAAATAGAAAAGAGAAAACCGACGGTGTACACGCGTTATGAAATCGAACGAATTCAAATAGTATACAAAAAGAGAGTTCTACGCGCGCGTTTAATGTTCTATTTATTTTTGGCTCTATTTTAACTGCGAAATTTTTAACATTTATCGCGCAGCGAACGTTTCCATCAAAGAAAATTATTAATTATTATTATTATTGAAATTTTCTCTCGTCGATCGGACGTAGAATTGTTTTACGAATTTGTTTTAAAACGCGCGCATTTTACACGTATATATAAAACGCGCGCTTATAAAAAACTTTTTTCAATGATAATTTTTTTTTTTATAATAAATAAATTCGCGTTCACTTATAAAATTATCTAATTTATTAAAATTCGCAGGATTTTACGCACTGCGGTCTCATATTCATATTCTCATATTTATATATATAATAAAAAAGAACGCTTAAGAAATTTTTTTTTTTTTTCATAACGTTTCCCAGTAATTTATATGAATATACTTCTTAAAACGCATCTCAATGTTTACAAAGGGACACTCAATTATTGTACAATGAACGACAAATTTTCTTTTTCACACTATAACGCGTCCCCCGTTGCCAGTTTATTCCTATGTGTGTGTATACGCCCGCGATCGAATTCTACTGGAATTACAATACAGAAAGTACGATAAAATTATTACTCGTTCTCGTCGCACAATATTATAAAATGTTTTCAGTATTTAAATATTCCCCTCGCTGTCGGTACAACAAATGTTTTTTTTTCTCGCGTAATATTCATAATAAATCGAATGAAATTCGTCGGTATCCGAGAAAACACTTAAAACAATTTATTTTTCAAAGCACACTGTAAACGTTAAACATATCGTTAATTAATACATCGCTCAATTTACGCTCGTATACATTCGTATAGAATCCCGGAATAATAATCCCCCAAGGTTTTAAGGTAAAACAGTACTTCGGGTATTTTATATCAAACTGACATTATGTTATTTATTAGCATCAAATACAATTCAATTAAATGTCCAATAAATGACCAACAATCAACACTACCACAGTAACGGTTAAAAGGATATTATTATTTTTACGGTATCGAAATGGTTGGAGATTTAAATAACCATTCTCATTTTCGATACCAGATTCACACGGATAAATTTTTAAATCAATTTAGATGTTTAGATTATGGTCCTGAATACGAAATTGACTGAGTTACAGTCGTTTCAAATATTTAGGGATTATTTTTCCGGGGAATATTATTCCGATTATCTTTCGTATAAAAAAATGTAATTTTCAATTTGTCCCACTTAATTAACCTCTAACGTATGATATGTAAAACACATTCGACTTCTCCGTTCGTATACGGACGAATGTTGGATAAAGGAAAAACATTTTTAGATTACAATTTTTTTTATTTTGTACAATCCTGAGCACATTCGAATAACTTTTGAATGATATCTTAAATATTATATATATATCGCATATTTCAGTAATTTATTAACATTCGGCATTTCCGAAAAGCGTATTGTAAAATATGTGTTCCGTTTAGAAACCGAAATAAATTTTTATTTAAATAACTCGTTTATATGTTTTACTGTATATTATTGTGCGTACTCGCGGTATAGGCGTTTTCAAAGGCCGACATAAAATAACTATTACAACTATAAAAATAGACGTAAAATTTTATGTACTTCTTATCCGATATTTATTTTACAATAAAAAGATATTTATTTTATATAAACGCCTATTGGAGTGGTACAATCGTTTTTGCTTAACGCGCGGTTTTTGTTTTTTGTTACCGTTGCGATTTATTATATTTTTGACAATTTTCTGAAATCTTGCGATGATCATCTATAAATTCGGTGCCTCTACAGGTGAAGTCCATACACGCATACGTGTGCTTTTTTTTATATTTCAATTTAAATCTGTTTACATATCAGATCCGTTTAATATGTACCTACGTAATGCGTAATTGACTTTAAAATTCCGACAGTGCCTTGTTATTGTATAGGGTTATATCAATATCGTATTACGAGTACAAATATCATATAATAAATCCTTGTTGGAGTAAATTTATTTTAATTTTACTCATTAAAATGATTAACAAATACGAATAATTCACACGTCTGGTGTATAGTATTAGACTTTTTCGACTCGACGACCATTTCGTTGAAATCGACACACAAAATAAACGCGTAACGTTCGGTCTACCTAATGGGCTCGTCGGCGTTTCCGAAATTCGTGTGTCGTTCTCGCATTCGCCGTCTGTTTTCTTTTTTTTTTTTAACAAATTTTTTTACGGTATCTCGACGATTTCTATTCGCCTGACAGTAAAGATTTCATCAAAAAAAAAAAAAAAAAACGCTTGTATATTTTTTTCCCGAAATTCCTAAAAGCATATTTAATACAATAATAATAGTAATAATAATAATAATAATAATAATAATAATAATAATAATCCATAATAAACGCGAATTCATTTTTTCCCAGTATTCTTTGCGAGACCTATTCTCGGACGCGGTCTTTTACGTAATTAAAAAATTTTTTTTCGTACTATCCGTCTCGCGTATTATAACGTACACATAACATCGTCTAATATCGCGTTTTTTTTTTTGTATATGTATAAAAAAAAATTATACTTTTAAAAAAAAAAAAAATAATAATAATCTTTTCTTCGGCCGCGAGAGACTTTTTTTGTGCGACGCGTCTGTGCAACGTACGAGGGGATTTCTTTCTTTTTTTTATTGTATCCGCAGTGACTTCTCCCGTTTCGGTCTTACTCGGAAGTTTCACGCGCACTATTTTTATCCGCAGAGTTTTCCGCTGGTATTATAAATCGCCGTGTCGGTCGAACAGAGATCCGCCGCACGGTAACAACGCAATTTTTTTTGTTTTCTAGCCCGCACTGCTCACTCTCCGTATCCGCGACGGCTATAAAATAATAATAATAATAATAATAATAATATATAAACGTGTATCCCGGACAATATATTAACGTTAGTAGGTATGCAAATCTGTAGAAATAAGATATAAATCTCCTTTCGGCTCTCACGGATAGGCAGGCGCGCTCCGCGACGTCGTCTGCTGTTTGCGTTGCGTGCGGCGGCGAACAGGGAGGGCGGGCAACGGCGGCGCGCACGAACGCGTATCCAAAATGGCCGCGACACCGCGCCGCGGTTACCGGTCCGGCGGGTCGTACAACGTGTTATTATATTATCGTCATCGTCGTGGCCCGCCGGGTGGCGTGCGTGCGTGCGTGCGTGCGCGCGCTCATACCTGGACGACGGGTTTCTAATTAAGACATCGAAAAACCGGCGGTCGGCGGATAACTCCCATCGGCGAGTGTAACGAGGCACTGCTGTTGGGAGCCCCGGTAACAATGACGAACGCGTAATAATACGAGTTCTTTTTTTTTTCTTTCTTTCTTTCTTTATAATAATAATTCTTTTTATCCGTCCCGACCTCCCTCGTCCAATTAACAAAACCCACCGAGACGATCCATTGGTTCTGGTGAAACTATATATTTATACCAACTCCGGTGTATAACAATTGAGTTATATTGTCTGTCGGTGTGTGTGTGTGTGTACAACAACGCGTGTCGTCGGGCCGCACTGCGTTGCAGCGGTCGCGAGACGACGACGGCCGCGGTGTTATGCGGCGACGTTGGGCCCGTGTAATGTATTTATTCCACCTCACCCCCCCCCCTTGTTCCTCGCACCGCGTCGAAACGGTGTCGACGAACGTTTTGTTGGATAGAGAGAATTGTTCACGGAATCCGCAGGGGCCGCGAAGTTAGTAACGATATTGTTATATTGTCGTCCGCGCGCCTCGGAAGTCAATAACGCCGCGATTCACGTGGAAAAAACGACAACGGGGAATGCTGCGGGGAACGAGATGTCGCCGCGCCCGCGCCGGTGTTCCGCGGAAGGCGGAAAATGTGTTTCGAAAATTCGTATGAAACGCGTGCCGCGGTTACAAGCGCCACATTTTTCCGGGAGGCGGGGGGGGGGGAAACTATTATTAATTCCGAATACTACAACGCGAAACTGATTTCGATGTTAACGAAAAATATTATGGCCGAAAACAAAATCAATAAATATTGAACCAGTGGTTTCCAACGCGATTCGAGCAGTGGACAACATTTTTGCGAAATTCTCGGACCATTCCGGAATCGTTATACTTAAATATAATACAAAGACGATAGAGAACTGTAGGAAATTAAAAGTAATTGTATTCGTTGATATTTGCAAACCGATCGAGTAAAACGTTTAGATCGTTATTTATTTATTGTTCAGTCAATATGATTTAATACATATTATTATTATTATTAGTTTTATTAGTTCGGATAATTCTTTCGCCGGTTGTACCCCGTTGTCGGAACGAAGCGGTCGTTCAAAGCACACCGCCGCGTACTTTTAACGACGTGGAACAGAGAATATTTTCACTTCTCGCGTTTTCTTACGTACAACGTAACAAATAAATAATAAATCGAATAACACGAGTATTCATTTGGTCTTTACGCGAGCGTTTAGAGCTCGTTTCGTTGTTCCTTTGCCGTCCGACTAAATTTGTATACGCGGCCCGTGTATATATTATTTACAACCGGCTTGTATTGCGTAAAAGTTGTACGGAAACCCGATTCCGCCGGGTGCCGTGCTGCCCTACCGAATAAACGTTTTTGATAATCAAAAGCGGCACCGGTCGTTCCGTCTTAATTCGGGTATAAGAGAACTTATAAGGGATGAGGGGATCGGGGAGGGAATGGAAAATTGTTGCGGCTCCCTGAAAGGTCTCGCGGGGGATGCGCGTTCGCGTGAACGTAACGACGCCTTCTCGACGGGCTCGTAAAAACGTGCGCACCGCCGTTTCTCCTTGCCGTATAACTTTATCTCGCGTACACGCAAAGTTTCCTTTTCCTTCTCCGGTTTTTTCTCTTTTTTTTTTTCGTTTCGTTTTATTAATAATTTAAATCTCATTGCTTTTAAAAAGTCTGCAGGCCGGCCCGTACCGCGACAAGACGCGGTTGCCCGTCACTTTGACCCGACATTAATAATCCAACGCAAAGTGTGCGAAACGCGCGCGGCACTCGGTAAACTCTCGCGGTGTAAAAGAAAACCGGAATCGACGGGCGGTTCGGTCGTTTCCCTCTCCCACTCATCCCACCGGGCGGTAATCCTGCAGGACGCCGCAGGGAAAACTGACGTAAACGTCTCGTTCGTAAGAACAAAATAGGAATTTGACGGCGAGATGGTGTGTAACGTGTAATTTTTTAAGTGCACTCTCTTTTCCGCGCGACACTCTTGTTTTTTTGTCTTTATATTGTTCTGCAGGGACACAGTGTTTTGTGTACGACGCGTGGTAAAAAAAAAAAAAATACGTACACATATTGGTGGGAGCGTTTGGAATCGCGGAAAATATGGGGAGAAAAATACGTTTTCGGCGTTGTGTCCGGCGTCGTGTTATTGTGACAGAAATCAAATGACAAAAAACAAAATCCAAAAAGAAAATTCTGACAAGCCATACGTTGCGAAACCAATCGCGGAATTCTTTATTTCATTATTATTATTAAAACATCGATAATTCGTTTTCTTTTTTTTTTCACTTATTTGAAACGTATTTCAAAAATCGTCTTCTACAGTGAGATTTTCACTTACTACTCGTATTAGCCGTCCGTCCGATCGATTATTATTTTCTAAAAGGATAATTTCGATATTCCCGATATCGATAGAATTATACGAAACATTTTCATCGCACGGAAATTCAATTATACATTTCAATACACTACACTTGTGTATACGGAATTTGAGTGTTTATTTAACGCTTTCTTTGCCGATATTATTAATATTTTTATAAACACCGCACGGTCGTAACACTTATTTCGTTTTGACGACAATAATAATAATAATAATAATAATATTATGGAAATTGATTTTACGTTATAATTTTCGGACAAATTATATCTGTATATTAATAATGACGTCAATTCGTTAAAATATAATTTTTTTTTTTCATTATTGAAAAGAGCGCCGAACTGGTACAAGTACGCGCGCGCGTCCCTATAGTTCGACACCGTCCCGTTCGAGATTCTATTGAAATTGAATAATCAAGAGAAATTAAAAAATATATATATATATATATAAACGTATATATCCCTGTAAAATAAATAACGCATTATTCACGGGCTGCCAAGGGTGAAAAAATTCGCCGGTGCCCGGGACGGCACACTCGTGCGGGGCGACCGAACGCGAGAAACAATAACCCGCGACAGCGATCCGCAGGGTTCGCGGTTCGCAGACTTTCGCGGTGTCATCGTCGTCGTCGTCGTCATTGGGGGGGGGATGGGGTGGAGGGAGGAGGAACAAAGCGACGACGGCGGTTCAGCCGGAGACCCTTTGGTCCCGGAGAATTTTAATTAATTACCGCGCGTTATTATAGTCGGGTTGGTCAAGCGAGCGGTCTGCGAAGCGGAGGGAACGGGGACAGGGACTTGATGGATCGGATGGTTGTTAACGACCGGCGGCTGTTGTGTATCCCTTTGCATATCCCCTCCTCCTTCTCCGCATCCCGCCCGTAGAAAGGCAACACCATATTGGAAGGAACACGAGAGTTTTTGTACTCGGTTGTTGCTAATGCGGCGCATAATTGTCGCGATGTTGACGACGTTATAATTGCTAGTAAACGCCCCCGTCCCCGTCATCAAATTTGATCTAAACATCGAAACACGACGTCGCGTCGTTGTACTGGAGTAGCAAATGGAGAAAAAAGAACCGTTGCAAGCGGATGTTGCGCATGTCCTTCAAGTGAATTACGTTTAGACAAATGTTTCAGATCGAATGATGTAATAAATGCATTTGTTATAGTTAGTTCTATACTCTCTGGGGGAATTTAAAATGGTAATAAAAAAAAAAAAATTGCGATTTAAGATTTTATTTTAAAAATATAGTCGAAGTCACGAATAGGACCGATGGTGTGACAAAACTGTTCAGATCTCTTAAAATCAAAAATTACTCCCCGTATGACTCATACAGCTCGACGCATGTGATAATTGCCCAAAAACTGTCCAAAAACGGAAGATTATTTTTTGAAAATTTTCCCGCTTGTATATATTGAAGAATTACGTGTTCGGCGTAAATTTCGAAATTCTTTTAGTAGTTTTAACTGCGTCGCGGTCAAAAAAATTCTTCTTTTTTTTTTTTTGGGTTTCTTTCGAATTACGCGTAACGCGAAATTACTACTGAAAAAATCGAAAAACGTTTCGAATAAAGTACCGAGATCGTTCAAATTGTTTGTCAGATAGAGCAGCGTCACGAAAAACCTCATTACGATCCTCTCTCAATCGCGATTATTATTTATTAACTTTGGCTTTTCGTCCAATCGGTGATACAAATTTTTTTGATAAACAACGCAATAAAATATATTACGTTAAACGTGATCGATATTTTTAATTAATGAAACACAATATTTTCATATATGTGTGTATAAATATTTTATCATATGTACAATATATGAGCGTTTACGAGCGAACAAGTGGAACATAAAAAATATTTTACAAAAACAAAAGTAAAAATAAAAATTTGAACGTTCACGTTGCACGAAAATATTGGAACTATTTTAAATCAAAGCGATTATAAGGATTTTTTTTCTGAAAAAAAAAGAAACTCTCTCCTGTAATGCGTTTGTTTCAAACACTTGAAAACTCGTAAATGAAATCTTTTTTGTTTTGTTTTGTTTCTTTTTTATTTTTTTTACTCGTGTTGCGTAACTTAACTCCTCAATGATTTAATATAATCCACGTGCTCGCATATTATCGACGTTTACATCTTTAGCGCGTTAATAATTTTTTTTGTTTTCATTATTCCGATGGAGACCTATCGGGTTTTATTTGCGAAAAAGAATCCTCCCCTCTAAGGAACTCAAAACATTATCGTCAGCAAATAAAACCGAAAACGCATCGGGGAAACATTTATTTTTGGTACACGAGTAGTATATAATAGCGACGGCCCCCTAACCAAGAATCCCTCGGGATGCTGTCGGATCGTCTTTATAAACAGAAAGTCTATATATTGTTTGTACGTTCAAACAGCAGGGGCACGCCACACCACACCACGTCAGTATACAGAATCTCGAGACGTTGCAGCAGTTTTATACGATATCAATTTATTCTGGATCTCGCTGCAGAAGTTTCTCGTCGATTAATCCCCTCGCGGATCACATCTATGTACCGTGTGTGTCGCATTGAATAAAAATGTAAACTTATCATACTCTCCCGCTGCCACTCTACTCGGGGAAATCTCGAAATTAAAAAAACAAAAAAAAAATTATATTTTATTAATCAATAATCGGTTTATCTCGACGGTACATGACAATGATTTTGCGCCAACGAATATAGTGAGTTGAAATGTGCTGTTGCTGCAGTAAAACGCGTGATTCGTATAGTGAAAGTAACGGGATATACTTTGGTAAAAACGTTTTGTTTTCGCAACAGCAATAATACGTTTAGTATTATGAAAATACGAATTTAAAACAACGATTTTTATATCGAGCGTAACTATTGCTACGTACTTCGAGATTTTGTTACAGATTTTATTTCTCAAAAATGTCTTACACGATAAGCGTCTGTTAATATTTTTTATAAGCTCCATTAATTTTTTTTACAATACTCGTTCTTATGACATTTTTCTAGCACATATATATATATATATATACAAACCATACGTTTTTTCCTTCAAATTTACTCCATTTTCCCCCAAAAACCTATTTCAATTATAATAACTCGATACTATATTGTTTTATTGTTTTAATTTCGTTTTTCGTGCTATAATATGTTCCGATTGAATTCTTCGAAACATTTACAATTTTTCTAAATTTATAACGCAGTAATGAAAAACCGCTTAATTCGTGTATATGGCATACTCGCAGTGTACCTACTATACAAAAAAAGTTTTTTCTTATTACCCATATACATTTTTTTTTTTTTTTATAAAGTGTATATAAAGTTAAAATTGTTTTACTATCACTACTATTATATTAATAAATAATAGTTATAAATTGTTTATATTATATATGATAATGAGCGTGTGATTGAACTCAGATAAAAGCAATAACAATTTAGGTACGTTTATAATTGTTCAAAAATAAAAGTGTTTTCATAAAGGGAAATCGGTAGCACGCGTTTCGACCGAAATATTGTTCGTATAATATTCACTCCATTTTTGTCGTCGAAACGACTTATCGACAATCGAATTGTAGAAACGCGGTAAACCGTTGTTATAAAATAAATAGATAAAAAAAACTTACTTTTTACTTTTGTAAAATAATAATAATTTTCCGGGGTGAACATTTATTTGCAGAAACAGACGAAAACACGTTTTTCCACTGTCGCCCTCCTGCAGTTATTCCATTCGGGCTTTATATAAAGTACATAATGTATATAAATGTAAACCGTATTTTATATCGGTATAGATCTATTGTAAATGTATATATATATATTACAGTGTTCCACCGAATACACGCAGGTTTCCTCAACATATTCTGAAATATTCTAAATCCGAATTACCGTTACGAACGATTACGATTATAATATTGCGATACACGCGGATGTTTATGAAAAGGCTAATCGACGCGGAACTGACAGTGGTGTCGAAACGACCGCTGTTCGCTATTAATATATTCGTCGAATTGTTTTCTCCGGGGTCTTTGTCGTGTATGGTAGCAGCTAGCGAAAGTTTCGGAGATATGTCGGTCGCGGGGTACATCTCAGAGGGCTAATGAAATTAATCGGTATTAATTAATGAGAGACCGTAGAATGGCCGACTACAGAAACCAGCTCCATTATAATTTTGTATCGAAGATATATCGCAAATGATCTCTGTACAGCAACTATGTTATTTTTGACAGGCGCATCTCTCCGATTTCAAAAACATTTCCGATATTACACGGTTATATCGGTAAAAAAAAAGAAAAGATTTTTGATAAATAATTCGATTGACTTGCAGCTCTTTCACGGGACAACCCCTCCGAGGGATATTAAATGAAATTCCAACGCGAACTTATAACGTATTATCCAACGAAAGGCAGCTCCCCGTTCGTTTCGATCGTAATTCGCGCGGATAACTAATAAGTAGTAGCGATCGCGTGAAACGATTTTTTACAAGTCCCAGTCACACGTGTCAACGGTATTCCGAAATTATCTTGACGCCTGCAGCAGTATTTATTATCGACACGCGCGTGTCTCCTATATTTTAGGAGTCCATCTCTTTTTCTTTCTTTCTTTCTGCCCCCCCTCACCGTCTTACGTTTACAATAATATATATAAATATAGTGTCTTAAAGTTACATTTCATATATATATATATATATTCTTTTAACCCTCGACTTTTGTTGCCGTTGAACTTTGAGGGTCGGACCCTCAAAAAATATACGCACTGCGAGAGCGGCTTACGACTCTTGCCCGACGAGGCCAGAACAAATGGCGATACATTAAATATATACGCGTAATCACTAACATAACCCTTTTTTGGCGTCGCCCCGGTATATTATACGAGACGTCGACAGACGTAAAATAATAAAACAATATTATTCGTCTTATATGATACGCCACTATTCTCCCGTACACGCGCGCGTACTCGAAAAACGAATGTTTTGTCAAGATTATCGTTGACGGTATCGGTTGTTTTATGAGGTTCGATTTCTCGCGCGTTACTACTGCTGCTGCTTTTGCCGCAGCATTGCGACTTATGGAACGAGAGAGAGAGAGAGAGAGAGAGAGAGACCTGACGTGTATATATATAGGAATAGAGAGAATGAGAGAGCCATAACGGAACGCGAATCCGTCAGACGGAATCGGAGAGCGGAAAATTCGAAAAGACGGTTGAGTAATGGCGGTAATATATTTTGATGAAGTTCTCCGTCGTCGCGGACGGGGGTGGTTTGGGTCATTTCGAAGTATAAGTATAGTGGAAATTGTGAAAAACGCGCGTTTGAAGAAAAAAAAATACTCCCGTAAAAGGATAAAATAAAAAAAAAAAATAAAATAGCGAGAGGCTTTAACCCTGCGGAGACGTCGGTGTTAAATTTGACAAATCGGCCGTCTCTGCGTATAGAGTGTCACTCGGCTCTACGGGGGCTGTGAAAAAAAAAATAATAATAATAAAGAAAGCAAAAAAAATGTATATATATATATATAAAAAGTAATAAAACTTCGAGAACATCTCGCCGCCGAGTCGTTATTATAATGCAAAAGACAATCTGGTCGAATGTTATTTAAAAAAAAAGAAAAACAAAAAAATGTATATCATCTTTATACAATAATGTGTATTTCATGACTTATTGCTATATAACGCGATTATATAAAATATGATATTTTTAGCGTACACTTTGCTATATGCACGTGTGTAAAGAGTCGCTCAATGTGTGTTATTAAACTTATAGAGCGTCTTATGCATAATATTTTAACGGGAATGTCTGCATGTGCGTGTTTTGAGAGTTTTCATAAAAAAAAAAAACAAAAAAAATGAATGTCGAGTAGGTACAGTCAATAATAATGAGTCCAGTGTCAAGTAAAGATATTAACTTATCAACGCACCGCGCGTATTATAAATCAATTTGAACGGCACCACGCTACGGTTTTCCATATATTACGGAATAATCAAGTTATCTAAATTAACTTAATAATAATAATTATTATCGTTTATCGAATTTAACAACGCGTTACTACTGTATACGACGAGACGCAAATATTGTACGTCGTGTAGAAATGAAAAGAATAATCCATTGACGAATACAACTGGATTTTAATAATCCAACTTAAATATTTTTATTTTTACGAGATAACATTGAATTCCGCAGTATTGGATTTGTTATAATTTGACAGACGTATCCCCAACTGATAGAATGCGTGTAATGTAACTAACATTTTTTTTTTCCATAAAAATTTTCACGCGTATTTTTCTTGTTTTTACGCTCAGATGTATTTAGTGGTTAAATGTCATAAAATAACGGTACGTCTGATCCCTATAAACTCGCACCGATCGAATATTAAGGGTTCGATCGTCGTATATTCCACCAATAGTACGAAACGATTCGATTATTGATCGCGGTAATGGTATTCTGAGAGCTGCTATAGAAATAAATTATTACGCAAAATTTCGAAAAAAAAAAAAAGATTCGAGAGAGAGAGTGGATTTTTCTTGTATACGTATACAGAACGTCGGATAACGTTGTACGCGAATTCTATTGCGAGTTTTGGTTCGTTGAAATCTAATAAAAACCGCCTTCGAAGGAAATCGTTTTTTTCTTTCGTACAAAATTTAAACGTATATAAACAAGCAAATTTATTCTAATTTCATTGCGCGTTATCGAAACGGTTTAATATATTTGACCGTGTACATATAATATATATATATAACGACGAGTAATTAACGTGTTTTTTTCTTTTTTTTTAAATCAGATATGGACGTACGCACGGCATAAAATTAGTCAACGCAAACTGTTTTATGAACGTGCGTGTGCGCGTGTTATATGTTAAAAAAGAAAAAAAAATTAAAAATACATTTTTTTTTATATCGATTGCCATGTAGTATGCTTTTACCATCTCCATTTGCGCGAACGATGCAATTATTATATTTTTATACTTTCGCTACTGTGTACTACAGTAATAATATTTAAATCGACAGGAACAGGAGTGGAAAACACGTTTCATGCATATTTGATCGTTCGAAACTAGGGTATTACAATAATAATAATAATAATAATAATAATATTTAATATTAGTATTATTATTATTATGGCATGTTTTCTCCGTATATCGCATTGCAAACAGTCAGGAGGGGTGGCAGATAATTGTCGACTGTTTTATAAATATATTATATATCTAATAATATATATATATTTTACTTCTCGTTCGAATTCGGCATAAAAATATGCGTATATTAAAAAAAAAAAAATTGGCAATAACGCCGGTGATATTCCAACGTTATTGTTACGGTTATGAATTAAACGAAATTAACAGAAGTAAAAAATATAAATTAATATATTGGCCGTTCGACGTGTCGTCGTTAACCCTAATTTATTGACTACATAAATGATATGTACAATTATTCGTTTATATTTAGAAAATTTGTTTTAAAGGGATAACTATGCCGTTAACTATACCAGGCTTGTGCTTCTACTAGTGGATGGAACTGAATGATTTGTTAGTTGTTTGTAAGTCGGTTTGCTCAAATAAGTGGTTATGGTTTGAGCTAATGTGTCTGGTGGTTGGGGGGAGTTTGTGTTACTCAGATCGTACTCGTAAAACGAGTTTTTTATAGAACATCGTTGTTTTGGATTAGCATTGAATAGAGTCTTTGATTGATTTAAAATCTGTCGATTTACGAAGAACCGAGTTTTAGACGATAGTAGGCAAACCCGTTATCGTACTGATGCTTACGTTCTGGACGGAATCAATGCGTTTCCAGTGTGAGCGGCCTAAGAAGGGTGCCCAAGAGGAGCCAGCATATATTAGAAAATGTATATAATACATATATTTAGAAAATTCGCTTTTTATAGAAAACGTTGAATCGATATTCACTGTGTTCACAGTGTCCCCTCCCCCGTGTATCTCTATCTATGCAAACCTTTTAACCATCTAAACCATCTAGCCGTTTTACAACGAGAAATCTTTTTCCATCGGCGGCGTCTGCGAAATCCGAATTTCGATGCTTCCCAGACGGCTGACCGAATATAATAACAATAATAATAATAATAATAATAATAATAAAGATCAGTCCTTCTCGCGGTGTTACGTTCGATTCTTACATATAAATATTATAACAATATTAACGTATATACGGTCGACTGCACACGATTGCTTTCCATTACAAAATATTATAACACACAAAAATGTCCTTCCCTTGCGATGTCCCCCGTTATATATATAAATAGGCCGCGGCGATCGTTTTTGTTATTTATATAGACACGTTTCTCTCCGCTTCATCGGGCGTTGCGAAAGAAAAACATTCTCCTTCGGTCGGACACCGCGACAACGGACCGCGCGCGGGCAAACGTTATGCTCGGAAATCAAAATGTTCGTCTCTACGTGCGGATGGCTCGGTGAAATAACCACGCCGGAAAGAGAGATTTTTCTCGAAAAATCTTTTTTACACGAGCGTGTTGTCGAGAACAAAAAAATTCTCCACGGATCGGTGCGAAATCTTTTCGACGAATCCTCCTACCGGAGATCGTATATATACAAAAAAAA
The DNA here is from genome assembly GCA_032441825.1 of Chaetogeoica ovagalla. Lineage (NCBI taxonomy): Eukaryota > Metazoa > Arthropoda > Insecta > Hemiptera > Aphididae > Chaetogeoica > Chaetogeoica ovagalla. The sequence goes on along the minus strand of CM063748.1, from coordinate 3,575,934 downwards.
AAAAAAAAATTTTTACTTATAATTCCCGTTGTTCGGCGCACGAGAACTCGATACCGACTTATCGCTTGCTGTTTTTTCGATGCAATGATTCGATAATATATTATTATCATTTTTTTTTTATAATGGACCAAATTGTTATCGATTTTGAATTGATAACTCCGAAATATTTTATATAAATTATAACTGATTTTCGCATTATTATTTATAATATCATATTAATGTTAGGTATCCACACAGTAAATAACAGTAATTTTCATCAGTAGGTAAATTATTTTTATCGTAATAATAATAATATAAGAAATTTAAACTCGATTAATTAATAGTTAATTTACAATTATCTTTACACGGTATAACATATACAGTTTTCTTCAATTATTATGTTTTTATATATTTATTTTATTACACCGCGTTCGATGGAATATACTTTTAAAACGACGTATGTTCCATCTGCTTTTATTGCACCTAATAAAAATGAACGATATCCTACAAAAAAAAAAACGACAAGGAAGAAAATTTTTTATTTTTTTGTTGTGTGCCTGCTGAAAATGCTTTTGTAAAGGGTTAAACGTATCTTGTTATTGCACTGTTGTCTTTATATTATTTACGTTATATATATATTTGGATAACGAGTGAAACGAACAAAGTATTGCTAGTCGTTGTGTCTGCGAAGAACGCGCTAATACTTTTTATCGTGTAAAATGATAAAGTGATGTCGACACTCTTCGTTATATATTTTCTCGTAGCAAATTTCTTTTTTGTAATATACAAAAAAAAAAAACTTCCCGCCAAAAAAATTGCAAAAAAAAAAATAAATAATAGTGCTCCGGACACAATATGATCGTTTTGAATTCCTTCTATTATTACTTTTTTTTTAACGTTCAACGTGTACTATACGAGTTTAATAATATACTCGCAGAATTGTTTTCTCAATACAAATCAATGGTTTTTGAATTCGATACTCTGAAATATTCCGTGTTCACTTGAACCGTTCACATGTTGCGTAACGCCCGAGGGTCGCTACTATTTTACATTTAAATCTACTCTATATGAAATTTGGTAAATTTCAATATACGCGCGTATATAATCGTAATCGTACGAGTATTTTTTTGAATACATTTCTTTATTTGAATCGAATAATTTATTTTGTTTTTTGTTTTTAGGTAACTTTAAAAAAAATATAAATATTATATTGAGGGGATTGAAAGCGGGAGATTGATTCTCTCGCTTCGTCTTTCACACACCAATCATAATAAAATAAACGTTTCGTACTTCTAACGTGCGGATCGACTGAATGATGCGATAAATTATCTGAAAACGGATTTGAATTCAAAATATATTTGAAATCGACTCTCCCATATATCTATTTTTCATATACATATAATTATTTAAACAAATGTAAAATAAATAAAAAAAAAAAGATAATAACAATCAATTTTTGAAGATTTTAAGATGAAAAAATGAAAAAATCGAAAAAGTCATTCTATATACATGTAACATTTATGACTCGATTCAAATCTGTTTTTTAATATCACATCGCACCACTAGTATGTTAAAAGCAGGAAACGTCTATTTTGCTATGTTTTGTATAATATACAAGACAAAGAGAGAAAACGCTAGTTTTAAATCCCTTTAATATATATATAATATAAATAATTTTCTACAGAAAAAACGCATATATCGATGAAAAAATTATAAATACATTTTTATTATATGAAAATAATTTTCGAAAAATGTATTTTTAATAAACGAACCCGAATATTGTACACATACTCGATACGAATAATAATAATAAAAAAAATAATAATAATAATAATAATAATAATAATAATAACAATAATAATAATCATCCAAACTGTTATATAGCTTTTGGCGTTGTTCAGCGCCTTTGTTTACTCGCACGTATAGTGTACATTTGTGTTTAATAGCTGACGGCTGTCAAGTTTTAGAATTTGCTTGTCTGCCGCGAGAAACTATGTTAAACACATCATTCGTTAAGCTTCTTTGATGCACTCAGAAATTTCAAAAACAAGTTACGGAGGCTCGGTCGCATCGAGTAAAATCCAATGTTTGAACGAGCGCGTGCATTATTTTCGAAAATACACTATCAAACTAAAACATCATCATCATCATCATCATATTATATACGCAGTCTAACGCTATTCTTTTCTCCTCTAAATATTCTTATTATCATTCGTTTATGTATAAAATATATATATATATATTCAAAAAATATTTCCACTCGCAAATTATATAATACAATTAACGAATAACGTTTTATTCGTTTAAAGGTTTTATTATAAGCGATATAACGATAAAAAAAATATTATATCCATATAATATACGAATCCGTAAATATTAATGGACTTTTTTTTATTATTATTAAATATTTCGCCATAGCCTTTTTTTTTCTTCTGTTTTGCATTTTCTTTGACGACCAGAGAGGGCCCGCGCGGTACAAAAGAAAATTAAATACGGGGTATTCTTTTCCCCGCCTTTATCGCGCCAGAGCTTTTATTTAAAATTTGATTACTTTTTTGCCACTTTAAAAGCACTTTTTCTCGTCTTTACAGGATACGACGTGGTGGTAAATGGGGTATTTTTCGACGTATATATGCACACGCCGTCCGCATATACACACGAACACTTCAATCCGATTCCCTCAATTATTATATGAGGAGCAGCCACCCTCGTCCGTTTTATTCACTTTTTTTTCCCCAACCAATCTCTACCCGAAATTCAACGAGATTCGATCGCGTTTACATACTGCATCCTACACCAGAATCCTCTGCTAACAGCCCAGTCAGTGTATTCGAATCGTAATTTTTCGTCTCTTTTTCGTCTGAATGATATTGCCTGGCTCCAGTGATCTCGACACGTTTTACCGGAAAATTATCGCAGTACATTGCGTAAACTCGCGCCGCAAACCGTAATAGTTTTCTTATTTTATTTTGTTATTATTGGTCATGAAAACGCGATTGGATTTTTCAGTCGATTTGTGACAATCGTTCCGCTCCAAAACGCGACGGCGGTGGCGGCAACACACATGTCCGCGCGTTGAACTTCGGGAAACCCTCGCGTCCACGAATCGCATATATTATTGAACCATATTATAATGTTCGAATAAATCGAAAACGCAGCGCACCGCGAAATACTTGGTTTGAAATTATCCTTTTCCCCTCTCGTCCAATACTTCACGCGGGGGAGGGGGGCAATTTTCGATTTTAATCGTGAGCCTCCTCGACCAGTGGAACGTTACGCGCGGGCGGGGCAGGGGGGAAATCACTCGCCTATTTCAATGATAACTGAAACTGTTTTCGCTTGTTCAGTTCCCAGTCGTTGCTGATTTCAAAACAAAATACGTATGAATACCGATAATTATTATTATTAGACGACGAATAAATTTCCGTACAAAATATTACTTAAATATTAATAGTGTTTATAATCAAACAGTCGTGAACCGATAACGTCTTCTTGGCGTATACAATTCAAACGTTCTGATCGTGTGATATGTATGTTGAAGTGAAACGAATATGCGAAGCGTATCATCAGCACCCTGTGGATTATAGTTTGAGAAAAGCTGACCCTATTCTATGTTTTTCAACATTTCCAAACAATATACAATATCATCGTTCCGTTGCGTTTAGCAAAATGATAAACACCGGGCGCCGTGTTCCTACGAACGATCTGTAAATTATGTGTGCTTTGGGTATACGAACGGGCTCGTCGTCTATCCTTTCCGCTCCAAAACACGACTTTACCTATTCTTGTACGCGGATTCATATTCGACACGTTTCGACGAAGCACCTCTCAAAATCGTTTATTCACGTTCACTTATTGTATACGAGTATAGATCGTATTCGTCAATTGTGGCGACGTCGTTGAAACAATATATTCAATTTTTATGTAATTAAATTCCGTATATTCCATATACGAGCTTTCCCCGCTGCTTATATTATTTTGTCGGATTTCATTTTCATTTGTCCATTGACATTATTTTACTGTCTGTTATAAGAAAATTAATGTAAATCGATGCTGTTTAATTTGTAATATAAACGTCGGTTTGAAGTTTTCGTATTCCACACACACACACACACACACACCAATGCAGCACATATTGGTGTAGCGATAATAATTGCTACGTTAAAAAAAAAGCGTTTGTCGAATAAAAACGGACGAAAACTGACTCGGCACGCGCGTTTGTAGTCGCCACACAAATTTTGACGTAAAAAAATGTTGAGCACGACGGAAAATCTGATCTTCGTTGACGTCATCATTATTATTGGAAAATAATAAAATCGCGATCGCTATGACTCATTGGGCAACAATAACGTAACGAACGATTTGCTGATGTCAGTGATAAGCGTTTCACCATCGGCGTCGTTCGTGTAAGAGAAATTTTAAAAGCGCGCTCACACAAACGCTAGTCTGATATGGCGAAAAAGACTTAAAATCGCTAGGTTTTTTTAAAAACAATATCATATTCTCGATTGATAAATTTCCTTTTTGTTTCTTTCCATTTTAACATACGTGTGCAGTAGTGCTACGACCCAAAGACACACACACACACAGTGTCTTCGTCGCGCAGTTCGAACCGACCTGGGCGACCGAAACGAAATAATTAGTTTCTTCCGGCGGTGGCGTTCGAGCGTTTTGGTGATTGAACGCGTGTGCGCATGATAATGTTCGTTTTGAGAATATTAATACGCTATGTTATATTATTATTATTATTATTATTATTATTATTCGACCGAGCCCGACGAGAACTCTCGAAATATTTCAAAAGCACTACAGACGACGGGGGTGTATGAAGTTAAACTGTACACGGATATATATATATATATATAATATATATACACTGTTGTATTGGATTTAATTAAACCGGGGGACGACAAATACGCGGCACGACGTCGCACGACCGTCATGGGGTAAGACAAATATTTTCATTTCGGCGGTGTGGCTGTGGCGGACGACATCTGGCGCGCGCTTAGGGATTTTTCAATATCGCATACATATACATATACACTGTGCAAAGACTCTCGTCCGGCGCGGGAGTCAACAGATTGGATCGGACGGGAAAACTTTATTGGCGATTATATTAGCGGATGGATATAATGATACACGGGGGTTGGCTTTTTTTTTTCTTCATCAAATTTTTTTATTATTATTTTTTTCTCTACGCATACATTTACCCGACCGCACAAGCCCGTTTTCTGATGAACGGGACACAACGGAGACTTTTTGTACTTTTGATTAACTTCGCGTTCATTACGTATTCAAATTGTAGGACGAGCAGATATTTACATAAAAATCTGTTAACATCGTCCAGACCCGCGGTAAAATGCGGTGCGCGTGTGTGTATTCAGCCTCGTGACGTTTACTCGTAATACGTCCGAGAAATAGTTCTTTTTTTCTCTCTCTCTCTCTCCACATTTAATTGTCGTTTTAACGCGATTATTGCAGTAATATACGCGTTGCCCGAATAAAAAAAAAAAAAACGGGTTTTAATTTGCATTGACCGATAGTAACAAGCAGCGAAAAACCCAACAAGGAAAACCATTTTAAAAATATTTTATAATTTCATGCAACGGAAATAAAATTACGTGCCGAGTATCCGGAAAGAAAGCAAAAAAATGATTAGCGACATTTCATCGTCCCGTAATTGAAAAAAAATAAATAAATAATAATCCACGTCTTCTCTCGTCTCTGATTTTATACAGTATACTGCGTGTGTTTTCTGTACGATTTCGATGTGTCTAACCACGTTACTTGCTTGTAATTTGCTAAAAACTTACCACGTTTCGAGTATAGCCGCGCATTTATTCGTATACTCTCGTACGCGTGCGGTACGCGAAAAGAAATATACATTTGTTACAGATATGCGAGTTATCCTTTTCCTTCCGACTCATTTCTAACTATAACTTATGAGTTATAACTACAGCTATACGTTGTATACCTACAAATCATTTCCACCCATGTATATAGGTTATTCAACATTTTACCAGTATGGAATTACACGTCGAATTTTCTATTTTTCCAAATTAGCGCGGAGAACTTAAAAACATTGTCAGTGGCGGCCGGTCATTTTGAATCCAGTCGTAACCAATGCAGTTGAACCCTATCGGGCGCAGATTTATTATTATTCAAACAACATTTAGAAATCCGAATACACTCCTGTCGAATCGTCCCCCCGTATAACGGCACTTAAGGACCCGACCACTTCGCTCCTTAAAAAAAACACTCAGAAACGGCCGACATTCCTTTAAATAAATATAATTACAAAGTCAATTATAATATTATTATACGCGTGTAACAGATCGTTGCGTTTTCGTTCGACAAGCTCACCGCGCACCGTTGCATATATTTTTTTTAACACGTGCGCACATAACACGCCGTCAAAAAAATTACATATTTTTTTCTCTCTCACGGATCTTAATCGCGCGAAGTCCACTGGTCTTTTTTTTTATTACTATTATTAAATTCTATTTTTAGTCTCTTCTTAATAATAATATCACTCGTGAAAATTAGACGTTATATTAATTTGAATAAACGCGACGCGTGTTTTGTCTCTTTCTCTCGTTATCGTGTACGCGCCGTTAGCGCGTTCGAAATTAATCAAAACGCAGGACGGCGCACGTATTGCTGACAATTATTTTATTTATGGCCTGGGAATAATAATACGCGCGCACATACGTAAAATACCGTTTCCGAAACAGATGTTCCAAACACAAAACATTTACCTGCCGTCTGTGCACCCTCTACTATTGGTTCCCAGCATTAGATTTGTATCGAATTTTATCGAAACGTTCGCTTTTAGGTTTACAGCGTTGTATCGCGAAAAAATATATTGTTTTTCGTGATACGTTTTACGATTGGCGGACCAGAAAGAAAAAAAAAATCATCGCCGTTCGTTGCGAATTTACCGATTTTATTATTTTTGATTTTTTTTCCTTACAAACCCACTACTTCTGTTCTTCTTGAACGATTCGTTCTCCACTCTTTTCGATTCTCTCATTTCGACTAGACATTTTGTATTTACTCTTCCCGCATTAGCTCACCGCAGTTCACCGCGACGAAATATACATAACGCGCGACGAGATCGCCCGATAGCACTGGTATTTCTTGTCGCCAATTTGTACACAAAATAATAATAATAATAATAATAATAATAATAATAATAATAATAATAATAATAATAATAATAATAATAATAATAATAATAAACGTCGTTGTTTCCTCGTTTCGCTCCGATAATTTTCGCGATATTTTCGAAATTCTTATTCCGCGACACTCGTACTGTTTATTAAATTCAATTAAACTTCTTCGATCCTTCTTGTTCATTATCGTTTAAACGCCAGGTGCACACGTACTACAAAAAAAAAAAAAAAAAAAAAAAAAAAATATACATTTATGACGAGATCTGCCTGCTAGAATAAAAACGTGTTAAAAATATATTTTAAAACGCTTTTGGAACGTTTATCGTCGTACCAACTGTACATTCGCGTTATACGTCAAGTCACGCGTGTACGCGTAACCCGAGAGTGAGTGAGAGACGTTAACACGTGTACTCGGGCTGCGGTGTACCCTGCAGGGTACAGCTCTTTACCGCCGTGTCCAAAACGATTGTGTCCGCAGGGCGTCGTCCCTCGTTGTACTTCTTATAATATAATAATAATATATTTATATAATGCGTATAACACAGCAGCGTATTCCGACGATCCCGAATCGCCGAACACAATACGTCCCGAGTACACCTGTCGAAATCCTGGATAGTCTCTATTTTTCTCTTTTCTCTCCGCGCCCGTACAGCACACGTCCTGCCCGTTCTGCAGCCAGCGGGCGCAAAGAAAGGACCTTTTCCTTTCACCCCCCGTCGAAAATACAAAGGGATCTGGTTTTTTTTTTCTTCTCGATAACTCGCGCACCCGACGCATACATATATATACGAGTATGCGCAGTAATAATGTAATGTCCGTGTGTAAATCGTCGTTAAATCTTTATATGTTCACGCGACAATGAGAATTTACAATGTATACCCATGTGGCCACATCAGTTATACGTATGGAGAAAACGCGCACTGCGCCCGTACGGTATTTTTTATATATATATATTTTTATTTTTTTTTTCATTTTTGACGGTGTGAGGGGTGACGACGGCAATAATTTCAACACGATTTTTATATTCGGCCGTGCACGCGCTCGGTCGACATAATTCCGTATTCGCTCGGTTATATTTTGTTTTGTTTTTTCGACTTGTTTTGAAACACTCGAATGGAACACGTAATTATTGTACGCATAACGAATTTCTATCGAAATGTTCCGTGTAGATCTGTTGTAGCTATTGAAATAAATGACGTACGCGCAGCGTCGTCTCGCACCTCGAAAGAAGGACTCGTGTTTATCCCTTTACAAATTCTATTTTACCAGTTTTCCGAGTAAAAACTCACGACTCACGGTATTTACAACGAGGGAAAAATATCGATGGTCGCAGTGTAAATTATATAATTACAATAAACTCGTTTCAACGGTTCATAATAAATTTACTCTGGGGATAACTATAGAGTTTTACTGTGTTTATCATATGTACTCGAGAAATCGTCCGATTAAAATTTTCGTCCATTTTTAACGTGAGTATTTATTGTATTTCACGAAACGTCTGATGGATGAGCGGCGGCCGTAGAAAATATAAATACATTAGCTGAAAAATTGGCTATTTTTAACTTTTCCGTTCAATAGGTTTAATAAAAAAAAAAGTCGTATATATCGAATATGTGTACGTAATACGCTTTCGAAATAAAATGTTATAAAACTCGTGACTTATTATGCGACGTTTTGTAAACGCTACGAAATATTTCGACTGAGACAATACCTGTTCATTTTGGAAAATAGCTCTTGTCAGAAAATGTACGCGCTTATTCTACAAGTCGTTCGAAATACCAATATAAGTTAATTTAAGACAACGGCTTAATCGATACGGTATAAAAAAAAAAAATAATAATGCAAAAATAACGTGACGATAATAAGATACGAAGTACATAAAAGGCATTTAAAGGAGCGAATAAAAGTTAATATCTAATTATTGTAAAATACTTTAAGAAAATGCGGGAAAACATTTTCTCGAGTATTCAAACAGTGGCGTGGTGACAATATTTTTTCGAGTAGGAGCGGGGAATCGTTTGTTGGCATCCACCCACGGACTACGAGCAAGTACACAAAATTTACACCGCTCTTAATGTTTTAAGAGTAATGTTTATTATCTCGTTATAAACCGATTGTAAATACAACTCGTAAAAGACATTTTCTGGCCGTTATTTTGCTACGGCGCATCATGACGGATTTCACATAAAAGTGATTTATCCTATGTATATTTATTTATCTTTTTAGACTTGAATAAACTCATCGTTTACGTAACAGCAGCGTTTTCAATTTTAATGAATCCCTACCTCGACTATTAGACTATTTATTTGTTCGAAACGAAACTACGAAACAATTGAAATTGAAATCAACGGCAAAAAAAAAATTATTTAAATTTTCCCATGTCTATTCGTAATCATACACAATCCAAACCGCATGATTAATCGCGTCGCTCAAATCGATGAATTGTACTTATTACGTTTCATGACGTTTCAGTTCGTACCCGTTCAATATCAACGGTCCGCCGTTGAATGTTACCAAGGGCGGTCGCTCTAAAAGGTAACAGCATTTTTTCCTTTTATCCGAGGAATAATTTTGAAAAGTAGGTTATTTTTTGTTTAAAGAAAAAAAGAAAAAGCATTCGAACGCGTATAAATACCCGACATGAAATACGGAATAATATTTCCTTAACGTTTATAAATAATATGGTATTTCATTTGTATAATAGTAATCCGCAGCTGCCATCTCGACGGCGGCGTCGTGTTGCAGCATCAGCAGCAGCAGCAGCAGACGATAGTGTGTGGTGCGGCTGCGCAAAGTGCGCGGCGGCGGCCGGTCGCGGAGCGGGGCGAACGCGCACGTACGGTGGTGAGACAAAGAGAAACGAGAGATTTACGGGCACCCGTTGTAATATGTTATACGCGCGTAGATATAATGCCTGAACGGCGGCGGCGGTGGTCGTTTTATAATAATGGCTGAGCAAACACCACTCGATGTTTACATTATTATCTCGAATGTCGGAGAGAATGTATTTACTGGTCTATAAATATAAAATCCCGAAGTGCGTAGACCGCTCACGGACTCTTCGATATTACGAGAGAAAAGTAAAGATCCCCGTGTACTCGATCCTGCGACTCGTCATCGCGGTCGGTCCTGCTGCAGCTACTCCCGGATACGAGAGAATTTCTTACGACAATTTTCCGACTTTTGTTGTGTCGCGCGAACGTACGATATCGGTCGAGTGCGAATTACTCGGATAATGATTTTAGAGTTTCGTCGTTTTACTGCTATAAATCGGAAAGCAATAAATCATTAGGCGCACGATAAAACGAGATTCTGATCGTTGTTCGACGAAACGTGTAGGGTTCAAAAACAAAAAAAATTCTCTATAAATTCATTCGCCCGTCGAGCGAAACGATTGTGTATTCTTTTATATATATATATATATATATATATATATATATAGAATATTCTTCTACGATGATAATTTTTATTTATTGAAAAAAAAAATTTCGGATATAAAAAAAAAAATCTGAATTATACAAATGTAACGCTTTGAAACGAAAGTGCGGCGACAATGCGACGATTTTCGTTTTTATAAAAGGGGCCGTTACGTGACGTATTGAAATTTATTCTCTAGTTTTATTTTTAATTAAAAAAAAAAATAAACCGCGTATAAAATTATTTCGGAACATATTATATAATTTCTATTAATAATATCGAATTTTATATTTTTTAATTTACACAAATATATATATATAATAATATATGCATAAGACGTAAAAAATATTTTCGATATTTATCCAATGGTAAATCACACATCACACATACACATTCGAGCCTTAGGCCGATCATCGCGGCGGTCTGTGTGCGTGTGTTGTGCGCGCGTGTAACCAACTATATTTGTACCGTAACTGTGGTTGCGATGATTGTTCGAACTTTGATGTCGAATAAGATTATAATACACACGACGTGACGCGAAAATCGACTGCCAAATTTCAACGTTATCCATAGTAATAATAATAATAATAATAATAATAATAATGCGTACATATTATATGCGTATAATGTACAAACCGTATCGTGAGTTCAATATTGCATTATATACTTCAAAGTATCACATCAAAGAGTGTATAATGTAATGTTATAATAGTGCCGGGGTAACAATCCAAAATATTGCGCGAGTCGAGACGCGCGCACTTTTTTTCTCAAATAAATTATTCGCGTTTTTATAAATAATTATTACGGGCTTTTATTCTTTTTTCTTGGCGTTTTACAAATTAAATTGTTTCGAAACGTGTCTCGTTTTCGTGGTTCGATTGAATTATGTATAAAAAAAAACATATATATATATATATATATTCATACCAATTACTACTACGGAATATTAAGACGTACAAATGCTTTAAAATATTCTCGATAACTTTCCGAAATGTATAATGTGTATAGTAAATAATGCAATGCGGAAAACGTTCGTTTCGCGCATAAACCTATGGAATACAAAAGTATAATTAGGCGACCAAACGGCTGCACTGAATTTATATGAACCGTTACATCATCAGATTCGTCGTGTAGTAATAACGTATGGACAATAACGGTTTTCTGAAACACGTCGTTCAACTAACTATAATTCGACCGAAGTTGACTTCTAAGATTATTCCGTCGGTTTCGTTTATTCGATCGTTCGTACAAAAAGGTATTCATAATTGTTTTTCGTCGATTATTATAAAATATATATGCGTGTGCGTATATTTCTGTACATAATGCCGTAATACCACGTAAAAAAAAAAACGTCAATCTGTTGGTCACGTACTACCAAAAGTGATAAAAACTAAAAATAAAACGAAACGTTTACTTCGGTCACACACACACACACACGAAAGCGAGAAGAAAAAAAAGAACGCGACGAAACGTCGTGCCCGATTGAAATTGGCTAAGAGGAACAAACGAGGAGATCTTCTATAAATCGACAGAAACGAAAAAAAGGGAACGTTAGGGTCGATTGGGAAGGATTGAGAGAGAAAGAGGTAAGAGAAAAAAAGCCATTAGTGGAACAATAATACACTTGTGTATGAAATTGGAAACGCGTAGGTGTATCATCATTATTTCCTAAGATGAAATTCCGTTGAAAACTGTGCACGGAAAACGCTTAACCTGGCCTAATCATTTTCTCTCTCTCTCTCTCTCTCTCTCTCTCTCTATATATATATATATATATCGGCAATAATATATGTTTTTTAATTTTTTTTTTTGACACGTCCATCGAATTTCCGCAAATTACAAATATAAAAAACTTATATCGTTCGATATTTCGGATTTAGGAATAAAAATGGATAACGTTTTCCGTTCTATACGCTGCACCGCCGATTACTGACTCTGACACACCAGTACTCGTTCGCGTTTATCCTGTGGAGAATACGTTTTAATTCGAATAGCTGCGAACGCCCCTCGTCTCGGGCGCGTTTACAACACTCGAATACGCACACACTATGCCGGGGCGACTTAACTAACTCGCGCCAATGCGCACTTCGGGCGCGCGTAGATTATTTTCATTCAGTGGCGTTAATGACGTTTCGTCGAGACAAAAGCTCTTCTCTCTCTCTCTCTCTCTTTTTTTTTTCGTCTGTCCTGGTCCCGGACGCGTTAATCCTTTTCCCGGCCGTCCCAAAAGGGTCTTCGTGACCGTATATGACTGTATACACACACACACACACACATACTGACCAGCAGAGGGATAAAAGTTTATCTCGAGAGCGTAAACTTTTGCGTTTACTAAACAGTTAAACAGGAGGCCGCAGAAAATATTCGATAAAAAAAAGAAGAAGAAAAGTGACTTTGTACGAATATCCTCATCCCTCCCCCTAGTATTGCGTTATGGTACACACCAAACACGATTTAAATGATGTATGTGTGTAAAAAAAAAAAAAAAGAGAGAATTTCTTCAAATGTTTCCGAGTAGATTCCTTTTAAAATAAAAATATACGGCCTATTCAATTCCTTGTAAAAAGCATATTAGATTTATCTATCGCGGTTTATCGATCTCAATGACTATACCGTATAATATTGAATACATCGACCGCGGTGTTGTGTGCTGTAAATCCTCTCTGTTCTTAAGTCGCGCACAACATTATTGGAACTACGACGAAATCGGTGTAATTATTTTTAAAATGATTTTCGCCGTATTTCAGTACGGCGGTAAGTACGGCATTCCTGAAATTAGTTATTATCGTCAACGTCGAGCCGATGGACGGATTCATCGAGTTCATCGGAAACGGTGTGATATGATCAACTGCAATGCGGTTCGAGTGAGACGTACACCATTCAGAAATCTCCCAAATCCTCCTATTCCTCTTCACAGATACATTCACTTATTTGTTGCTTCGGGTCTTTCGGGGGAAAAAACGGACATTTTTTTTATCTACGCGCGTTAAAAAACCTCCGTAATAATACACGCTATTAACGAAAACTCTGTAGAAATTTACAGCTCTGACGATATTTCGGGATAATTCGAGTGGTTAGGAACACAATTTGATTCGAGTACATAATATAGTTATTAATTCGCGTGGATGAAACGGGCATATTATTTCGGACCGAAACCGCGGTTAGCGATTGTGACTCTTGTGTTCAGCGGTCGTTTCACTGCTGTTGTACGCGCGCACGACTCCGTACTGGAATTTCAATATTCAATTACGACGCGTCTAATACGCTAACCATTTCAATGAGTATTTATTTTGTCTTTTAAATATTTTTTCCGTAATCGTTCATATATAAATATATAAAAAAAAAAAAACGAGCATTGACGGTGTAAAAAGTTTAAAAAATTATAGTTACATCGTGTGAAATTAATTCGACGCGTTATATTAACTTTTTTTTTTTTAACTCATTAGATGTCATTTTTCTTTTCAAATTTAAAGTATTACTTTGCACAAATTCGTATAAAATTAAAAAAAATGTCGTTTAAAAGACAATGTAAGTTGTTTATTAATACTAATTTTATTGTAAGTAATTTTTTTCACCTTCGCCAGCTTTTGAATGAATCACGGGATAGAACATAATAATAACAATAATAATAATAATAATACGTACGTATTTAATTTAAAATTCCTAACAACCGTTTAACGGGTCTTTTAATGTTCATTTAAAATGTTACATCGAAAAATCGTAACTTTCCAAAACGTTTATTAAAGATTTTTCGCTAATTAGAAAACGGCGACTTTTAATCGAACTGCACTTTGTTACCCGAAGTTATTAAAAATATACGTAACTTTTGACTCAAACACTGACTTAATTTAACGAGTAAAAGAAAAGAAACGTGTACATAAGTCGGCCTTGATAATTGTTACGAGTTTAAGAACTAAAGTTTCTCGTTATAATTACCGATATCTCGTGTATATTAAATATAAGTAATGTTCATCTCGTACGCGTTATGTAATCATACAGTTATAATACGTTAGGTGGAAGGAATGCTCGTTCTTTTTAAATTTAATTATTCTTAATGTAATAATTTTTAATTTATAAACACACAAACACGCACAATCTATTTTTTTTTCACTATACGCTTTCAAAACGTATTTATTACGCGAATAAAATATTCATTTTTTCGCGATTATTGTTCGTTCGGTTCTTCGGACGTACAGTTAATAATAATAATAATATTGTTATTATAAACGATACTCGTATTTCCTGTGACACCCGAACAGTGTATAAAAACTATTTATTTTTATTAAAAAGTTTAGTGTAAAAATAAAACACGCGGTGTTACGAACACCCTCTGTTTTTTTTTTATTTTTACAAGTAATCGTGAACTTCCTCGGGGTTATATAATAATATATTTCATCGGTTAACAGATGGTTTTAACGTTATATTATAAATTATATTATAAATATCGCGATTATTAACTATTGTTTTCGTTGTACTCGTACGTACGCAACATACATGTAATGGAGTTGTAGAAGTTTACATAATATTATATTTTCTGCAATGGTATAATTAACGCGTTGAAGGCGTCGTGTGTGTGTGTATATATTCTGCTTTTTCGGAATAAAATCTGAGAAATGGAACTCGCGTAATGAAAAGAAAAAAAGTTATTATAAGTCGGCGCTTCGAGCGGTAAAAGAGCAAAAAACCACTTTATAGACTCGCAAAAATCCGTTATTAATGTACGGCGTATCTTTGATTATATTATTATTATGAACGTCGAATGGAGGAAACGAAAAACGTTTTATATCAAAGATTATATCGTATAAAATAGACGTCGTTGTGTGCGTTACGGCGAATATTTATTTATATCGGTTTTAAAACAAAGTTTTTTTTTCCGTTTTTGTCCGCATAAACACTCGCTTTTGTACGGTTTTGTTCCATTTTTCTACACCGTTACGATAGTTTTTGCAATCGTACACGGTCGGTATAATGCGCGTCGCGACTTTACACGACACGTTTTCCGATTTCGGTTTTATCGAGTTCGAAGAGCGAAAAATAACTCGGCGGCAAATATATATATTGCAAAACGATTTTCCGCACGTTAAATTTGCAGTCGTAAAATTTCGTTTTTATTCGTCCAACTTCAAAAATACTACGTATTTATTATTGAGAATGAAATCTCGCGAGTTTAGAAAAAAAAAAAAGTAATTATCTAACAATACGATTTTGCTTTTTTTTCTTTTAAATATTTCGGTAACCCGATGGATAGCATGACGGTTGAGATGTAACGATAATTACTCGACGACTCACGACGGACTGAAATTAAAACCGAACATATCGTCCGATTACGGCCGATCGCGTGAATCGGCAACGGCAAAAAACGAAACAAAAAAAAAAATGTAATCGGTCAGTTTTAAACTAATTTTCGACTAGTCGCGAGTTGAGGAACAAAAAAAAATTATTACTTTTTGACCGGTAATTTGTGATCCGACTCGGCCACAACCAGTAAAAAAAGATCTCGCGAAACAAGACCGCGTAGCGACTGAATGTTGAATTGTCGAGGCAAAACTGAAAGCGGCGCTCCATTCGGTTTCAACGCAGAACTGAATAAGTTTATAAATAATTTTTTTCTCAATTCGAATTATAATATTATCGTCGAAAACAACCGAGAAATATTAAATGTTTTTATTTTAACAATTTGTTATTTTCTTTTAAATTCCTTAAATTTCTCGTGCGCGTTTTTCTCGTTACTGTCCGGCCAAACGATGTGCCGTCGACGACGCCGCACGGAATCGGATTTTATTGCGTGCAGTGGCGCGGCCTGTAGGTACCTACATATTATTAACGTCTCTCGTTTTATACGACGTCATCCGTTCCCCGCGACTGTACGACGCGCGCGACGCATGCACCGTGCACAGCGAGTTCCACCAGCCACCACTGGTTCCACCGACCACCTCACCTTCGCACCGTAACCGCGTCCCCGCCGCCCCGAGCCCTGTACGCGCTGTAATTACGAGCGACGCGAAACTTTTCCCATCCGAAATTCCCGTAACGAACCCCCTCTCCCCCCTTGGGCCGGAAACGCGGCAAACGTCTGTCGCCGTTCCCCACGCGATCGTAAAACGGTCTGACTTTTCCGTCACAACGGTCCTCGTCTCCGGCCCGCGCGATATGTCGTTTACGTAATAAACGACGACGCGTAGGCCCGGCACCGATTATTCTCCGCCTCACACTCAGCTCCATATACCGTATTATATTATTATTGCTCTACGCCTAACCTTATAACCGCGACGGGTTACCAGAAATTTCCATTACCGTAAAAGCACACACACACACACACATAGAAAAAAACCGTTTTATTCACGGCCCTCTGTGTCCTCCGTACGTCTTTTCTCTCTTACCTATCTATTTTTTTTTTTTATCCCCAAAGTATTGCTCCCCGCCCTCCTCCTCCTCCGTCGACGAAATATATATAATATATACCGCGGCTCTTAGTACACTCCGACGATAAAGAAAACAAGAAAAAACGTGTAAAAATATTTATACGTCTCCGGTACTAAAACCGACGTGAATTTAACATTTTATTTTACTCCCACCTAAAAAGAAGAGCCTCGTTTATATATATATATATACCAGGGGGGGGGAGAAAAAAATAATAATTTCAAAGAATTATACGCGCGAGTTTATTATATTATTTTTTTAAAAAAAAAAAAATCAAAATTCTCTCCCCTTCTCCGACTCGGAGCGTCGAAGAGACGGACGCTCAGCGACGGACCGGAATAAAACGGAACGCGAACGATTTACGCGATACGTGTGCGCGTTTTACGCGAAGACCGCGATCGTGGGGGGAAAAGCGGACGACAAAAATACGGACGTAGTGAAGCCGCAAACCGATCTGAGGATTTGATAAAACAGGAGAGACAGTAGAAATATATCGTTTCGTCTCGTCTGAACGCGATTTATAACACGTATTTCTTATCGAAACGCGCGATATTTAAAAAAACGCGTAGAAACTTATTGTTTTCCGCGCGGACGCGTTTATAATACAATAAAATAATATGCGTGCGACGAACGTTTATAATGGACGAGAAGTAATACGAAAGAATCGTGTTTCACACCGAGTCGTTTCTATTCATATTCGTATGGCATTACGCGTGCGTCCAACGGGGGGACCGCGTAATTGTGTTCGAAACGCGTGAAATTTTAATATTCGGTAGAATTTTCAAAAAAAAAAAAAAAAAGCGCGGCGAATTTTCGACGGTGGCGGTTTTTAATACAAATGGCGCGTTATTATGGTAAGATCACCAGAACAAATAGAACAATTATTTATTTATTTATTTATAAACGGTATTCTTTTTGTCTTTTTGACAGTCGAAACAGTGGCGGAGAATAAAATGTTTTATTGAACGGAACACGTTTAAGTAAACGTGCCAAGTTTTGCCGAGTATCGAAACCGAAAGAATTGTTAATATATTTCCGAGTTTATGAGAAAGTAATATTTTTATCGCGTAAAAATTACAGATGAATAAAAATGAACCACGCTATACGTTTATTCGTATAAGACACTGTTTTTTACGAGGTTATCGAAATTTTCTTCGGGTTTTTTTTTTCAATTGACGACATAAAAACGTTTATTGAAAGTTCCTTCCCTTAGGATACGCCACTGATAAATGTGTTTTAAAACGTATTACGTAACGGTAACGAGGCAGACTAGCGAACCTCGATCGTTTATCGATACGACGACACGTGTAATCTTAGGTTTTCGCATCCAGTCAGTAAATTTGTGTAGATTCGGAAAACGGAAAAACGATTTTTTTTCTCGTCGATGTTTTACAATAAATATTCCGCGAAAAAAACATTTACGCACTGGCGAAATAAATGGGAGAAAAATATTGTATTCAAGAGGAGTAAATGGCGATTGGTGATTTCGATATTGAATTTTTGCAGTAAAAAAAAAACTGCAGCCGTTCATCACTCTCGCGTAATTACAGTAATCTCTGTCTGGCCGTGTAATATCCAACGGAGGGAGCATTTAATAAAATGTATTAATGGAAATTTTGAGAGTATTTTTTTTTTTTTAATAAAATATACGTTGTGCTGACTTCATTCGCGTTATACACACCGTGTGGGTCATACGAAAAAAAAAAGGAGAGAGAGTTTATTAAAATTATCTTATATACTCCTCGCGAGTTCAATGATAAAATTAATTTTTCCGCTAGAGCGGAATGAAAACGAGTGGAACCGTTTTATTTTTCACTTCGGAACAAGAAAATCGTTAAATTTATGTAAAAAAATGTCGCCTCTTTTTAAAGAATTATAATATTAACCGGTAATTGTTTTACGACGTATTAATAACGAGTGTATTATTAAATCGCCATGTCCCCGGGATTTGAGAAATTTCGCGTTTCTGTTGTACCCGCGGGAATGAAGGAAAAAAAACCAACCGACCGGCAAATTCGGACGGTTTTGACGAGCGTGCCCGACGAACTTTTAATGTATTTTTTATGATAACCACACAAGCCGCGTTTAATTGTCAACATTTCGTTTTTTTGAGTAAGCCGTACAATGTTTGTAGTTCAATTAGTATATTATGTGCATGTGTTCTTAACGTTTATATTTCAGACGATATTTGAAAAAAAACCACGTGACGCCGATAAATCACCGGCGGAATTTGGTTTTATTTTTTTGTCAAAAACCGCCTGCGCGTATGTGGAAAAGGATTTCGTTTTATTTTTTTATTCTCAATTTATTCACCCGTCAATCTCTGAATACATTCTTTTTTTTTTTTTAATTTTTACGTTTTTTTTTTTGTAGCTTTATTAAAAAGTATCGTCGCGTTTTGTCTATAAAACGAAATATTAGAATTTTTTTTTCCTTCGGAGAATACTTTTTTAATAATTTTACAGAATCACGATGTCCTGGAGAATTTTTAATAAGTTTTCACAATGTCGTATCGTCCTCCTGCGACGACGAATAACTAAAATTCTACTACTATGAAATGGTAAAACGGAGATCGGTTATATAATATTATATTCATACGCGTATTATTTTGTTATTTTCACCCCAAACACTCGTCGACGTCGCGCCGCTTAACGTTTCTCTTCTCTTTTAATCGGCGTAAATATTTCTTGTGAAAAGACGTTATGGCGATTTTTCTAAATCAGATTGGTTTATATGTAATACACGAAAAGGAATAAGAGTAAAAAAATGAAAAAACACACACGCGCAACAGCCAACCCTCCCCATATTCTATTCCGTTTCACACGCATCGCAGTTTTCGAATTCATTGTTCGATTGTGTTTGTGTTTTTTTTTTTTTTGATAGAATCGATAATGGATTGCTCTAAGAGTTAATGCCGCCGTGTATAAAACGGATTAAGTGAACGTGCGTGAGGGGACGGGGCAAAATGTTTATTTTAATTAGAAAAAAAATACGCTATTTTCATCTGAACGACAAAACAAAATCTCGATTTAATGGGTTATACGACAATTATTGATTTATCGTGTTCAATCAAAAACCAAATAAATATGCGTATACTCGTATATTATTATTATCATTCAGTCATACAGAGGAGAGCGCAAATTCCAGTTGTACGGAATGAAAAAAAAAATTGTTCACGTTGCTTTTCAATGATTATCGATTATCGACGATTGTTATTAGAACGAGAATCGTTGTACTTGAATTTTTTATTTGACTATTGTTTCTAATATCGTATAGAAAAATCGATACGTAGGAAAAAAAACAAAGCGTTTGGATTTTCGGTATGAAACGCGGGAATTGTGCAAAACGAATGTTTAAAAATATTTTAATCGCGATACCGCGAAGTTGGAAATACGATTTTATCGATTGAATCAAAAGCGCACGACACGAATAATATATTCATCTGTTATGGAAAAAATATGTAGTCTACAAAAATAAATTGCTATTTTCGAGAGGAAAAGATTATTATTATTGTTCGGTAACTATATTTTATACGTCCCGAGCGTTGTAATTTGTAAATGTTTCGACACCGGTAAAAGTGGTAAAACGCGTGACACACGAATGAATAATAATAATAATAATAATAATAATAATAATAATAATACATATGAGGGGTGACGGGTAAGAGAGATGAATATTCGGAGGAGAAAAAAATTTTACGAACGGTGGTCGATATGTAAAGGAACGTATAGAAATAAAATCCATGGACGGATGGATTGAATCATCGGATGGACATTTTGTATCCGATTATAATACGCGCGTACTTACATTCGTTTTTTTTTTCATTTAATGCTCAAGGCGGAAAGAGGAGTGAGGATATATAATATAATCGCTTTTTTTCTTTTTTTTTACACACAGTAACCACTCTGTCATAATGTATTTGCTGTAATCGGCCTGAACGAATGTTACGTTATATTATGATGTGTACACAACGTAGTTATACAGGGTGTGTACAAGGTGATTTTTTTTTTTTAAAACGTAACGGTACATTTTTTTTTATAATATTAAATTGTTTCTTTCCCCCCCCCTCCCCCGCTTTTCTGTAACAAAACAATATTTGAAAGAGAGAAAAAACCTTTGGTTCGTTATTTGCGCATTTTACGTGATATGAATTTTATTAAAATTTTTACTATATTTATATACGAACAAGAGACGATTTGTTTTTTTTTTTTTATTACGGTCACGCAATTACCTATAAATATACACACATATAACGTATAATATATGATCAAATCCAAGGTAACCGCGGTAAGCATTAATAAAACGTCTGGTCGTAACCGGTGGTATATGAGTACCATAATTGTATATAAGTTTTTGTTATCGACAACGAATGAGAATAGTTCAGCGTTTTCACGAAGGAATAGTAATTTTAAATATATTAACGTTTATTACAACGTTCTGCATTGCTCGGAGTTTTGTCGAAATCGTTTGGTTTTTTTTTTTTTTATGCTAATATTTTTCGATTTATTTATCCACTAAATACTTTCTACATATACATACTTAAGGTTTTATTAAAAAATAATAATAGCGCTTTAAAAAAAAAAAACACAGTGTTCCTTTATTTAGTAAATAATAGTGTTTCTTTTCCAGGAGATTTTTCGTGATCGAAATATAAATGGCTACGAAAGTTGAAAAAAATAAATAATAATCGTTTTTAATGAAATATTTTTGTCCATTAACATGCCGGTTAATTTAATAAAATAATAATTTTGTTTAATAAAATATATCAATAGCTGTTTTGACGGGTCGTAGTCGATACAGTGGAGTGAAAAAAAAATTATAAAGAAATGGGGAAAAAGACTTTTTTTTTTTTTATTTTCTCCGCTCGCTAATAGATTTTAAAATTCAAAATTGTATTTAAAAAAAAAAAAAATTTGACGCGTCAAAAACAACGAAACGCGTTAAAATAAAAACCCGCCGCGCACAACACACTGTGTGTATAAATACGGTAAGCAAGACTTGACGGACCGTGAAATACGGATGAGTGTACGGTGTACCGCGGACGCGGTGTTTATGAAAATAGTTTGAAAACCGCTGACGCAAAACCGTGTACACGCTTATTTATATTATATTATAGAGTATATATGTTGTGTTATGTTTTTAATATTTTTCATTTAGTCGTTATTCATTAATTCTTCTTTTTTTCTCGAATACACTAAAAAAAAAAACCGACGTATAAACCGCACCCGCGTGTTTCAATACGAGAATTGATTTTACGAAATTATAGCGACTACCACGTGTGATAACTTCTCGAGAAAAGCCTAATACGACAATGACGATAATTTCACCGGCGATCAATCGACATTTTTCTATGCAGGCCACAAAACCGTGTTTGAAATGTTCAATAAAACGAAAATAGAAAAAAAATAACTCAATAAATAATATATATATATATATATATTGTACCTATTCGCCGCAATGGCGTAACACCATTTGTTCATTAAGTTTTGGATTGTAAAAGTTCACGCTTTTTTCCTTTTTTTGTTTTAATTCATTCAAATTTCGCGGTAAAACATTTCAAATAAAATGTGTTATTCAGCCCGTATGTGGATAACAGTTTATATTAAATTTTGTTTTATAAATACGCCGTTTAAGATTTGAAGATTTTCTTTAACCATCCATCGTAATAATTACGTGTTTTAATCGAAGTAACTCTCGATAAAATCGGTTTGTATAATTCAGGTAAGATGTGTTATTGTATTTCGCACGGTTCTGTTATTGATGCCGTACGATAAAAGGTATTATCATCGTTTTAAACCGTTATTACAGTTCGTTTTGCGACACTACCTGCACCACGGCTGTGGATATTGCAAAGTACTCGTCTAAAGCCGGCGTGATATATATTATTTTTTCAAACGTGACATAAATATAATTTAACGATTTACGGGGATTGGGAAGCGAATATTTTCTCTCTCCGTCTTTCACACACACACACACACACAAATCATAGTAAACCGAACTAACCTAACGACACCTAATGATGCGATAAAGATCCTGTGAAAACAGATTTAAATTCGCCGTGAATTTTACTATACAGGATGATCCAGAGAAGATGGACGGTTTTATTTTTTGAATAACGCAGTTGGTAGCACTACTACAACGAAAACTGCGGCCTCCACGTTTAGTATACATACGAGAGATTTGTTTTTGTCCAGTCTCAGTAATCATGGATCGCTATGACGAGAGGGAGCGTGCGTTTTGCGTGGAACGGTATTTTCGGCATGAATCGATCGTGACAGTGCAATGAGAGTTTCGAAAAGGATTCAGAGTTACGCGGTGTAAACCTGTACCATATCGTAATTCAATTTTACGGTGGGTTGAAAATTTTCGAGAGACAGCTTCTGCAACGGATAAAAAACGTCCTGGCCAAAAAAAAAACGGTTCGTACCCCCCCCCCCCCAAACATTGATCGAGTTCGCGCAGTGATTGTCAAGAGTCCCAAACGCTCTGTTCGTCGTCATGCTGTTTCTTTGAACCTGTCGAGAGAATCCGTTCGCAGTGTATTGCTGGAAGACTTGAAATTTCATCCTTATAAAATGGTAATAACTCAGGAATTAAATAGTACCGACCGTGCACAACAAAAACTTTTTGCTGAAACGATGTTGAAAAAAATCGAAGACGCAGAGATCGATTTTAACAATCCTTTAATGAGCGACGAAGCTCATTTTCATCTATCCGGCTTCGTAAATAAACAGAATAATGTAAAATACTCGTCTAAAGCCGGCGTGATATATATTATTTTTTCAAACGTGACATAAATATAATTTAACGATTTACGGTGATTGGGAAGCGAAAATTTTCTCTCTTCGTCTTGCACACACACACACACACACACACACAAATCATAGTAAAGCAAACTAACCCAACGACACCTAATGATGCGATAAAGATCCTGTGAAAACAAATTTGAATTCGTTGTGAATTTTACTATAGGATGATTTTTCCATTTTTTTCATTTTTTTTTTTTTTTTTTTATAATATCTTTTAAAATTGATTTTAAGCAAATTTTAAATTTGTTCAAGTATTTTTTAAGGATTTATAACAAAACAAAACAAAAAAAAAAAATTAAAAATGTGATGAAATTAATTCACAGTAAAATATTCACGACGAATTCAAATCTGTTTTCGCAAAATCTTTATCACATCATTAGGTGTCGTTCGCAGTACGTTGAAAGTACGAAACCAATTCGTACTTCGTGATTCGTGTGTGCAAGACAAAGACAACCAAGAGAGACACTCGTTTCCAAATCACCTTTCTAATATATATAATATTAATAATATCTATCTAATCGCTTCGTAGTTTTTGATTTAAAAGGAAAACAAAATTCGTAAGTAGACTAGTGAAAGGCAAAGTCAGTAGCCACTATCATAAAATTACACGGGTCGACCAATTTGAAAAGCGGGCCGCCAAATTAAGTATTTAATTTTAAATAGGCGAATGTTATGAACATTGCGCGGTGCAAATAACGCCACTGCCGTCCGTCGAATTTGTCACTACTAAAATATTTTATTATAAATTTGTCGAAAATGTCTCTCCATTATATGTTGATATGTCGCCGCGAGTACTCGAAGTAAATACAGTTAATACGAAATAATAATCGGATTACGTTCCAAAATATATTTAATGGAATCTATTCGGGGCTTTTGGTTTTTTCTCTCCCCCATACGATTCCTACACGATTTTCAATTTACACAACGAATTATCGCGCTTATATGATGTACACGTGTAATCCGCGCGGCTTATGACTACTACACCGGTTAATTTCGTTGAAAAAATTGTTTTTTTTTTTTTTAAATATTTAATAAAATTTCAATATTATTGTAATTAAATAAAACAAACATTAATTTTAATTTCATAGTAACAACGAATATATAAAAAACTAATTTTTTTTCCGATTGGGGTGTCAAAAATAAATATTACAATCGTATATCATACGACAGAGTGTGGAATTGAAGAATTCAAAAACAGAATACGCATAAAAAAATATATATATATATAATAAAATGTAATCACTTATTTGTCGTTTTTAATCTTTCGTTTAATTTTGTTTTTTTTTTTCAATAACGTATATTTCGCGATTCCTGCAGAATTGGTTTATTTAGACATAAACACAATTTCGTCGTCCGTTCGCAAAAGATAATTCGTTATTTATTCCCACACAGAACAATATTATCGTCGTCAGACGCGATCGTATATAAAAATTTACGTAATTTTCTGTATTTTTTACAGTATTTAAACACCGTGTTTAGGGAAATGATTGAGTTGTAAATTACGATTCTCTCGATATAGCCGGTGTACACTGTTACACTGAGACACGCGCGTGTACCATATGTCTTAAGTATTTATTCCGGTTAAACGAAAACGAACGATAAAAAACTCAAATTTGATCCGTGGCGTCCGTACTTCGAGTTTAGAACGATTTGGGTGTCTGATCCTCTTTTCTCCGTCGCTTTACATCAACACACTCCATTATTATATACGATGAGTCGCTGCAAACGAAACCCCTTGACCCCGAACACTATTCGAGTCCATCTCGACTTGTCCGACACACACTCCTCACGCACGCTCACACACGATACGTTTATTTTATCACTCGAACACCTTAAACGGAAAATCATAAAAGCCCGCTATTACTATACACTACTGTTGCTGTAGCCACACCTTTTATATATATATATACATAACGGATAAGTTCTTTTTCCGTACAATTGAAATCACCGTGGAAAACGTTGAGACTACTAAAGCAGTATATTACTCTTATATATATATATGTATTGAGCCTTTGTCTGCTCGTTTAAAACTGTCTATTCTTTCATCCGGCTCCCCCCGAGCAAATCGTTAGGTATTTTCTCGGGGAAAAGGTCGTGTCTGTTACAAGAGCTCCGGGTAAATTGCTTTCCGCGCGTATTATGTATGTACTACCGTCAAAGGTCACACGCGTCTTCTGACGAAACGTCTTTTGTATCACAAAAAAAAAAAGAAGAAAAAAAAGGAGGTAAAAATCTTTAAGGAACTCAACGATGTTTTTTTTTTTTTTTTACAATAATTCGTGCGTACAGTGGCGATAGTATCCGACTTCATTCGGAATGATTTTGAATGAGAAGAATATTCGAAAACACCTGTACGAAAATTGTGCATCTCGATAAGTCGCAGAATTTAGCAAACATCGCCGATATACCCGAAAGCGTTACAGAAAACCCAGGTCATTTACGGTTTTCAATTCTCATCTTCGCGTCTTGAACTATATCAGAGCGATTAAAAAATAATAATATTAACTATTTAAAAACCATGTAATATTTATACCCGATCGTTTAAGACGTACGACAAATAACGCGTACTCGCGACACGAAATTATGTTTTTATTTTACATAAGTACTTTTTAAGTGTATTGTTACACGTTTGATTGAACGAAACGTACACTTTGCGGATTTCAACAAATTCCTTATTAAATTCCATAATAACGTGACTTTTTCAATAATACGCCCGTAGTCCATACACACGCGTCTCATGTTTTGTTTTCGATAGAACAACCGCTTACATGCGTTTCAACACACTTTTATTCGATTACTACACTCGGTAACGGAATTAACGAAAACTTTTAAACTCTATTGAAAATCGATTGGGGTTCTCTTGAGAACTTTTAGTAACAAGTAGATATCGAGGTCATTGTCCAAAGACAGATGGAAAGCATTTGTTAGAAAAGGGAAAATTTCGAGTGGGAGTAACTTGAATGAAGTAGACAAAGCTCAGAGAGTTAATGATTTTGTTTTTTTTTTTTTTTTAATTGCCGAAATTAAAGTAATCGATTTTTTTTAAAATAATTAAAATCTATTAGTCGAGTTAAAAGTTAATAAAACACTATTGACTTTTCAACAATATGAAATCTAAAGTCGATATAATTTCTATGTTTACCGCTCGTTTCGGAACGTGTTTTACTTGAGCGTTTTCAGATAGAACAATTTAAAAATGATATTGAAAACTCGACAGTGAAAATTCCGAATCAATAACTAACTGGTCCAAAAAAAAAAAAGGAACACGCCCGAAATCGTCGAAATAAGAGATTTCAAATAAGTCCTGGACTTCTCCTGCACAATCGCACTTGTCGTTCTCGACTAAACCCCATTTATACATATTGTTTTTTTAGTACGATTGCGCGATACTTTTATTCGATTTTACGGTTCTCCATAAGCTCCGCGGGAGAGTTTTACCTTTAACGAATATTCTCCTCTGGGCTGTGTATTTATTTTTGCTCTAAAGTTCATCGCTTCAAATGATTCTTAATCTCTATCGAGCCGGCTAATCACTGTTACTACTCGTTTCTATAAAATATTTCCCTGACCGTAACCGGAGTTTCTGCGTTTATTATTCGACGCGCGGAACTAATAAATTGTGCGGATTCGTTCAAATTTTCACTCGGACCGTTGCGCGTCTTTCCGACTGAATTCTCGTGATTACAACAACAACAACAACAACAACAACAACAACAATAATAATAATAATAATAATAATAATGATAATGATAATAATCGATACACGCGTAGAAATCCGAAATAACGACTTTTGTATTCGTACGCGCACGACGAAAACGATTCTCTTTCCCTCCAGCCTCCCCAAACCCTCGACCACGTGTTGGTTTTACACCTCGCCCAGTGTTCCTATTGCGAGATATTCGAAAACCACACGCGCGTTAACTCCCGTGAGAAACGGGAATAAATTCGCCGGCCGTACGTGGCGAAATTTGCTCGCGACGGGTGTGCGATAGAACGAGATTACCCTGCTGCCCGCCGCCGCCGCGCGGTCTGTACAGTGCGGGGACTCGAAAACCTCGTCCTCGTCCCTCGTCGACTGACTCTCACACCCCGGCGGATTCCGGCCCGGATATCGTCCCCGGGAAATCTCGCGGAGACGGCGGGACGCTGCGCAACGGTTGAAAAACCAACGTGGCGTGAACAGGTTAGATCGAATCTAAAGCGGAGGGCGTCCGCCCTGTTGCGGTGGGTGCGACGCAGAGGTGTGTGATACGACGACGGTGGAAAAAAAAAATCGTAAATTAAATTATTCGAACGAACAAACGAAACGGGTTCGGCCGTCGTCTCGCGATAACAAGGCGGTGGCGGATTTTCACGGGGGACTCGTATAGGAAACGAGACGAGTCGGACGAGTGGCGCGAACACATGAGGGGAAAACTCGTACAATCCTTGAAAGCCGACACGAAACACCGAGACCCGTGACGATTCGCGATGGAAGAAATCGAAAACGTTTTAAATCTCGCCGAATTTATGTTCATCGTTTCTTTTTTTTTTTTGAAATATTCACGAAACTATTGTAAATGTATGCCGTTTTTTTCTTTTAAAAACCGTTAAAAAACAGCGAACCGATTACTAGAACTCTAAATAGCAGTGATTTTTTGGAAAATATAGATTGTAACGTTACGGTTACTACTGGTGCGAACCCATAGACGGATAACACCGGTAGGGTATAGAATTTTATTTATTTTTTTTTTTGAAATAAAGAACGCTTCGCGTTTTTTTTTAGTTTTGAAAATATTACATTTATCGTTTTTTGGAGATTGCGGTGTATGTCCGAAAGACGCGTATAAAAAAAATTCCTTTTTTTTCATTTACCTAATAAATAAACCGCAATATTTCTCACCGTGCGATTCGTATTGTAGAATTTTCGTTTTCGTGCTCCTGGTATAAACACGAGGTTTATTCGCGTACGTATTTTATCGAATAGTGATAATTTACGCTCGCGATCGATTGCAAGATGAAAAATCAATTTAAATTTGTAAAATCCGTCACTCAGCGTGTAATAAAAAAAATATGTATACGCGTAAATTTATATAAAAAAATGTCGAGAACGACGAATATTCCGGTTTTTTGTGTAATATTATTGTTTTCGTTCGATTTTCACTCGAATCCGGGACGAGCGACGTTGCGATGTTGGAAACGTACGGTGTATAATATAATTTATCTCGAAATATTCCAATCGTCGAGTCGTTATTATTATTATAACGTTTTCGAAACTATAACTATTAATAATAATACATTATAATTTTAACTGTCGATAGAGAAATATCTCGAGCGATACGTGTGTATACAATAGTTTTAACGGTCGCGCGTACACAACACGTTGTTGATCGTGAAATAAATTACACAGTCACTACAATATATATATTTAAATATTATTGCGAAATTCCGATGTAATTCATAATGTAAAAGGGATATACTTATATAATATTGTGGCGGTCGTGCGCATACGGTCTCGGTTATAAATTCATTAA
Source organism: Chaetogeoica ovagalla (assembly GCA_032441825.1). Classification (NCBI taxonomy): domain Eukaryota; kingdom Metazoa; phylum Arthropoda; class Insecta; order Hemiptera; family Aphididae; genus Chaetogeoica; species Chaetogeoica ovagalla. The sequence continues at coordinate 3,546,621 of CM063748.1, read as the reverse complement.
ATCGTTTGTATCACGCGAAATATAAATTAATTTCGCCCGATTTTGACTTCGTATGAATGTATATATATATATATATATATATATATATATATATATATATATACATATATAAATGATCGCAACAAACCGATTTTAAATAATACCGAAATCGTTTAATGATTCGCTGGCCGTCGACACGTTTGAAAAAAAAATAAATATTATTTGATTTATTCCTATTCAAAAATCGTCCATTTATTTGCACAGTGAACGAAAGGAATATTTTTTTAATTTTTTTTTTTTTTGTACAATTCTAACGACACAAACAACACGATTTTCACAAGGCAGTAAACGTATTAAAAAAATATAAAATATTTTAAATTAACAGTCTTGCAAACGGTAAGAAACATTTGTGAAAAATAAAATGTAAAAAAAAAAAACCTAATCCGAATATTTAAATATACGCGTTTTCGAAAAATAATCACTATCCACTTTGTTAATAATGACTTTGATATTTAAAATAATATTTATATAAATTAAATTTCGAAAGAATTACACACACACACACATCGAAAGGACAATTATATAATAATAAATATAAAAATTGTTTAAAAATAACATTTCATATCAATACTCGTATATTAAATAATATTAATAACGCGCCATATTTCTTTTTGCAAATTCACTGTTTTCTCAATTGTATTTTTACTGTAATACTCGTAATTTTCTCTACGTAATTTTGTTGAGTTTTATCGTGTTCTATGTTCGTTTCCCCCCTTTTTTTAGTACCTACAACTGTTGACGAATTATTTCCGATACCACCGTTGTAGTTAATATTGACACGTATTTATTATTATTAAACGACTCTTCCGAATGTTCCCGTATGTTTTGTAATATTACTAAGTATTACGTTATACGGATAATTGTTCAATAATACAAAACAAATATATTTTACTCATATAAATTAAATATCGATTTTATTGAAAAAAAAAAGAAAGAATTGAAATATTCGTCGACCGGATGAATAAATGTCAAAGTACACGAGATCGGCCGGCCACCGGACCCGATTTTGTTTCCCGATTCCGGTGAAACGTTTGCCGGGGACTTTTGTGCGTATAAGCCGAACGGAAAGAAGAACTGTGCGTGTTCGCGGTTCCGGTGTGCGGTTCTCCGCGGTTTCACCGGCCTGTAAACGACGCGCGCGTGCTATGACGAGACGGGACGTAACACGCGTACCACTACACCGCGGTCCGGGCAAGGGACCACGGGGATTTCTATATCCCTGGCCGTATACGGTCGAACGGGGCGAGGTGGCGCGAATAAGGGCGCCCGAAACGTCCGAAACCGGAGACGTTACGCGCGCGTGTGCGTATCGAAAACAATTAAACTCGGTGGGACGGACGGACGTGAGTGGATTGCCGAAAATATAATATAAAAACCGTCGAGGAGTCTTGTGTGTGTGCCTTCCCTTTATCCCTTATTCTCGACGGTAGTTTCTTCTCGACGACCGTCCCCGCTGTATCCCTGTTCTCGTCTCCTCTGCCTCTCACTCGTCTGTCCCTCGTGCGTTTCCGCGCATAGCCGTCACATCGAGTCGCAAGTTCTTTGATGTCTGCCACCGCGCTTTACCACCGCCCCACTCGTGTGCATCGTTTTTTGTTCGTACAAACGGTCCCGTCAATCCCTCGACCATATTATATTGTACAAACAACGACGCGAACTGTCTGGAACGCGAGTCTCGAAACGTTTGGTTTTACACGACCCGCTCAGGGGCGGCCATTAACCGTTACGAACTCACCTAACCCGACCGCGAGTTTTCGAATTCCCTCTGGAATGGCGCTACACCGCGGTGTTAAAGGTAAATTTCATAGAGACTATTCGGTCCTATACGCTACGAACGATTTTATATAATTTATTTCGATTTTTTTTCCCCCCGAATAATGAACTACTAATCGAGTACCCTTAAAACACCGTTTATTTCGATTAGAATTAAAAAAAAAAAAAACGCGAAATATTGAACTGATTAATTATTTTTCAAACACAAATATCGATTAAGACATCCAAGAAACGTTGTTTCGTCGATCCGTACTTGTTAGGCGTTCGTATTGATATTTATTGTGTATACACACGAAGGGGGAGAGGTTATATGTTATATAAAAAAAAATATTACCTATTTTTTTCTTTTTTAATACCCAGAAGCTTTTTATTATAGCGATCAAAGGTCTCTAACAATGTTTTATGTAAAGGTTGTATAAGTAAACACCGACGGTGTGTGTGTGTGTGTGCTGTCAGTTATACAAAAGGAGTTGTCACTGCCAGCAATAATTTGGCCCCGGTTTCAGCTTATACAGAACACATCTAAGATTGTATAGAAAAGAAAAAAAACGAATAAAAAATATCCGTTATAATATACTGTTTTCGCTACACGTGTATTATGAACTGAAAATCGTTTTAAACCACACTTACGCGTGCTCGTTATACAAATAATTGTAAAGTCCACCGTTTTTATGTTTTACCGTGTGCACCGCGATAATCGATTAAAAATTACTCATGATAAAACAGGAATATATTTAAACAATTTTTTTTCTCCGCTCTCTTACATAGCAGTTATCGGCAGCGCGGCGGCTGTACGTTAAAATCCTACGTATAATATAATAATTCAAACGCGATTTGTTTCGTTTGTTTGCGTTATTTTTTTCCACCAATATCGTTTTTTTTCCTTTCTCAATATAATCGTAGAAGATAATTCGAGCGAATAACAAGTCCACCCGTCGAACAAAAATAATATAAAACATTATTAAAGAAAAAAACGTTTATTTGCGAGAATCGCTTCTATTTATTTATTTTTTTTCGAAAAAATACAATTTTTATTATTATTATTTTTATATCTATATTGAATACCGAAAACTGTATAATTGCTGTTTCGCGTTTTATATAATGTACGTATATAGAGTTTGCGATAGAAACGGAGGAAAAGAAATATTCCAAATATTATTAACTACGTTTTATTTATTGAGAAAACGAACGCGTGTTATATTATTTAGAAATTCGTGAAAAGTTCTTCGTGTCTATTGTTTTTATAAATTAGCACTTTTTTTTCTTTTATTATTTTTCACGTAAGTGCGAATAGTGCGAGCGATTCTTTCGGTTGTCGACACGATTTTCTCGCGCATAAATACCACTGTAAAAAAACGCAAAAAATCGCTTTCCAGCTTTTTCGTATTGCGCGTTTTCTGGTGCGTTAGTCGTGAAATGTCGCGATTTTTTTACTCTTTTTTTTTTCCGTTAGGTGGTTAGGTACATCGATTTTATTCCCTTCTCCTCTTGACTCTGGTGATTGTTCAAAAGAATATGAAATATTATTATCAATACACACACAACTGCGCGGCCGGTCCCAAAAGTATATACGTATTTCTATACATTAATATATATATAAAAAAAAAGAATTTTTTTTTTTTTATGTGCACGACCTTTGAAGCGTAATGGCATCCGAGGAGACCGCGTGTATTCCGGGGGATTTAATCGGCCCCCGGACGCGTACAAGTGAGCATTTTTCCAGTTCGCGCACATCGTTTATTGCGTTTCGCATTTGGCGCGCGCGCGGCCTGCAATTTCCCGGATCCGCACAGGGGACACTCGAGGCTCTATTTTTTGTTTTTTAGAAAATCCTTACTTACGAGTTAAGACGTTACGTTATGATATTGCGTTTAATATTTTACGGAAAAAGTTTAAATTAAAACAAAGAAGGATAGAATCCGAATTGCGGACCCCTTTCGAGGTTTCAACAGCTATTACTTACTCTGATCCGTTTAGGTGCATACATATTACGATATTTGATTACGTCGTGGACTTTTTCTTCTACGTATGTGTTGTCTGGTGTGGATAGCGATTACAGTTCCGTGTATTTCTACGTGTTCTTTGACTACGTATCGGGTGATAAATTCGATTTGGCGTCTATTGCGTATTACGAACGTTAAGGATCTTATTTTCATAACGAGGAAAGTAAATATGGCTTTTGATATGACGATTATTCCTGTCGCCTTGTAAAACGTTGTGCCGTGTTTTATTAACACTATTCTATTTCTATCTTCTCACGAGGAATAGAGGTCTCGGATAATTTTGCCGTATCGAGTACATTTCGTGACGAAGTTTTTGATGCCATCGTTCGGTGATTGCTATTCAGTAATCGTTAATTGATAATATCTCGTATTTCGTTATCAAACACTTAAATGCGTACGTAACTAGTCGAAACGCGTATTTCTCACACCGATAATCTCGAGATCGCCGCGATCCATAATTTGAAAATATTAGGCGAAACCGATAAATATAATTTGTAAAAATTCTATTCGAATCTCTGAAAATGAATGTGTCGGTCTCTTAACTTTTTAAAGCACACCGTTTGAACTAGAATTCTGCGCTCGCCTAATTATCATATGCGGTATCGACGGTGTCGTACGAGATCTCTTTGTAATCCCTATTACGTGGATACGTGTATAGTGGCGGATGGCGCTCGTGGTTTATTTTATTTTTTGTTTTTAGCACGCGAAAGGGGTTATGAATAATCGCGCGAGATAGCTCGTCGGAATCGTCTGCGGTTATAGGTACGGTACTCTTGGCCAGGAGACGCGGCGGAGTACGCAGGGACGGTCGTAAATAAAGATTTATGTCTTACCGCGCGGTGTACCCTCGATAAACAACCGCGTCCCTGTAGGCTCGCTTGCGCACGGGCCTTTTGTGTTTTCCGAGCTCATTAGGAATCGAGAGGAGAGCGAGCCAACCGGCCAGCGTGGCAGCGCACCTGTAGACGTCCTGCGAATTTATCGCGATTTATATATTTGTTATAATATTACACGAGTACGCGCGTGTTATATACCGTGCGATAATTTTTTCTTTTTTATTTTGTCATTTTGCGCGGTGAAATAAATACACTGTTAACACATTCACATTATTCGTTACGAGTCCTGCAAGGCGTTCAGCACTTTTAATGTGGTCGGTATGACCGGCGCTTAAATACTTCGTAACAAGAAGTACTCCAGAAGAAAAAAACACCGAAACAAGCAAAAACAGCAATCGCTGAAAAAGTGACAACTATACCCAAAGCGTAGAGAAAGAAGAGAATAATTAGGGGGGTATCTCTTGTTGAATGTTATTGTGACTATATATATATTTTTTCTAACATCGCACATTTAAAAAGAACCGTCGACGCGTTTTTTATGCAATAAAATCTTTTAAATAGTAACAAAAAAAAATTTTTTTTTTTAATCAACCAAAAATTTCTGTCTGTGACAAATTTTTGAAATTATTTTAGATTCAGACTTTATTGGTTTACTGAATAATAATAACATGTATAAAATTTCAATGAATAGCTGAAAAAAATTAATTTTTCTTTTTTATTAAAAAAAAAATAAATATATTGCTTAATGTATTTTCAAATGCGAAAGAATTTCTATTACGTCAGTAGCTCGCGTTGTCATATAGTAGAAAATGTGTAAAAAAAAAGACTTAGTAAAAAGAATTTAAAAAAATCCCCATTAAAATAAGCAAAAAACAATTCATATTCGAAACCGTTGAAACACGATATCAATTTCCATTGCACTATGATATATTTTTAACGTTATTACACAAAAAATAAACAAATAAGCATTTAATACGCTAAATACTCTGCAAATAATTACTATAACCTTAATATACTTTTGATTTTCAAACGTCTACCTAACCTGTATGATTTTATAAATATAGAATCTTAAGAAATATTGTATTGAAAATTTACCGTCTCGGAGACGCGAGTTGTCCTGATTCGATTAATTGAATGTCCCTTTCAATTAGTGTACTTGATGAGTCCATGCCATCCGATATCTATCGAATAAGTATAAACGGGTTTTATATTGCAATAAAATATACGGTGGTGGTAGTACGTATTGCCGTTTACTGCAAACTACGGTAAAATCAATCTTTTTTTTCATGCAGTATTTATGTAATGTTGAAATTAAAAATTAAAACGGCGTTTTCAGTAAAATAGTGTAAATTTGTTTGTGGCACAGGAACTGGGAATGGAATTTCGAAAAAGGTCTATAAATAATCTTTAAATGATTAAATAAGGTGTTTGAAACCTTGGCAAATAATCTTAGCTGGCTAACGATAAAATATCGTCCTACATAACATATAATCTACGCGGGGTTTAAGTTAAAACATTTCTTTCCTTCGTCCAAATTCCGGGACTCCAGAACGATTTATTTATATCGGAATGTGTCAGTTCATCACACCGTTTGAAATAAAAAAAAAATAAACGAAAATTATTAATTAAACTCGCGTAAGAATAAACAAACACGCGCCGTCTCGTACTATGAAAATCGCTCATTCGGTAGACATAAACACGCTGAGTCTATTTTTCATCTCGAGCGAAAATCCGATTATACGAATATAACTCAATGCTGACGGTTCGAACATAAATCACAAAGACTGTGTCTTCATATAGGCCGCATTGGATTCTCTTAAAACCGTTACTGATTATATTATTTTAAATGCCATTCGGATGACCTGCGAAAAGTAATTAATTTTTATTATTATTATTATTATTAAAACGATGTAATATTTGACCACGAGCACTAAAGTGTATCCATAAAATAAATGTAATAAGTTCAACGTAATATCAACTGACTTATTAAAACGTAATTATATCTCGACGGCAAAAAGAAAATATTCAAAACCGAGGGAGTTGGTCATTTTTTTTTTCTTTTAAACTCGTTACAATTCAAATTAATTATAATAAGAACTGATAAAATTAGATTAAAAGTCGTTTTATTTTTTCAGAAATTTTCAATATTTCTAACTCGGTTAAGTTAGAAGTCATTTGACGAAAATGAGTACATTCGAGTTTTTTAATAACATTTACAAGTTAATTATAATTTGTATTTTTCAACCGGGAAAATTCTTCCAAAAACTCGTTTATTTAAATTTTGTACGATTCAAAGCATTCATAAGAACAACGTTAATTTCAGGATTAACAACTTAAGAGCGCCTGTGTCTTATAGAAAAATATTATGATTTGTAGTGATTATAGCTCTTGTAAAATCAAAACAATTCAACGGAAAAGCGTGTAAAAATAATTTTGATATATTTTTAACGCGTTGCGTATGTAACTATATTGTATGTGTGCAATTTAACGTTGTCAGTTTAGAAAGTTATTTAACGAACGAAAACCGACTGTTCAAATTTCTTTATAATGTCACGGAAGTCACTGTAAAATTAGTACGTTTTCCACACGATTATTAACTTTACAGCTACACAATATATAAGCTTCTGTGTCTTTAAGAGTCTGTAGAAGGCTACAATGACGTGTATATTGCGTATTTACATTTCCAAAACACAATGTATCTTATATATTTGATATATATATATATATATATATATATAGAAACAAAAACGAGAAAAAAAATTACATAAATAAAAATTACTCTTTCGTGACGGCTGCGGTTGTCAGATACGCAAAAGGAAAAAAGTTCAGAATCCGCTAGAAAACGGATTCACAAAGCCGTAAACAAACCGTTGATGTTGACGTTTTAACTTTTCTAACAAAAAAATTATATTAAAAACAGAAACAGTATTTATTTTTATTTATTTATTTTTTTTTACTTCGAGTCACGCGCTTCAAATGCCGTATATTATTATATACTGGTTAGGTTATGAACAAAAGTCGCAGCGTGCGCATGATTTTTCGAGTGTCACTCGCATAAAATGATTTAGAGAAATTCCTACTAATTAACACTCCGGGGAGTATTTAAAAATAATTTTTATAAACGTATAACACAATCCGAACGAGTAACGTTCACTTGACTGTTTTCTTTGAAAATCACGTATAACCAACTCGGAGTGGTTATATGCTAAAAGAGACGATGTATGTGTGTGCCTGCACTGGCTCGCTTAAATTTCTTGCGAGCGAATACGCGTAAACTATAGCAACGAAATTTAATCTCAACACTTTTAAAACGTTTGTGAGACGCGCGCTAATTCCCGAACGTGTTTTAAGTGCGATTGTATTAATTTAAGTCGGCGTTTCAACTTTTTCAGACAGCTGCACGCAAATAACATTCGTGTGCGTACGACAAAATGTACCGAGAGATTTTCTCGACATACAGATTTTCACTCTTCACGTCATCCCATTGTCATCTATGTGCAGCCTAAATGAGAACGTCACGACTTTCAACACGATTATCTACTGATAGATCCATTTATTCGATGATTTTTGAAAAACAAAAAAATTGAAATCGAAAAATTTCTGTGTGACCAAAGTATTGTGTTGTGTTACATAATAATGTCCTTGTGAATTTTCGATATAAATATTTATCGTATTTAATAATATGCCATATAAATTTCGCGATTACAATATCGTAACGTTAAAAGTTTATGGCTCGAGTCAGTATTTATTTCGGGATGCGTTCAATCCATAACAGTTTAAACTGTGCACCGTGAAATCCTATACATATAATCACAACGTCTAGGTTTCGGGCTGAAGTACATAGACGGCAGATCATCCAGTGTTACGAACGTACACGCGAATAATATAAAAAAAAACACTGTTCAACCGAAAATCGGCAAATCAAAATGATATCGATTAATATAAAAATTATTATCGATTCGGCACTCTGCGTTTACGCGTTGTGAAATTTTATCGGGGAAAATAAACATTTTTTTTTTCACTACACCGCGGAAGCTAATTGTCACGCCTTCTGAACGGAAAACATTTAAAATGCCGATGACAATTTTTGGTGAAAAAGTTTTCCAAACCGTTCGCGTAACGTTTTCGACGTCGCCAATCAGGTTTTAGGGCGTGGAAAAGATGTCACAAAAGATGATGATGACTATTGAATGGTATAAACGATAATCGTAATTCACTTGGCCCGTTTCGTCGTCACGTGTGAAATTTCCGACGACTATTACTCGATCGAATCGAACGATATTTATTCTCTCCCGTTCAGCAGCAGAAATTGTTTAACGCGCGGGGGAACGTACGCGGAGTGTAAAAGAAAAAAATAATAGTTTGCCAATGATTGGTGTGACGAAAATAAAAAAACGAAAGAAAAAGAACACGTCGTCGTCGTTTGTTCGGTTTCCCGCAAAGACCACCTCCGGCCTTTGAAATTACCTCACGTAAAAGGTTCGCACACGTCCGCGCGCGCGCGCGGTCTATACGAATTTCGCGATATCTTAAAACGGCTGACGCGTATGGTGTGACGGAAGAATCGGAGAATAATAATCGGAAGAAAAGTCTGAGGGGTGGTGAAAAGGAAGTGAAGAACAACGTATTCAATAGCGTCGACTTATTCAAAATACACGATTCGTAGGGGCGATTGACGGCAGTGAAAAAGAAAAAAAAATGTATAAAAATACAAAAAAAAAAACTTTCGAAAAATGTAAATAAGATGACGTGAGAAATACTCGAATTCCCTCGACACGTACCCGTCACAATATTCTTCTCCATTGTCGTTTGACATTATATGTGCGCGTTTTTTTTTTCAAATTTATATCGATCTCATTTACGCGCCAAGTACATTGTCAATAATAATAACAATAATAATAATAACAATAATAATAATAATAATAATAATAACAATAATAATAGTAATATTCTCAAACAGAAAGGTGTCTTCGGATTTTTTATTTTTCCCGTATACGACAATTTATAATGCAACTATCGAACGTTTTATTTCGAGGACTTTTTGAATTTTATATTTTCTTACCACCAAAAAAAAAAAAAAAAAACCATAACACTTGTTTGTTGTTATAATTTAAAACGTTGACGACGATGACATTTCGCGGAGAGAGGTGAAGGATTAATTTTAAATTTTCGAAATACTACTCGATAACGCAGTGCGATGCTGGGTGCGCTGTAATACGTGTAAATGACCGCAAATTTTATCTGCATACATTATCGTGCGTAACTTAAAATTATCTAAATTTAATTTCTATAACAAAACTCGTATAACAGCGCACCACACATGCAGTGTATCGCGAAATCGTTTTGAATTACTCGACTCATTATTTAAATGTTAAACCATTAAATGGAATAATAAATATAATTTACTAACAGAACGCAAAAAAAAAAAAGAAAAAAAGAACAACATACATTTTTTCTGATTAATCCACCTGACCTAATACAACGTCATATGTATGGGCTGCAATAACAATTGTTGTTAATGTCTTTGGTATCACATACACGAGTCATCATCACGGCAAATATTTCGCATTTATACGCACAAGTACGTATAATTATGCCGATGAATATTCATTGTCATGTTTAAAGTCAATAAAAGAAAAAAGACTTATGGATGTATCCCCATCATTCCTTACCAACCCGCGCACCACACCGAACACAAAGTTATATAAAATCTCCGTTGTCCAAGTATCTCTTGGCCGAAATCCACTGTGCTTCAGCCACTGACTACATTTTTTTTCCCCCGTTTTATTTTCTATTCTGTATTCTGCGCAATATCGCAATATTATCGTTGCCGTTCTAATAACCGACTGTTTTCGCGCGATAAATTTGAATTGGTATTTGTTCGTTTCAATTCCGTATACGAACGAAACCTTCGTAGACACTTTAAATCGTTTAACTATACACACCTCCCGCGATATGGATTCAGAATGGCGGTACATACCTACTGCGTTCTGGAATCGAACGATTCCCGTCGATATTATACAAATACATGAATTTCATTAAAGCCCATCCGCATTTGCAAGTTTATACGTTTATATGGACATAACGAACGATTTACTTTCGATATAAAACTCGTATTTGTGATTTGTTAATAAATATAACGCGCGCAAGTACGCGTAGTGTTTTTACGAAAATAAAACGTAGGTATTTAAATTAGTCTTCTCTCCGCCCAAAACCGTATCAACCATTTCGTCCAGAGTTGTTTAACGTTTTCATTTTCAACGTTTATTGTAATTCGCGTCGGCCGCCGTGAGTGATGCGTACAAACGAACGAACGGCGGCGCGGGACTCGGCGCACCGCGACCGTGTAATTAGAAATGTTTCTGACGCGTTGTGCACGAGGATTTGATGGATTTTCGTTCGGAAAGTTTAACTGAAAACTTTTAGCAGAGAAACATCGTTTCTCCAGAGAATTATTTAAGAATAATATAATACGCAAGTGCGTACGTATTACAAAACTCACTCGATAATAACGCCTGTTTTTTTTTTTTTTGCTTTTTAATAAATATTACAATACTGACGTGCGCGTGCGAATTTATGCTCGAGTGTCTCCTGTTTGTGTAGTAAACGCTTTTGAATTAAAAAAAAATGTAAAAAAATGTATTACGATTGCCTTTATACGCAGCGGTGAACATTGTCTAAAACGGGCCGTGGGCGCTTTTTTTTTTTTTTTTTGGAATTTTTTCTCCCCGGTAAGTCGTTTATAACTTTGTCGATCGTAAAGACGGATTCTACTTGCCTGCAATCTTGCAAAATACCTTTTCGCCTCACTGTTCTACTTACTTATAAATACTAAATACTAATGTACTTATATTTATACATAATATGTCTTCGTTGCCGACTAACGACGCAGTTACACGCTTTTTCCTCGTCGTCGAAATAATTATTATAGTATTTATTTATTTTTTTTTTTTGTCGAAATTTCCACAATTTTCTCAATCTCACACTTTGAAATTATCACGTGTTGTGTGAAATTTCCACCAATTTCTCCGATACCAATTCTTCTAGAAGCAATAACGCGGATGCGTTCCCCTTTGACGTAATAACTAAAATTTTACTAAAAGATAAACACGCGAAACAGAAATTCCTTCGTACGGAGTAGTTATCATTGTCTGCAAGAAACATTGAAGACAATTCTACGGAATTTTATACGGAATTCTGATAATTTCGCCAGAGCGAGAAGTTTGCAAACGCTGGTTTTTTTTTACCACATTTTCACCACTTTAATGTTATACTGTGTTTTATTCTCCGGCGTTAACCCTAATTTTCACGTTCCGACGAATTTTCATAGTTATTATTAAGCGTGTTTTCTCGTAAGATAACAGTCGTTATTCACGTCGTATTAAAATAAAGAAATTCGAATTTATTTTCATAACTGCAGTTTTAAATACGTTTGATCAGAATTCTACGTGTACTTGGCACTAAATACGAATTAGGTTTAGCATATGGTTATGGATTTTTTCGTTCCAGTGGCATACCCAGAATTAAAATCTATGTAATGCCTGTTTCTAAGATCGATTTGAAGAAATAAACGAGCGTTCATCGCGAATTTAAAAATAATCGATTAAAAACACATAAAGTGAGTAAAAAAAAAAAAAAGAAACTTTTATAATTTAATAACGAATAACCGTTTTTATATGGGCTGAAATGAAAAGTTTCGTACAATGTATTGGTACTTATCTGGCTGATATGTAGCTGGGCATAAACACTGTGTCTGATTATCATTCAAAATGATTCAGAAATTTTTTTTTTTTTAACTATTTTAAATAACGTTTTTCCATATTATATTTTGTAATTTTCAAAAATATACTTTACCGTTTTGTCTGCAGCCCTAATGATTTTCTGTAAGACTTTTTTTTTCATTGGGCACTTTTTTCCCCCGGTTTCGCTTGGTCATTACTTAAATTCGACGATATTATATATATTTTTGTACTTGCATGTCGGTCTCATATTATAAATAATAGTACGGCGTATAATATATAATAACTGTTTATTATATATATAATGTAAATAATTTTTCTGATTTAGGTCGTACAACTTCTCTTAACGACATTTTAATAATAATTGTGCGAAACATTCTCGTTGTTATTATTAATGTACGCGCTGCTTGACCCGACAGCGACCGCGGTGTTTTTATGAGTATATAATATATAAGTTTTCTTGAACCGTATCGTGTAGTTTATGTAAATAAAATTTAGTCACAATTATTGCAAAATCTATAAGAGAGTTATGAGAACTTTTTTTTTTTACTAAGTGATGGTTAGGTGAATAAATCAGAATTATTCTATTCGTGTTTAGTTTTTTTCACAAAACCATGATGATCGACATTGTATAATAGAGAATTTTCCTCCCTTTTTGCTATATGATATTTTACGAAGATAAATATTTGGTAAGTTATAACAATTTAATCATTTTCCACGATTGTCCACGAATTTCTTTGCACTACTTTAAAGAGTATTTTACACTTTTGCATTTGTTCTGACCATTGCATTAGATACTTATTAGTTTTGTCTCTCGATATATTAAACAATTATTTCGGCGAAAACGTGTAAATCGAATAACAGTATAAGTATCGAGGCATTTTATTTATGCGCATCTTATTTATCCACACTTTACTGATATAGTGAAAATTTTAATTCATATCTGGCGTAATTAATCGATATCGCGTGACTTTTTTTTTTTACTTCTTTCACCAGCTGTATTAGCATCCTCCTATTAAATTTCGCGTTAAAAACGCGTTGTTTGTTCTTTGTCGTTTAAATAATGAATTTTTTTTTTCGAATTAAAATAATTGATGAAAAAACAAACAACTGATACCACCGCGATCACCAACGGCCACGGTATGTCATAAAATATATTATACTCGGTGAAATATTGAAAATATACGAACGCGCACCGGCTGAAACCGCAGAGAATACCTACCTATACGCGTATTTTATGATTCTCTCGATATTACCGGGTGTTGCCAAGCACACACGCACACACCTAGTCCTAATAATAACGAGGGCACAATCGCGTATGATAAATCGTTATTGTTTCTGGTCTTTTTTTTTTCTCTCCTATTCTCTTCCCCCGTTGGTTTGTATATTTTTGCGACACGCGTTTTAGGGGCATATAATATTATATATATATAAAATAATATAATATATAATAATAATTGAAGGCGTTACTGCACTCCGGGGACCATTACCTTAGCCTTATATTCTCCCTTCTGTCTTCGTCGACCTTTAACACGGTAACATAGCGTATTCAGACATTTTTAGGACCGTTAATTTCTACGGCTGATATAAAAACGGAAAATTTTCCTTTTTTTGCAAAATTGTATTCAATAGTATAACATTGTTTTTCTATAAGGTCTCCTAATTTAATATTCTTGCTTTCTTCCCGGTGTCTTGGCAGGCTTTGCGAATTCATTTTTTCGCAGAGAATTAAAGACATTCGCCCACAAATGCTCTCGACAACACGATCGTATTTAAAACGTTGTCTTCCAAGTGCATATATCAGTGGTCCAAAGAGTCTGGACTTGTACTTTGCTCCAGAGAAATTCGATTGATTTCCTCTGGTTTTTGTTGGGTTCGAATCGTAAGTATTACCTTTAGCGCGCGAATGACTACGCTAAATTGTAGTATATAAAACAATATTATATAATTTTCGACTCGGATTATATAATCCGAGTCGAAAGTGGAACACAATTAATATTTTTCTGTTAGTTTTTTCCCCCTTTAGCTCATCACTACGGTTATATCATTTAATTCATATTAACGTTTACGAAAATCGCCTTAGCGTGATACGGTTGAAAAAAAAACATTAAATAATTTTGTATTGAAATTGCATCGAACGAATAAAAAAAAATATTGACTCGTGAAAATCGCGTAATTTTATTTTTTAAATCGATAAAATTTGATAAAAAAAAAAAAAGAATGCCATTTTTTACCGGATAATCTTATTTCATAACGTAAAGCACACGAACTGTAGACGTTTAGAAATAGAATTTTTGGTTTTCGCCTTCCTTCTACTGATTTTTCCGGCGGAAACGGACTCGAAACGTCGATTATTCACGTCGATTTGATCGATGATTATTCGGATCACCGTCCTTTGTGTATTTCATGCGTTATGTGTGCGTGTGTAGTAAATTTTAAACTTTTAGCCGAGTTGTATACGGCGGAGAAACAAGTTTTTATCGTTTAGAGGAGTTTGGGCCTTCGAGCTCCGTTCGACTACACGAAGTTTGTTTTTCCGGTCGGGGTTTGAACGCGCACCACGGCCGCTAATAACTCACAGCGGGTGTAACCCGTAAAAAAGGAAGAAAAAAGTGCAAAGGGAAAAAAAAAATCTCCCCGTGCGGTGATACGAACCCGAGCAAACTTTATTACAACGTTAACCCCTTGAAAACGGTTATTTGTTTCGTATAATAAAGACCGTTTTCGATCAAAATGTCGCCGTGTTTGATTTCGTTTCGCGCGTTCCATACGAATTATTCGCCGCCGTCTGTCGTACAAAATTTCGATGTTTTTGGTTTTGCTCAAGGGAATTATGTATATGTTAATCGGGAACGGGTTTGATGGCTCGCCGAGGGAAAGGCGGGGAGGCGATATTTAAAAATAAAATAAAAATTGTTTTTACAGTAAAATTTTTTTTGTAATACTCAAATAATACTCGTACAAGGGCGTAATTATTGCTCTACTAGTGTCTACTAAGAATTCGTGAACGCTTTTGAAGATAGTCACCAGAATAATATTTTTTTTTTATATATAATACGATCGAAACTAATACGAATAACCCGACGTAATGTTAATTTTTTTTTTAAAAAAATTAAACGAGTATTTATGTACATCCAGTGTGTTCTAAAAGAAATAAAAAGCACTAATATTTTTGATCCGATCGATATTTTCAAGATTTTTTTTCCATTACATTTACTAAAACTCTGCTTTGCAATTGTTTTATGATTTTAGATTTTTTTTTCCATTTTGTCCCAAAATAGCTATTTTATAAATTAATTTTAAAATATTACGGTTTGTTTCGCGTTATCACATTAGGTAGTCGTTTGTGTCCGGCCACGACTCTCTGACAATTTTTGGCGTTTCTCAAAAACGTTGGGATGAAACATTAGGATCGCCTGCGCTGTCCTTTGAAAATTCATAAAACCGGCTCACGAATGAACGTGCCAAAATTATTATTTTGAATTTCAATAAATTTTAAAGATTGTTTCAAAATCGACGACTAATTCATATTTATCTACGCGAAAAACTTTCGAAACGTTAAAATATACGTTAAAACGGGCTATTTTGATATGTAAAAAAAAGCTAAAAAAAGCCCCCCGAGCATATGTGATTACAAATTAAAAAGAAAATTGTTTTATATTATACACTCAAGAGTATTGTCGTGGATATTTAAACATTATCGAACGGACAAAACATAATATAATAGTCATTGCGTTTGTCCGATGTTATTAGGGCATGTACATATGTTTTGTATTTACAGTATAATAATAATAATAATAATTGTCAAATCGTTTAAAATTTGTTTTCGAACACGATGAAATAATTGCATTAATGTGTAGTTGTACACTGAATGTAGTCATGGTACACGTAATATGTCTTACGTACACAGTAAACGCGGTGCGGCGTCTAATATCTCCTCATCAGCGTGAGCATAAATTTATACGGTCGTTTGTTTGTCTGTTACAGATCACGTGCGAGAATTGTCCTGCGGTCGAATGTACTACAGGACTTTTCACTTGGATGAAAATCGTGACACATTATACGTCGGTGCCATGTAAGTTTCATTTGTCATTCTCACACGCTACAGCTCCAATTTTTCAACTCCGCCGTCTTTTCCTCGCGCAACAATAATAATAATAATAACAAAAAAAAAACACCCTCCCGCACTGACCGGACAACGTTTTTTTTTCACTCTTTTCTCGACTGCTCTATGGCTGGAGCCTTAATTTTTTTCCTTTTTCACGTATTATTATTATTATTATAATTATAATACGCTCAACGTTCAACAGGTTCGCAATATTAAACAATAATTACTCGCTGATTATATAATACACACCAAACTACGCATACATATATATATAAATACCTGTAAGGTCAATGAAATAATAATTCTCGTTCATACATTCGTTGTTATTTATCTATATATATGAATGATGCCATAAAAACAGTTTTTTTTTATTTTTAACAAGGGAGACAACCGATGAGCTCCCCGAAATTTCGGGAATTTTTTATTTTTTATTTATTCCTGTTCCTCATATGGAACGCAATGTTTTTGTTATTAAAATTATTATGAAAACTTCTTTTTTTTATTTACCGTTTACACGACGATGTAAGAGAAATACCGACGAAACGTATGTAATAAATTTCTAATAGTTGTTTTTAATATGTTGAGAATTTCGTCAATTCTTTTTCGTAATTTTAAGGTTTAGTCTTTGATTATAATTTAGAAATAATTCAACTCTGATGTTGCTCAGTGCCTCAACCGTTCCCCACTGAAAAAAATCTAAACACGCCCCTGGTTTTTATGCGTTTTCGAATCGAATACGTTTTTCGTCGCAAAATTCTCGCGGTTTTTTTTCTATATTGACTTTGAAAATCACAATATAACGACAATATTAGCTCTTTGATTTATTGCTTGTCGTTTTCTTCATCGCCTATAATCGTGCAATAGGTTATGTAAACCGCGGTATATTTATAATAGATTAAATCGCACTGTCCGGTTTTATAAATAATATAATTTGTTTCGATAAACGAATAGAAAAACTACACCGTGTAATTCATTATATCCGTTCAGCCATGTGTCCCTGATTAAAATGGGATTATCTCGTCATTCAACATTGTTTCCTCCGATGTCCCGCGAAAAATATCAAACGGGACGTTGTTTTCCAAAACCGATCTCGTTTATTTACGTAATCCAGAGATTCGTGAACCAACGTTTATTTAAAAACTGATATTTTGTTCCAGTTTCTAATATTCAAGGGTAAAATTTAGCAGTCAAAAAAACGGCAAAAATTTTCTTAATTTGTATCGTTTAGTTTAGTCGAAGTCTACATTTATATATATATATATATAAATTTGTTTGATTAACTTTTGTATTTTCTACGACAATTTTTTTATATATAAATTTTAATATGAAATTCAAGTAATACCTAATTCAATAATTAATAGTCTGAAAATTCTTTAAATTTTTCTACCGCGTTTCACTTGAATATCAAACGTTCAACTAATGTAATATTTACTCGGATTAGATAAAAATATTAAATACGTTTTATTATAATATACGAGTATTATAGTAATCCGAACGTGGCTGCAGGTTGACTGCGAATTACTTTCGTTATTCGTGTACGTTTTTTGCATACATATAATGCGGGGTAGTAATGTTTATATTTTAGGTAAATATAATATATTGCGCTGTCGTGCGGTTACACTGATATTTTGGGGGTGTTTTCGAATGACGACGGCTTTTGTTTTCTTTTCACATCGCCAGTGAGCCGTCTGAATTCACATCTAATCTGTCATTAAAGTGTATCATATTTAAGTTTGAAATATTTTCTTAGATAAAAAGAAACTAAATACATATTCTTCACGTTACACTAAAGCGTTAAAACTAGTTTATTCTTTTCCCTCTCGCGCGCAAATACCATTAGAACAATAATTATTCGGCGGGCCACTGTTGAACCGTGACGAGTTCTTTAGCGGAACACAACTCGAGAAAAATAGTGAAAATCTAAATGAGACGTGTTTATTCAAAAAGTTTTAGAAAAATGTGGAAATTGTAAAGAAAAAAAAAAGAAAAAATTTCGAGTTTATGTTTAACGTGGAGAATTTTTACCGAGGAATCGAAAACAGTAGTCTCTTTTCGTAAATTTCTATCCCCGCGCCGTAACTCAGCCCGCGGTTATCGCGTTGCAGGGATAACGCGTTTGTTTATTATCGCACGATCGACGCAATCGAACGCGATGGGATAAATACGCGTAGTATTTATATATTTTTTCGGTAGTGTAAAAAAATATTGTGTGCTAGTGAAACGTTTTTTTTTCTGCTGCTGCTGCTGCTGCAGCGTTCTGTCGGGTTGAGACGTTTTTATTTCTCTTTTCCACGTCCCCTATTCCGATCATCCGCGCCGTACTACGCGTGTGCTTGTTGTATAAACGAAAATTTCAATATAATCTCGCGAATTCCCCGGTCGCGGACCGAACGGTTCGCGCGGATATATCGTCCTCGGCGTTCGCCTAACGATACGTGACGCGCGTCCCTGCCGCAGGAAACCGAAATATTATCATTGCTGGCGTCGTCCCTCGATCCTGTGTGTGTGTGTGTGTGCGTGTGCCGTACGCGTTCAGGGATCGTTGCGAGTTGCCCAGCACGCGCGCGCTCGCTCCTGCAACGCGGTTTCCGTTATAATATCACCGTTTCCCCGGAGGAGAAGACCGCACGCACGAGAAAACGAGAAGAGAATTTTTTATATATATATATTCTGAGCAGAGCAGATACGTATTTTACAACGACGTGTTTTTTTTTTTTTTTTTTTTTTTTTTAACAAAAAAATTCTGTCTGAGAGAGTGCTCCGGAGTCCTTACAAATCGCATTTACGCAAAAGTCATTATTCGATTTTCTCGATAATTTTTATGAAACGTCGGGAAAAATTACGTATAAAAACGCGATTTCGCCGAAATCGATCACTATCGCGTTATTTCTTCGTAATTTCGAAACCGTATAATAATCCGCAGTATCCGATGTTCGCGTCGAATATGGAACTTTTATGTTATATAAAGGGAACCAAAAAAAAAAAGTTTTTTAAAATAATAACTCTTTAGATTTCGCGCTACTCGTAGCGATTATAGGTTTCGAGCTAGTTAATTATTTAAAAAACAGGCGATTATCGATGATTTAACGCTTTACAATTTAATGCAATGTCAACTGTATTCACAAAAAAAAAAAATCTCGAAAATTTTCCGTTCGCAATTTTCTTCTAATAACATTTGAAGTTTTTTCGATAAAGTGTATTCTATTCTTTACGGAAAATTGCGTTAGAAATTACGTTACTTGGGCAACCGTCCCACCCATACACGCTTTTAGCGTAAATGGTGTAGACACCAACTATAATTATATAAAACCGTCGTCGAATAATCAAAACAAATTTATGTACGTACGTAAGGAATGTTTTAAAAAAAAAAAATCGTAGGAAATGTCGTTAATTTTTTTTTTTATCTCCTCGTTACATACTCTTATTGTACTGTACGAAGTACAGATCATGTGTTTACTCTTGCAAAAAAACAAATACATACACACATAATATTATTCAACGCGATTCGACTTTTCTTCTTCTTTTTTTTATAATATATATATATATACCCGGACGTGCAATAAAAATGTCAACACGGAAAGGTCGCTCCAAAGGGGCTAAACGGTTGTGCCGTTAGCATTTCCGTAACAACAGCTGTGTGTACAACGCCGATGCAGTAGTGTGTTTGGCCGTCGGGCGCGATAAAGAAAGAAAAAAAACCACACACAACACATATCATTACCATAGAAAAATCGATATACATATTTCATATTTGTATATATTATTATTATTATTATTATTATTATTATTGTATACGAGTCTAGTGTACACCGCGGTTGCCCGAACTTTTTATCGTCGCACGCAATTATTTATATGTGGATAAAATATTAGTAGACACTATTACTGGTTATGATTTTGTCTGTACTAGGTAAAATGCGTATAGATGAAATTTCTACATAGACGCTCACTAAATATATATATATATATACAAAAACTAAAACAAAAATCCGATAATAATTATTAATTACATATAACCGGCTACAGTTTCCATCGTCTGACTTATGAAAATTCATTCCGAATATTAGATATTCAATCCGTTAAGTTTTATACGCATTTTTTTTCTACAGCAAATTCGGAACTCATATAATCACTCTTCCATCATATACATTATTGTATTTATATATGTAAAAAATGACATTAAAGTATACTAGAAAATTTGAACTCGCCCATTAAACCGGTGAATACCGACTCGGTTGCGCGGATAATAACAATAATAATAACAATAATAATAATAATAATAATAATAATAATAATAATAATAATAATAATAATAATAATAATAATAATAATAATAATAATAATAATAATATATTATAAGAACCTTTGAGACCGTTTCATCTAGATCGATATAAAGTGCAAAAATCCTTGAGGGACGAGACGACCGGTGATGATACAGTGATACCGTCGAAGAAACGTCGACTTTGGTGGATAAAAAAAAAAAAAAAAATAATAATAATAAAAATCGTATGAAAAATCACTTTAAGCCAACGGACAATTCGAGCGAATTTATTTTGCAACGAAACTGACAAACTTATTTATCGACGGCGACAGTCGAGACGCCACTATACGCTATTCTATTTTTACTACGCAATAAACCGCTCTGTGATAACGCAGTTTTCTTTCGTAAAAAAAATATTCTATTCGACAGCACTTAACTCTCGGACAACGGTGTAAATCCCTTATTATAATGCACGTCGTTTGATAACTGCTGTGTATTACGTTTTATCGCAATTTGACCGTTTAACGCGATATGAATGAGTACGAGCGTCAATTTTAATGATTTGAGAAAATCAACATACACGTTAATTCGCTATCGTTACAATGGGAGTTTATGACTACTTCTTAAAGTCATTTACGCATAAATACACGTTATAATGTATGCGTTTGTATTTATACTAATTCGCCGTTTTATCGTTGGTTTCAATGGCTGTATAAATATTGTTGTTCCATTCTTATTATTGAAAATCATGAGATAGCAAACGATATTCGTCGATTATTCAATGAACAAATTAAAAAGTTAATGTGTCACGTTAACGTCAACTTAAACTCGTTAGTTCTATGTACTATGTACGAGTTATTAAACTCGTTGAATTATGTGATTAAGGCGAATGAGTTAATTTCTTCATAGATATGTGTGTATGAGTAAATTTCGAAAAGCAAAAAAAAAATCGGCGTTTTATTCTCGAACCCAACTAGTTATTAAATTAGTTCATCAACTAATTGACTTGAATAGTTAAAATTTTCAACGTATTTTCGGTTAATTCTGAACTCTTAACTAAACGCATTTAAGCTAACTTAACATAATCGATTTTTCCCATTAACTTGACTATATCTTTGAAAATTATAATAATATGTCGTCGCAACACACACTTCCATATTATTTGTAAATACGTCATGCTAACTATTATAATATAATAATATAATTGCGTTCGAAATGTATCTGACGAGATTAATATTATTTTCGTTATAAAAAAAAAAAAAAAAGTGCCGCGAACGTGAAAAATATTAATAATAATTTATCACGAATTCTCGAGACTAACGTTAATGTTATTTAATATCGGTAAAAGTATGTTTGAATACGTGCGAATAATTTACTTACGTCGAAAGTAATCGCACTTTGTGTACGGAATAAAATCGAATTTTCCATTGTGGATGTATATGTATACCTATATATATAAATATTTTTTATCGCGATAAATTTGTTAAATCCAAAATAATATTCGACGTTTACACGAGGAAACATCGAATTGTGATTCCGATTTTACCATTGGTACGGCTATAATTCCGATTCTCCTATCACACACCGCATTCGGTATACAACCATACGCTGTTTCCGGTGAATTATTTAGAACCGTACGCGAATTTAGAACCTATTATACGGTTTTATGCGGCCCATAAACGGAAAGTACATTCGTTTGTTCCGTATTTTTTTTTTCTTCTCATTTCTAATGTTACGACTCGAGGAATTTTTAGTGGCGTTTGAGATAATATTAACAGCCGTTCAAATATAAACACGTCGAGGATTTTTATGGCTCTCGGTTCGTTTCCACTGCGGCGTGCCGTTTATTTCGCCCGGACTATATATTATATCCTGCGTTTTTCCTTAAAAAGGGAAAGTATACTTTCTATCCTCCGGTCTCCTTCGGTTCTCTCCCGCATCCGATCGGCTCGATTTCATGCGATTAAGATAAAACGAAGCTCGACAACAAAGTATTACCACCACCCCTTATCGTCGTTCTATGTGCGCGCCCATTACGAGCTGACAGATTTTGACGTACACGCGCCGCGGAATGCTTTCGGACCGATTGTTTATATATTATATACGATCGGATATCGAATGTCACGTGGTTCTCCTCCCCTCTTCCCAACAGTATATCGAGTTCGTGCCTGGGATTATTATTTTTTCAAACGTGAAATCAACACGATAATTTATAAATCGTCCGTTCGGTTTCAATATTAAAATACATAATGGTAGCCGTAGTTCGTTGTTAGTACTCATCACTCAGTCGGACTTATATGAAATGTTGGATTTAAGCCCGTAACACGTCATACGCACACGCATAATAACGCGGTGGTGATGAGCTACAGCGGGATATTATCGTTCTTTTTAGGATTAATCGCGTACGGTTGCGGAAACGCGGAGTTGCCCGTTATTGACACCGATGCTTATTTCGACGTGCGTTCAGACACGTTTCGCGTTACTTCTAAGTGTAAAATGCGCAGCTGTAATTCAAGAAATGCTATATTAATAATATCACTCTGTTTGCTGATGGAAAACGGAAGGGAATAATATGATAAAAAGATAAAGTATGCCGTATGGCGGTGATAGGACAAAGGCGAGGGTTGTAGTGAAGGGAAGGAGTCAAGGTAAAAGAGGTTGCTGTAAAACCGTGCGCACTTCTAAAAAAAGAAATTTTAAAATAAGCACTGGTTGACACGAGTTTCGGGACTTTTTCCCGCCTTGGAGTCCAAGGTACAGTTGAATTAGTGCTTTTCATCTTTGGAATACTCAATCGAATTTTATTAACTAATATTGTCCGTACGTTAATTAAAAAAATAAATAAGAAAAAAAAACTTAAATAATAATAATAATAATATAAAACCACGCGCGCAGTAAAATGCGTATGCAGAGAAAACGTCTTTTTTTTTTTTTTTGTTAAAAATCTAAACGAACGACTAGTCGCGCCAAGCCGTACGGGTGTAATGCCAAAAAATCAGTCAATCCGGACTTCCTGCGCGGGGCATAGAAAACGTTTTAAAAGGACGGGCGGAGACGTTTTCGGTTTCCTATTCACGCGCGCGCACCAGATAAGTCGTCTCTCCGGGTCGTAAAATAAACGCCATTTGCGATAAAAGTTCTTGCGTTAAAAACTTTATTTCATATATATATATACATATATACACACGCACACATACTTCTTCTTCTTCTTCTTCTTTTTTTTTAATACATTCGGGGCTCCCTTCAGTGCTCTTTCCCGGGGTTTCGGTCGTCGCTCCGGAAACGGAAGGTCCGGTTCCCGTTGACCGCTACGGCAGATTTATTATCGCAGCGTATTATATTCTTCTAGCATACGCGTGTACTACGCTCAGCTCTTGTATGAATAGAGACGACTCTTCGGAAACACACTCGGTCGATTTCTCCTTTTTTTCTTTTTGGATCAATCGCACCGACGGGTTTTGGGATCGCGTCGGCTATGGTGCACACCAGCCACAGAACATCCCGTCGAGGAAACGACCACGACCGTACGGGAACGATAACCGGAAAAGTTTTCCATCCTTTCTTTTCTCCACGTAACGCCACACTATAGTTTCGGGAAGATTATAAAACGGTGTATTCGGTTTTTTTTTCTTCTTCAAATATCTCACTGAAATAACGTCGCGGTCCGGTGGAAAGTTTAATCGAAATACGTAACAACGAGAACAAAAGGAAAAAAAACCTCCAATAGAGAAAAACTTAATATCGTCGTCTTCTTCTTTTTCTCTCGGTTATATTTAACGGGCATGTACAATAAGTTTTTTTTTTTTTATTTAAAAGTTAACCGCCCAACGCGTTTTCCGATTATCTTGAAATGTCAACTGTAATTCGAAAAATCGAGAAAAATATAAACTCCCTTCGACGCGTTCGATATAATTTATCGCTCAGTGATAGGGATTCGGAAAACAAATTTGAATTCGTCGTGATTTTTACTTCAGATAGAATTTCTCACCTTTTTTTTTTCATATTTCGATCTTGGGATTTTCAAAAATTGTGTATTAGTAATTTTTTTTTTTTTTTTTGCTTTAAATACGTTTGATTGATTTCGGAAAGATTTATGAAAATATTTCTTACTTCCGTTATAGATCGATCGATAGTTAGGTTAGGAGTAAGAAACGTCTATTTTACTACGTTCGGTGTGTGGAAGACAAAGAGAGAAAGAATATCCAATCGGCCGCAATGGAGGAAAAATTATAACTCGTATTTTATGAAGTCCTAAATTTAGAAAATTGAATTTTAAAATAAAATAAATATTACGTCTATTATATTAGTCCGAGTATTGAACATTATAGCGTATAGAAGATTTCCTAGGAGTATCTATGCAACAGATACAGTACATGTTCCATTGACTAATCGTCATCGCCATTACCGCAGCAATATTTATATTTTTAAAAATTTTCTCTTCTATAACATAATTTCTATTGCATATGTTATATAATTTACCTCCGCCTTGTTTGAGAAAATACTGATACCAAAAAAAAAAAAATATATATATATATATATATATATATAAAGTAGTTTTAAGCCAAATTGGTATATTTTCTTGTTTTCTTTTCTTCTTTGACTATAGGGGGATTGGATAATTTCTCAATATATGAATTTAATTAATTTTCTTGATGGAATTTTTAAATGTTTTCATTGTGTCTCGCAACAATCGTTATAATTCGAAAACGCGACATTTCGATAAAATTCAACTCCGCGTAAAAACACGGTCCGATAAACTTTCGTAAATGGACGTTCGATATAATCTAATAAGATTAATCATTAGAAGTCGAATTATAGACCGTAAGACCACGTTCCGAAACAAACTTCCCGTACCATAACTTTGGTTGTTAAGTTGATGATTTCACACGTCATTTCTAAAAAAAGAAGATGAAAAAAGAAAATTGTATTATTCGATAAGAAGCGTTGGCAAATAGAAACACACACACACACGTACTTGTATTTATAATTATGATAGACAACCGATATTGGAACGGACGTGTGTACACGACAAGATTAGTGTCTTGAGTTGTTTTACACTGTGTAGCGGGCGCGGTTATATGAGTCGTGACTTGGATGTTTAACGTACAATAAGTGACTCGACTTATATTTTATGTACCAACAACGACTTGTAGGGATAATCGAATCTGTGAAAACTCTACGAATTTATTATTTTTATATTATCCACTGGAAAACGTTCAGTGTTACTGACGGTTTAACACGAAAAGTTCAGAAAAATAATAATTATTTCAACGAATCGATTTATCAATATTTCTATATATTAACTATAAGACATAATACTCGTACACTCTCTGCGTTATTATTATTATTATTATTATTATTATTATTATTATTATTATTATTATTATTATTATAATACCATATTGTGGTTCTCTGTTGGAAATTGTTAATAGCTACGCTCGGAGTACGTTGTTCAACAACACACACACACAGTGTTATACCGATATAATGCTATCGAATTCAAATTTCCGTAAAAAATAATATGTTTTGATCGGAACATAATTATATTAATGAACAATTAATGATCAATTTCGACTAGAGAGAAGAATCTATTATTGAACTGAAGCAAACGTGCAGAAAAGTATAAGGTTAATGCGCATGGAATGTAAACGGCAATCAAGAACGAGGTACAAAACTAGTCAACAGATAGCGTTGCAATACAATAGTGTCCGAAAAGTGCATAAATATAACAGTCAGTCACAAGTCAACCACTCAAAGGGTTTGAAACATCAGGAAAAAGTTTACAACGTAAATATTTCCGTAAAACGTAATAAAATTTTAATTTTTTAATCCATGAAAGTTTTAATAAAAATTATATGATTTTACCAAAGAATTTTAGGTTAGGTGAATTTCACAGTTGACCGTAAATTTTTGCAAGTGCTGAAATCGTGAAAAACGTTTAAACCATTAGCGTCCATCTCCACTCTTTTCATCTTTAACATTTGCGAGTATTTGACAATATTATAAATTGTATAATACCATTATTATTTTTTAAATCTTTATTTGTCTAAAAATTTTCTTGGTTTCAAAATATTATATGTAACTAGGTGTATTGTCACTACACAGCTGTCTGATCGCATGATTTCTAATATAAATAAATAAATATATATATATATATATATATATATATATATATATCATTAATTTCTGTAAAAACCACAATTCTTCAATGTTATGTACATTAAACGCGACAAAAAAAAAAGAAGAAAGTGGAATTTTAAAAATATTTAATAGTAAATTTCCGAAAACCTTAGGATTAAATGGGTAAAATTTGATGATGGTGATTTTGAGGTGCCAAAAGCGACTACTTCCGTCGTGTCTGTAATTTGTACGCGTTAGTTTACGTTTTGTTTATTGTCGTTATAAAAAAAAAATGTTATTGGAGTTTTACGATACGCGATACAATAAAAAAACTCCGAAGTACCCGCTTAAAAGTTTTCAACTTGGTATTATCGTGTGTCACGCGCAATACGATAAACATATTAAAGAAAACTATTAAATGTTTTGTGGAACAGTAGCGAAACAACCATGCGCGTTTTACTACCGACCTTAATTAAATCGATAGAAAACACTTGCGCGTTTGAGGCATTTCAAAATCATCGCAAAATGTCTTTTCACACATATTCCGTTTGACAGTTCTGTCAAATATCTCGAAATGCGACGCGTACAGTCGTGGTTTACAATATTGTATTATTATTATTATTATTATTCCTTATAAAACGCTGTGACGCTCGTTTTGGATTGTCGTTTCAATATCGAGCGTTACACTCTCGAAATGGTCTTTTTTTTATATAAATGCGGTCGGGATTATTAATATTCGCTTCAACAGCGGTGTGTCGTATGCGGTCTACCACCGTATTGAAAATCTTTATTGATTTCTAACTAATTAACAATTGTCTTTCGTACTCGTATTTTAGACAATTTGGATTATTCTCCGCCAGTTTTCAATCCGCGTGTGTTTATTCGTCCACTTGTATTTCCCGATACGAATTGTTTTTCTATTATTTAATCTTATTTTATAATTTTATTTTCAATCGTAAACCTCGCCTGGTGACTCTATCCCGTCCACTATCGGCCATAGTAATAAACTTCAGCGTCTACTCTATTTCGCTTATGTTAAGTGATCTTTTTTTCTGGAATCTTCTGCACTCTTTCATCCATCCGATTCGCTATAATCTAATAACTTATATCGTTATACTGTTGTGTCCAACGGTTAGGTGGTACATAGTTGTATACTGTAAACACGCGACAGGAACGCTACTACCTCCTCCAGTCACACGAAACTTCTGTCTGACAAAAACCGATACTGCGCCGCGTCGCGTATTACTCTGAACGAACGCCTTATACACGCTCGTATTTCGCTCGTTTTCGTTTTTTTCCGCGGTTTCGCCGATGTCGTGTTTCGGCTGACTTACGACCGGTCATTTATACTTCACGGCATTTCATTAACATTACAATATTATAGAGTGTTGACCATAGTTTGTCCCGCACCATTGTACGCGTATCTCGTATATTATACGTGTCAGTGTGTGTATGTGTGTGCGCGCGCATTATATTACACAGCGGCAGGCGAGGCCAAAAAGTCCATTAGTCCGACTAATCCTTTCCCGCGGGGTCCTCAAATAATGTAATATATTAAAACGCGTGTGTACTTAGAAAATTACCAACTCAACGTTTCCCGCGCGTGTTGTACTTAATGTACATACACACACAAGTCCCGCGTTTATTACACTCGCGTTTGCCCGATGACCTAACAGTAAAACGAATTTCACCACTTGTTTTTTTTTTCTATATACATATAATTTCAAACTTCGAACCGAGAAATTCATTAGGAGAATCGTATCGAGGACTGTATTATTGTGTCGTGTTAAACTACACGGATATCGACTAAATATTTTGCCGACGTGATTCTTTTTGAGTTCATTCGTGCGGTTTTTAATGTTCGCGAACGTTTCCCCGTTAATTGGTTTAAAATCATAATCGTATTTCGGTTCCTAAGACGTCTTGTTCACACAGCCACTCCTCTTTTAGACGCTATGCGTTTGTTTTTTTTTTTTTTTTTACGAACAGTCCTTTGATAAAGTGCACACCTTTGAAATAGCCGTTGTTGACTCCGTTACGATGTTCGTGTTACGTCGTACGCAGGGCCGGATTGAAACGTTTTGCGCTCCATTGCGCAAACCTACCAAAAATTCCGAACTTTTTTTTTTCATAAACATACAAATGTTTTACTATAATTTGGTATATATTAATTTTATTAACTAACGGAAAGCCAGTGGATTAGTATAGAGCCCCCTTCCCCCTAAAAATTGTTCGACCTATGCTCGTCTATACCTCATTTAATTAGTATTTTAATTATTACGCATTTTATTAAAAGTTATAAGAAGTGTAATGAAATAATATGTTAACAATTTTGACTTAATATTAAATCTGCGAACGTATACTAGAAAAAATGCTACATGGGCCACGAAATATACTAAATGTTGATTTTGAATAGAGTAACCAATCACGAAATTTCACTTTATTGTTTAAAAGTGTTCTTTCGAAAACATCAGGCGTGTCACGTCTCGTTACTTCATTACATAGACGAGCAGCTTTTGAAAGATCAATATCGTAAATATTTGTTGAAACATTTTGCGATAATATATTATGTCAATTGACCGATCATTCAATTTCCATAAATATGCAGGATAGGTTTTGAGAGACGCAGCGTCGTCGGCCGCGCGTATTCGTCAACCGGGATTGTGATTGTCGAGGCGAGTGAAAAACGGTGAGGAGATTTTGCGCATATTGGCGCTCGCCGTACAGGAGAATCGGCCGAGTTAAAGAGAGAGTGAGAGGAGCGTACGCGCCAGATTTGCGATTTGCCTTAACGATTCCGCCGGGCACACGTTCAGCGTTTGCCGGACTCCTCGGTTCGCGCGATAGAACTCACGTCCTACCGGCGGCGATTCGATTATAACGAGAGCCTCGTACCGTATGCGATTTGAAAACATTACACACGGAAGCCCGTAAAATAACGTCTTTTGGAGACGTTTTTCAGTGATTTTTATTTCGCATTCTTCGTCGTTAGCACAATGCACAATAAGACGATATTATCGGGACGGAATTTTCTCGAGTTCCCCACGCCGTATTTTAAAACGCGTCCGGGACGCGACGAAATAAACGTTTCTGGTAGAAAAAAAAATACGTCCTCACCGTTAAAAACCATTCGTCGTTTTATATTCCTCCCTTCTCCTCCTCTCACTCATCCCGGATAAAATATTATAAAAGTATTTTTAATAAACTGCTGAAAAAAAGCGTTTTTTACACTGTAAATTGATTTTTTTTTTTTACGCTTTTTACACCCCAGTGATTAAAAAGCCCGAACATTAATTACTTTTGGAAATAATGCCCGTAGAATTTCATCTGGACTAGTTTCCGTAAATAACAAAGCGATTCGCGAATAATTATATTAATAAAGTACGATTACCGTGTGTAGATAAAATAATGTATCCGCGAGTTCGACTAGTGGAGGATTTTAACGCGAAATATTTAATCATTTTAATTCCGCTCGGTACTCGGTAGCGTTAATGTATTTTACACAAACGGTAACTACGTTTTATATGCTTTTACAATAATACAACATAGCAATGTTCTGAAAGTTCTCTTCCACTGGAACAGACTCCTTATAAATATTACATTTTTTTATTATTATTATTATTATTTATTTTTATTCTCCTTAAAAGTTACGAAATTAAAAAATTACTCTATAGATATTATTTATATATATATATATATATATATATATATATATATATAAATTATTATTCAAATAATAAATACGTATTCGAGTACTTAAAAAAAAAAGAAAACGCGTTTGCAAAGTTTATTCGAGTAACGTATAAAATTCTTTAAAATAATTTTTTTGTCCTAAATAATATCGATTACCGTTCGCGTTTTTATTTCCGAATCGAGGAACGGTTTGACTTGAATTATATTTCAAAACCAAAACAGTGCCAAACCTTTCATTTACTGATACACGCGCTATAATTCTTATAGTTTATTAGGACGAATGATTTTGAATATTTTTTTTGTATTTCACAAAAAAAAGTATCCTAAAAAAATAACCGAAATACTCAGAAAAATCTATTAAAATATTTGAATATCGCGCGAACCGACTGTGTCGAGTATATTATGCGGTGTTTTAATAAAAAAAACTTTTCCACGAACATATAGCGAACGATATATGTCTTTGACAATTTAGCGCGACGATTAAAATCGATTGTTATGAAATTACGGAAATTATAGAAAAAATAAAATCGGAAGTATAGAAATTTTTTTTTTGAGGAACTTTTAGTTCGCGTTTACCACTTAGTGTACTATTTTATGTCCACCTTATTTGCTATAATCGAACCTAAATTATTGATGACTTTGTATAGAATTACTTTGAAGAAAACGCGTAATGCTCGAAGGACTTTATAAGTGAAAAGTTAATTTTTAATGCATAACGTAGCTTAATCTTAACTCGTTATGGCTTTGATAATTTTTACAAGTCGCCTAAAGGATATAACAACGGAATAACAAAATGGTTAAAAAAAAATGTTTTCTTTACTACCGAGGTGGTCAATACATGACGAGTTCGAATATTGTAGGCATTTGTTTCCTTTATTTTTTTCATCCGTCTAACACGAAATTTGTAGTATTTAAATTGTGTCATGAAAATACAACGAAAGATATGAAGTCGTATTCTACGGTTTCACAACCGTTTTCAGTCGTTCTATAGCGTCGTGTCGCCAATACGTTTGAAATTTTTTGAGTTCCCATCACCGTCATAAACATCTTATAAATTTATTATTTTTGGTATTTTTTCGTCATTTGTTTTGAATTTCTCTCTCTCTCTCTCTGGCGTGAACCACGAATTACGATGGAAAATGAATTTTTATAGAAAAACGTGCGCGTTTACTAAAATCGAATAAGTTGTATTTCGTTTTTATGGAAATCTCGTATCATTCTACACGCATATTTAAATCGCGTTTCACAGTTCGAATGCATTACTGTCTCTCCGTAGCGTTGTGATTAAATGCGAAGTACCACTTTTTATCTTATCGAATATTTTCCGCGTGAAGAGGCGGTCGTCTATATGAAAATATTTTTTATTCGTAAGTTCGCGTGAAAAATTTCGTTTTCTTCCTTTTTGGTTTACCGACAAACGATTGTGTTAGACGATATTGTAATATACAAAGCGGGTACGAGTCAGACCGGCGAACGGTGGCTTTTCAGACATAACCGAATTTGAAGTTTCCGTGTGAACGCCATACACACGTCCGAGGGACGTTTTCGAAGTTTCCATGTCGGTGGAAAGAGAAAAAACACGAACACCCCCTTCAGCTTCTCCATCTCGCCTAAAACGGGGTATTTTTGACACCGGTTAGTACGCGATAATTATTTGGAACGTTCGTGACCGGATCGCAGAATAGATTTTTATATTATACGCGACGCACCTACGTACGCGTTGTATTCGCAGTCGATTCACGTCCGCGGAAAACCGTTTCCGTGCGGCAAACTCGTGTGTGTGTGTGTGTGTGTGTATACCGCCCCATGTCTGTACACAAAAAAAAAAAAAAAAATAGAAAAATGAACGAGCGCACGCGAAAAACCCTAAAAAAAAAAGCTTATAATATAATTGACGAGGTAAAAAAAATAATAAAATGTCGGGAAGGTTTTTTTATTATTATTATTATTATTATTATTTATAGTGACGTCCGTTATTGATGTCAAATTTACCCTGATGGGCGGTGTATACACGTGGGATTCGAAACTTCACGGCTCTAAACTTTTTAAAAGCAAATATTTTCGAAAAAAAAGTTTTTTTTTGTTTCGTTATATTGCGTTTGAGAGAGAAATGGAAAGAAAATATAATTTTTTTTCTCCACATCGTTGTTTTAATTAGTTTATCTGTCGGCATTTCGTTTGTCACGGAAAGCGTACTCTCGTCGTATACCGTTTGAAGTGCGACTGACGTATTCGCAGATACATAACTGCTTTGCCCGTGGAACGTTACAAAAATATTAATTATATTTGAATAAATTCGATGATTTTTCTTTTCTTTTTTTCTTTTTTAATCGTACGATATGGAATTGATTTTCGTTATTATAATCTCATATATACGCGAAATTAAAAGGAGCGTGAAATTTACGTTTTTTTTCTTCGAACCGTTTGCACACACACACTATTCGTGTCTTCATATTACATTTAAAATTTCTTCTTCTATCACGTCTATAGGCACATCAATTCCTTGTTGATACGGCACGGAAACTCCTCCGTGGTATCGGGTAGTAAAATTTACTCGTGGCCGTGTGGATTGATGGAATCGTTTATTCATCAACAAAATAATACATATATACGATAAATGATACAATAGGTTAACAAAAAGCCTTAATCTAGTCACATAAGTTCAACAGAAAATATCATACAATTGCGATAATGTTAGGCATGTCTTTATTGACTGGCCGATGTATTTTGACGGTGTAAAATTGCACTGGCTCCACCTAATTATCTTCTTGAATATGCGGTTTTGCACCGTCAAATTGGCCGTTGTTTTCAGTGTTTCTTGGTGCTGCGAGTTTCCCGCATTGTCAAGTTTTGTACGCTCGCTCCGTTACATTGTGTTTTCACATCCGTTTCGGCTTTGTTGCCACCTGAAAAGTTGTGTTCATATGTCATCCTGACGGTCTCCTATTAAAAAAAAAACAATTTTATTTTTCTATTCGATTGATTGATTTTAGATCTAAAAACATATTAATATACGAGTGAATCGTGATATTTTATGCCGTACGAATTATTCGATTTTCGGTTAACCGTTTTGATTTTTCTAAAAAAAAGTAAAAAAATAAAACAAATTCGGTTACTTCAAATAACTTAGAATAAACTTCTCAAACCCCTTATAAGTGCATCTCTACTTTTGAAAACTTTCAAAATTGGTTGACCCGTCCAAATACATTGTTTTGCTGGTATTACATTTAAATAAATAAAATATTAACATTTTATTTTAAAAAAAAAAACAAAAATATTTCATATAAATATAATAAATAATATTGTATAAAGTATGATTAATGTGGCAAAAAAAAGTTATTAAAAAAAAATCGATTTATTATAAATACTATTTATTATTTGCACACAAAGAGTACGATACTCGTTTTCGATTACTCTTATAATAATTGCGTCGAAAAATTTAGAGTTAGACAAATAACATTTTTGTTGAAATGAAATTTTTTATTGAAACCGTGACCGAAAATCTAACTTTGCAATATTATTGGAAAAAATGTAGCGTGTAGTTAGGTCTTTTTTATATCCTTAGCAGAATGTGTTTGTTAAGCATGTTGAACGGACAACCGGAATTCCATTACATGTATTACGGTTGAATCTCGTTTTTAATGAACTCTTAGCCGACACTAATTCAGTACATATTCGTCGTGTGAACGTTTTTCGCGACCTACAGTCGAAGAATCTCTGATTCACCGATGAATTCAAATGTTTTTTTCTCATTCTTTCGAAATTAGGCTTCGACGTGTTTTTTTTTTTGTTTTTTAGTAGTAGTAATCGAGAAATAAACTCCTCCATTGGAATTAATGTAACGCGGCACGTTATATTATTTATACGTAAACGAATAAAATATAAACGAACATTTGTAAAAGGACGGATAGGCGTTCTTCATGGCGGTGTTGTTGGATCGGAGTTCAACGAGAACAAAGTTTAAGTCGTAGTAATAGTCTTAGTAGTAGTAGGAAATTTTCTTTTCCAAACTTCAGTCACTGTTAATAATAAAATGTAGGCAAAGCGTTTCATTTGTGTTTCATTAGCATTGCGCATCGACTTACGAACTTTAAAATTCTGCCTTGTAATTTCTTTTTTATTTGTTTTTTTTTTATCGTGGAGTTTAAATTTTCAAATCCGTATTTGGGTTTGTTTAAAATATGCAAATACGACGCGGTGGACGGGGAGAAAAAAATACGTTTCTTCGAAAATATCGCGTTATCGTGCACACCGTCGTTATTCCGTTGCTTAAACTACAGTCCAAAACTTTAGCCATACTACACACTCTGCCAACGTGCAAGAGTTTTGCTTTTCGCACCGAAATCGCGTATAATACTTATATACGGTTTTAATTTAATTTTCTTCGTAATCAGACGGCGCGCGGGTGACGTTATAAACGACATGTTGAACATTTTTTCGTAAACTTTTTCTTTTCTTGGCAAAAGGCTTGTGTCTACGGCGTCGAGTTGTACGCGTTAACTGTTAATTTAAAACGTTCCTTTTTTTTTTCCTTTCGTTTTTTTCTTCACCAAACACTTTATTAACAATCCTATCCCATTTCAGATGTCCACCCACTAGCGGTGAAAACTTTACACATTTATTTATTCGTTTTTTTTATTATTATTATTACTTTTTTTTTTAAGAAAAACATTACAACTTCGAAGGGCAGGTACGAAACTTTTGACGAGTATATTCCGTCGGGGCAACAGCTATAGCTGCTGCGGAACGTACGAACTTTTGTTTCGGCAAAAACGTTTCGGATAATTTACAACGCGCGCTCTCCCATCCCGTTTCCAGCATCGTTCTCGGTACGATATGCAACTGCGTACGGTTCTTATATCGTACACCACACACCGAACTATTAATCAGCCGAAGTATGTGTGTCGTTGATAGTTCGACCTGACCTGTTAAAACACTCTTGCGAAACTATGTTGCAAGTCTTTTTGCCGCCGTCCCATTGTGGAGAATTTCGATATTGACACGTTAATTTTTATGTGCGCATATCGTGCGAGGTGTATCGAAATAACCTGTGCACGGGCGTTTCTCATAGGCTTCCCGAATTTAGAATAATAATAATAAAAAAATTTAAATATTTATATTCGAAATTTTCGACGAAAAAAATGCCCCTACGATTATTATAATGTATATCGGCCTGTCTCGTCGGCATTCCGAACAAGGACCGACTTAAATAATATAATGTGTTGAATTTCTGAAATAATTCCTTGGATCTCGCCGGATGTTTTAAATGCCAAACAATTCAGTTTTGACATATATATATATATAAATCGGTAGAGTGTTACTAATACTGGCAGATGTCGCGGATGAAGTAGAAAGGAAATTCGTGTTTTTATATTTTCCGTCTATAAATTTTCTTTCGTTTTTTATATTCGTATTTATATATAATAATACTCGACTTGCACGATAGGCACCGGTTTTTCATTCATCATCGAGTGCTAATTTTTTTTTTTTTGGATTTTTTATATTTTTTATTATTTTTAATACCACATTTTTCGAATTATTTTTGTTATATATATATAATATATATAAATAAAAAATAATATATCCGTATATAATAAGTAATAACAATGCCCGCCGCAGTTGATGTTTACGGAATCGACCGAATTCGGTGTAGAAATTTAGCATTGGGAACTCATTCGTCACTCTGTGCGCATAATATCGTTCGAAAATCAACTTTTTTCTCGTACTTACCCTACCGTACATCGATCGAATTATACGCCGCGGTTAACGCGATGTATAAAAATCGCGTTTCCAGTGAATTCAACAAAAAGTAGTGCGTGTTTTTACATATATATATCCGAAAAATCGGCCGAGGGACTCGTCTTAATTGCAAGGATTTATAGTGTATTTCCTTTATATGTATGTATTCTTCTTTTCAGGGAAGAAAAAAACAAATTGTTCGTTTTCTAACACCCAGCCGTGTTTTTGTAATCTTTTTCAATTGTTGTTTTTACCGAGGAGACGAAATCGAATCAACGCAGTTTCCACGCCATTTGATCATCGATTACAGGCCGAATGGAAATTTGTGCGTTAGAGGCACGAGAAAAGAGAAGTAATCGTGCATCGAATGGTTATTCGACCCTGAATGTCCGTCCGGAACTCGATTGAAAGCGTTGTGTCCGCGTGATATAGTAAAATTGGAATCCTGTAATTATTTTACTACTCGTACACGCGAAACAATCGTATTTTTGAAGACATTTTATTAGAAAAAAAAATTATTATACCTTCGTCACCAAAACTCGAATCTTTCGCAGAATTTTCGGTTTCATCCCTTTTCCGAAAGGCTTAAATAAATATTATCCAAGGTAATCAATTTGTCGTTTAAATGATTCGGGTTCAAACACACACCAACATTACCGTGAAGTCACAATGTTCTAAGATTTCTTTTATTTATTCTTAACAATTATAATTCTTCCGAATTTTCGGGTTGTTTTGAATATTACGCATAAAGGGAAAAGTTTCGGGTAATGTGTACCTATACTGGATCCGATGTTTGCTACTGAAACGCGCGACGCATGACGAAATTCATTTTTTGCAGTCGAGAATTACCGGGGGGAAAAAAATTGAAATAAAATTCATTTGTGGAATCATAAAAAGCATCAAAATATAATACAGTCAAACTGCATTGTACGAACAGTTGTCCGCGAATATTTATTGCGATATATTACGATTATTATGATAATAACCTGTCGTATTAAGACGCGCGGCCCGGTGTCGATGGAGCAAAACGAGTATATCCGCGTGTAGACCGGACAATGTATTTTAAAGTAAAAGACCATTTCATAGTCTACACTTTCGTGCCTCCGGCCCCTTAAATGATAATATCTTTGTATAATAATAATAATAATTATTATTATAATATTTGTTTCGCGCGTTATTTTCGTGAGTTTTTCGTTCGGGGTGAGTGTAAAATGATATACCAAAAACTACTGCTTCGTATAATAATAATAATAATAATAATTACGATTATTATTTTATATTCGTATACGTATACGGACGACAGGAGTCACGCGATTACGGGAAACAGTGCGGGTGTGCGTATTTATGTATTCAAATTTGTCGGTGCTTTTAAATCGAATTCACTATATATATTATACATATATATATATATATATATATATATATATATACACGTGTAGATACGCGAAATTGACTGTTTCGAATTTCCCGAAATGAATAAAAAGGGGAAGGCAATGAGAGAGAGAGAATCCTCTATATAGCAGAGTTAATTTCCTCTCTATTTGGGACATCGGTGCCGTTATCCCTATATATACTCGTGTATATATATATATATATACATAAACCCCTTTCGAGAAAAGAATAAAATAATCGTAATTCTCGTTGCAGTGAAATATAAAACACATATAAAAATAACGTTGTATTTCATGCGATGACGGCTGTTTAACATTCAGCAGATGGTATATGGACAACATTATTCAAAAAAAAAAAATACTTACTGCCGCCGGACCATCTTCTCGTTTCTGCTATATTCATCCGTTTTATTTGTATATTATTTATTTATTTTTTTTTTACAGTATATTTTTATTCAAAATTCTTATCCGCGGTTTCTGGTTACTTTTTTTTTTACGTTTAATAAAAAATGTATATACTATACCAGAAAGGCGCTTTTGGAAAGGGGAGTTGGAAAATCGTATTTAGCCGCGGTAAATGTAGTGGAACTCGCGACCGCCGCCACCGCCTGCAGTGGCTAAAAACGACGCGGAGAATTGCCAACGATTTGGTGTAGTAAACGTTTATGATAATACGCCGCTAACGGTGTACAAGTCTCTCTTTATTTTTTTTTTCCAACAAACAAACGGAAAAATATTTTGATTTTTAAATAATTAAACAGCCAAACAAACCGCTCGTATACGTATATATCGTGTTTTATTCATAAAAAAAACCCCCGTGCACTTTTCTACAAACCATACCGTCCTCGGCGTGATATAAACACTTCGAATATTTTATTTTTTTCCATTGTTTTGGATGGTCGACCTTGTGCCTATAAAGAGTTCCGTTTCCTTTTGATCTGTTTAACAGAATTGATACAGAGCCCTTATAGTAATTTACAGGATAGGATGACTTGGTTCGTAAATCAGAGGTGGGAGATTGCTCTGGCCAGTTGTTGTAGGTGAGGAAATTCTGAGATTGATGTTCTATGAAATAGGACTTGAGTTCGTCGTTTGGCTTCTTGTTTTAGGGGGACAATTCCGGAAGATACTCGCGTTAAAGTACTTCGAACTTAAAGGGTGGTGTGTACAAGCAGCGTTGTCTGCAGACACTTTATCATAACAGTTACTATGGGTACATTATCGTCTTATCGGCTATAAATAAAAATAATTTTTTTATTATTATTTGCATTTGTACTGTGTATTTTTTTTTTACGGAAATTTTTTTCAAAATTACGCGCCATGCTCGTAATAAATTTTTTCTGTACGGTGGTTTTTAAAGTTTCGGTACGGATAAAATGCAATTTTATATCCGTCAACTAAAATTATTTTTTCGAGACAATTTTTCTTTATTTTAAACGTTTAATACTCTGTTTTTTTTTTAACGGAAATTTATTTCCCCGAGCGTTAACTAACAAACAATAATTATCATTTACATTGGAATTGAATTGAAAACAACGAGGGTGTTCGTTGCCGTCCACCCCAACCCCTGCACTCTTAATAACTCATAACAGCACAGTCGTCGTTCGTAGCTCGTATATATGAATATTACCACAATATAATATATATATATATACATATATATATATATACATATATATATATACATATATATATATATATATATATACATATATATATATATATACATATATATATATATACATATATATATATATATATATATACAACATATTCCGTTTTTATTGATTTTCGATTCTGAGCGAAGTTATTGATTTTACAAATGATATGTTTATTTTATTTTTTTACAACTTTTCGACTAGAAGGAGCGCGCTTCGGTCATTAACACAAGTGCCCATTTTCCGGTGACAAACTTGGTTGTGGTGGTACTTTTAAGAGAGTAATTTTTCTCAATAGTTTTTAAACTAAACAAAAAATACTGTCGAATATGTTTTGATGAAAATGATATTAACGCGATTCCGTTAAAAATCCTTTATTATATTTCATGGGCATTTCGAAAATAATTGTCTTAAATGTTTAGAAATTTACACCGGTTATGTAACACTACACTAAATATACGTAAAAAAAAAATTCAAAAAAATCTTCTCCAATTTTATGCTATTTAATGAATACTAATAACTATTCGACTCGTAAAATGATATTTTTTGCATTCAAAGACTAAACATTTTATACGACACGTGTCATACGTTGCAAACGTTTTGTTTATTCTTTTTTAACTCCATTTTAAACATTCCGACAAATTGTATTACACCAAAGCACCGTTCACATTAGTAATACGTATTACTAAAATGAATCGCATAGCTTTCACATTTATAGTAATAATAAAACTCTAAAACTTTATTTAAAATAATGCACGCATTTTA
Organism: Chaetogeoica ovagalla; assembly: GCA_032441825.1. Lineage (NCBI taxonomy): Eukaryota > Metazoa > Arthropoda > Insecta > Hemiptera > Aphididae > Chaetogeoica > Chaetogeoica ovagalla. The sequence continues at coordinate 3,506,499 of CM063748.1, read as the reverse complement.
CCCGTTTATTAGTTCAACCGTATATTAACTGCAATGTTTGAAGAATGCATCGTCTGTTTTAAATACCGACGTTTTGTTCATTTAGCGATCGAATTGTTTAACTCTTGTGTAAAGGAGAGGGGGGGGGGGGTGAAAACAAAAAAAAAAAAAAGTGAAAAAAGACAAAAGAAAAGTATTTAATTGAAAAAAATACTCGTAAACGTTTAGATGTTATCGAATGTAAGAGAAGTGTACATCATCGCTGCTGCAGCGCCGTTACACGATCGTAACAGTTTATAAGCGACGACGACGTGTTTTAAGGACATTAAATTAAAAGTATGTACAGAAGAATAGCCAGAACGAGCGGGTAGGTTAAATGCGTTCGTAAAAAGAAAATCCGATAATTAAAAAAAACTTATTTAAATTTAAAAGTTTGTTTTTTTTACCGAACAAAGTTTTTTAATAAAAAGAATAAAGGTCACAATCACTACGGGTCTTTGTACATTACTGTCATGTGGCGTTCGCGTTTAATAGATTATTTTTTATTTTTTTTTTACAGTCGAACCAAAAGCGAAACGATAAATTTTTATTTACAGCGTACGTAAACACTGCGTGAACACACACACACACATGACTGCTTATAAGAATCGACGATTCGTTTTCCCAAGAAAATTACGCGCTGCTGCCGTGTTAATTAAAAATGTTGTCCGCGCCAGACCGTTCCTTTCAAAACGCCGTCGCGTCGTGTTCGATTCTCGGAGCAACCGTTACTGGAAATCTCTTTTCTTTCATTTGCAAAAACGACAGGAAATCTCTTCTTAACCGTATCCGGCGTTCGGATTCAAGTTTTTAACGTACTCGCGCACGCTCGTTATACAAACGAATTAATACGGCGGCGTCGTGTTGGTTTTGCGCGAGCCAGTCGAGCTAATTAAATATATACTCGGAAAACGAAATAAATTATTTGCCGACCATCGACGTTCTTCAAAGAACGTTCTTTTAATTTTCATCAGTACGCAAACGAAACGCCGCAAAGTACGCCGGCCGTTTGTGTTTCATTATTCGTTTATTTAACGTGCAAAAAACGCCGTCAACTTTGAATACGATAAAATTATCTCGTTAATTTTTATTACATGTCTTACAACGTCGTCGACACGCTGTGAAACCCGGTTAGAAAAATAAAACGCATACGTTTTATTTTTGAAACGAAAAAAAAAGGAAAGGATTTAACGATATTAATACGTGTAATAATGATAAAAAATTTTTTAAATTCTGGAATTTAACCTGAAAATTTCTGAAATTCCGGAGAAAAATTCCGTAATGGATTTAAACGATTTTTGCCTTATTAACAACAATATTTGAGCTACGTTAAAAAACTATTTTTAAAATCGAAAAAATTATCTCGGAATCTAAAAAAACAAATTAATTTAAATTACCAATTTACGCGAGTAAAATTAATTTTCTATCAATTATGTAATGTAAAGTAACTTTATGAACATAAAATACTTTATAATTCAATAAAAAAAAATATTAAATGACGTTATAAAAATATAATTGAGTTAAGCTTATACACTACTGCTGCAGTGTACATAAAACTTGATTTTTACGAGAAATATATTACTCGGAACCAATTAATAGCAGCGCGTAAAACAAAACGCGTTTAATTCCGGAGACTTGTAAAAAAAAAACCCCTTTTACTATTTCAACGATTAGCATAATTCCACACCTTAAAGCGAAAAGCAAAAATCATATATAAATAGTAATAGCGTTATGCAAATATTATGTATTATGGATTCAATTAAAATAATATCTTCGCACACGATTCGGAACACCGTGTAGACCAGACATGTCAAACTCAAAGTATCAAGTGAGCCAAATATATTGAATAATTTACTACGCGGGCCGCACATAAACATTTAATAAAAAAAAATATTAATAAACAAATTATTTTATTATTTATTTCACAGCAGAAATACTGTAATTCCCAATGGTCTTGAAAAGTACAAAAAGTTCGTCGGTAATTTTTCGTTTACTACCACTTGGTTTTGATACAGACATATTCAACAACTGATACTAAATGTAAACAACAATAATAATATAAATAAAGCATACACGCACGGCAAAATTTAAACTCGAACTCGAACGGTGGATATCGAAAGACTAAATTAGATGTTAACATTTGAAGAGACACGCGTACCTATATCGTGTATCAACAATAATACTTAATCGATCACAGCTTATCGGTGAAAAGATAAAACAAAAATATATACTAAATATACCTTTCTCAAACATAGTTCTGATACGAAATGAAAATTTTATAATTTGTTTTACTTATAAATATTGGAAGCCACGGGCCGCAAAAAAAGGTCAGCGGGCCGCGTGTTTGACATGCCTGGTGTAGACGTTTGAATTTTAAACGTAAATAAATTAATCGGTTTACAAACGAATATATTCAAATAACTGAAACTCGAAACTTATTTTCCCTCCTCAATCTTATTTAAAAACCTCTTTAAAACTCTTAAAAAACTCTAACGTGTTCTTTATCTTGTACTTCATTATTCCAATCGAATTTTTATTTTTTATATAATTAATTTTCTTCGATTTATTTATATAGCGTCGATTCGTTGGCTTCGATCACAATTACGTCGTTTTATTTTAAATCCTCGCTTTAATTATTTGGATTTTTCTCCTTCGCTATGCAAAAATGTAATAATACCTGCCGTTTTTTTCCCAAAAAATTCCCGATAATTTTCCTGTCATTTTCGCTCCGTCTGTTCGCTTCTATTATAATTATTATTATTATTATTATTATTATTATTATTATTATTATTATTATTATTTATCGTTCACTCCTCGTCTAAGTCCCTTGTAAAACAGTTGCTCGGGGCATAATCGTCTCTCGGGTCCTTTTATCTCTTTCTCCTTACTCTTCTCACCACGCTAACTTCCGAATATGTGGTGTATTTTCTCGCACCGTTGGCCCCACAACCGTCCGTTTTAATAAAATTTATATTTCTCAATCGTTATTCTCGTCGAAACACCTCAATCGTTTCTTTTCAATCACAGTTTTACTTCTTTTTTTTTTTTTTTTTTTTTTGAAAATAATACGCTAATGTTCTATGGTTTTCGCCATTTTTTTAATTTACTCGTCTAATATTCCGATCGTATAAACTGACTTTTTTTTTTAATAATAATAAAAAATTATTATCTCCTTGTTATTTTACTATTTTAATTGTTTGAATTCGTTTTGAAAGGGATCGCGGACGCGTTAACGATATCCGGATTCCTTTCGTTTCGTCGAACATTTGATTTTCTGTTCTCGTCCCGTTGTCCTCCTATATTAACACAGAGCAAACAGAATTCAACGTTGTGCTTTGCTTACATGGCCACTCAAAGGCCTTGTACTACACCAGGCTTTTGCTGGGGTTGGAAATATGTTAGCGATTAATAGTTAACAAAACGGATTGGATTAGGGGATGAAGTCATTTATCAGGAATATTTGATGGACACGAGTTTTCTGTCCACGACGGGTGTTGGACGACGCGCCGAGTCTCAATAATGTCTGGAAAGCGATGTTTCTCGTGAAACATCGCATAGACACCGAGCGGATTCCTTTATCAGCGATTTGAGAACAATTTCTTTTCCCCGTCATTTTGTACCGTTTGGATTTTTAGCCGATTGCTAAAATAATTCTCGTTCCCGTATTCGCGATTATTATTAATATTATTATTATTATTATTATTATTATTATTATTATAGCGTTTCGGACTCGAGTTTCTTGCCGAGATCGTGATTATTATTCACCAATCCAGCCGGAAAGAACTATATACATATATTTTACGACGTACACGTCCGGATAATATATATATATATAGCGTTTCGTCGTAATCATTTTCGTTTAGACAATATTAATATTGTTATTACTGTCCGTGTATATGCGCCGCGTTGGCGAGGATTAACGTGAAAATCGCGTATGACGATAGCGATTAAATTTTCATTGTCCGCCGAGTTTTCGCCTCGTCCGTTCCCGAGACCGTCCAGAGGGGGTGTCAGCGAATTACGCGCGTTTTATACCCGGCAAATTCGTTTCGGTTTCCAGCCCGAAGGCAAAGCGATTTCTGCCGCCGTCCTTCCCCGTCCTACAACCACCGTTTTGCAAGTGCCCGTGAAGCTCTTACTCGGATTTTATATTATTATTATTATTATTATTATTAATATTATTATTATTATGAATATTCCACGTGCGCTCACTCGTCTGTGGATCACGTCGTGTAGTCGCGTGTGTCGAAACGATTATTATTTGTGCCGATTGGTGACGGGGGCGGAGGAGGCCGTTTTAACCGGATTCCGACCGTTCGGAATAATTCGATTTCTTGGAGGATTTTGTTTTATAGTTTTTTTTTTCTTTCAGCGTATAATGTTAAAAAAAAAGAAAGGGTAGCGACCCTTTGGGTGTTGTGGATGTCGTAGTAGTAAGTGAATTACTTCGGATAAAATTTTATTATTAAATAAATATATTTGAAAGCCAAAATAAATCGTTGTATTAACGATAAAAAAAAAAAATGGTGTTTGTAATTCATTCTGTCGGAAAATGTTGTAATAAAGGAAATGCGACTAGAGATTTTAGATAGTTTTTTTTTTTTTTTAAAAATAGTCGGGGAGTAACGGGGAGACAACCCGTTTTTGTCGAACACGTTCGGCCTTTAAAACGAAAAACCATTTATTGTATAACTCAAATAGCTCCACATATAATAATTGTTATAAAAAGTATAACATTGTTCTTTTTTATCCACGTGAGGTACAGAATTACGTGTGTTCGGTGTGCGGTTTGGTAGTTCTTTTTTTGCGTACGCCGCGTTTAACAGCTATTGGGAAAATAGTTCTCCTAATGATTTTTCTTTAAGTCGTTTGTTACGCACCAGTAGAAAACCGCTGTGGTGGCAATCGAAAAACGTTTCGAATTGAATATGTACCCCCCGGGCACACCGACTAGATACGATTTGCTACTGGAACGTAAAATACGTCGTTTTTTTTTTCTACAGTCGAACGTGAAAAAAAGAGAAAGTAGACAAACGTCAACGTAGTTTCGCTGAGAATGTAAAAAAATAAAAAAAAAAAAAAATTGTCAAACTTCCGAGAATGACGAAATAGAACGAAACACACGATAGTCCGGCCCAAAAGTCGACTGTCTCCTATCGCCGAAGTCGATGTCGGGAGACCACCACAGCACAAAGACGTGCGCGGGAGTCACTGTTTCGTCGATTGTCATTTCCCGCGGCGAGACGGGCAATACGGTAGAAAGGCGTTACCCGCGCGCCGCCGGCGTGTGTAAATCACGAGACGAGTGGGATTTACGCCGGTGATTTGTTTAACGCGAAACGCGGTTTATGCGGAGACAGAACGAGGCGTGGCCCCGGCCCGGCGGAGAACGACACGGGCAAGGCGGTCGTCGTCGGTCGCCCGTCCCGCCGGCCGCCGGCCGCAAATTAACCGCGTTCGCCTTTTAACCCGATCGCGTTAGAATCGGTTGCGGTTGTAACCGACGGCGGCGCCCTACGACGGCCGACTTGGCCGCCAAAGCGAGACGACTTCGCCGCGTCCGTACTCAATACGACGTGTACACGCGCGAAACCCGAACTACCCGTCTACCGCAGTAGGTACACCGTAAATAATGTTGTGGGATACATCCGAATCCGAAATGTGTTGTCGAATCCCGGTCTGACAAATTGTCCGAAATCGATCGATTTCGAAATTTCGAACACGTATTTTACTATGAGGTATATCGCCGCGGATTTGTTTACCGTCCAGGAGAACGCAGTGGGACAACGGCAGATCGTTATCGAAGGCGGTAAAAATTCTTATAGGGACACTTATATATATATGTATAGAGAGCCAGAGAAAAGACGGAAGGATTATTTTACCCGTTTGAACGATTCGAAAATAATCTTTTTTTTTTTTTTAGAAATTGTCGGAAATTCTGCCGCGAGGTGTCATAAATTTCGAACGTGTATTATGTATTAACTCTGCCCCGGTCGTATCGTCGTCGTATATAATAGTAATAATATGTGGAACGACTTATAAAGTTTCCCCGAACACGAGTAATTACCTATACGAAATATGTACGGTGCAGGGCGTTCTCCGGCACCAGAATTTCGCGCTAATGTGCCAACTTTATTATATACGAGTATATTATTTGATATTAGAAAACGTTCGTGTGTATCCAAGTTTGCGCGGTAAAAACGTTTGCCTGATTTACAGCTTCACATAAGTAATAACCGTACTTAGTTTAAATAAACGTGCGGCGGTATAACGCGTATTATTATTATTATTACTATTATGTATGACGAGGATGTGAAACATACGCGCATGTTTCAAATATATTTTTAAAGATTCTGGGCGGAGAGAGGAATGTATTGGTTTTACGATGACTTTCGGAATACAAACATAAATAAAAGAAATTTATTTTATGTTTGTATTCAGAAATTCTACCAGATTAGAGTGTTCCGATTATTGCGGTCACAGCATTATTTCCGTTAACAAATTGCATCTATAGTTGATACTCCAGACTTTAGAGTAAACACTTTACGATTTTCTTAGTAGCGCCTAAAAGAAAAAAAACTATCGAAAAATTAAATAAAAACGCGATTTCGTCGTAATCGATTATTATCGATCATTCCTTCGTAATTTCTAATTCTAATATAGTCATATAGAAACTTAAAATATTCGCACAAAATATGTAATATTTATATTAGGTGCAAAAAAGAACATCAAATTTTGGACGTTTTTAATGCGGTTTTTAATTTTTGAGTATTCGATAAAAGAGGTAATTTTTTAGACTGAGGATTTAATACAATGTCAGACGTACGCGTTACTTCAAATATATTAAAAAAAATAAAATCATAAAAATCGTTAGTCACAATTTCATATTTGTCGACAAAATGTATTGTATTTCGATGGAAAATCAAAATTTAATTTAACATTTTTTGCTACTTGGGTCTTGTTGTATGAAATTATATCAAAATGATGTACCGTAAGTAAAATATATTTTGAATTACGTACTCTATATTATTAAATATTATATAATATTAAGCTCCATTCAGAATCTCGTTTGATCGAACGCAATGGTAAATCGCATTGCTTTCAAATTTATGATAATAGCAAATCTCTAAAAAGCTTTATCCAATCTATTGGCATTTAAGCGACATTCACAACAACAGCCCGGTTCTTTTTTTTTTTTAATACACATATCAATGACAATTATTAGGCGTATAACGTGTTATGTCGTTATTAATAACGGCCAAAATATCGGAATTTAAAGACATTATTACAGTGAAGTCGGTGTTCGATCAATCGATCGGACGATACATTATTTTTCACGTCTGATTTTTGAAGCCCGTTCCACGGCCAACTGCGTATAAAGTCGTTTTATTTATTCCGTCAAAAACGAATAATTTATACTCGCTCGTTTCCGCGGTTTCGCGTTTTATTCACCGGCGTATCTCCCTCTAATAGGACACCTGTCTGAAAACTGACGCGACCCTTCGCAACGACTCGGCTGTGAGAGATCGTCGTCATACGGAAATAGAAAAAAAAAAAAAGGCGTATTTTTTTTTTTAACATCGCACCGCAATACTCTCCGGGGACGTGGTAACTTTTTCTCTTTTGTATATTATTATAATATACGTTTGCGTTGTAAAACCCCCGTTAAATATTAATATCGTTTTCGTTCGAATACCACACCTGACCGCGCGCAGTGCAGTCAAAAACGTGATCGACCAAAACTTCAACCAACGGTGCGAGCATTGAATTGTGTACCAACTGTTTAGGAGGGGTGGGAAGAAATAAGAACTCTCCGTTCGCACTCGTTTATTCGCTTTTATTTATTTTCAAACGCGAGAAATAAAAGTCGCTTTGTTTTCTTTTTTGGACGTACCGAGAGTGACGTTGTATTTTTTTTTTTTTGTGTTTTTAGTAACGCCTACACACACCGAAAACGAAATCCTGTTTTATTTTCGATCGCTTTTTGAGATTTTCCCGTACTCCGATTTTTATTTCTCGCAGTCTCGCGGTCAAGTCATATATTACGCGTTAATCTGCAGATTTTTCAGGAAATTTTCATACAGAATATTATATACTGTAATAATAATAATAATAATAATAATAGGTTCGATAATATTGTTTTATAATATTATTCGTGAAAACGCCAATATTCTTTTTTTTCATTCTTTATTTACGTCCATATCGTCGTCGTTCCAATACGATAATGCGTGCACAATATTTAATATATATATATAAAAAAACGCACTTTCACTTAAATACTTATTTGTTATATGATTTACAAATCTTAAAATTATAAAAATTCGAAAATTTTTAAAGTAAAAAAAAAATTTAAAGATCCTATCTAACGATTTTCTTTTCGGAGTTATGTAATTTTCATAAGAATTCCCTTTTTTTTAACGAGTTTCACAACGGTACACTCATATTTTGAATTCTCCTGTATTGGGGGAGATAGAATAACTCTTTTCATGTAATAAAAAGAAAACCGTCCATGACTGAAATATACTACTTTATCCCCCCTCCATGTGGCTATTTGAAAATTCCTAAATAAGCATCTGTTAAGGTGGTTAAAAATCCAATGTTGAACGATGGTACCGGTTGGAAGTTTCTAAATCGCAATGCCGACTCCGAGGAGACGTCGGGAAGACACAAGGCGCATTGAAATACGCAATATCGTTTCGAATATATTATTCTCAAATATTCGCGTGTGTTTTTTTTTTTTTTAATTCGATCGCGACATTACCGTATTGAATTCGACACGAGTCGGCCGGGGGATTTTCATCTCCCCAGAGCATAATAACCCCTCGTACACGTACACGCACACATTATGGCAATGCGCTTAGCCCGCGTCTCCTCCATTTCGGGATCTTTAGAAGGGATGAACAGCAGCAGCAGCTCTCTCTTTCTCTCTGCGCGCACCTCTGGTTCTGCGAGACGCCGTCTGACGGCTTAGGAACCCGAGACAAATCTCATTATCTCAGCTTTTTGCCCGAAAACTCCTCCTAGGCGGGTAAGTATTACCGCAAAATAATATTGCGGCGTTGCTGTAACAGCGACGAACGCGGTTGCTCTCGTGTATACGCCGGAAAAGCAAAAGTGATTCGAACCATAACGCGCCAACAATGGAGTTATAAAGGTATACACACGCACATGACGCTAATACAATATATAACTCGCGGGTGTACGCGCAGACGTACACGGGAATATAATAAAATGTATTGTTCGCGCGCCACTTTTATATACGGTAAAATAAGTGATTTTAACGTGTGCACTTTGCAAACTTTGTGTGTCGGTTGATGAGACCTGCGTGTTTGCCGGGAACGTTTCACGATAAACGCCGAAGGGGCGAGGGAAACGGAGTAATTCAATCGATTTATCGCTTAGAGACTCGGTAAAAGAGAATAACTCCAATTCATGTCCATAAAAATCGCAAAAATAATTAATGAGGGGAAGGGTAAATGGTCTTAAACAAATTCTATATAAAAATATTGTGTAAGATTCAAAAAGTTAATAAGTACTTAAAGGGTTCGAAAGCGAATATTCCCTCTCTTCGTCGTGAACACACAATGAATCGTACCGATCATCGACTTAACGATGCGATGAAAAGGGATTTGAATTCACTATAGAATAATTTGCTCGCTTTTCCATTTCTTTATCATAAAATCTTCATAAAATTGAATTGATTATTATAAACTTTTTTTATTTTAAGAATTTATGAAAAAAAAAAAAAGCGGAAAAGTTATAAAATAATTCACGACGAATTTGAATATGTCAAAAAGGTCTGAAAAGTATATCGCGAGAATCCCGATCAATTTTTAACGGTTACAACATCCTATCTTCACTTCTGATCCTCGTTTTTCAACACTCAGTCACAATTTTTCATTTCGAATGAACTGAACGCGTATTTGTACACTTAAAAGGCTAGAAGACTGGACTAGAGTTTTTGTAAAAAAAAAAACATTGTGACTACATTAAAAAGAAATAACTCGCGCTGGATTCGGTCGACTCGTCGACGTTTATTTATTTATATACTAGAATAGCCGTATTATAATATTTTTTCCAATCGTTTAGAATTCGTAAACTTTAAATGATTTTTCGCTCTCGGCAAACTATCGAACGTTGAACGGGATATTTTGCATCTTTTACATAAAATTTATTTTTAAACTAAATAACGGATGTAGGTTTACGTTACCAAAATTAGACGCGTCGCAAACGAAATTCGTCATGTGCTACGCGCGTTCGTGTATTCGAAAATACCAGAACGTTTCTTACGATTCGAAACGACGGAGTAGAAACCTTGTTGTAAATTTCGGAAAGTTCAAATTGAATTATAAAATGCGTATCTTCGTTAGACTTATTAACCGGGGACTTGTTGTGTGAACGGTATATCATTTGTTTTTTCGTTTTTTTTTCTCTCGCTCCGTTTCGTTAAGACGTCGTCATATAATTCAATTGTAGAAATTAAATGTTTTCACGACGTTCGTCCTCCTCTGCTGCACACGTACAACATTCTCACGCTTAATATATATGTATATATTTATTTCGTATACGATTTTTTAATATTCCTTCCCCCCCCCCCACCGATTCATTCTCGACCGAATAATATAATTTCACGCGAATGCTTTTCAAATTAATAATTATCTCTCTTATATAAACATTTTTCAAACAGTATGTCGACGATGCGTATAATATGTTTCCGCCTTTAAACACTATATCGCATCTTTTTCTTTTAAATATTATAATTAAAGTTTGTTTGTTTGTTTTTTGTTTTTTTTAAATAATTCAATCAATACGGTCGCGCCCGAGTCGAAACACTAGACTTTTTTTCCGAAACGTTTATCGTTTTCTTTTATATATATATAAATATTAAGTCTAAGTCGCACGACGTAATTTAAATGTTACAGTATCCCAGTAGTAAAAGACTATTTAAATTTTTACTTTCGTACAAATTTTCACTGAAATTATTAAAATACATTTCGAACGTTGAAAAAGAATAATCTGTACACATATTTCATATCGAATTCATGTTTAATCGATATAATGAATATTTAGGTTTATACGATAAAAATTTTATATTTTATTAAATACTTAAAACTGATATAATTCATTCGGTTTTTTATAAAAAAACATCTTAATCTCTGTACATAATACTGTAACTTATATAAATCGAATTTCATCGCATTTGCTTCTTTTTTTATTTTAGAATACTTTAAGGGTGATACGTAACTATAAGCGTGTTTCAATTTTTCACACGCTATTTTAATAATAGATGTTTTTTTCTTCCAAACAGAAAAAACATTCTTTCCATATTATATAGATTATTTCTTATTTTTGTATTTAATTTCGTACTTAAAAATAAATATTGTCTAAATTATAATATAATGTATACAGCCTTTGGTCCGATACATTCGATAAAAAACGTAATATTCTCTAATATGTATTTATTAATACTAATAAAAGTCGAGATGAATTCATTATAATATTAGAAACCACTGTTTTTTTTTAAATATTAGTTTTTTTTTTTACATCTACGCATTAAAATATTTTAAATTAATAATACATTTATTAGTATACCGTATCGGAAGATATAATCTGTCTAAATACACATTAATAATAATAATAATAATAATTATTATTATTATTATTATTATTATTATAATAATAATAATAATAATAATGCGAATCGCATATCATAGAAATATAGGTATATTGAAAATATTGTCTATTTGCGCTTTCTTATTAATACATATTTATATTTATTCGGATCCGTTTATTTATTTATGTGTTGCAGTATAATATTCTTAAACGTTCGATATAGGTATAGAACATTATTTTCATATTACAAAAGGGACGGATATCGCAAAAATATAACCGTTTATCGTGAGTTTTATTCGGTTTCGATGGAGAAAAATCGTTTCTTTCTATTTTGCAGATTTATATATATATATGTGTGTGTGTGTGTGTATGATAAGACAGCGTTCATTTTGTTTGTCATCGATGAACTCAAAACATTCCCCAAACGGTTTTTTATGAGATTTTCGCCATTATTTAAACAAGAAGACGGGTTATATTTATTAATAAAATTCGTTTGTCGCGTCGTTCACTATACAGCTAAACGACGAGTGTCACGCGACACAGATTTCTCGCCGTACTACTGTAGGCCGAGGCAACGCGAAACGCGGTGACAAGCGTTGCCTGTATATTAGTGGAGGAATAAATTTGTAAAATTATAGGACCCTTTGGAAAACCACCGTATCATTGACGTAGCGTAATTTTTATTAAATATTTATAGTATTCCATTATTTTTTTTTTATTTCTTTTTATTATTACTGGAAAATAACGAACCGGAAGTAAAAAATTCAAATTGCAGTCGAGTTGCGAGCAATCGTTAATAATTGATTATAAATAAGTCTAAAATAGTTTGACCGTCTAAAAAAATTATTGACATTTTGAAATGTAATCGAATGATTTAAACGTTGGAACGAGTAATCACAGTTTTGATATTGAATTCACATCAGATTATTTCGATACACATTTACGAAATACAAATAACAAACGAACAATAAATATTAATATAAACAAAAAAAAAAAACACCTTCGTATAATGTAGGGATGAACAATTAGTTTCTGCAGTGGTCCCGGTTTGGACGGCGGACCGAACATTTGTCGATCCCTGATATAATGTATCTGTTGAGGAAAATCACTTTTTAGTCGTGATGTCCTTTTCGCCACAAACGCTTTTTATGTACGTTTATTGTAGAAAACGACGTGTTTTGAACACGGATAATTGTTCCGTTGAAACTTTCGAAAATTGACTTTTACACAATATATTATAAAAATACTTTTTTTTTCGGTCGACTGATGGAAGTATTCGCGGTAAACGATCAAAAGAAAATTTACTACGAAAAATTACATTTTCCACATTGTCAACACAAAAAGTATTTTTTTTTTTTTTACATTAAAGCGCTTAATTTGTCGCCATTTAATACTGGCAGAGCGATATATTTCGTCGTTATTTTTCGAATAATTTTATTCTCTTTCTTTATAGTAAAATATGTATATATATATATATAAAATAAGTATACCGAGAACCTTTTGTCGATAATATCACTATTATAATAAACGTTTAGCTATATAACAGATTTCCCGAGAAAGGTTTTAATAAAAGATTCGAATACAAGAGCTACAATATTCAAAACAGTTAATGACATGAAAATACGAAGATAGGCGTCGATTTAATTATAATCACGTCTAAATAATCAAACAATTAGTGTCGTCTTCGAAACCCTGCAGGGTATATAATATACTGTACAGCCGAAATAACGGGAATAATATTATTCGACGCATCATAGGCTGCTTTCGGAGGGCATTTGCCCTCCAAAGAATATTACTGTGGCCGCAGAATTATACGATTCATAGCCGTTCGATGATAAACGAAAATAGCGGATTTTCGTTTCTATCAGGAAACTATGACAACGCAGCAGGACATTACCAGGATTTCGTATGTTGTACGATTAAATATCATTATAAATAGCATTGGAATTGAGCATAATGAATACAAGAGTTTTACTGAAATGAAAATATTTATTCGTAATAATTTTTACATCTATTATTAGTTTAGAAATCAGAAGAAATTCCACATTTTCACGTTCCGAATGAAGCGTAGAACGTGTTGATTTAATTTTTTTTTTTTTGTATATTTCGTCTCTGAATACACTTGTTCGTTTGAAAAAGTGTGCCGGGACGACGTCGACATGCGGTGTAACAAATCGTGTCTAGTCGGTACACCGTTTAACACGTTTTTCTTTTTTTTTCCAATTGTATTTTTAAGTACTGTTAATAAAAAAACCGAAAACATTTGTAAACTTTTTGTATTTTTTAAGAGTGTGAAATTAAAAAATTCTACTCGTAAAATTGGTTTTTAAATCGCTGTTGTTGTTGTTGTTGTTGTTGTCGTCGTTTTTTCTTTTTTATCTTCTCAATACAAATCATACGAATCTCACAAATAATAATAATAATAATAATAATAATAATAATAAACTGCGTTTCGGTGATTGAAAGAGGAATTGATTAATTTACACGCGACCCACCCCCACCCTCAATTTAAATTACCACCAGCGGTCGTGTTCGACGTGCGAATATCGCGCACGCGGTAAAAGGATTTTGAATATTATTTTATTATTTTACGCGGGCTGTGTTGAATAAATATGTCAAATGCGTCAAACGTCATTTTTCTCGCGAGCGGTAATTTAATTTTCGAGACGCGCGACTTATTCGCAACTCAATAATATGACGAGCTGATGCAAGTGCGCGGAGGAGTATATCGCGTCGTCAGAATACAAAATTATTTTCGTTATACTTTTATTTTATTTTGCTAAATAAAAATAATAATAATAAAATTTTTTTTTATATCGACTAAACACGACGTGTGTTTTCCTGCTGACGATCCATAAAAAAAAAAAATATGACTATTCGGTGTAAAATATTCGAGAACAAACGCTCGAGAGTATTTGTACTACCTACGCGTGCGCGCTGCTAATCCGAGAATTCCGTTAAATGATAGAAATTATTTCCCCTCGTTTCACGAAGGTTCGTGTGCGTACGTATTAGCATACGCGTACTTGTTATAGTGTATATGCGAAACAAATGAAAAATTCATAAAAAAAAAAAAAAATATTACGTTTTAATTAAATTTAGATGCTGCGAGAATACGATAGATAATAATACGAAATAGAATACGTGTACGGTATTAAATTTTTTTTTTAAATTCCTATATTTTTAAACTATAAACATACGTTTAAAATCGTCTTTTATACATTTTAAATGGTATAAAAAAATAAATAAAACGGTGTTATTTGCTGGACGATTGGTGTGGAAACCGTACATAAATTGCAGTATTAAATAAACAGAAAAAAAAAAATTAGTCCGTAAATATTACTTTACATAGATAAATATTTTAGAGTTTATTGTCATTACTATTATGAATTTCAAAACAAATCATCTCTCATTATGTGTAATATATTAATAACGAATTTTGAAAGAAAAAAAATCGCGTTTTGGCGTATTTATCGAAAAATTGTTTGTAGTTTTTTTCTATTTTTTTTTTTATTTTGACGGGGGAAGAACGTTAAAAAAATATTGAGAAAATGATTAAAATGATGACCTCGACGAAATTCACTGCTGGAATAAAAGTGTAATGATGGAAACACATCTATACGAAATCATACACAGAATAATAATAATAATAATAATAATAATAATAATCATAATAATAATAATAATAATAAAATAATAATAATAATAATAATAATAAAATCATTGTAAAACCAATAGTTTTTACTCAGAGTCTAAAACGTAAAATTTATGAAAATGAGCTCTGAACAACAGTCCGGATTTTTGAAAATTCCTATACAAGCGTTGTTAAAAAAAAAAAACATTCATTATATTATAAACCCTATTTCACGTGCGTTCTTTTCACGATTGGTCCATAATATACGCCAGACTATAGTCGACTTTTTTTTATTCACGTCATCCTTATTCACAACAAACCTCCGACATTATGCGTCGCTCTATTATCGAAATATGCATAACGCATTGAAATTATAAGTTTTAAACAGTTGGTTTTAGAATAAAAAAACAGAGCAACTTTTCTTTTATTTAAAAAAAAAAGAATAAACACACGTTTTATTCGAGTCGTAGAGTTTAATGAATATTGTCGTTTTTACAAATTAAAACATAATCAATAATAATAACGAATTGTAACAAATCAATAGCCCGGTGGCTTTTGCAATGTCGGAGAATTCGAGTGGAAACGACCGAGTCTCACGTCGTCTTCCACTGTTCTTTTCGCGAGTAAAAATACAATTTTAGCATATCAACACCGGTTGTTGTTGAAGAGCGAAAATGGCAAAGGAAAGGACAGGGACGATTAATACTCTTGATTTTCTTTTTTTTCCCCCGAGGATTTCACTAGTCGTCCCGGTTGAAGACTGTCTTACGCGTAAAAATTCCACACACAAATCTCGGCGTGTGAGTGAGATACGAGACGGAAAATTCGTATCGTCAAATTTTCGAAAATTCCCGAGCGCTCGTGACGACGAGCCGAACGCGGCGAGTGGGGAACGGTGGCAAAACGTCTCGCGGTATTTTATCCCTCCCGCCCCGCCACACTACGGCGGACTCCGGTGCAGATGGTGCAGGCTCATCGTTTCCTTCGGTTTTTTTTATTATTTCCAACTAAATAACGAACCGCGCGCGCACACACCACACAGTTTGCCAGTCGAACCGTGAAATTAAACAGTCGCCCTACCCGCCCGGTTCTCGGTGCCGCCAAGGTCTCTCTCTCTCTCTCATCGGCTCTATACACGAAAATTATTGTCCTCTTCTCCCTCCCCCCCCTTAACTTCACCCGCCGCGGTTCGGGCGACGCGTTCTCGTCGTCCGCCGTGCCTCGACGAACGGGGGCCCCGCTCGGCGTTCCGGTTCCGATCGCCGCAGAAGAAGAATAGCGACGTGGCCGGGGTGTGTTGCCCGTCCGTCGTCGTTGTACCGCCGCGCGCGCACACATTGTACGGAGGGGCTCTGCAACTGATTTATACGCCGTTTCGCGTTATGACATATTTCCTATATACGTACACGTGTACACACAAAAGGACGTATTTCTTTTCGTTTTTAATTCGCTATTTTCGTAATATTATTTTTTTTTTTTATACTTTACCCTCGACGATTGTCGAAACGAAAAATGTGTAAAGAACACACACCCGCGGGCCGTACAATAATAAAAAATAAATATGATCTCGAGACGTGAAAATCAACGTACGGTCGTTTAAATGAAGTAAAAAGAAACGATAACTGTTTTGTTTTAATAATTTTTTCTTTACATCAATCGAATTATAACGGCGGCGGTGGCGAGGGAGAGGAATTTCAACGCGACGATCCGGTCCGACGTGCCGTTGTATCGACACTGACCAACGAGTTGGTAACGAAATATAATAATAATAATAATAATATTAACCGTTTGTGACGTATATTTTAATAATAATATTCTTAGAACACGTTTTACAACGGCTACGTGCGATTTGAATGCATAAAGTTTCAATGGATAGGCTCAATTTTTTTTAAAAAAAAAGTTATTGAAATCTTTTCTATTCTTCTTGGAATACGAGCGTTGATATTATCTATATAATAAAAAAAACCACTAATAATAAATACCTATAAATAATAAGTAATTAAATATGAATTTCATATACGATAGATGCATACAATATTGTCGTATTTTATTGTATAAATGAATTATATTAATAAAAAAAAAAACGAAAAAAGGAGTAAAAACAAATAAACGTATTGTGTAGAATGTACAGATGTTGGAAAATTATTTATCGTTATTATTTTATAAAATAGGTATTTCGATATGTAAAAACTTAAATGTAAACGACATAGATATGGTCCGATTATTACTATTATTATTATTTAAATGCGTAATATACATTTAGACACGTTCGTGTTTTATTTGAAGTTACAATACAATACGTATATTTTAACGAGTCAGAGATCTCTTACGACGTGAAAAATATTCGATAATTTATACCGTATTTACAAAAAAAAAATGAAAACACCGATCTATCCCGTTTATTATCAAGTAATACACCTGTAAGAAATATTGTCGAATTTCTGTATATATATATATATATATATATATATATATATATATATATGCATCCCTTTCGTTAAATTTGTTATATTTCAAATAAACGTAAAGTATTGTAAATTTAACACACGTAAACTATCCGTAATTAGTAATTACGTATGCGGATGTGTTTTTGGATTGGATACAGAAAAAACAACCCAATAAAAACAGACTTACTATTATTACAAAATTAACTTGACGTACACCGTGACTCGATTCAAAAAAAGTCTCATCTACATTTTTAAGGTCATACTTGACCAACGTTGTAACTGATTCGTACGAGTTACAAAATTCAATGTGATTTTAATGCACATAATATGACAATCTGCCATCATCATCATGAGCCCAACCCTTTATACATGCTAAATTCCGATTCGTCATGAAAGCCGCCACAGACGTTGTCCCTGAAGTCTGCCCCATTCGACTTGTGTGTATGCATTACTAAATTTTTGACATGCACGAAATTCGAGTGTGTTTTTTTTTTAATGCGACGCGTTCTTGTTTCTCCTCTCCCTACGCGTCCATATAAGACAATACTGTAAGACATTATATTATTATTATTATTATTATCTCCTCGTGTCCGTGACGTGCACAGGCATCGTCCCAAATATAATATAAATTGTCTTACTGTAATTATTAGCTCGACAGCGCACACTTTCAGTCGCGTTCTCGTCGCTCGAAATCGTCGTATACACACGCACACGTTCCGATACGAAATTAATTCCAAAAGTTTATATGATTTTCCTCTTTCCGGCGCACGCTCCACACTCCGCGAATACACTGGCAAAGTCCGCTTATTACTACTACTACTACTACTACTACTACTACTACTACTACTGCTGCTGCTGCTACTACTACACAACGCTCAGAAAGTTTTTGGATTGTCTGCGCTATATTATAGTGACAGTCCCCTGTCTATAACAGCGCCGCCGACGCGCTAATCACATCGACCCTTTCCCGAACGTTCGCGAATTTAATTTAGTTAATTAAACTAATTAATATTGTCGGTTGATTTGGTTTTCAGGGATCACGTGTTCAAACTGAATCTGAGCAACATCAGCCACTCCAGTTGCAAGGTATGTATATATATATATATATATATGTTATGGAAAACCGTCAATCTTCCGTTATCATCCTACAGGATAAACGTCACGGTTACGGTTTCAACGGTTCTCTAAATGTAATTAACATTTTAATTCCGCGAATATAAACGATTTTGAGTCAACCCGGTCCCGCACATCTTCAACTACGCACGTGTACGTACTCAATAACAGCTCGTAATGTGTACCCTTTTGACAATTCTCCACCTGCAACGTCTAAACACAATTTTAATGTGATCGAGGCATAAACCTTTTGCAAAATAAAATGTATGATATTAAAGTTATACATACAAACGTTTTTCATTGCTTTTTCTTCGTTTTGATATTTACCGTTGAAAGTGGACCAAAAATATATATTTTATAAAATATTATGCATCCAAATAATGTTATATTATGATTCGTATATATATATATATATACGAGTATATATATTGTGCACGTGTAGTTTCATATTTAAAAAAGAAAAACAAGTATAACGTGTGAATAATAATAAAACGTCGTTTTAACGTATGTAAAAGGAAGATAGTGAAAGAGGTGCGGTCGAATATAATGGAGATTGATATGAAAAGATATTGGTGTGACTGTGCGAGTAAAGATGAACTTCTTGCTAATAGCGTAAAGTAAAACGGAAAACGATTATGGTGTATGTTGTCAAAAATGACAATACAGATCATTTCGACGACATTTTTAATGTTATCAAATAAAATAAGGAAAAACGTTGTTTCCCCTACATTGGTTTAACGATCCGTTTTATTTCATGATATTCTTAATATTTCGTTTTTTGTTCGTTTTATCACTTTTATGATTTCAAATTCCCGTCCTAAACGTTTTTAAACCCTGCTGATGGTCGTGATGAAAACTCGGAGACGTACACTATAAAGATTTACGCATTGGCGGCGTAATTCAATACGAAATATTATTAAAATTTACAATTAATGCGTTATACGAATATATATATATATATATATGCATTAAAATGCTTTACAAGTTTGCTGGTGTTCATGTATTACTCGCGTAGACTTCAATTTTAAATTCTAAATAAATATTTAAAAAAACACGTTACGTTAGTTTTATAGCTAAACGTTTAGGGCCGTTTGCAGGATTACATTTCATCTTATATTCGCTTACGACCTTTTATACATGGTGTTTCCACTGTTTATTTTTCTTTTTTGTTCAAGCAATAAAAAAAGCATGTATGGTGTGAACGTTATAACATACGAAATGAAAAATATATTCGTAGCTATTATTATCATGAATGACGCGCTCCGCGAAATCCGCGTTATAAAATATTCTAAAGTGAACGGTAATAATAATAAAAAAAACTTGTCCGAAAACGTGTCTGACACATGTTACCTCCCCCAACGCTTATATAGGAATTCTATACAGATATAGACGAACACCGTGTTTTCGTCAAATCTTTTCGATTAAACTATTTATTATTGTTATTATTATTCTGTTGGATACTGTTCTTTAAGAGTTTTGACTCGTTACCAATGTCCATCTCGTACCGGATCTTTCCGATTTGCTACATCCGGCACTAGTAGATCATCTTCTACTCCATTCAGTATTGTCTTTTTCTGGGCTTCTTTCGTCTTGAGGTATCCATTCGACCGCTGCTCTTAGCTTGTATTTTTGTTTTTTTTTGTTTTTACGCATAACGCACGATCTAGACACCGGATATCCGTCAACGCCCACAGCTACAAAATATGTTTAACTATTTCCGCATCACGCGCGTACTGCAGGTCTTCGAAATTCTCTCCAAATGTATCTCTTTCAAAAGTCGTCGACTCGCTTCTAAATTAATAATAAATTTCATTTATTACGAGTCAAAATTTAAAAAAAATATATATCGCGTGTATGTAATATCATATTTAAATTATATGTACCGAATAAATAATTTAAATTATACAAAAGAGTATTCCCTAGAAGAGCAAAAATGCGCGTATGCTATTGGCTATTGTAAACGACCAACGTTAAATCATAGATGCAAAGTATTGCGGATGGGAGGATTGCGGCGATGGCAGTGCAAATTGAATGAAGACTAAGAAATTGATAGGTACAATAAATTAAACACGAAACGCGTTGAAAACAAAAACAAACGAAGAAACGCGCAGGGCGTCAATCGAACAACCGTCGACCGACTGGGAAGAAAGAGTCTGCGGAAGCAGGCGAAAAACACGGCGCATTGATGGAGTACGTCAAGGTGTAGAGATTAACTAGTGGCGGCTGAAAGTCTTAGGTAGCGTTGCTGCACGGCACTTTCCCCCTGATCCTCTCCTCGAATTAAGAAAACCTCTACGCGATATTATGTTATACTGTTCATTCTAGACACCTTCCCGCGTTCGCCCAGAACGCAATACGGTTTTATGCGAATTATTTCCGTTTGGCTGCGCGATGAGAGAGAGAGAGAAGAAGACAGTTGATTAATAATACGACGCTAATAATTTGTCCGTATTAAAATTAAAAATAAATTAAAAAACCGACGAAAAATAGGACGAGAGGGAAACAACGAGCTGAAATGAGCGATACGTTCCGAACTAATTTCGAGTCGACTGTACACGGTGTAAATATTAACGGCGCTCATTTACCTACCAGTCCGCGCTGGAAAACGGGTGGCGGGCCCGAATCCACCCCCCGGTGGCAAATTAAAATCTTCAAAATTCCGGCTCCGGTCGTACATCAACGGTGCGCGCAGCAACCTAATTGCGCATTCCCCGGCTCTCGCGGAGCCTTTGACCGCGTCGTGTAATTGCTGAGCATAAATCACCGCTAGTGCTGCTGCTGCTGTTTAGCCTCGTCCCGCGGAGGTGTGTGTGTGTGTACGCACATGGGAGATGCGCGCGTGCGCGAGAATTTCAGTATTTGTGAAAGGGTCAAAAGTCGTAAATTTCAAAAGCTCCGCCGCCGGTCTCATTTATCGTTATTAATATCGAAAAAAAAAAGCACTACTCGCCGAAAATGCGGTAACGACGAGAATGGGGAAGGGAAAAAATTCACGATTTTTCACTCACCTGAGGCCATTCATTACGTGTACTCTTATTGAATTAAATTCATTTACACCACACATACATACACACACCCCGTATTCGACGATATATTATAATGACGTGCTCGTGCGGTGTTTTTTTTTCTCTCCTCCGTCCTTTCGCGTAACGCGCGCACGAGAGTTTAAATCCCTCCCGAGAGGGACCGCGACCAACCATAATGTAACTATAAATCGCAATTAAAAATTATATAACTTATGGTAGGCTAATGTATGTGTGTGCGTGTGTGTGTATGCAGCCAATACTTTGACGGGCATAATCAAGCGATATTTTTTACCGCGGTCACAATCCTCGTATTTATATATTTATTTATATACGGTCAAGTAGCTTTGATTGCATAAGGATTACGATGTACAGATTTACAATTTACATAAAATAAAGGTAATGAAAATTATGTGTTGAAATCGCAAAACCGCGACCCGTATTGGCATTAGACATCAATCTTCTCATAGTCTCATTACGCGTATCATTGGTGGTAGATAGAGGGATATACTTGTAAAATGGAGCAAACGACCTAGAACGATGACGCCGTGGAACTTTAAAACACAGCAAGGAAATGAGTACAGAAGAATCCGCTTTATCGTTCAGGAGACCATAACACGAATGTAATACCCGCTGAACATTT
The DNA here is from genome assembly GCA_032441825.1 of Chaetogeoica ovagalla. Taxonomy (NCBI): domain Eukaryota; kingdom Metazoa; phylum Arthropoda; class Insecta; order Hemiptera; family Aphididae; genus Chaetogeoica; species Chaetogeoica ovagalla. Next base: position 3,484,008 of record CM063748.1, on the reverse strand, counting down.
ACGTTCAGCCAAGTTGACTAAATTAAGCATATCTGCTACTTTGGAGTAATCATGAGGCTCACAAGAAATGTGCAATAGGTGACTAGCAAACCGCAAGAACCTACGCTGAACACTTTCAAGTTGCCTAGAATCATCTGCAGTATGCGGATTCCGGACGACTGCACCGAACTCAAGAATCGGACGTACCGAAACGCAAAATAGTGATATTACAGTTATTCTCAAACGAAAATTTTAAAGCTAATCTAATAAAGCTAATCTAATAATAAAGCCAATGGTTTTAAGGGTTTTATTATAGAACGCAACGAGCCAGGAACGTACGGGAAATACATTAAACGGCCCAAATACATCTTTTTAAAAATAATATTTTCTTTTGAAGGATATTTTCGTATTTTTTAAAAAAAACAGTAATTATAATAACGTCAAACATAATGTTATACTCATGTCGGAAATACAGTTGGCTCACGACATCATAATAAGAGAGCGGTATGGATAATTTGACTAAAAAAATAAATAAATATATGTATACGTACGTATTATAAAACCAAAATCGTCTCTCACATACACAGTAATATACTTAGATATAAATGTTATTACGTCACCGCAAAATGTCGGAAAGATATTTTTAATTTTTATATAACACAAAGTGTTTTGCAACGAGAGTAAAAAAAAAAAATGTGCGTTTTCGAATCGCGTTTACAAGACTGGTTAAATACGCACGATTATTTACACACATAATTTTCCCCACAGATGTATAATAATTTTGTTAATAATATTCTAAAATGTTATATCGGCGGTTCATTATATAATTTGAAACATATTATGTTAAAAGTTCCTCGGTAAAGGCGCTCGAAATAATTTCATAAACTTTTTTGGTAAATATATAAAAACAACGTTAAATTTTCATAAACGAAATAATAAAAAAAATAATCAAATGCCTCGAAAATAGTGTTTATTTAAAAAAACATATCATTACGTGGCTCTGAAACCCAATTCGTATCGCGCGTTCTAAAAATAATATTTTTATAATATATTTTTTCGTGTTTTTTTTTTTTTTGTTTTTAACGCAATTAATATTATTATTAATAAAATGTAAACTACACGTTTGAATAGTGTACGACATAGAAAAAAAAATTTATCAGACACGTACAACTACAAATATCGTTCATAACGCGTAATACTCGAACGCCCTCCTCCTCCTCTCAGCCATAGCTCTTCAAATACTGAGCACAAGCTACGTGTGCGCGGTATACAAGTGGAATTTAATCCGGAGGGTGAATTTTTGACATTCATTATTCTATATAATATCGGTGTATTTGAATATAAAGTATAAATTATTATTATTATATTATTAAACACCGCCATTAGTTCGGAGCCCTTTGTGCAAATATTTTATCGTGTTCCCGGGCGTTGTACAAAAGTCAACAATAGCTCCGTTTTTTTTTTTAGAACGAATCTTACCGAGTATATTATTATAGTATTCAAATGTTAATTTCGATTTTCACTATCAATGTAGGAAACGTACGTACGTTGAATAGCGATTTCCGTACAAAAAAAAAATTAAAAATATTTAAATAAAAAATCCGCGCACACTACTTCTCCGTAGAATGTGCGAAGTATTATTATAATAATATTATTAGCGCGCGTGTTGTAAAATTATTTATGTATGTATATGATTTATTTTTTCTACGCCGATTAAAAATTAGGTGTGTCACACGTGTGTTAATATTCGTTTTTTTTTCCTGAAAATTAATATACGCGTTTCAGCGTTTTGTGATGTAATTAAAAAGTTATCAACGAATCGTTCGACGCGTTTAATTCGGAATGTTTCGAAACGAAAAGTGATTCTGTCTCTCGTATGGTGGTGCGTGAGTGAGTGGTTGGTACATTTCGTACAAAAATCCGCTTTAAAGTGTGACGAAATTTCCACGGGTCTCGTCTCGGTTGCCAACAACGACGAATTGCAGCTGATTTCCCTAACGAAGTTTTGTCGAACGGTACAAATGCGAGTACAGTGGTGTTTACAGCCGCCCGAGTGTGTTGTAAATGGGGCAGGGATGGTTGACAGGTTTCCAAACTTATGGTCGTCGCGTGCTTACATTTATAATAATATGTACTCGTATATTATGATTTACGTATGTGTGTGTGTGTGTGTGAGAAACTTGAGAAACGGTTTGAAAGAAGTTTGTGACGAGTTCTGTTACGTTTTTGCGCGAAATATTATGACGAACTACTCTCGTATTTGTATCGAACGCCATGACGTTCACGCTCGTTGCACGTTAATTGCGTTTAAACTCTCAAAAATCGTAAACTTTGGCTTTGAATCGTTAGTCGTATAACTTTCAATGATGAAAAAAAAATAAAAATGAAAAAAGGACACCTCCATTCCACGACGTTTTCGGTGGAAGAATTCACGCGACGACAACGTTCCGAGTACGCGAACTCCACGTGCGTCATGAATACTCGTTAGGTTACACGAGAGAAACATTTTTATTGATGTGAAAACGTTTTATGCGACGTGTCTAGACACTTTTCATGCTCGAAGAGTGAAAATTTTCGAACGTCACCTTTTTTGCGTTGTCCAATTTTATTATTTTACAATAAGCACACCAGATAAAGGATACATTTATACAATAATATAACAATTGTCAAATCAATTTATGTTGTAAAACTGAGCTTGATCGTCCTGATTGACGATACTGTTCAATAATTGGACTTCATGACGCGAATGGTAGTGATGCTAGTCACCCAGCAGATCTCGGCACCAATTGCGCTTTAAACGTCGACCGGTGTTACCTGAACGGTGATAGAAGAGTGGTTTCGGACGAGGGGATTTGGATGGTTTGTTAGTTTAAAACGGAAGCGTTTGTATAAGGTTTTAGCTACATTTTTAAGTGTCGGGATTAGGAAGTCCCGGTGAAGAGTTATCTTCAGAAACATAAAATGAATCTTTGGTTGTCTGACAGCGGAAGAGACATTTGGACTGAATAGTTTGAATACTGTGTTTGAGACTTTCGCCGATCCCGAGAGCTGGACACCATACAGGTTGCATTCCAAAAAAAAAACATTTTAACAAACATAATAGTTAAAAATGTTGAAAAAACCGATCCAAGTTTCCTGTGCAAAGAGTACGTAAGCGGTACGTTTTAGGTTAAGAATGTTTGCTACGACGAACCATGGCGTAATAATAATAATAATAATAATACCTGTTCGTTGTTTGGATCGTGTTTTGTTTTACACAAGTGGCAATTTCACCGTGTCTGGTTAATATTATACGCGTTTACATGGAAACGTATAAACGTGATTTCCGCGCGTGATACGATTTGGAAAATTTTTTTTTTTTGCAAATTTTCAAGCGCTTAAATTTTTGAATTTCTTAAATACTCGAAAGAAACACGCAGTTTTTGGCATGTCTTCCGGCGAACACTGGGACGACGGTGTGGGACGCCGTCCGACTATGAATGCGACGACGCCGCCGGTCGTTCACCAGACCGACAGTTACGACGCGGACGACGAAACGTTGAACGCAAACGCGGTTATCGCACCCACGGCAACGACGACGACGACGACAGCGCAACGGAATAAAAAGCGACACCGCCGAGGAAAAAACCGGATACTTTCGCCGACGAGGACGAGCTCTGAGTGCATTTGTAATCCGACCGTCGCATCAGACGATAAAGCGTCGAAAAATTAAAATAATTTATTATTTATCCGCGCCACGGTAAAGTTTATATTGTTTCAGTATGTGTGTGTGAAAACGAGAAGAAAATTTTCGTTTTTTCGGAAAGGAGCGAAGAAATTCTCGGCTATTTTAACGTAATAAATATATAAAATATTTTTTTTATATATATAAAATCAGTCGATACGAACGAATAAATACGCGCGCACGATTTGTATAACGTTTTTTTTTCGAAATGTAAGAAAATACGCATTCGAATCGTCTTTATCTCCTTATATTTATAATACGTGATACCGTTTTCAAGAACCGGCGCGACACTGTAGCCGGACGACGGCGATTTTTGAGCTAAAAATCTTTTTCAATTTTCAAACGTATTTTAATAGTACCGAAAAACGTTTTTTATTGCGCATATTCCAATGAAATGTCCATTACAAACGTACAGTAAAACGTGTACAAGGTTTTACTCAGTTCTCGCTTACATCGACCGTATTGGGCCACCTATATTTGCAATGACCAAATTACCGACGTAAACCATAATTTCGAAATAACTAATTATAGTGACGGTCTAAGACTTGAGATTGCCCTTTATTAATCGGTATATAATTCGATAAAATATAATTTACAATCAACCGTTATATAACTCGGACGACTAATTTCGAATTATTCTAAAGTAATCAAGTGTTGTTCAAAAATATTCAGATTTATCGGATTTTCGCGAACTTTTACGCTTTTCTATAAAATAAACGTTTCGTATAAAGTCCACTACAGTTTTCGCGAATTTTCTCTGTAAACATTTCACGAGCATGCGAATTCGATAATATTTAGACGTCCCCTTAATTATCCGTAAGACATATTGTCCGACCCGTCAGCGGCAATCCGCTTGACATTGGATTGTAACGAGAGCCGATAAAAAATATGTAAGAATTTGTGAGTCGCTCCGACTTAAAATCATCGCTGAAATTAATGGTGGCTTCGGTTGTTTTTAAATTGGGCGGCTAACTATCCAAGTTATGTATTATATCAATTTCGTTCTGACGAAATCTCGAGATTTCGACCGGTCGGTTTTTGATTTTCTTTTATAAAAATTCCCCGCCTAAACGTAATAATAACGGAAAATAAAATAATTCGACGTGAATAATAGACGTGCTACGGAGAGATATAAGGTTATGGGTAAAAATATAATATTCTTATAATAATTTATACCGATATCGAAAAAAAACGACCACCTCTCACCGTTATTCTCTTGGAAAAATCGCAACGATAGATTTTATGCCGAAATATAATATTTTGTGTCCGACTTATAGTTTCGTTTAGCGGTTTTCTAACGATTTTGTATTTTTATTTTCTACCACTTTGGACTCACCTTAACAATCGGAAATTTATTATAAATTAGGTATATTAAATGTCAACGTGTAAAAAAAAATTGTTTTTTTTTTACATCGAACGCCTTTGTCGACTCTATACCGCACGCGTACATGTCATATTGTTCGTACTTCATTGATATATGAAAGGAAAATTATTCCAAACAAAACGAATTCACCCCGTCCGTTCGTATATTACGTGTTTCGTCGGCGAATTTAATTTAATTTTCATACTATTTTTTTTGCCACCATACACACGAGCACACATAACGTGTGAAAATCAAATTTGACCAATTTAGTGACGACTCCCGACCACGAGGCAAAACTCTAATAATAATAATAATAATTTTATTATTATTATTCGCTATGCTGAGCCAAGGAATAATAATAATAATAATTCACGGGAACCGTTATAAACGCTTTTTTTTTTTTTACTCGTGCGTAATGCGTGTGTGTGCGTTTTTTTTCACGCATATTGAGTGTTCGTCGTGTAAAGGGTTCATTAGTAACGCGAAACAAGTTCTTTTAATGAGATACTCGTCGTAACAAGTTTTCCCCGGATACACACAACGATAATATTTTACGCGAATAAATTATTATTTATATGAAGGAACGAAGAAAAAACTGCGACCGAATTACGGTAAAAATTTTCTTCTCCGTCAAATCGAAGACACGTGGATGATGTACGAGTATAAGATGGAAAATCGATGTAATTTTAATTAAAGGCCGAGGAGAGTAATTACATGATATCATTAGGTTTTAAATTGTTTTTTTTTTTTGAGAAATCAAGTGTTTTTCGCGTTCAAAATATCATCGAATATTTGTACAAAAAAAACCTCCTCGTTTTTCCGTTTCGTATAGAAAATATTAAAAATAATATCAACTGACATTGTTGTACGCTAAGATTTCGTACACTTTTTTTTTAACTCGAATATTCAATTTTATAAGAGTTTTTTTTTTAATGTTTTGAATTTAAATATTTTCGATATTATATTAAAAAAAAAAAAAATTTTTTTAACCATCGCGTTTTTTTAATGGAAATTACTAGAAATTAATAAAATAAATATGTTTAATGAAAATGACGACTTTCGTTAACACGATATAGTGAGAATTTTAATTTCAAACTGTCGCGTTTTTTTTTCCGTCACTGCCTCTCTCTCGAGTCATATCGTTCGTCCGGTGGCCCCTCCGCGCCTCCGACTGTTCTTCGCGATATCCCTTCGTCAAAGACCGACGACGACGAACAAGGCGGTCCTCGTTCGTCGTCGTAGGAAATAATACGAAATGGCTGGGGCTTTAAATGAAAATCTACCCCCTCGTATATACACACGGCAAACGCGAAGGGAGAAGAAACGGAAAAAGAAAAATTATTATTAATAATACGAGTGTATATTTACAATAACGAAGCGATATACGTTGTGTCAGCGTGGACGTTGCACAAATTAGTCTTGTCGGCGGAAAAATTTCAAACGGACCAACGCTGTGCAGCGCGCGTAACGACGACGGGACGAGTGTGCTGGTAACGGATATCCTACTCTCGCCTTTCAAAGACATTTACCGGATCGTACAGTAGTAGTGTAGATGTAGAATAAAAAATTTTGTATTATAAAAGTCGACGACGAGAGAAAAGAATGCCGAGAGACAAAAAATAAAAGCCGCTTCGTCGATTTTTTTTTTTTTATTTCCTATTACATTACTATATGTGCATTGCGCGATTAGAATAATAATCGTGTTTAATTAATATTTCCCGTTTCCCGCGAAGTATATGTATACATATTTCAATAACGAGTGAGAGAGAGAGAGACTCGCTCACTATCTCGAGTCACGGTGTTTTTAATTAATTCTTTTTTTTTTCGCTTCTGAATATATTACGACGACGGATGCCACGACTTTCCCAAAGTATGAGGAATGCTCGCACATTACATTTTACACATCGCACACTACAACATTTTCCAAAAGTACCGACGAATAGCGGTATACGTACTATGCGATAAAAAAAAAACCGTGTTCTCGGTATGTTTTTACAATGGATTTTCACCGAATTCGGTGGTAAATACGCACAGCTGCAGAGTTATTATTAGTTCGGAAGATGTGAAAAAATAATCAGATATGCGGTAACGATTGGATAAACGTCGGGGAAACGAGCAGCGAATTTCATTGTATCAGAAAGTTTTCCGCGAACAACTACGATTTTACGAAGTCCTCGCGAAATCATACAAATTTCAAACCGAATTCTTAAAAACCGGTTTTCAGCAAATGCGACGCTTTTCCCGAATATTATAATAAAACAATGTCTGAAGTAGCGCAATAAGCAATCATTATTTTTCGTAGTACTGGTAACAAATATGATTAATACTTGTTGAATCGTTCGCTGAACGCAAAACATTAAACGCCGTGGTTTTCATTCGGATTGTGCTTAACTTTCCAAAACGTTTCCCTTAAAAGAAAAAAAAATTCATTTAAAGATTTGTTATGTCTCTTTGCTTTACAGACACATTCTCCTATTGGGTCAAGAAGTGTTTATAAATATAATTTTTTTTTTAAAACGCTTCGGATTAACACTGGCGCAAACAATTTTTACGTTCATCGCTTATTATTTGTCTTATTAAACGAATAATAAATAAAACAATTAATAATTATGAAAAAAAAATTGTAGACACATTAAAGATAACAAAAATTCGGCCACATTTCCGGTTTTCCGTTGCTCCTCGTGAACCAACGGTGAAAAACCACGAGGATTCGGATATCGCGTATAGTTCATTAAGACAAAAAAAATTTCGTATTCAAAGCGTAAAGCTTTCCCGTCTGTTAAAAGCCGCGTTGTTATCGTGCGGACTACAATAAGAAATTTTGAAAAATACAATTTTTCTCCCATTTTTTTTTTTTTTTTTTGCTCTCATTTTTCAACATTCAATTAAAAACAATTCGAAATCACGTCGGGCGACATTTTACACGGAATTATTTTAATAACCGAAGTCTTAAAAAAAAAAAAGTAATTCGTGCGACAAAACGTTTAAAATAATCTCTGGATTTTTTTTCCAAGCTCGAGACGACGGGACTCGGACTTAAAACAGTGCTCCGACTCTGTTCGGCTACCCCTGAAGACGCGGCTGTACGATGTGCGTCGATCGAATATTTTCGCTTTCGAAGAGAACAAACCCCCAGTTGAGAACCACTGCCACAACAAAATATCGCTGTTTTTCATCCGACGGAAACGAAAATTCGTTTTCATTCGACCGTTTATTCGCCGTATAATAATATTAAATACGATCGGTCAACGCGCAATAATCTAGAGTCATTGCAATCGTCGTCGTCTTTGTCGTCGTCGTAAAAACGAAAGGAACGTGAAGAACCAAACGACGTCGTCGTAAACTCCGTCGCATATTACTTATATAAATTATATGTATACGAGCGTCAGACGTCGTTCGCTTTCCTTTTCCTTCACTACTACTTCTTTTTTTTTTCCTTTTCATTGGCGAGAACGAGAGATATTCTTTTTTATTGGTCTGGTGGATAACGGCGGAGCCGAGAACGTCCGCGCGCGAAACGGCGCCGCAACAAGGAAAACGGAAAACAAAAAAGAAAAAGTGATGCGCATACTGATAAGCGACGAGAAACCGTTCTGCCGGTCCGCAAAACGACACGATTTATTCGGCTGCGGGGCGTCCTGCTACGCCGTCGAAATCCCTAAAACACCGTCTCCCCTTTACCATCCGGTTCGACGCACAATATTGCAATATAAATTCGGACTCGATATTAAATTAGTTCGGGGACTCGTTTATTGCCTATTTTGACGCTATACATGTGCGCTAAAACAATTTTTCCCGTCCCCGCAAAGTGTCCGTCGTGGGGGGGGGGGGGAAAGGAAAGACGGCGGCTGCCGCACGGAGGGCTTGGCGGTCCGTCATTTAGTGGAAATCGGTCGTTTCGGATTCGCGACTTCTTTGATCGTCATCGCCCTCAATCGCGATATACGAAAATTCTCCGGTGGACTCTTCTTTTTTTTATATCAACGTTAATGACGGATTCTCTCGGAACGCACGTAAATCGGATTCGCGTTTCGTCGAAAATTCGTTGCCATCTTTTCCACAAAACGTTACAAACGAATACAGGCAGCGATAATTCAGACGGTAATAGATTCTAGAAGCGTCCAAAACGAAATTGTAATTATTAAGATGACGTTGAATCAACTGGTCGCGTTGAAATGCGTTCAAAATAGTGCGAGTGTTTTCTTAATGAATTAAATAATTATACACTTACGCGCGATATGTCGTTTTCGATTTTTTTTTTAAATCCACGAACATTTGAAAATGTTCAACACTCTCGGACGCGTCGCTTTATATATATAAAATTTATAAACGTTTTTTCGACGATTTTTGTTCCCTCCCTGTTCTCGAGATCAGATAAACAATTATTAAACAATTTCGTAACGGTTTCAAATCGACAGTGCAATAACATGTGCAGTCTTATGGCGCCCATCGAGTATTATAATGGATGATAATTCGAGTTGAATAAGCGACCGGAATCTCGAATATATTGTATCGGAACAATGTTCCCTGGCTTTGCGTCTTTGCGATTATAACCATACTGTTGTAATATAGTCTGCAAACATTATATATAATACGACGCCCAGTGATAATTATCATTAAGAGTCAAACACCGGTCTTATAAGAGATTCTGAATAAACAATTTCTACGCAATTTAAATATGTTTTAAAAGTCATTGAAAGAATAGTGATGTTTGGGCATAATATTAATTTGATAATAATCACGATATTTGAATAAAAAAAAAAACCAGTGTGTGTAGTAAGATTTTTTTCGGGGTTTTTTACAATATACTTATTTATATATACATTATACATATAGAGGAGAATTTCATCTCTGTCGCAGTTTTCTTATTATAATTTTTTTTTATATATATAACAGATTTAATATTGCTGTTAAAAAAAAATCAAACATTTACAAAGGAATAACACTATGGTAGATAAAAATTAATAACGCTATGATATAAATTGTTCTTTCCCGTATATATATATATTGTAAAAATTTTATAATCTTAAAAATTCGAAAAACTTACGATCGTTTTTCCTGTAATAACGAGATACACTCTTACGGCCAACAATATTCGAGTGATATAATAATGTATTATGATGAACGTAATGGTGATAACGTACGGTAAATATTGTTCACCTTTAACTGAAGGTACAAAAAAAAATCAGAATTTCGATTTGAAAACGATTAAATGTAGTTAAGAAAAAAGTTTACCCTGTGTACGCTCAAGAAATTATATATTTATATATTATTTTATTAATATGATTGATTTCCGCTCCTCTTATCCCTGTCCATGCCGCATAATCCGTCCCGAACGGTTCTCTCCCGTCGCATGGGGTTGAACGTTCGCCGCGGGAGTCGTGGTCTTTTTTTTTCCTCCTCCCCGCGTTCAATTTCGACGACGCGCACGACAATTCATCAACGGCAACCACGTCCTGACAGACATACGTGCCCCATTAGCTCCGAAATATTATGTGTAACCGCACACGGGTCGTCACTATACCTACACGTGATATTGTTCTTATACAGAGCTCGGAATAGTAAAATCATAATTTTTTTTTTTTTTATAAAACCACACAAAGGCCGTAGCTTTACGCGCGTGAACCGCTATCGATTGCGGAAAAACTATTAGAACGGGAAAAAACTCATCGTCATCAGCTTCTAAAGGCCGGCCAAGACTTGTTGTTGTAGCCAATCATGTCTGTCATATGCCATCCTCTTGAGACTTTGGTAAGAGGTACAACCCATTGGTCGGAGAATTTCTTCAAAGAAGAAGGACTTACGCGGTCTTCCTCTGGATCTCTTGCCCTCCATTTTTCCTTCCAAAATAATAGTGATGAACACATTATGTCTTAGTAGATGTCCAATTAGCTTTATTGTTCTTTTCATTATTGTGTTCATCACTGTTCTTTCTTCTTTGATCTCTTTCAGCACTGCTTCGTTCGTCTTATGTTCTATTCAGCTTGTTCTAGTCAATTCCCTCCACATCCACATCTCCATAGCCTCCAGTCTATATTTTTCATACTTTCCTATATCTGAAAAAACTGGACGACGCTAAATAGTCTTGGTGTTCCAATATCGTTTTCATTGTCGTATCGTTTAGTGCGCGTTAATTTTATAGTGCTTTTTAACCGGTAAATTTTAATTTAAAGACTATTTTTTGGAACTATATTTATTTTTAAAAAAAAAACTCGCGTAGTATTTATAAACAAACATTGATTTTTTTTTTCATTCCATTCTACGCGTAATTCATTTATCGGTGGTGTACACACGTATTATTCGTACAATTATTGTCTCGTTATTATGTGCTATAAACACTATTCGTCTTAAAAAAAAAAAACTCCTTGTACGAATTATTACGATTTTTCGATAAAATTACTAATAGAAATTTGTCATTCTCGCGCGTCCCGAGATGTATTCTATACATTTTAATAATATTCGGTTATTTTTAGTGTACGCGTCGGAAAACGGTTTTGAAACGGTCACGCGCCGTGTGATTTATTATATTACTCTCGAACTCGACAGTTTAATAAATTATAAATAACTGAACCGCCCGGAATCGGAATTTAAGTGTTTTTTTTTTTTTTTTTTTTTTTGAGAATATTACGTTTGTTTAACACACCACCAAACGGCAGACGGTTCGCTATATATATTTTTCAACAGTATAGGCGCTGTCATTAAAACTAATAACGTGTGTACAAATTAAAATAAATACCATCACACCGCTTGATTATACTTGGCAAACCACCGCTCGCTAGTTTCGTTTCAATTCAAAACGCGTTCCGTTTCGGCATTTGATATTTAATAAGAAGAAAAAAGTGAAAAGGGGGAGTTTTTTTTACACTTAAAATGTATTGTAGAAATTGAATTTCCGTCCGATTTCCCGACCGTGACGTGTTTTTAACGAATACAATTTATTTGCGAACGTAATACATATTTACAAATTATTATTTACGTATAATAACGATTTTTTTTTTAACTGCGAATTTCGAAAAAAAAATATTTTACTTAACGAAACAATAAGAGCAATGAAAAACGAAAATATCATAACCGTACGACTATAAAATATAACAAATAATCTGTACGGTAAATGATATTGGAAATTTTATTGGATGTTTTTCGAGGGATTTTTTTTTTAATTTATCCCTCAGAGAAATCAATACCGAAGTCAAAGGCATTTCGATGGTACATTCAGTCCGCTGCGTAAATAAAATACACTTTTAATTTCGAACATAGAACTTTCGTTCACCGTACTTCTTAAACAAGTTTTCACTATTTTCAAATTTCAAAACACACTGTTTCCGATGTTGCCGCTGATACCGGTAGCGTATATTTAGAATTTTCTTAATTGATTCAAAACAGTAAAACGTCGTGTACGGACATTCAGTTTTGTTTTTTATTTTTCATACTTTTTATTATTAAAAAAATCCGAGAAAATTAAATTTTCAAATAAATTCGAACACAAAATGATTTTATTTTAAAAACTCGTATTTTTAAAATCGACCAACGACGGTGTACTAAATACGGCATATCTAAATCTCGAGTTATTCACTGCGAAATACAGAGCAGCATGTGTAAACACTCAAAAATGGTACACGTCGATTTCGGTATTTGACATTAAAATTTTTTTCGACAAAACATTGAATAAGTGTGGGGATTAAATTCCCGAAACGTTCCCACGTACACGTCATCGCGCGTATAATAATTTTTTATAGTTCGAGGGCGATGTTCGAGGGGACGCCCGTAGAAAAAAATTTCTAAGGGACCAGAAAAGAAAAAAAAACAACTAATTTTCTCAGAACAAAAAAATAAATATGTAGTCTTTACGTTACAATGTTATAACGCGCATTACACTATGTAACAATGTTATTTGTGCTTTATTTCCTATAATATAGACCAAGCTAATCGCCGTTCCTCTTACGCTCTTCCCAGTCGACGTCATAATAATAACAATAATACAAAAAACGTATAAATTACTGTATTTTTTTTTTTTTTTTGCCTTTTTAAGTCCCGCGGCGTGGCTGCTCGTGACGGCGGTCTGCTGGCCCCGGTACACCGCCGTTAATTCGCCAGCCGTTTTATAAAGCCGCAAAAATCATTATTTTTATTATTATTATTATTATTATTATTAATAATATATCGAACCCGAGAAATCCCTTTGACATAACCACGAAAACAAAAAAAAAAAAAAACAAAACCGATTTCCACGCAACGACACAATATTTATCCGGGGATCGGGCGAATTGAAACAAGCGCCGCTATAACAATGATCCGAGTATTTATATTTGTATGTATTTATTATTGGACCGCCGCAGTAAATAAAATTTTATTGCACGACGACGAGGCCTTCGCGGAGCTTTTATTGTAATTATTGTCGTCCCTGGATCTACGCCCTGCGTCGCCGCGGTGTGTTATAATATGCCCTTCCGATATTTTACGACACGAGAACCCGTCCCTGATGACGACGATCCCTCTGCATGCAGTCGGGGCCAAAAAAAAAATAAATACTTCCCCTCCTCGTATTACCACCGTCGTCGGCCGTAAATTAAACGCGAATAGCTTATTAAACTGCAGACATAAACCCCCTAAATAGATGCGGGAACCCCCTGCATAGGGCTGTGTACAATATTAGAGCACGTTTAACGGACGCATTGCTGCGGCACACGCGTATCGCAGACATAAGCCGGCGACGTCGTCCGTATGACGACGGTGGCCGGTGCCCGCGAATCGCAGCCGTCTCCGCGAACGGATCGTGCGAAGGGATTGTAATCGTACAGTTGTATAGTAATACCTATCCCGTTTCGAAAATAACAAAATGTCGAACAATTCCTTTTCCGGCGACATTGACTATACACACTAAGAACGTTAACCGATGGATTAGGTTAGGTCGCGTCATTAAGAGCTGAATATTTAACACGACACAGTTTTTTTAATACACATAATATATTCCGTAAAATAGACCTAGACAATAATAATTGTCGTTTATAATAATATTAACTCCTATATATATAAAATATGATTTTTCACACGACTCGAAATTATCAAAATACGTTTCAAATCGATTTCCACACGTATGATTTATATCACACACAAACACCACGATGACTCGTTGATTTTAACAAAAATAATCACTCTCGACAAAAATAATATTCATATTTACGGCGATAAAATATCCGATGAAACGTTTTGTTTCGACACGCATTATGCAAAGTAGTAATAATAAAACTTCACAAAAATATCTATCAACGAATCGAGGTATTATTTGATATTATTCTCGTTATTTTTCATTTTTTTTTCGGGTTTTTTACGGTTTATAAATATATATATATATAAAATTCAATTTTGGATTTCAATTTTACCCTTGTCGTCGGTCCCGAGTTTCAACCGTGAGCCATTTGTGTTCGGTGGAAATTGTATTATTTTTAAAACTTCCCGAAGAATAAATATATATATATACACATAACTTGTTTCGAAATATTGGTATTTTTTTATTTTTCTCCTTCTTAAATAATACTTACCTTGCGTATATTCTTTACTTTTGAAGAAGTTTTCTTTTTCTACGTTATACGCGATTTTGTACGTGGAATATACAACAACAACAAAATTAGATATTATATTAAGTTCGCGTGCCCAATAAAAAACCATTACGTGGCACGTAAATCTCATGTATTATACAGTATATTATGTCTAGGTGAAATAAAGTTAATAATGTAAAATAAGTGTAAATATACATAATATATATATTTTTTTTAAACTTATTTTTCACTGTTAATTTCATTCTGATAATGTTTTCTTATACATATTATAGCGTACACACGTATATACATATATTATAACGTGCATATATGTACGTTATAATATATGTAATAATATTTCTTATTTTTATATATATATAAAAATAAGAAATATTATTCCGATGTTTTTAATTTTACTTATTTACAAATCTAAACATATAAAATAATTTTGTTTCTTAATTTGTATTTTTAACTAGTACAATAAAACGTTTTTCTATAACACGCCGGAAACCAGCACGTTTTTATAAAAAAAATAATAAGTTATCAAAAAAAAAAACTTGGTGTCCCATACGAGTTAAATAAATCGAAAAATAGTAATCGTTAATGCTGCACTGCATTTGGGCGATTTTTTTTTTCTTTTCGTCTTTATTAGATATTTTACGAGAATATTTCTCGATTTATTCTCTCGTGATATTTTATTTTATTTTTTTTTTTTTTTTTTGGTACAATGTAGTTACACATTTTTTGACGACTCAAAACTCTGTTGATATGACTCCGGTGTTATACCGGGTGCAATCGTCACGGGCGTCTACGAGTATTATTGTAATAACGCGGTTACGTATATGTCATTTTTTTTTCTCCAATGGTCGCGACAACTCCCATTTATCTCTTATATTACCTACTATACGATAAGTACAACTACGGAATTTTTCCGTCCGTAAATATTGTATAATTTTCATTTAAGTTTTAGTGCGTGTAACGGCAAAATTCGCGTATTATATATTTATTTGTTCAGATGCTCAAAATGATTCTCGTAGACTATAAAAAGTGGTCAACACACGACAAACAGAATATATATTTATGTACATAATAAAATTGCATTTTATTTATAAATTATAATAAAATTATCGAACCATTAAAAAAAAATATTACATATTGGACATTGCGAACAAAGTCTATTTTTCCAATGAATAAAATGCTCAGGTATAGATTGTACTGTCTAAAGTTACAAATGAGAAACAGTACACCTCATATTTGCGACCGATAGTAATGTACGCATGTGAAACATGGCCGTGTTCGAAAGCAAAATAGAGAGTACGCGAGATGTAAGAACGATGGTCTAGAGACGTTTCAGAAAAATCCAAACGTGAAATTGTTCCTAAGAGCAAAGCGATTGGTTTGGGTCGGCCATGTTTGCGGACGGGCTGGTGAAAGCCTAATACGAAACGTCCTAATAAGAAACCCAACATAAAAACGGCCGAGGGAATGGTCTCGACAGCGATGGTTAGACAGGGTGAAGAAATGTGTTTAAGATGCCGGCGTGTCGAGACGATTGGATGATGCGATGGACCGGAATACAAATGGAAAAGTTTGGTGGAAGTGCGAAATGACTCAATTGCTCGTATAACACTGAATAATGATGACGATAATGATGATGATAATAATAATAATAATAATAATAATAATAATATATTAGTTATTGAAAACCAGCGAAACGTAATTTAACGTGCGGATCAAATGTTTGTATAGACGGAACAACTGTTTCATTTTGGCAACCAGTCGCATCAGTAGTCGATTTTCGTGAAAATACCGTCCTCCGCGCGATAAGATGAGTGTGCTATGATTATCGCATTCTGGTTCATTATCGTTTCACCCGCGAGCTCATAACACAACACGCATAATATACACGTGACGCACATACGCGGTTGAGTCGTGTGGCCGCGGGGGACACGCTTGGGAAATCATCGGGCGAGAAAACAAAATCTCGGATCGTTAAACGCATACCCGAGGTGATTTTCGGTGTTTTTTTTGTTATCTTTCCTTACAATATTATTATTATTATTTCCGTTATTTTTTCTATCTACGTCTCTTAAAATTGGTTCCTAAATTAACTCCAGCTATGCAGTCTCATCATCTGTGAACATATAATAATTACTGAAAGTGTGGGTAAAATAAAAAATAAGCAACACTGTAAAACAGCGCCGAGAAAGAAATTATATCAAAACATATTGTTTATAATGGCACTTGCACACTATAATAAACAGTTAAAATTAATAGGTACTATTTACAACAGTTAAGATTTGATGTGTGAGGTATTCAAATAAAGTACAACGTGAAAAATTAAAATGCACATTTAATTTTCGACGGCTTATTAATAATAACTCGTATTATTACAAAACTACGAATATATAACTAAGAAAAAGGGGGCCTAACGTAACCGCGTTAGTTTAAATCGTATGGTGTATGAAGAATTTTTTCTTCACGTGGTCTTCACGATAGTCTCTACTAGCAAAGCGTACTGCTTTGATTACGCACTACGTTTTCTCACCTGCAGCATCACCAACTCGTCATGCCACGCACATTACACCCGTCTCACGATCTGCTATGATAAATTCCCCAGAAACCGTTCGGACCCGTTACATTTTACAGATAAAATCCAGCCAAAAACTTAGCCGTCCTCTCCCCACTGCACCGCGGTGTACATTATAATATTATATACATTCTCACTCGTTTTGTGCGTAGAGAAGTCCCTCGGAAAAATCTCCTCGAAAAGTTTTGTGTCTGTCGAAAAATCGTTATTCAAAGCGCGATCGTACAGCATCAGCATAGTGTGTACGTGTGTGTGTGGAACGCGCATCCCTACAGGGAATAACATTATCGCATACACGGACGGTATTTCTTCTCGTCGTAGCCCAGGGCCATCTTACCCGTGTCTGTATATTTACGAATGATTATTCTCTATAAAATCCGATATATACTTGTACACTTGCCAGCTCTACGCCACGCGCTCCGTATACCCGTCTTCTTAAATGTTTTTTCGCCCAACTTTGCGGGACGAAACGTCGGCGAAGACGAATCGGACCTGGAGTTTATCTACAACTATAATATAAAAGCTGATGTTCTCCCCGAACAGCAAATCGTGCATTTTCGTACACACTGCTGTCTGTGCACAAACCTCGGTACGATTCTTCGCCTATTTGGAAAAATCAACCAAAAAAATAACTAATTTTTCCTCGGATTTTACGTTAGACGTAACTCAATTAACACAATTTTTTTAAAAAAAAAATAATAATAATAATTCAATTCCTAAATGCGAAAAAAATAAATCTATAAAATGTTTGTCTTGATAAATGACCTACTCACGGACGAGACCCGTAATCATGAAAGTAAAATGAAAACTATTTCGACTCAGACTATTTCGCTCTGCAGCATTGACACACGTGGCATCCAATAGTGCAACAGGAACCTATCAAAAATATCCTATACGTTCAATTTTTTTCTTTTTTTTCATACCACTAATCTTCTGGCATATCGGTAATCGCACTATTCACAACTCAATACTTCCTATTGCTATGAAAAATTTCACGAAAATATTTCCAATCACTCGAGTCCCACTCGACCGTCATCCACGTTGCTCAAAAAGATATCGACGGCCTCCGTCGAGCGATCTCCTTAACACAATACACAATATAAACTGCCCTGAAAAGACTGCGCAAAATTTTAATTCTTCTCAAAAAAAAAACATTCTAAATACAGAGTCATGCTCAATATGGAGATGAAAACGACATAGCCCATCCCCTCCTCCGTTCTATGACGATTACTTTTAATTCACTGGAGAGTACACGAATCTTCAAATATTTATCCAGCCCTAAAAACAAAAAAAGGAAATTCGAGATAGTATTACGATTGAAATGAAAACTAGCGTTCAAATTCAAATAACTCCAGATGTAAATTTCTAACCGTAATTCGCCAGCCTTTTAAAAACATGTCATACAAAAAAAAAAAAATATTGGTTGGAATGATGTACTTATATATAAATATGAGATATGTGTGCATCCGTACTCGAAATAAATACGATTTATCGAGTTTTAATGATAAAGACTTGAGTTTTAACACAATTCAAAACGAATCGAAGAGATATAATAAAATAATGTTATTGTACGGGCACAATGGTTTTTTTTTTTTTCTTTTGCTCGACCCATTTAGGAACGAACTCCACTGGATTGTGTAATTACATATCATAATTTCTCAACGATCGAGATTTTTCACCGCAACCCATTTAAACGCTTTTTTTTTCTTTTGCACAGACACACGCAATTTCGATCGACCGTTGGAAAACGTCTGTGATTAAACGATATTTCGTGTTGGGAAAATCTGAGCACGTTACACTGCTGCGAGACGATACATAACATTATTATAATATTAGGCGTGTGCGCAATATATAACTAATGTTTTACGACAAAACGCTCGAGCGGTAACGGCGGCGGCGGTAAGGTCTATATAATTTCGCAGTCGAGATTTTGTCAACGTCGTCTGCTGAATAAAACATATATTGTCCGGCATCTCGACCGATATTATTATTCTCTTTCTCCCCGAGACTCGCAGCATTTTTCCTCTTCACCCAAACCCTATACCTACGCACGCGCGCACGCGCATATTTACATGTTATTGAGGTCGTATTTCGTGTCGCGGCGGCGGAATAATTCATTCGCGCGAGTGTACGAAGGGATCGTTTTTGTGTTGTATATACCACCAGACGTTATGAAATAATTCGTCTGTATATATATATATGTAGTTTCTTCTCGTTTTATAGTGTATTCGGATCATATTATACGCGTATAATTGTCACGACACGGTGGATGAAAATCTGAAATTTTTCCTACACTCGCGACGGAGGATAGATGACAATTTTTGTGTTCAACTTATACAAAGAATCATAGTCATCGCAGACGATGCTCGTCCGAATTCGTTCTCTTCCATCGTCCGTCTACTCGACTTTATCCATTCCTCGACATAATCTCCATACGTATTACACAGTGACGTATTTAATCGAGATGGCTCGTGCCACTCCTCCACTTGCTGTATTAAATAATATATTTCACGAACGCTGTCAGTCATCCATTCACCATTACAACGGTCACTGACAATAATTCGATAACACTGGCAATAAATATAACGAGTAATCCTAAGTATTCTACTGACCTTTTATTGGATACCTACTATAGATAACTGCAGCTACATGCCTGTAAGCATAGAAATATAAAAGAAGGCTACAGTACCGTGATCACTAAATAGTATATATATATATATATATATATATGTTATTGTTGCTAACGTAATATCTAATCAGTGTGCAGTGTTAAATCGAATTGAAAATCTAAATCATCCATGTCACTATTTGTGTTTCCCTATAGTATCGTAGTGATAAACACGTCACTGTGGTTGCAAATTTGCAAATGAGCAAGGCACTTTTTTTAAATAATAAATTTTGATAATTAGTAACGTCTTTGTTTTTTTAATCGTTAATTTTTTTTTTTTAATAGAAATGTGATTACAAATATCTCAACGAATTTTAAATGTTATTGGTGGTGCCCTTCTCTCGCCACAATTACACATTCTCAAACACGCGCAAAATAGATTTACACAATAAAAATGAATAAAACACGACGTAATAAAATGTAATAACAAACACGTCGGGGCAGCGCTGTTTAAAAATTTCGTAATATATTTATTACTTTATAAATAACCAAAATTTTTGTTTTCTCGTTTGTTTGTATTCATTTTCTTCGCATCCAATATAACCGCCCGTCATAGCAGTAGTATGAGAATCGTAAATATATGGAGAAAACGCTGGCTGGGGCGACTGTGTGCATTAAAATCTCAATTATAAATATTTCAATTTACAACCCGGACTTGTTTCGTCGAGATTAAAAATAAACGATTTCCACTCGGCCGTGTCCTCCTCCATTGCTTCTCCTTCTCATTATATAACGAGGTTATAACTCACCTCGTTTCGTTATAAGTGGGTGGGGGGGAGAGTTACTTTTCGCGATAATAACCGTTTTGGCTTCGTACCAAACGAAAAACAAATCTCTTTTATTCTCCGCTGATTAACAAAATGTATACGCTGCTGCACGTATTATTTTTGTAATTCATTTAATAACTCACCCGGGCAATTATTCTGTATTAACGCCAAGTTAAAATTTCCGATCTCTCGCTTCTCCATTCATCACCGATCTTCAACAGTCCGCAATTTTCAAAAAAAAAAAAAAAAATCACTGAGTTTTCAAATCAAGCGATAAGTGCATTCACACCGTATGTGTGGTATCCTGTCGCAAAAATTGTGAGATTTCTTTTTTTTAGTTTTAACGAAAACGTTCTTACATACCATTTCTGCACGTACGAGCAGTGTTAAGACTCCTCTAGGCGAATAACGTCGAATTATCTAAATAATAACTGTCTTAAATAAAAGTTCCATCATTATCTAAATGATTTTCCCCTATTTAATTAGATTAAAATTCTTTTATTTTTTAAATTTATTTTGCGTTGTTGCTTAAGCATAATTTATTGGCACGATCCGTTAATAATGTTATGTTTATCATGGTGTTGATGATATTATTCGTATGTCTTTTCACAGTGTAATAAAAATACCGGGGCAAACGACGACGCGACGATAAGATAGTTTCCAAATAATTTTAATTCTAAAATATATCATTCCAAAAAATTTATCTTAATATCATCTAGATAAAATCTTAATTTTCTTAAAATCGTTACCTACTCCAAACACTGCGTATAAGAAGACGGTTATTCGAATTACACATTTCCAACGTAATATTCTCGTTTCGAACGTTCTTCATCAGTTGGCTGGATTGCGTGCGTATCTTGCCGAAGAAAATAAAATCTTCTTTGTCCGTTGTCCTCTAAAAGTCCGTTAACGATTGCAGCGTTACAAAATTAAAACCGCACTGATCGAAATCTCGAGATTTTTTTCTCCCGCGCCTTCCCCGAAAACATTCTGACAAAGGACGGTGTCGGAATTGAAATTATGTACTGTTTATGTATTGACATTTTATATTTGTATATATTAATTTATGTTTTAATATTCCGCGTGAAAATGCCCGAATCACGCACCTGGTATTCAATAATAATATTTAGGACAATTTTTCGATTTTAGAAATTTTCGGTTGACACGCAGACGTGCGGATGCACGTAACAATTACGAGTGGGTTATCGAACGAAAAGTAAAACTCTGACGGAAATGTTTTTTTTCTTTTTTGAAGGATGATAGGAAAGCAGTCAGGGCAATGGCCCGGGAGAAAGGTCTCGAGCAAAGTGTTGGGACCTCATAGTTTTGGCGTCGCTGAGTCGAGAGGTGCTGCGGGGGAAAATGGGCCGTAAGGGTCGAGGCCAATTTTTTTTTTTTTTTTTTGGAAATTTAACGTGACAGTATTACACTGTTCACCGGACTGATTAATTTAAAATTATTTTCGTTATACGTATACGAATGGAGCGTAATTCGTAAATACGTCGCTCGATCCGTTGCAGCGAATAAATATTCGCTAGTCGCCTCGCGCGCACCGGGAGTTTTCGGAGGAAAACTTTCCGTTAATCCGATTGTTTTCGCTGGTGTGTCCCCCTCCCCCTCCCCCCACCGACATTTAGTGCGCCGACACGACTCCTCTCTGCCGTAAACTCGGACTCGCTCTCGTTCATTTCAGTCGTCTCGCGTTAATCATTCGATCTAATTTCCCCTTATTCCGGGTGTTCTCTCCTCTTCACCCGTCCGCCGCGCGCGTAAAATTAATGTAACAACTGTATATTATACTCTGCCGGACGACAAGCCGAATCCCCGTGCGCGCGCGCAATTGTTGGCGCGCGCGTTGGCATCGAGTACGATTTGGCCGAGTTTCAAATTGGACAACACACCTGACGGACCTGAAGGGGAAGACACCGTGACGGAGAAGAGGAATAGGAGGAGGAGAAAAAAAACGCTCCCTCGAAACGAACGGTAAATCAAGCTCTTTCCAGTACCCTGCCGAAAATAAGGACTCTTTAGCGGCCGAGCAGTGCGATTTTTTTCTCCTCCAACTGTTCCCACCGGTTCGGGAGAGGAATGGAAAGGAGAAAGTGCTGGCAAAAATACAGCGGATCGTGTCGGTCGAACGAACCGTCACCGCGAATTCGGCCCCGAAGATATCAGTCATATTCTACATTCAAACGACAAACGCAGTAAGAAATAATACGAACGATCCTTATAATAAAAATTGCTAATGTGCTAATAACGTATAATATTTTCGAAATTCGAAGAATATAAAAAAAGTTATCTCGTTTTACTCGTGTTTTAAATGTGCAAAAAAAATGATCGGAATCGCCATATTCAAAAACCATTTTTTTAACGTCTACGCGAGTTTTTCAATACGTTTTTCGAATAATAAAAACACAGAGTGTTTGTAAATTAAACGTCTAACGTATAAATATGGTTTTATAAATAATTTGTTTAAACAAAATTGTTTAAAAAAATATATAAAACGCCCGTTTTGCAAAAAAAAAAAAAATAAATAAAATTGATGCATTCAATTTATTATTTTACTGTAAACGACGTATGTACACACAAATAGTAATTGGCTAATAAGAGGAATAATAATGAGACGATAAATAAGTTAATTACTACACACTTGCTACAACAGGCCATAAAACGCAATCCAGACATTTGTCTGTCATTTACTTTTAAATCGACCATTTGAAATTTGTACAACTTCGCGTTCACTGCAAACATTTCGTTCGGTTCTCGCCGGTGTATTTTATAAATTATAGGTGTACTCCGTTCAAGGTAATTTGTTTTCATTTCTATACTCGTAGAATTGTTTTTCGCGTCATAAACGCAAAACTTTAAATATTTCATATATTATTATATTATATAAAGAAATAAAAAGAAAATTTTTCGAAATTAGTTTTGTAAGTATATACGCTCTTATATATATATTTACGAACACGGCCAAGTCGAATATTTTAATGTTATCACGATGTATTTTAAACGAAAAATATCGTACAATGCAAACAGTAATGTATAAAAATAATTTGTACAAAAAAAAATAAGTTAAACGTATTCAACGGAGTAGAATGTAAAACCTCGACACATACATCGAAAAGAGCGCAGAGAACAAAAATATACTAATTAAATTTTTTTTTTTAATACCTAAATTGAACTCTTTAACGTATATTATTTAAAAAATACACTGTCCATATAATTGATCCAGTTTACAGTGCACTAAATCAACTGCATATTAACTTAACGACAACGTTTGGCGCGTTTTCGATTCGAAATGTCTCGATTAAATATCGATAAATACTTTTTATAGAAATTTAACTTTTATAACAAATAATAAAAAACGCATTTTTTATCAATTATGTCGTCTTAATGGCGAATTTATTAAAAATCGACACGATGTGCATATTTTGTGTAGATTGAGATTATATACGTATAGAGGGGATGATACAATTTATAACAGTCAGATAACTAATAAACGGTAAACCTTAAGTAAAACGAGAGAAAAAAATAATAAGAATATTAATGAATGGTGTGCGTTTAGGTTTTTTTGATTAGAAAAAAATGAAGTTCAATCGGTTATATGTCATTTAAAACGTTTCGAATTTATTAGAATAAAAAAAAAAAACGTGAACGATAACAAAGTGTAACATTTTACCGGAACTTTTTAAACGCGTTTCCTTTTCGTTTTCTCTTTTTTTTTTTTGTTAAAATAAAAATTTGAAGTTTTTATTTAAAAAATAAAAAAGTCATTCGTGTCTTTATAATTTTACCATTTTCGAGGATTTTTTTTTGTCGTTCCCGTCCAATCGTAAAAATTTCAAAATATTTCTAATATAAACGTCCGATAAATATCTTGCCGAAAGTTTTTCATTTGTTCCTCGACGTATACACTAGTACTGTTAACGTTTTGTGCCACCATACGGCACGTTCTAGAAAAATTTCTCACGGAAACTTTAGTTTTCTTTTCCATTCTTATTAGAATAAATATTAATTTCAACGAAAACTTTTTGTGCCGCGCGTAACGATTGTTTAGTACATTATACGCTGTCGGTGGGTGGTGGAGTGGCGAACCCGTGTAAACTTGTGTTTTGGTGAACAAAACGAGAGAGAGAGAGAGCGAGAGAATTCGTAATATACATAATTAGCAAAACTAGAGAGGAGAATAAGTCTTAATAATACACAACTGTTGAACAACTTTTTGACTTCGTAACGTCTGCACGAGGTCGCGGTGGCGGTTCAAATACATTTACTACGCCGGAATCATCGCCGTGTGTTCACGCCGAGTTGTCGTCGTCGGTTATTATTGTTATTATTATTATTATTATTATTATTATTATTATTATTATTATTATTATTTTAATTCGGTACATTACGGGTGTCTATATTGTATATAATATGATATTGTTCCGGAATAATTTCTGTTGAAAATACGTTATCGTTTTCAGCTCGTGTATTTTATTATTATCCTTAATGTGG
Organism: Chaetogeoica ovagalla; assembly: GCA_032441825.1. Classification (NCBI taxonomy): domain Eukaryota; kingdom Metazoa; phylum Arthropoda; class Insecta; order Hemiptera; family Aphididae; genus Chaetogeoica; species Chaetogeoica ovagalla. The sequence goes on along the minus strand of CM063748.1, from coordinate 3,458,881 downwards.
AAATGAGTACGCGTTGTTTCGTCACATTGAATAAAACCTTTTGTTCTATGTTTTTTTAAATTTATTTGGTTTCACTACAATATTGTAATGTCTGTCGTCTTTCAACGCTTTCCCGTGAAACTTTGCGCTACGTCATTTTAACGTACGGATATTCAACTTGTATTAGTTCGATTATTAAATCACACGAATCTAGTTGATTTAATTTTTCCGAGTTCAATTTCAAATCGAATTACTATTAGAAAAGAAAATCAGTCTTCTTCGAACTTACTATCGGATGGAAAAAAAACCGTAAACGAAAATTCTTTCGCAATTTTAATTAAAACGGTAATTTAACCGGGAAAAAATGTTTTACATTCGTATTTATAAAAAAATTAATATAATCGCGTCGTTATTCACCGCTGTATTAGAGAACACGAGGATACGAGGAACAACAGTGTGATCGCCAAATTTATTCATAAATTGAATAAAATAAAATTGTCCTCCGTAGAGGACGAGATGACGGAAAGGGTTAATAATAATTATTTTTACCCTCGTTTGTATAATATCATATAAAGTAGATCTTTATATTCCAAACGATATTTGCATTGGCGTGTCATTTTTTTTTTTTTTTTTACAATTAAAAACTGAAAGACAGTTTTAAAATTATTTTCAAAATCTGATATGACTGTGTGGGTATATCTTTTCCAATGTGCTTTTGAGACATAGTGCACATTATCCGGATAATTTTCTACCGAATTCCAATGTGACAAATATCAAAAATACATAAGATAAGTGAGCGGTGATAAACACGGTTTCGCATAATTCCGGCACGTAATAATTTACAGTAGAGACGTTCAATAATTTCATTTAAAAACCGGCCTAATGGTGCACAAACCGGTCAACGTTAAGTTTATGCTCATACAACGGGCACGTTCTTGTGTTTAATACGATTTTTTCTTCTTAATTTCTTGCGAATTATAAGGAATAAATATAAATACGCGCTGTCCATTAGGAAAACAATCCCTTGTCGTTTCGCGAATCAATTATTTCATTTTGGTATGATGTAGAAAAAAATAACTCTATCCCGTATGTCTTTTACATATATTATAATTTTCACACATTCCTGGAATTCGTCGCGCGATATTATGTATAAACTAAAACCGTAAACCAGTGTGTGCGCGTTTTTTTTTTCCTTCTCCAGCTGCTGCTGCAGACAGCGCAAACAAATTCGATCCGTTCTAAAATGTTTTCGCGTCTTGGAATTACTTTACGCCCTCAAAAACCGACGAGGGCCGTGATGTTTTACACTGTCGAGGGATTAGGTAAACTTTGCACGGCGCATAATTCACAAAAACCTTGTAATGAGAACGACGCAATACGCCGGCGGGGTTTTCGGTACACTCGCGGTACTCAGATTTTCGTTTTAAAGGTGTTTTTTTCTTTTCCACCGCCCGCACATGACTGCGTAGTTTTTCGCGATTTTTTTCTCGTTTTCGTCTAAAATTAATGCGCGTAATAAAGAGACGCGGGAGAATATCATAAATATAAACGAAAATACTAAATAACCACTACGCGTAAAGATATATAAAAAAAATAAGAAATATGCGCGTGCGTATAATACGAACGGGAAGAAGCGCGCGAAAATATAAATTATTATTTACGAGGGGGGCGCCGAATATTACGGGCGTAAAAATGACCTTTATATTATAGTAGCTCAAATTTGTTTTTTTTTTATTTCTTTTGCTTTCTGACGGAACTCGGACGCGCACCGCGTAATAATAAGTTACACTGATAAGTAAAAAGAGATCGTTTCTAAGAGCATTTCCAGACGTTTGGCTTACGCCGAACAGTCAATTACCAATATTTCAGCGTACAACCGGATTTCGTCCAGAGCCGAGAACGGGCAGCACGCACGCGTATTCATTCTCTCGTTTTCATTTGTGTCTCGGAAACGCACGTAATTATTGTTTGATTCCTCTGCTGCTGGTGCTGCTGCTGCAGGTGAGAAGGCATTTTCGAGCACGTGGTCCGCGGATGCTGGGTCTCGTATTTCAACGAGGAACAACACGCACGAGCGAAGCTTTAATTAAATCTTCGGCCTCTTATTCTCGACTTCCATTCCCGTCGGACCATCCGTTCCGGCCGTCCGTAGCGATGGAAAACTATAATGCAATTATAATCGCTGTACATATAACCAACCTGAATAATACAGTATAACAACCCTTTTTAGTTTACGTTACGGTTTCTATGTCAGCAATTAACCCCATCGTCGTATTTTCATGCCATATACGGTACTATAGTATCACCTACGGGTGCTCGCGTAATAATAATAATAATAATAATAATAATAAAATGCGATTTCCAACGAACCGATGGTGGGCCGTTTCGCTCTCGTATTTTTCGGGTTTAACGATTTTTTATTATTATTTTATTTATTTTTTTTTTTTTTTGCATATTTTCATCCGAATTCCCGTGCGCGCGTGGGTTTCGTTTTTTCCGCCGTTTTTTAATTGAACCCAAACGCGCATTTTCCGCTCCGTAATAATTACTGAAATACCTGTGGAGGACCGTAGTACCCGTCGACCACATTTTTTTACACGTTTTTTTTTTTTGTTTTACCTCGCTCTTTTTACGAATCGAACGAATTCCGCGTTTTGAAACACACGCTCCACACGAAGAATAACAGTGAAAGTATATAAATAAATTGTTGAGGAACTTTTTATAACGTACTCCGATGATACACCAAGAGAAACACGACATATACCTATCTTAAAGTAATTATAACTATAATTTAAAAGATTCATAAAACGTTAATGTGTGAATCGAAAAAAAAATAATAGCTTGTATTTGTATACTTAATAGACGGTAGTAACACGAGAGTTGACCGGGAGATAGGAAATCGTGTGTGAGACTGTAGTGGGCCACCCGATATTTATATAATAAAGAGTGTTGGACGAAATAAAAGAGAATTGAAATCTGTTAAAAATAAACTGTAAGTGCTAATTTGCGGGACTTTGAGTTGATAAGCTCTCCATCGCATTCCCGTGCGTGCGTCAATGCGATTGATTCGATATCAATCAGTCAATAAAAGACGCAGCTTTGTTTTCGTTTTCCGCGACTGTTTTCAATCGCGTTTCTCGCGGTCCTGTAAAAAAAAAAAAAAATACTTTTCCAAAAACGACGCATTTATAAAATTTATTTATTCCGACGACAATAGAACTGTTCCGAGTACTTGACATTTTTTGTTTCGATTCTCGGCAAAGCGAATAATTGGTTTTACAATGCAATGCGTGTGTTTATTATTTTTTCTCCGCGAATAAATTTGTTGTGTAAAACCAGTGCTCGGATGATCTTGACACGCGTTACTTACTGTCTGCCAGTAAATTGTATCCAGGTTATATTTTATTCCAGACGTTTTTCGATTGTTATCCCCGATAGTTTTTCAATAGCGTACAAACGACAAGGTAAACCGACCGAAATATTGTACAAATAATCGAAAAAATTTCATTCCGCGCATATATTTAATATTGAATAATATTAAAAAAAACGCCTTTTTCATAATGACGTTATTTGATCTTTGGACAAATTAAATGTTTCACTTAAGATTAAAAATATTTAAATTCGGTATAAAAATTGTATGCGATAAATAAATATATTATAATATAGAATTATTCGTTTTTTTCGTTTTTTTTAACTCCAAATTGAGAACAGTTGTTTAACTAATATTAAAGTATAGGTGTGAAAAAAACTTATTAGATATTATTGAACATAAAAAGCAATGACATTAAAAAAAAATGAGGTAACGATTACATTTTATTATTGTATAAAATGTTATTAAATCTAGTTTAATAAAAATGTGTAAAAAAAAAAAAAATACGAAAATGAAATGTAATTATTGTTATCATTATTATTATTATTATTATTATTTCGTGCAAAATTGATTTTAGTGAAATTTCCAATAGCGCTGCACACTGTCCTTAAAATAAACGTACCGATTAAAGGTATTACATTAAGTGACACGAGTACATTAAAAAAAAAAAACTGTAATTAAATCTGAATATCGTTTCGACTCGGCGAAATTCAATTGGAACGCGTATAACAATCGTCACTGAACAATCCGCACACTATTACATTTCGCGGGCATTTAATCGCTGCCATCCCGGGTTTATACGCGTGTTTTCCAAAACTCGGTTGCATCGTTCATTACTCGCTTACACGTAATATTATATAAGTACGTTTTGATTAACATTATAAGTATTTCGAATATTCCTCTCCGGGCGCACGCGGAGCAGAATCGTCGTCATAACGCTGTGGCTGACACGCGCAGGCAAACAATTAATTCGCGTCGTAAATTGCTTCGGTATTTGACGGTGTCGCGCAAAGTTTGTCGCGCGCGTTTACGATGGCAAACTTAGCACCCCATGTATTATTATTACTATTATATGCGCGTCGTATACCGCGAAATTTACTAATAATTATTATAGATGCGATGAAATTCGTTTCAGATTAAACGCGTGCGAACGAGATAATATAGTTGGCGAAATCGAGGGCCGTGCGGAAACAACTAAAACGTTTCTTCTGACACGCAGTGTTTCTCAAAAGGTGCGGGAGTGTTGGAGAGAGAATCTGTTTTGGACGATGGGAGCGTGCGGTTTAACGTGTTTTTGCATTAAAGTTCTACACGGCGGTCCGGTCTAAAAGTAAATATAAGTACTGAAATATTCGTTCGTTAAAACGCAAAAGTTCGAATTCCGGAAGAATTCATCGAAATTTCAATCAAAGCCAGCTTCAAGGACGATGACGGAATTTTAAACACCACGGACCGTCCAAATATTTTTGATTTCATCCCAATATCGTCGTCACGCTCGGATTCAGTACTGTGGCGGATCTAAAATTACAAGGAATAGAAATCTACGCGCTTTCATCTCCCCGATGGACTATATTTCATTCATACTGCTCGTTAAAATTAGCGATATTTTAATCTTTTTGTCGGTCGTTTTAATTTTGTTTTTAAACGCTGCAATCCTATTTCCCTGCATATAACGAGATGTTTACATACACCGCAAGTAGGTTCGTTAAGAAGTTTTTTAATCTCCTCAGAGTGATGCAGTTTAAAAAATGTCGAAAACATAACACGCATAACGTTAAAATGTTTATAATATATTTTTTCGAATAGTTTCCCGACTCATCGTTATGCGAGACCGATAGGTATCTCACAAGATACACGAGAAAATTGTCTTCTCTTCAAAATTCGTGAGCAGCGATATTTTAAAACGGGTGAAATTCGATCACGCGAATTCATCATTATTTCTCGAATGTGTCGAAAACGCACGGTTCCCACGAAATTATACGTTCACGGCACGAATCTATCATAGGTTTTCTGACGTTTTTCGGCCAGAAAACTCGTATTACTGCTACACAGCCTATTCCCCGAATCCGAGTAAACAAAAAAAAAAAAGAAAAGGAGAAAAACAAAAACCGTTCTCTTATCATGCCGTTACCATGCCGATGGACAAACGCAGCAGAAGCAGCAGTAGCAAGCTGGTCTCACGCGTTATTTATATTTATTTACGTACATATAAAAATACGTGTGCGTGGTTAGGTTATCGTTTGCCCGTCTTCGTCGTTGTGGTGAACTGTTCTCAGACAGCATTTTATATTATACACCCTTTTCCTCCGACCAAATATTTATTTAACCGACTTGATTGCGGCTACCAACGCCGTTCGTGCAGCCGCGACCAACGAATTTAATCAGATCTCTTCTATATTGTGAAACGACCGGAGGAGAGACGAAGCCCGGTCAAACGTGTGTAAGTCACGCGTTATTATCCGCTGGGACTTGGCACGTGACGGACGATATAATGCGATAAACGCGTACCTATATAATTCTCTAGACAGATTTTCGCGAAAAATTCGATTCGGGTTTCGAAAAACAAAAAGGAAAATTCAATTGAACCACGTCTGAAAACGAAAAGAAATTAATAATACACTCGAGCGTGCGCGCCCGCGATAATTTATTCCGGATTTATTTCTATCGCTTTTCAATAACATAATACGCGATATGACTTTCATTTTTTTTTCGATTCTCACGAACGAAACTGATTTTTTTGAGGGGAATAAAGAAAAAAAATATTGTTCTTGCCCGCGTTTCACAATGACCAGTCCTCGTGTGCAGAATAATCGTACGGAGTTAGATAACGAGCAATGAAAACGGGAATTCGATCTATAAAATTCGTCCGCGAAAATATTTCCAAAAAAATGAGGACAAAATTGAAAATTTTCGAACGGTTTTATCGTGAGGCGCGATACAGTTGAACAAGTGAATATTAGTGTATGTAAAGGGAGAAAAACACCCTTGACCCTCAGCGAAAAGAAGGGATTTTGAACGTGTGGAAAACGCCAGCCAATTTGTCCCATAACGTCGTCAATGTTGCGCGGAGAAAACAGCTTTTAAAAATCAGGGACCGGACGCTAGGAAGATAAAAAGGCGAAAACGTACACAAATGTGCCGAAACCCTGCGGGAAATCAAGAGACGCGAATCGATCGGATCGGCAACGGAGGGACGCGCGCGAAAGGAGGAAACGTTGCTGCTGCTGCTGCTACTACTGCTGATGCTGCGTGTAAAGACAGCGGAGACGGATTAGCGCGGCGAGAACGGATAAGAACAAGTGGGCATTTGGAAGCTATTAATGCGACCCTTTCCCTCGCCTCCTCACTCGCTCTGCGTGTCGGTCGTTTCCCTTTTCTCTTTTTTTTTTTTTTTTTTGTTCGCGGTATTCTGACGGTCGAAGGAGAGGTCAGGGGAAGAGAAAAAAAATGAAGTAAAATCCGACCGAGAAGGAAGCTAAATTGAAAAAGAGATTTTCCCTGGGATTATCGAAAATATCGTGTGTAGTGGACTGGCCACGTCTTTGGTGAACGGTGAAAAACGCGTTATTTTTTTTTCTGCTTTAACTCTATACACTTCCGCTAATATACTTTTGGCGCGTAAAATTTCAAGAAGAAAAAAACTTGAGCCGTTCCTGTGGCGGGTATGCGGCGCGTGTATTATACGACAATTCTAAATTCGTGACGTTGGAAAAAATAAGAATTGTTTTAATTAAACGATTAATTACTACTATACGACTTTAGAAATATTGTCAAAATTAATAAAAGCAAATCTAAATTGAGAAAAAAAATTAATTTTATGACAATGAACAACTTGTAAAATTTCCAAGTTGAAACTTCACTCTGGAGATATTCTATCTAATTACGTTACATTTTTATTTTTCAAAATTCCCTATTTATTTCTAAAAACGATACTTGTCACATCACTAATCACAATATAAATAAACTAAATATTATTTTTTGTATCGTAGACTTATGTAATTTGTACGTGAGTTTTAAATGACTTTAGAGGTCAAAACATCATAAGCACAACTATGGTTGTGAGTGTTGGACTTTAACTCTTAAAATTCTTTTGTCTGTTTCTAACCGGTAGTGTTTTCAGAACTTTTATTAATATTTTATTCTATTGTATAATATTATACGCCGTATTGAATTTCGACCAATAGAAACATTGATCTACGATATGTGAACACAGATTCTGGAGTATCTAGTGGAGTTAAAATTCTTAACTTGATATTACAAGCAATATGTAAATATATATATATATATATATACATATAGTGATTTTATCCGGTATTAAATACGTCTTATAAATAGTTTAAAACCAAAAAATTATATTATAATCTTAAAAAAATTATAATGACGTTAAAATAATTGTTGAGTTTTTAATATTATCTTTTCCTTCTTCATTGGCTTATAGTATAAGCCATTAGGCCCTTCGCCGCACTCATCTCCTCCGTCTATGAGCTACCGTTTTCTCGCCTTTGTTTATTCCTAGCATGTTCAGATCCTTTTTTTCTATGTCTATAGCGTCCTAGTGATATTTTATTACTAGTGAGGGTCCATTTTACCATCACACATGTCACGTCAAACTTATCCTTTTACTCTTCATCTCTTCATTTGACAAATCTCTTAGATCTTGGTGCGTTCTTCTTTTATAACACACAAATATGTGTATATATAAATACAAATTTTGTCAAGTAAGGAACTCAATATATAATAATAGCGTTGTTATATGCTACGGAATACCGTAAGAGCTGTTGTAACCGTTTGCGGGTATATGCGAGAGTGATCTACAGTTTTAAGAAATGTAGGTCGCACCTATGATAATAATCAAAACTCGAAATTACGAACATATCGTATATTATTATTTGTTTTAAAGCTGTGTTCTGCGCATCGTTAAAGAAATGATATTTTTTTATTTTGTTTCAGCAGGACTCAATAAATCTGGAACCGTCAAACACAATGAGTTGTACGTCCAAAGGAAAGTCCGAGGTAACGTATCAAAAGTTATCCATATAATTATAGTTTTTTTTTTATCTTACAAATTATAGTAATACGTATTAATAAAATACTGAGTGTTAGATGAAAGCGGACTAAAGCCATATTTGACACAAAATAGGTATATTTGTGTATATATGTGTATGGTTAGGTGAAGACTTTAAGCTTTGTGTTTCTCTTCTTTTTATTTCCTCCGCCCGGCTGACAGGAGGGAGCAATATGTTTACAATAACAATAGCTTGCTGAGCGCAAGAAAAGACGGAATTATTTCTCTTTCTCGGTCGTGTGCGTGTGTGTGTGTGTATAATATACATTTACAGAGACAAAGAGTAATAAATATCCCTGTGTAGGTCGGACAAAAGAAATTTTCTGAATGCGAAAGCTCGGATTAAAAAAAACACCTTCCTACGTTGTTGTATAGCGACACGCGAAGAAAAATCAACATTGTTTCGAAATACGGCGTGTAATATGTGTTACCACAGACGTCAAAGCGTCGAATTTTACAAAAACATTCCGTAAGATAATTTAACGTTGTACCGTAGTGTGTTAGAGAAAATTTTGTATACTGTTATTTAATATGGTATTCATACGATGATACAGGATAATCATTAAGGCTCGGATTTTAATGCACCGCGGAAAATGTACGAAATAAAAACTCTAAGAAGAGTAATAAAAAAAATTCTATTTAAAAAATTAATTTTTGTCATTTTGACAATTTTGGCATAATCACACGCACTACCCAAAACAAAACGTTATTGTAAGCGATAAGAAAACAAATCAATGAAAGTATTATAGAATTCAATGATATTAAGATGAGTTTAAAAATCGTTTTATATAAAAAAACAGTTTACTAATATCTGATATTGTATTAGTACAAAATTATATGTTTTTATTTCGAACGTGGGTGAATTTTTATTTTTATATCGTCGAATTACTAAAAATAAATTAAAAATGGTGTATAAAACAATAAAAAATTCCCTAAAACGTCAAACACCTCGAAAGAGGCCACAAAAAAATGGTTCGTTATTAGAATAGTGTATATTTAAAACACATTTGTATCTTGGATATTTGCATCGTATCAAACATTAAAAAAAAAAAACGCAAAAGTAAAAAATGTACAACAAAAATATTGTTTATATATATATATATATATATATATATATATAGACTTGTAAAACTGTTTACAATAATATTAGAAAATAAATTCGAATTTGCTTCAATACTACTATTCAAAAACCCGTCTGTGCTGCTGCAAACAATGCTGTTACAATCGCACAAACAACGTATATATATATATATATATTGACTCAGTCCTCTCGTCTCATTTTCTTTATCTCTCGCATATTTTAATACAATTCAGAGTTAATGCCCGTGTAAGATCATCGTGACGTGTACGCATGTCCTCGACTACGCCACAGACGATGCAACATTTTTTTTAATAAAAAAAAAGAGGAACAAAAAAATTATTCGTCAGCCCGTAGAAAATACGACGTGAATCGAACCGAAAAATAGGGTACTCGCGTTCTTCTATCGCAGTTATTTTTACTAAAAAATTATCGAACAATTTATATTGTCCGATTTGCACACAACAACTATAATGTTTCATGCACAAAATAATTTGAATGATTTCCAAACTGTGTATTTGACCAAAACACATTCAAGGCATTCAACAGCCGATTTAATGACAGATTTAAAGTTCAAAAATACGTCTACTCAATTTAAGGGCGAAATCGAATTTTAATTTGTTGAACACAGCGAGAGAAACGAACATTTCCGTGTCTCCAATCTCCAATTTCCGGACATAAAAAAATAATCGATGTCTGGTAGATGATTCAAAGCTGCTAATTTCAGATCAAAAGCTCCTCTTTTTGACTTTTGTGTAACGTATCTCATTTTTTTTTAAGACCTCACTATAAAATTTGTTCATCGGATTGGTTTCTCGTTGTTTTTTTTTTTGTTTTTATAAAAATTCGTCTCGTCGATGGTTTCGTGGATTAAAATGAATGAAACGATATAGTCGAACAAATACGAAAAGCCTAACACAAAGTAGTGTTTGTCGAAATTATTCAAATACTGGATATTTCGAATGATAATTGAAATTTAAAATATTTGACAGAAAATGTCTAAGAGATTGTTCAAATCCTGTAAGCGAATTCACGATTGAACAATAATTATTAAACGATAATAATAATCGCAAACAACTCAAGGCGCTATTTTCGTTCAGCTGAAAAAAAATATTTGAAAAAAAAAATTATATTATCGTCGTGGATACGACAATATTTTTTTTTTGTTTTTTGAATTTCTTCGAAGCAAAATCATTTTATTTATAATTTAAACGGTGTAAGTTTTATGTCGGAACAAAAAAAAAAAGTGCACTTCTTTTTTGGTTTATAAATTTATCCCCGTTGTGTCAGCGTCCTATCGTTGATGCCATAATTACTAGTATATTATTTATAATCAACAACACTTTACGCATATTTAAGAGAGAAATGGTTGATTATACATTCATTAAGGTCAAGTTAATCGAAGGTTTCTTGTCAAATTGTATTTATAATAGGATTTTCAAAAATGTTTACAGTATATAAAAGAAAATTTACTTAGAGTAGAGTTTTTAATTTTTATCTAACATGAATATAATTTAGTTTATTCATTTGTAAACATTCCGTCTGTTTTCTTTAATTATTTATTTATTTATTAAACATTATTTGAGTAGTTCTACCAAAAAATTCTACACAAAAAAAAATTCTCCTCTTCCTTCACACCTTACTGCATATACTGTAAAAATATGGAAATTCTACTATAAACAAGATCCTAGAAATGTTGCTCCCTGCAAAACAGTTTATATATTTATACATATATGATACCGAAACAGGGGCAGTTTCCGATGACATTTAAAATAAAGGTATTTCTTAAAAATTTCCAAAAATTGCCTGAATTCTTAAAAAGCGAGTATTATGTATTCTCATATATTTTAGGAATATTAATTATTTTGAGTATATTTTATATATATATGTAATTTCTTTTTTAATAATAATATTTAACAATCGATATTATTTTATTTTATTTTAATCCATCTATCGTTATTGTCACATCTAGACTTAATTCCACGCAAAAAAAAGATATTTACGATACTGTTGTAAAGAATACTCGAACGGTTCACGCGTTACTTTTTTTTTCATAAACGTTAAAATTGTCCTATCTAAACACATGTAACATAATATACTGACTTTAAGAAGTCGTATCTAAATCCGGTATCACATCGAGATCGATTCGTAAATTATTTATGAAATGCACGCACAGCACACGAGCGTGGAACAATCAGACTTGTAAAGTATTCGAATAAACATATTATAACGCCGTTTTCTTTTTTTCATCGACCGCAAATAAAAATTTATCGATTGATTAGAAAATAATACGTTTTTGAAAATATTTTTTAAACCGTCGCTGGCTAATATCTAATTAAATACAAATTTAGAACCACAAAGACTTCCCATAATTCTTTTATCGCAATAATCGCAACGAATAAACCGGTATAACTGTCAACAATCTAGAAATGGCTGGAATACTTTTTAAAATTATCCGCATATTTTTTTTTCTTGAGTATACTTTTTTAACCATTCACTGGAACGAGTATTCCGAACACTATTGCTCGAATTGTAGCGGGAAGGGGAGACAGAGGTCTTCTAATATTTATTTTATTATTATTATTATTATTATTATTATTATTATTATTATTATTATTATTATTAAAACGGATGAGACGATAAGGGACTTTAACTATGTAAAAATGATATGCAGTTTGTCAGTGGAGGAGTATCGCGTAGTCTCTTTCCTCGTTTATTTCAATTATTAAAGTTGAATTTTTTTGTATTACGCTCTCGTTTCAATAGCGGAACTCCTTGTAATGCCAAAATAAAAAAAACGTATTCATTACAAGTCCGTGTATAATAATAATAATAATAATAATAATAATAATAATAATAATAATAATAATAATAATAATAATAATAATAACAATAATAATCTATATTAACGCCACGCCGGTTTGTATATAAACTGTCAGCGAGACGGACGGAGAAGTCAATGATAATAATAATCGGATTCCAAGCGCGGAAGCCGCAACGGGAGGATTCTTGCGGTTTATTAACAGTACCCTCCCGCACTCGGGGACGAAGCCGGGTCGACGTGACCGTGTGGTGACGACGCGAGCAGATCGAATTATGAACGGCGCGAGGAAGACGAGACCGCCGCGTAGTAAACACTGCACTGGCACTGCCCGTCAAAACCAATTAGCATTTTAATTCGGTCGGAACAATATACGCCGTGACGATGGAGTGTTGCGTGCGCCGGTGGCGTTGCATAGAATCCGTACGAGAGAGAGGCCCGATCGATACCGCAAGTTTCCTTCTCCCCCTCCCCCCGGGAAATTATTTCATTTCTATAAGAGAAAATAACGTCTTATTACAATAATAGTACCACGCAGAGGAAATCAAACCAGTCAGAAACAGAATACGACGAAGCACGTTTATGCCGTTATTCGAATAAATTAATTGCGACGGCCATTGGACATGTGCAACGACTCTGGGCGCCACCGACCGCTCAGAAACGATAATTTTTTGTCCGGTCGGGGGATGTCGAGTGGAGTGGAATGGAGTTTTCGACTTTGCGGAGTTAACGCGGTTCGATGATTCGGAAACGACGAACAGCATCGTCGTGTGCTTCTGGGGTTGATAATCAATAACAGTCGGAGACGTTTGTAATCCCGACGGAAACTACATAGAGAAACGATCCAGATGGCGGTATACAGTGATTCGGGACGAATCGGTGGAGGGCGGCGGACATCTGGTGAATACAGAAAACGTTTCCGTTTCGATCGGGTCCGGCATTTGACAATGACTCGGCGGGATGGCCGTCTCACGGAAATCCAAAACTTTGTTCAATCATTTTATTTTCTCTCTAAAAACCTAATCTTTATCCGGATATCGTTCGAGTTAAAAGCCGTCCCGAATTCCACCGCGCTGGTCGCTGAACACTTTGTGTGAAACCCTTCTTGTGGAAACCCGCTGTCTGTCCTCGGGAACGCATATTTTTCTGTTAAATACTGAATCCGGTTCAGTCTTACTGATGCCGACGGGGAGCACGCATTGGATTTATCTTACCTAAAAAAAGAACAATGGACGGCTGTGAATAGTATGCGCAATGGGTGTCGGTGATGTTGGTCAGTAATGTATTATTATTATTATTATTATTATTATTATTATTATTATTATTATTATTATTATTATTATTATTATTATTATTATTATTATTATTATTATTATTATTATTATTATTATTATTATTATAATTATTATTATTATTATTATTATTATTATTATTATTATTATGAGTTTATACCGATAATTTGAGAAATTTCTCGTGATACTCTATTGAGATACACGACTCGGGCTACAGCACACATTGTCGGCCTCGAACCGTTTTAAAAACAAATGAATCGGAATCGATTAATAAACAGGCGCTTATATTTTCGTCAAAATTGTATTGAAATACTTAAGACGCGAGACGAGCGTACGAACCGGGAATTGTGTATTTCATAAGCGCGTCAAAAGAATTCGAGCCGCCGACGTCGTCGAGTTCTCTTAAAGCTGTTTGATTGCTCACTTGCAGTACGCGGTCTCTTTTGGAGTGTTCTTCTTTCCTCCGAGACCCCTTTACGACGACTGATTCTTCTCACTTGGAACGGGTCCAAAGGGGTTTTTGTTCTTCGGCAGCCTTTTTGTTGAAAATTCCCCGCCGTCTCGTCTATAGCCCAATGGTGTATCGCTTCACTGGCAGATCGAAGAGTAAAAAAAAAATAATAAAACGATTTCGCGTTTTTTAACAAAATTCATCTGACGTCAACCATTGCGGGTACTCAGATTTCCCAGATAAATTTTCTCATCCCACGTGTTCTTTGCTTTGTTTTTATTTTTCTATTTTGTTCCGTCTCGCATTACCATAAACATGTACGGGGTAAGGACCAATCGTACGATGCGTCTAGAGAATGAGCGCCTAAGCGTCTTATAAGTATAATCATCGCCGCTATCCGTTGTGTTACACTATTGCAGTAATTCGCTGGTTAGTTATTACTCTTCTGTTTTGTCTAACGCGCGTTAAATAAATATTCGCGTTATAAATTAATACGCACGGACGCACGATGGACCGTTGATAACGGCGCGGAACAGACGACTGTTTATGGACGGCGGGCGAGTATTGAAATATTTATTTTATTTTAAACACTCGTAAAACGCGCGTTTTATCACCCGAGTAACTGCACTGTAAATGACGCGGTTATATAGTCGGAAAATAATAATAATAAAAAGAAAAAATAGCGAACCTTTTCGCAACAAAAACGTCCGTCCGAGTTTCGAGCACGTGCTGAGTGCGACCACCATAGGCATAACATTACGGAACGAGCCAATAAAATCGTGGCGCGCCGACTTGTGAAATTGGCAAAGTTATATTTGAAGTTAATACGAAAGTTGCCTGAAATGTCTTCGGAGAGAGGTGCGTTCGAACCCGGTTTGCCGAGTCGTTTTACACCTCCCCACACACACACACATACACACCGCCGCAGACATTTCCCGAAGCCGTTAAAACGACACTGCCGTTTGCCATTTACCGAAATTATTAATTCGAGCGTACACACCGCCGCACTCGTTACGCGATTTTCACAACGACTGTGACTGCTTTTTTTATTTTTTTAACGTAAATAATAATTACTAAGACCGTCTGGTTCAAATACGAACAATTACATGGGCGTAATATTTTGTTATAAATACGAGTGTTTGTGTCGTTCGAGTTCGATTCTTCGTCTTTATCGTTCCACAATGTCACCTTTACAAACCAGCTGTTATACCTGATCGATTTCGAACATCGCGAATAAATGGAAACGCGAATAACTAGAGGTGGTGAGGATGGGGTCTCGGAATTCGTTTATCAGTCAAAAACTCGTGACGAATCGTTAAGGGACGGAACGAGCGCACGGGTCGTTCGATTTCGGGAAACTGTTCACTGTATTTTACAGGTTCAAATAAATCTATCCGATTGGAGTTTTTCATCATCATTTCTAGAACCATCGGAAATAGTCAACTCGCACCCGGTCACAGATATTTAGAAGGAATGGATTATTAAACTAAATATACTTAATTTTTTCTTTTTTTTTTTCATTCGAGTGCACTCCAAAGCCGGAGAAGAGAACGTTTGAAGTTTTGGATATTTTTTGTCATTAATGATTATTTGTAAATTCTTAAGGATCTAAATATATGTCGGTCAACTGACAAAATATTTATACCGTTTACTAATATTTAATATTGAAATAATCGTTATAACTTCGTGATACGGTGTTATGTTATGTCCGTAAATTGAAATCTATTCACTGCTTTCTGGCTGAAATTTTAATGTTAAACTGCATCGTGTGTATAGCTATAAAATATTATATCAATACTTACTTATAATTGATATTTTACCCTCTAATCTTATGTTAGGCGTAACTCGATTTTGTGTCTGTTGTGTCTTGGAAAATATGTATGAGGTTAAAATGTATTGTGTGCTACTCGTCATTAGCCTATCTTAAATAGAGCTCGTGTACCATATTATTTACATAATTACATCTGAAGTAAATATTTACCCCTAACAATTACACTCTTCTTAACACTATTGATATACACGCATTAATTATTAGTAAATTTTGTGACAGATGATGATGGATCGATCACCACGCGCCAATGCATTGAAAAACTTTAATAAAAATATTATTTTTTTTTTGTATGCGTGTGCGTTCTTCGCTGTACATGCGTTTATAAACGAATTGTGAAACCTAAGACTCATAGTAAAACGTATACTTATACACAAAGATAAGATAAATAGGTAGTATATATTATAAATAACAATTATAAATACAAAATGTAGATTAAACAAAACTTATGATAATTACGGTAAACAATCGTATTAATACTGTTGTCGACATATTAATAATAATTAACGTATAATTTAACAACTTATTCTATACATATAAAATAAAAACCAATTTGTTACAATATTCTTCGTATTTTTTTGGTTTCGCGATTAAATTTTTTTTTTTTTTTGTTCTACATTTATAATATTATAAAAATTTGTGCCGAAATAATCTATGAATTTATGACCAAAATGAGTATTTCTATAAAATACTCTCTAATTTTTTCAAAATCATCTACAGTACTATATCGATTATCCATATTATTTTTATTGTCCGTATAATCGTAAATTTTTGTGCTCACTGATTTGTGGAAACTTTAGGCTCTTAAAAACGTTTTATAATACGCAGATCGCTTTAAAATCGTATGTCAATCAAGACAAATCCTACAATAATTATTAACATAATGAAAAACCGCCTTATCTAATGATATATATATATATAAATATTACGAAAAATATGTTTATGTTTACAGAATTTATATACAAACAAGTATGACCGATTACTGCCCGTCTCCCACATCATGCCTACTTATTATACGTATCTAGACCATGTACTCGGTATTAAAAAAAAATCAATATTGATGTTGTCGGTTTTTTTTTTATCGGCAACTAATCGTCGACGTGTAAAATAACCGAACGTATAACGTCATATACGTTTGAAAAATGATATTTTCTATTGAATCATCGTAGTGTATGTTTGAAATATTCGAATAAATCGTTTCCGAACGGGGTGGTACGACTCGTTTTCTTTTCGTTTTTTTTTTTGCAAAGTAAGCTTTTTTATATATTTTTTTTCAATAACCTCGCCGTGCCGATTTTTTTTTTATATATAATTTACCTCCGAACGACACGCGGTCTGACACCGTAACGAGCACGAACAACACAATATATTCTTTTTATTTCTTCGTTTTCACGCGTGTGTTTGATCACAAGGCTGTGACGCGGTTCATTGTCAAATATATATATATATATATATTTATATTTATATATTAACACGAGTTATACACCGGTAAACAACAACAACAACAACAACAACAATAATAATAATAATAATAATAATAATAGTAAACGAAATACAAAAAAATTACGATGGTGCGGTGGAAACGTTTCGCGTGCGTATGGATGAGTTACGTCGCGTTTAATCAAAGACTCCCCCCCCACCTCTAGCGTGAAGGTATAATGACGAAAAACCGACGAGAAATCGGGTCGGAGAACAAAAACAAAATTGATCACAAGAATTTGACAAAAGAAAATTCTCATCTCACCTACAACACGATACGAGTTGAGAAAAACGGTGGTCAGGTTAGGTTGAAGGGAAAGACTATTTGACGAGTGCCTATAGATAATTTTGTAGTTTTTTTTTTAGTATATAGAAAATATTTCATTATAAGGCTAAAAAACATATATTCTAGTCAAAATATGTTTCATATTTTATATGTAATGTCCACATACTAAACAATTAATGTGCTTTCGATTTTTTATAACCATTTTTTTACTAATTCGTTTTAAATCTAACGCGATTAATAATTAATAAAATAATTATTAAATAACGTTTTTTTCTTAACTATAAAGTTTAATGTGGCCGCTTTTTTTTTTTTACTCCATTAATATATCAAAGCGCATTTTTTGCGTTTAATTTAATTCGTCTTTTGTGTTTTGTTTTTGATATAAAATGTATCGAAGTACGCAGTACGACGTCTGCTGATGACGAGACAAAATTTTGTAATTTAGCCCCATCATCAGAGAATACTTCATCTAAACTCCTCGAATGCAAGTTATTTCTTGAAACTATACATTGTGTAGATTTTTTCATTAATTCAATCCGCCGCTGTTGATGAATCGGATTAAAATATTTTATTTTGAATTAAAAACACAATATGCCGTTACGTTGAAATTTTTAATTGATATTATCAATGTTATAATTATTATTATTATTATTATTGCTATTATGTCGATATATAACAGCGTATACCAAATATTGAAAACAGATTTATTCGGCATAATGCATTATTCATATTATCCATCCACTGATTACATTTATACACGAAGTACTACATCATATGTCATAACGTTCTGTACGTATATAACGTTTTAAAATATTATTCAAGTGGAAAATTAACAAACAACACATACCTATGGAATAATTAAATTTAATGCGTTCTATCGACGTTTTCGCATTTCGTGATATTTTCAAACTCGTAGATTTTTAATATTTTTATATAAATATTATAATAAAGTTTAGTGTAAGATGTACGGCATGCTAACGTGAAAATCAAACTAATAGGGAATTTAATAAATAATATTTAACATGTTTTTATAAGAATTTTACAATCTGCATTCTGCCAATAGCGTGCAATATATTGTGCGAACTTTCTGTAAACGTTTTTTATTTTTAATACACCTGAATAATATTTGAGATTAATGAGTTCTTTTCACGCGTTATTTAATTTAATAGAATAATATATATATATATATTCGGGCGGGGAGCATAAAATAATATTACGCGCGCCCGGAAACCGCCAATACTTTTATACGTTTCTTAAATTTTAGTAATACGAAACTGTAGCCGCTTTGGCCCAAAAAATTAACAACAAATAATTAAATAAACGATCCTTTTTGGCCCAATAATAATTTTAATAAATCCAATAAATAAATAGAAATTCACAAAAATATAAGAATAATAATAAATAGTAAATAATAATAATAAAATATAAATAAAAGAATAATTAAACAAATGAATATAAAAAAGATCCCTTTGACACAAAAATAATATAAAACAATAGGTTTCAGCTATTAGAGCTTCTTACAATATTTAGCAATTAGTGCCAATAAGAAAAATACCTGGACTATTAGAGCCTACGTATTTATTAATAATATAAACAAAATAACTTACATTAACTTTCACGACGCGCAAACTGGCCAGCCGTTTACCTAAACCTAAACCTATATAAAATCATGCATAATATACATAAATAAATAGTAACAAGGGCAGATAGGTATCGTGAGTATAATATAAATATATATAAATCAAAACTATTGGCTATTCGAGCCGTATGAGTATAGTAGAATATAAATTTTTTTAATGACACGTATTCGACGAGGACGATTTGATATATTTTATATTATGTACGATTAGCGTGACACAACATACAATCAAATATTGAAACGTTATTACAATAACTCGCGATTTGCGCGACGTACGTAAAAAAACGATATCACGACGAAAATTATTTTAAATAATACGCGACGATCTTCTCGCAAGTTCACTGGCCGCGATACAACAACAATAATACGTGACAACAAACACTACGTGAATACGATTAAACGACGATATAAAAATAATTAAGGCGTTGGCCTCTTACTTAATAATAACGATAATAACAATAACAATAATAATAATAATAATAATAATAATAATAATAATAATAATAATAATAATAATAATAATAATAGTGTGTAAAAATATAATTATAATTGAATTTTAGTTTAATTGGCGTCAACAATATATATATATATATATATTATAAGAGGAGAAATACAAATTTAATTTAATAATTATAGACATTTGGAGCACTTCGTGAGGTTTGACTAAAAGTTTTTAACGACGTATCGTTTTTTAACGATATTTTAAGTATGAGAAAATATGTAGTTATTTTTTAAACCTATATAGACGATTCTATTTATTATATATATTATAGAAAAAAAAATGTTTTTTTACTATAATAATAGTACATAAAACATTGGACTGCAAAATTTGGATTCGATTTAAATTTGATTTTTAAGTTGCGTCTCATAATTTCTCGCCACATAGACGTCTAATTTCTAAATGTTTATTTTGTTTTATGAATTCAATTTCGGATGTCTATAAGTATTTAAACGTATTTCGCTTTTGGAATTTCGATAATATTTTTCGTATCTGTCATTGGATTTATTTAAATGTGACCGTTTATTATGAGAATAATATTCGAATTGGGTAAAAGTTTGAAGAAAAAATATACGGTCTTATCTTCCGCTGCGTCTGCTATATGACTATATCGTTGCGAGAGCTGGGTGTGGTGAGGCTGTCGTATTACACGAGATAAAAAGTGAAGAAGAGGACTTGAGAGGCTTGTAAAACACCAGCTGATATTTATTTAACAACTAAAAAAAAATCTTATATAAAATAGTGTGTTCTGGATTTGTTGAAAGAAGAAAAGATTTACGAGTTTCTGACTCCAAGTATTATTATAACGATGTTCGAAAACGTACACTTATCGAGTTTCGTCGTGCGCGAGGTTTCTATACAGCTGAAACAACAACGTATAGCAATTAAAAAAAAAATTAATGAAATAACCATACGCTATATTCAGTCAAGTGTTTTTAATGAACAAATATATACTGGACCGTATGTGTTAAGTGGGGCTGTTCCCTTAATAATCCTCCGTCGTGTTAGTATATATATATATGTTGTGTCTAAATTGTTCGTGTTCTCGTTATATCTTTTTTTTTAAGTAAAAAGCAAAAAACGTTTATTAATTATGCTTAATGAGTATAATAAATAGAGTGTATACAACTACTAAATGGCCGAATATATCCCGTGTATTAAGAATTGCATTCGGTCACCGCATATGCTGAACGGGTAATATGTGTTTATATTATTTATTATCATAAAGATAACATTAATAACATAATATTATGTTCGAATTCGATTATTTTCGGATCTAAATCGATGCATTATTTAGTATTCATTTCCTAATATATAGCCGTTGTTTATATTTCACTAATAAATATTTTATCGTCTACATATTTCGAAGGAGTTTTAGGAGCGGGCAAGAAGGGTTTTTCGTCTATTTCCTTCACTTTATACCGATAAATATCTGATTACAGAAACTGGGAAGTACATAGATCTGCACCTAAAAGGCGGATGTTGATTTTAGTAACGCAAAATCACAAAACAGGCAAATAATATTTTAACTTCATAGATATTGAACTCGTAACGCGTAAACTAAAATTTTCACATATTATATTATACTCATATATTCTCAAATTTAGTCGATGCCATAGTGCCAGAGTGGCTGGATCCGTAAATACACCTATGATCGATAATGTAGGGACGACAATACACATATTTTAATATTACTCGCTGTAGCGGTTTACATATAAACGGTAAACGTCAACGGGAACAATTCCGATTATTTCTTGGCAACGAATAAAATTGTTCGCGTTCAGTGGGCACTGGGAAAATAATTATCCGATGACAGGAACACTGCGATAATACCGTATAGCGGCTTCTCCTCCGTCTGTTTAATGTCAACGAGACACGCGAAACGATAAAATAAACATTCGTATTATTATTATTATTATTATTATTATTATTTCCTGGAGGAACGCCGAGTATATTTTTAAAAATCAGTCAAAACTTAATTTTAATACTGCGCAATACTAAATACTCTATTAAATTTAATTGCGCTCGAATCTTTTGATTGTCGACAATTCTATAACGTGAAGAGAAAAAAAAACCATTTTCAATTGCTACTCGCGTACACTTAATTATTGAACAAATGTTATATATTTTGACATTAGCTTGAAATCAATCTAATTATTATCAATTTGACTACTATCCATAAATTACTTGACGACACAGTGACATAGTAGTAACTCGTTGCTGTTGCGATTTCAAAAATGTTCATATCAATACCTATCGTCAATAGTATTGAAAATTAAACGGAATGAAAAATAAATGTTCGCAAATAACCGTTTTCAAAATTTCATCGAAAAAACGACACTTAACTAGGTTCCTTTCCCCCTCCCCCTTTTAAAGTATTATAGAGTAAAACACTCGGCAATTTTCCTACAGAACTTTTAATCGAAACCAGAATAATAATTGTATTCTAAACGTTGCAGTCGTCGATTAAGTACACAACACTTTTATACAAATGGAAGTAGATATTTATTAAGTTTAATTTTGTTGCTTTTTTTATATATGTATATATATGTTCTCTGTGAATTACTCGGATAAAAATTTATACAGTTTATTATGGTTGAAAAACTGTTATGTTCCATAAACCCGTAGAACTGCAATTTTTTTTTTTTTTTTTTTTTTAGGAGGTAGGAGGAGGAAATCTTCGAAAGACACCTCGAGAGGTAGTGACGGATTCGCCGCGGGGGCGCCTACCGTCTAAAACCTCCTCCCAGAGAAGCAACCGTAAGGTTATACACCCTGTGAAGAATGAAGTGGATGAGGGAAGAGAAAAGAGGAGAGAATTTTGCGGCGAATGGTCGGTGGCCGCCACTTGCTCGTAGGGCGGAGCAATGGAGGCGCTCGCGTGCGTCACGAGGCTAGGGTTACAGTGGGCCGGGGTCGTTGGGTGTTATCGTGTTGGCTGATCGGGGGGATGTTCCAGGAGGGAGCAGGGACGATGTACCCAGTCGTAGTTTCTGGGTGCGTAGTCTGCGATTGCGTCAATCGTGGGGTTTGGGTGGGATTTAACCGAAGCGCGGAGTCTAGTTACGAAGATTGGGGCAGCTTGCCGGAGAGAGAGGATTGGAATTTCCTTTAGGATTTGAGCGTTCCTGATGAACCATGATATTTGGAGGACGGATCTTAGCAGTCTCATGAAACAGTCTTGGAGGACTCTGAGGCGGCTGTTGTTCGCCGCGCCCCAGATCGGAATGGCGTAGGTGCAAATGCTTCTTACGATGGCGGAGAAGACGCGAAGTTTGGTCGTTGGGGCCACCCTTTTGTTGGTGAAGAAGGGCTTGAGTTCGATGAAGGCTCCGAAAGCCTTGCCCCGTGTGGTTCTGATGTGTCTGCACCATGTGAGCCTCCGGTCTAGGGTGACGCCTAGGTATTTAGCGAGTAGAACCGCAATCAGAGCTCTTACAAATATACTTATTATTATTAGAACAACTATCCACGAACCAATCGCGTGTATCTCTGTGTAGGACGACTTCCAATTATTAAGTTTAATGTATATTTGCATACAATTACGCGTTAAGTTTTGTACGCATCGATCCACACATTCGGCGCAAAAGACGAGAAAATTTCTTTTGAAAATTCCCAAAACGTAATTATCGCACATCTATCGTTTTGTAAAAAACATTTTTTTTTTGTTTTTACATGAGATATAATACAATATTACTATCTCCAATACACTATATACGAACCGCACAAAATAAGTTAGTATAGTGCGTGCATTATCGCGTCGTCTTTCGTGTTTTAAAAAAAAGTTTCTGCAAAAGCCATATAATAAATTCATTACGAATGCGCCGCATTTTTTATCGCGTTCGACTTTCTTTTTCAATATATATATATATATATTTTTTTTTTAAGCGACAGTTAAATCGATATACAGCAGAACGGTGGTGTGATAATATACCTACAATGGTGAACGAACGAAAACTAAAAGTGAATTCGATTTAAAGGCTTCCGACGTACCTATATACGATATATATATATATGTGTATATATATATATATATGTTTGATTTTTACGAAACGATTAATTCGCAACCTATTTTGCAGTAGTGGCATACTCGACGGTGGACGAGAAGCGAAAAAAAAGAAAAGGAAATATAAGTCAATCCTTCGAAAAATAAAACGTTCTTGCGAAGGCTTTACTGTTTTGAATTAAATTTATGTATGTATAGTGCATCGTCCATCCTGCGATTATGTATTAAAAGTCGAACTATGAATTTTCACCTAAAAAAAAAATTGCCCCGAAGGCATCGTTCAACTTTAATGACGACACGCAGTCGAGCTCTAAATTCTTTGGGAATACGCGTGAGCGACTTGTGGACAGAATTTTTAATGTGTCGATCAATTGTCTATATAGTAATAGTAGTAGGTACGTATAAACGCGTATCAAATATTTGTTCTCTCTCCCGCCCCCACCTGATAATTGTCGATTAACGTTGAAACAAAATATTTTTTTTATTTCTTAAACAAACAAAAAACTTTTAAATAAATAAAACGGGAACGAGTTATGATAATTGATTGGTGTTATTCAAAACGAAGGTGCCCCGTGAAAACGAATCGAAGACCGCGTGTACACTAGCTATTAGCCCACGGGGGTCATCGAGAATGATTCGCAACGAAAATACTGGCTTATACGCCGGCTATCGGCGATGGCTTGTAGGAGATTTTAGCCGAATATCGAAATAGACGGTTATCATATTTATATTATTTACACGTACCAGGATTACATTACAGCGTTATAGATAAATATTATTATTGAATACCGCGGATGAAAATAGCGATGCGAGCGATTGTATATTTGTATTATTCATTCCGAGGATTCGAGGAAGACATTCTACATTTAGGTACCCAACGTAGTGTTTCAAACGTTTCAGATTTTCAAGTTTTAGTGATATTTTTTTCATTTCGAGGGGCTGGAAGAATCTATTGGTTTTACATTGATGTTCTTCGTTTATTTTCTATGTACAATCAATAACGTTCGACGAGAAACAATGCTCGTCATAAGGAAACCATTCCTTATGCGTAATCCGAAAGGACTCAAAGAATCGAATGAAAAAATATTATCTCAGTAGTTTTCAAATGCGGCATAAAAAGAAACTACCGAAATAACGGTCCTAAAGTCTGAGAAATTTTGCACGGAATAAGTGACTTTACCCTGTATTTATATGTATAAAAAGAAAAATTCCAATAAATGTCGAGCAATTTCCATTTTCCTGTTTATAACAATTATTAGGCCTATAGGCACTACGCGTTATTTTAACTGTGTTCAAAATAAAAAAAAATCTTGACAACAGTAAATCACATTTTTTTATTTATTTTTTTTTTTTATTACCACTTTGAACTTCCCGACAAAGTGACACCCAAACTCCACTCGGAACAGTTTTATTGAATGCGACGATTTACATATAGTAATATAAAAAAACTCTATAACTTTATATAACTAATATTCATTTAAGCGACATCCGCAACACCCGCGGCTGACTATACCCACTTTTTTTTCATAAATCAGATAACCGCGTTCAAAAAGGTATAAAGAAAAACCACGTCACCGTTTCATTATATATTTCGTAATCCATTTTATTATTATTATTATTAAAGAACAACGAAATACTCGTACGATAATATTGTATAATATAACATACACGAGGACGGTTATGTTATATCGTTGTGTGTACCTACATTCATTTATGTGTCCACCAATCGTAAATTCTCTTGTGCCCGGCATGGATGCCATCCCCGTACTCGTGTCGCCGAACCCGCCGTTAAGTTTTCACCGACCGACGACGCGACCGGGCGAGTCGCCGTCACCCGCCGCCACCGCGTGTCCGCCGGTTATCGGATTTCAATACAATACGGACACGCCAACGACGTGATATTCCCCGGTGTACGGTAAATAATAACGTTTTATCCGCTGCAGGTGGCTAACGGCGGCAACGGCCAATGTACGCGCACATCCGTTATTGTCGTCCGGCGTTTTCGACGCGAAATTACGCGCGGTTTCCGATTGTAATCGCGAAATCCCTTCGACGCCGCTATCGTTTCGTCCAGAAATTATTATTGTTATAATATCAGCGGAGCTCTTTCTCTCTCACTATCTCTCTCTCTCGTCTATTCCGAATACGTTACATTAATTTAACGATACGCGATTTGTGTGTGTGTGTGTGTGTGTGTGTGTGCGAGGGAATTATTATATTAG
This sequence comes from Chaetogeoica ovagalla, assembly GCA_032441825.1. Lineage (NCBI taxonomy): Eukaryota > Metazoa > Arthropoda > Insecta > Hemiptera > Aphididae > Chaetogeoica > Chaetogeoica ovagalla. The sequence goes on along the minus strand of CM063748.1, from coordinate 3,432,866 downwards.
AGACTAATAAATATTTTAAATCGTTTTCCCGGTTATTTTATTTTTATATAATTTGACCGGGAGCAGCGCCACATGAGATCGTAAATTGTAAAACATTTTATTGATACGTTCTCTGTCACACCCGTTTTTGACGCTCGCAAAAAAAAAAAACGGAACGAAAAAAATTTTTTTTAAAACAAAAACCCGTTAACCGAGCCGCGTGGCGTGGATCACTTAATCGTAACATGTTCTCGGCAACGGCCAGATTTTGTTAAATCGTCGTGTAAAAAAGAAGAATTCATTCAACTCAATGACAATTCTCAACTACGGACAATATTAATATACGCTACATTAGGCACCGAGTTTTACTCGATTTTAGCGAATAATAACAGTGGCCTTATGTGGTTTAGAGCGGCGGATCTAGAGTTTTTTTTTTGTATTTGAAAATTCGCACGTATACGGTTATCGCGTGAAGAAAATTACATTGAAGGTGTAGGGAAAAAATTAAACTCGTATATGGGGACTAAAAGAAAATGAACATTTTTTCCTTTGATTAACGCAGGGAACGCCGCTATTTTTTTTTCTAGGGAGAAAACGCGGCCAATGATTTTCAATATAATTATCGTTTTTTTTTTCTAAAAAAAAGACTCTTTCTTCCAAATTCGTACTTTAATCGTTCGCCCTGGCTCATTGAACATTTCAAGCGCACGTCGCCGTTTGTGCAAATATCACCTTGTAGGTGTATAAATTCCGTATAAATTGTGTATGAAATTCAACGAAAACACGTCGTAATTATAATTAATACTTTGACTCGGAGTATTTTTTACACGTCCCAGGCGTTTAAAAACTACCAAAATGAAAACTTACCGCGAATCAAAAATATCAATTAAAGAAAATATCGCATAATATGTATTTGTTTTCATTGTAAAAAAAAACAAAAAATCTTTTAAAACATTATCATTTCGTCGTCTAATCGATGATATCGCGTCGTTCTACACGGCTATCACGTTTTTTTCATTATTTGTTCGGATTTCGTTATTATCTTCTTCGAACGGAATACGCGGTGCAGCCCCAACTTTTCATCGTCAAAACGAAATCCCCCCCCTCTCTTCGACCAATTACCGACCATTGACTTCTCGTTCTACAATTATTATTATTATCATCATCATCATTATTATTATTATTATTAGTATTATTATTATTGTAATTGTTGTTATTATTATTATTATTATTATTATTTATTATTATTATTATTATTATAGAAGTCAGTAAAGGTAAGTTTTTTTAATCGTCTTTAGAGTAGACATCTTTTTTTTTATTATATACGACCTAATAATAACTTCCAACAGAAAAAAGACGGATTTTTTTCTTTAATTATCTCGAAAAAAAATGGAAGAAATTAATAATAAATATATATACGCTTTTGAAGTTATTAGTATTCGTACCAAAAAAAAAATAATATTCGTAAAAAAAAGAAAATTCTCCGCGTTTTGCATTTTCTTCAATAGAGGATAAAAAACAAAAAAAAAGAGAAGAAGAGAAAAAAAATTACGGAAATCGTTGGTCGTTTAAAATGATTTCCGAAAATTGTGCTTAAGTATAAATAAATATATATGTACTTTGTGCTCTTACAACGTGCTGCTGCTAATGGACAGCCGTTAGAAATGTGCTAAAAGCCATTTCTCTCTAACCGTCAATACGTCGCGATAGGAATTTTCATTCAGACGGAACGAAAAGAAAAAGAAAAAAAATCCCGTGTCTAAACGAAAATGTTTAATTACACGCACTTCTTTTGTAATGTGTTGCTGCGGCTACTACTACTACTACTACGGCGACTGTTGATGAGAAAAAGAAGAAATAAGGTGGTAAATAAATGACTTTTCGTAACGAAAACACAACGAATAGACAATGACACGGCCATTAGTTGATTGCGAAAAAGCAAAAATTTATTTTAAACAGATCCGCGACAGTCTTCGGATCGTATATGAATCCTTGCGCGTCATTATCGCTTCGACGACGTAGGTTTACGATAATCGCGTCGTCGACCAGCTGTAATACTAATACTCATCTTCAACAGTTTTCAATTAGTTTCATCAGTGAACCAAAATTATGTTCAGTATATTATGTACAGTTTTTATTTTTTTTTGTACAATTTTGTCTGACCAAAAAGAAAACTTTTATTACGCCCCCCCCCCAAAAAAAAAGAGTACGTACGTACGTGTTCGGTGTGAAATTCGCTTCTATGAGTGCTGCAGAGTGCAAAATGTCTTTTAGGTTGTACGAAATTATACAAAATAAGTAGGTATGTAAGGCTGAACAGTTTTTTTTTCTATTGAAATTTAAATTAGTAACAATGCCAGGATAACTCACATGCGTCGGGCATCCTATCGGCTTATCAGCTGTGCGAGACCAATGCCGGATTTAACTTCTGTGCTGCTATAAATCATAATTTGAAAATGAAAACACTCGTAGAAAAATAACGACGCTAACAAATTATCGAAAAAAATGCTATTTGCTTTTTGAATAATTTCTTCCGATAAATGTTGACCCTTAAATGGGTTAGAAAATCATATTTTCCAAATATATCGATATAAGCGTCATGCCTTTTTTTCCTATTTCAATTCGATCTAATATGGCAAAACACGTTTCTATTTTGAATTTATCTCTTCCGCTTGCATGAACTTCGTTTTCTTGTCCCTCGTCAGATTGAAGTTTACGTCGTTTGATTTTCTCTATCTAACTCGAATATTCTTCACTTTTAATGTGGTTTTTTTTTTTTTGCTAAATTTATATATCCCACAAGAAATTCGTCATATCTTATGTTACGAAATTAATTAAAGACTGACAAAGTTTTAGGTATACTACACTTTTCCCAACTCAATATTTACTTTTTGAAGCTCTTTAGTATGGTATTGTTAAAATGCTCCAAAACAGGTTATGAAAACTGTAAACTATACATAATACCCATGTGGCAAAATATATTTACTTATATACCTAACCTATCCAGGAGTAATTCGTTATAGTACTATACACATATAGAAAAAAAAGTTTCAAAAAATGGCATGAAAAAGATGCGTCCCAGGTGTATTGAATATGCTCCTTTATGGGCTCAGGTTTAATTTTAGTTTATAAATAAAATTAAAGACATAGAAGAAAATTTTACATAAAAATTGAATAAAACTTTAAAAAAAATCATAATAATAACATGATGTTACGGAGTCGAAATCATATAATTATAAACAACAGGTGCGAGTGCGAGTTGATTTCAATCCGTTTCATCGATTCATTTGCATCACAAGGAAATAAAAAAAATCACGTGACTTTTTTTTTTGGTGAAGACTTTAGCATTTAATAATTTTCCATAACAAAATAACGAAAAAAGGTCCTATAGAGTATATAACAATTATATTTATATATGTATGAAGTGATTTATCGAAAAACCGAACAAGATTCGTCGGTGAATCGTTAGCGATTATTAAAAATTGATTATAAAATATACTCTTTCGAAAACTTCTCATTGGCTACATTTGTTCTACGCATTATTTTCAGTGGAAACCGTATTCTAAACCTGATAAAAAAAAAAGATAATTTGTCGAGCCATATTTTTAATTTTGACGCGGTTGGAATTGATTGGAAATTATGTGATTTCAGAGAAAACGAATGTTCAGCGATGTAAAGTACTTCGTTATTCGATATTCTTAAGTTGTTGTTTTCGAATTTCGCGGTTAAAGACGAAAATGATTTCGGCTTGGAGCCGCACCAACGATTTTCTCACCCGATCCACCGCATCATCTCATCACGTACACACACGAATTATAACGATTACACGTGCGTGTTTGCTAAACTTTTTTCATTAACAGTTAACAATGCCAGCTAATAATATCTTTTCGTATATTATATTTTTTGTGTTTGTTCGAGACGAAATGCAAACACAGTACGCCGCACACGCAGCAGCCGCGTGTCAATCATCGACAAATCTAGACATATTTATTTTTAGCTGTTTTATATAATACGTTTTACTGTGTGCTGTTGCATGATAATAGTCATAAAACACGGGGCCTGTCACCGTATATTATACGAGCTCAAATGCAAAAAAAAACGTTTTTGATACGTTAAATTTAATCGAATTTCTGTGATGTAATAAGTCAAATTGAATTTAAATACATATTATACATTTATATTATCGTTATTTAATATAACGCCTTATTTCGATTTTCGCGAAAATTTTTCATAAACCGTCTTCTACACTACATACATTACGTGTATAAGTTATTATTATTATCATCATTATTATTATTATTATTATTATTATTATTTATTGCGCTATACAAATATTATATTGTTTTATCAGTTGAAATACATTCGTGTACGTATTTAATGTGCACGCGTAAATATCACGCACGAAATCGAATATTATAATATATTATATATTACTATCGGCGGATAATATAATATATTATATATATAACGAAGACCATTATTTTATTTTTATTTCCCAAAACTATATAATACTATGCAAATTTTTATTTATGTATTTATTGCAATAAATTACTACGTAAACGCTATTAAAACTATATATTTTATTATTATTATTAAGATGTATTGCGCGCGATAAAATAAGTTAATATTTTATAAAGACAAAGGGGGCGCGTGTAATAGAACTTTATTTTTTTTATAAAACGTTTGAACGAAAGTAACGCGAGATTTTTCTCCTCCCCGACACACAAGAATACTTCTTGCGCGTTATTTATTATTACTATATATATATAGTATAATATATACTTTTGAACGGGATAAATAACTGTATAACAACAACGTTTTGTCAGCTCTCGATCTTGTCAAACACCACAAACATATTTTATATTACAATTAACGAATACGCTATTCTAAATACTTTATATATATATATATATATATATATATATATTCATTCTTGTAGCGCAGAATAATTTTCATAAAATATACAAAACTAAATCCAGAAGAATAGTGATTTGACCGAGATGACTCCAATAGTATAAATATTGTAAGAAAAACCGTTTGAAATACTGAGAAAGACCATTGTATTGGATAGAGTCATTTACGTTCTATACGTACATAATAGACTCATGAGTGTAAAGAACGATTTTGGCGTTAAAATATATTTCATTGTTTTTTTTTCTTTTCTATTAAATACGGCATCAAATGCAGATTAAATTATCGTAATAACTGTACGATACAAATGAAAAAAAAAACGATAATAACAATAGAAACGAATCAATATTAATATCAAATACAAATATCCAGCTAGGAAATCGGCTGACGTTATATAAAGTGAACGGTTATAAATACATACAATTTAATCTGTTGAAAATGATGAGTGAACGTTTTAATAAGAATTAAATAATGTTCAATGGCGAGTGTCAGGGAAAAAAATCATACGGGAGAGATTATAACGTGGCCTGCTGACCAGTAAATTGAAATGTGTACTAACTCTACGGTTAAATTGAAATCGGTGAAATCCGCAAGTTCGGAAGAAAACGCGAACTGACTAAAAACATTTACCCCAACCCTAACGCGGAAGTCGAATCGCGCGTTAAAATTAGTTGAAAAAAAAATAAAAACAAAAAATTCGTAATTATTTTACAAGACTGCGTCGGACCGCGTAAAGCTGACAAATCGAGCGTTGGACGGGGGGAGAGGTTTATTTTTTCTTAAAATCTACATTCATCTGTAAATGCGTGGACAATATTGTTGTTATAATATTATTGCGGCGAACAATAATAATAATAATAATAATAATAAATGAAACGACAAGCGTATATTGAATAACATTAATAATTCGTGTAAATAACATATCCGGTGTGGAATTAGTGCGCGACAAAGTCGGAACGCGAATTAAGAAAATGTAATATAACATAATAATATATAAACGCGAAAAACACACCATATCTCCCCCTTCCACAGGCAAAGTTGTCAAAATGATTATGCAGCCGAAAAAGCCCTGCAATCGTACAAAGTGCCCGGACACCCGTTGATCCTCGCGCGCGAGCGCGTTTGTTCGAAGGACAACACCACGACGCGGCGACGTCCCGTTTTCCATTTGTCTTCCACGCGCACTTTTCCCTCCCCCTCTCCTCATTGGATTCACTTAATTCCCGTCTCGTGTTTATGAAACTTTCGGTTTTCTCTAATACCTCCGAATAAACTTTAGTTCATTTATTGTCCTCTCTTATAGTATTGCGGTCCGAAGAAGACGATTTAATTAGGCGACGGGCCGCTTTTCTACTCACACTCTCTCTCTCTCTCTCTTTCTCTCTCTGACTTTCTTATAAGACACCCGTCAACTTTTCTCCTCCGTGACGATCGTCTACGGAACATAACGAATTACGAATACAACTTTCGGCGGTATTAATTGTTTTTTTTTTCAATTCGTTTTACAGAATTTCGATTGCCGGAATCACATTCGAGTCATCCAGTCCATCGGCGACGGGAGTCGAATTTACGTTTGCGGCACGAACGCCCACAATCCAAAAGACTACGTGATCTACGTGAGTGTTTATTTTTTTTTTTTTTCAATCTTTCTCAACACAACACAATATTTTTCTGTTTGTCTAACAACGTTCGATGGTTTCCCCCCACCCCCTCAGTCCAATTTGACGCACTTGCCGAGACATGAGTACGTGCCCGGCGTGGGTCTCGGCACGGCCAAATGTCCGTACGACCCGTTGGACAATTCGACGGCCATCTGGTCGGAAAAAGGCAACCCGGGACAATTGCCGGCTCTGTACAGCGGCACCAACGCCGAGTTCACCAAAGCGGACACAGTCATCTTCCGGACGGACCTGTTCAACTTGACCACGGGACGCAAGGAGTTCGCGTTCAAGAGAACGCTGAAATACGACTCAAACTGGCTGGACAGTGAGTGTTTGAACAAAGTTTTATAACAAAAAATGCACGAGAACGGTGTAAGGAATTTTTTTTTTTTTTGAAATTTATTCGACGTTTAAAAAAAACGAACAAATGGTTATTAAAAATAAACTTGACCGTAAAATCAATAATCAATACAACTGTATATTTTAACTGTCAATTTGAAACAATGAACGTAATATTTATCGATTAATTTATTTCAAATCCGTCGCTTTGTATCGCTGCTTTGGTATTTTTTTTACATTTTACCGTAAGATATGTGCTATGATATCTTTTATGAGTATATATTTCATTTTCGTGGCATCACGTACGCTCAGACAACCAATATCTTCGGGTTTTTTAAAAAAAAAAACAATAATAATAATAACAATTTAAACAAAACAATCAAAAGTAACTCGAAAATAGTTACGCTACCGCGCAGCCGTGTGAAGGACCTACACGTGAAGGAAATGACTGAAAATATATTATATATATATATAATATATTATTCAAATATAACCACAGTGTGTCTGCTCGCGTAGTCAAAAATATAATGTTTCACCTCTCGCCTATTCCGATTCCCGTTCGAATTAAAAAAGAAAACTTCCCAACAACAGCAGCAGCAACACAGACTCGCATGAATAGGTGTCGTCAAAAAAACAAACGGTATCGTCACAAAATCATGTTTGAAGCTAAAAAAAAAAATCACGAGAATGTCCGACATTATTACTTTTGACAACTGAATAATAGTTACACGTTGAAAATGTCTCCTGTCCACGTTTCCGGACAAAATGTCCCCGGTACGTGCTAGATATTCACGATTTTCATAACCCGTCGGAGTTCTATGAGAATAAATCTCGCGCGATAGTTTCTTCCGATCAAAATCGTATATTATCAACACTCGATTTATACGCTCTAAAACCGATAATAGTTCGTCGAAACGTCATTTCGTATTTCCTATAATACATAGTCGATTTTATTCCGTACTTCCGTATGTAGGTTTAACTAAAACGTTTATACACGAATTTTTCCTTTTTTGTAAAAATCAATTTACGCGCCGCGACGGAATTAGAGAAGAATAAAATAAAAGACTTTTCGCGAGAAACCTCTCGTTTTATAACGTGGTTTTTTTTTTTTGTTATTATGTAAATTACACCGCGGCGACAGTGGTGGCCGCGTGGTGCAGTTATCCTGAAAAGCAGACACGTACCGTAGGGATAAAAAAGAGAGAAAAAAGTGGCTTAATACGCCGCCGGAGAAGAGTACACACTTCGCGGAGGGCCCAAACGTAGAAAAACCCGCGCGGAGAGGAGAACAAGAGACGAAGAGAACTTCTTGAGAGGAGGATGCTGCGCGACAGTCGTATAGTGTATTATGGTCGTTGTTTAATATTACGTGTAAAACGGACCGTGTGTATAATCCTTCACCGCCACTTCGGATAACTCTCTGACAAGAGACGGCGCGCGTGATAAATTGTTTTGCTCAGCTCCGTCGCGTTTGCTTGCAGCCGTCCGTTGTTATATAAGGACTCCTCGTGCGTGTGCTTAGGCGCACCGGTTAATTCGGCCTAATGTGTTCGGACAAGATCGCCGCCGTCCGCGTCTGCTGCAATGTAATAATATTTCCCGCGCGCCAACGCAATCGATCGTCCGTCGTGTGTTCCGCAACGATGATCGGGCGCGCGCGTACGCAGAGAATGGGAAAACCGATCGGTGTAAGCCAACCGAAAGAACAGTTTTTTCTCTTTCTCCCTAAACCAAAACAAAAAAAAAATCTCTCCGTTTGTCCGCGTCGCTGAACGCGTCCGATCACCGGTTTTTATTTTTTCGTATTATTTTCAAACGTTTTTTTCTTCGACATTTTTATGAATATATATATATATATTTTTTTACAATCACTGTAAATAGATAGATGAGATCGTTTTTTTTATATTTTTGTTCGACGAATTTCTATTTCCTTAACAACTGGTTGAATTCAAATCGAAAACGGAAAGAAATCGTAATAATTATGGTGAACTGGCATTTTTCTTTCTTTTTTTCTTTCACTAGAAAAAGCTGCAGAAAACGCGAGTTTTAATAGTACACTAACGACAGACTTTACTTTTGCAGAGTATTCTTTTTCTATTTACGTTTCTCAAGGATTTTTCTTTTGACTTTTTAGGGCTTTTTTTTTGAGCGTGTTTCTAATTTACGAAATAAAAATTCAACCGATATTGAAACGTATACTTTCAACAAAATATCCGGTTTTTATATTCAACTAGTAATCTTTGTATCATACCAGAAGATTTTTATTTTAGAATTGAATTGCACGGGTCAAACTCGTGTTTTTTTTTTTTAATTCAATTTACGCGCATTTTTCCAATACTTTTAGAGCATTAAAATCCCAGTCCTCTAATTAAATAATAATACACAGTCAAAATCATTATGTGTTTATCAAAACGGACGAATACGAACACTAGGTCCTCTATTTTTAAACAAATATTAGGTATAAACATATGAACCGAGTCGAAATTAAATTTTATTTTTGATAATTACTTAAAACGTAGTATAGAATTTATTAGTGAAAACGAATAAAAATTTCGAAACGAGATACACAATTAAGAAAAGTTTCTGAAAAAGAATTAAAAAAAAAAACTAATCCGAATTCAAATTTCGCTAAACATATTCTTTAGAAAACAATCGTATACTATTAATAAATAGAATGTATGACTTGGAAATGTTAAATAATACAACGTATTAAATACACAATTTCGTTATAGTTTTCTTTTTTTTTTTACTTTTCATTGTAATATTCGTAATTTTCTCTACTTAATTTCGTTCAATTTTATATTTTTATACTATTGTTGTATTTTATTTTTCCGCTCAACGCCTAACGATGACTTTTCGTCGAAGTGGGTACTAATAATAAACAGACTTTAAACAACAACTCCTCTTTTCTTTTTCTCATAACATTCTTGTTTATTCGTTTATTTATGAATCATTTTTATTACATTCAGTACGCATATAAATTCATTCTACTGTATAATACCTAAATAATACAAAATTATAATATGATATTTCAAATATATATATATATATATATATATATATATATATATATGTCATTTTATCTGATTCGAATTTGCAATCGCAATTTTTTTTTATCGTCTTTTATCGAGTTTTAAAATCTACCGCGAACGTCGTACGTATTTCATTAACTATTAGAAATATTTAAAAAAAAAAAAATTATATTTATCACATCGTATATAATATTTTCTTCGTTCGATAACACTCTGTAAATAAAATGTGGACATTATTTGACGATAAAAATAATATGTGACATTGCGGTTCATTTATATATATATATATATATATATACATGTACGGAGGCGTATCGTTTTTTCTTTATGTTGTCATTTATCCTTTTTATGTAAAACAGTGTATTTTCTCGTCCGTATACGTGTATACGGAATTCTTAAAAGTTTGAAACGTCAGTGTTTTTCTTTTTCATCTCCTTTTCTTCTTCTTTTTCTTTTTAAATCAAACTCGTGAGAACTGCTTCAAATGTAATAATATTATTTATTTTGTTTTTCTGAAATTCCACAATGAAAATGGTCCCTGCCAAAGGGTTGGAACTCCGTTCCCTTCTTCCACCCACCCGCCTACCGGTTATTAGCGACTTTAATTCGAGTTGAAAACCCCAGTAAATTAGGGACACGTTTTTCGAATTACCCCCATAAAAGCGATAATGAAAGTCTTAAGGACCTTCGGGCCGAAAGAGGATTTCCGACGGGACATAACAATTACGGTTATCGTCCCAATAATAATAATAACAATAACGACGACGACGACGATGATGGGCGCGAGCGGAAGTCGTATACTTTAACTTATTAAAAATGTATCAGTACCTCAGATTAAACATACACTATCGAGTTCACCTTGGTCTAAATACTTAATTCGAAGGGTTCCAGATTACGTGTTGCTACACACAAGTGTTCCGCAGAGAGCGGATACGAGTGAGAAAATACGGGGTGGATATATGGCGCGAGATGAGGTGATTTAAAAAAAGTTAACCTCCGGCATATCTCACTCGGCGATAAAAAATTTCGACTGGAACGAACAGTGTTGTAGGACGAGACGACCACCAAACGGGTACATTTTTTTTTTCTAATCAAAATACTCGTTTTAAATGTAAAACATGTAATGTATAAAACATGAATTGTTTATACGAATTATATAGAAATAATAAATGTATAAAAAAAAAACGGAGCGTGCAATATCACGAAATACCGAATAATAATAAACAAGCTGAGCTTGAACGAGACGCGGAAGTTCACTGTCGGTCGTACGTATAATAATCAAGAGAATATTCGTCGTGGACCGTGGTAATAACATCCGGGAAAATTTTATTTTTTAAATAATATTTACCGCTGGAAAATGATAACCTGCAGGGACAAAATGTACTGGAAAACAATAACGAGATTAATATTATAAGGAATATACAGAAAAACTACTGTATGTAGAAATTGCGGAAAATCGGGGAAAATATTACGGTGGAAATATATACGATTTATTTAGATTATTTATATTTATATTATTATATAATTCTTATCTAATATTTTTACTGTTTTTTTTTTACAATATTTTCTCTGATAATAACGCGTATTGTATTTTTCTACATATGTGTCATACTTGTCTGCGTATTATTCTTTTGTGTTAAATCTTTTTACGCGTTTTCTTGTATTTTAAAAATTTCCAATTAAATATTTTCCTCGGTTTTCAATATTCCTACATACTATTTTCCTAAGATTTTTTCCGGGTTTTATTTTTCGTAAATTTTTACGTTCCCCGTTATTATTTCCATATATGCGTTTTTCCTATTTTTTTTTTTTTATCATTCGTGAGCATTATTTTCTCTTTCTCCCTCGGTCAGGCATTTTGCACAAACTGGAAATTAAATAATAATAAGTCTGCGACGATTATCAATTCCGGTGGGGACGTCGTCGTCGTAATACACGAGAATAAGAAACTGTCATTCACCGCGGGATTCACGCGAAAAATATTTATAATAAAATCGAAACCGTTATCGAATTTTTTTTTTTTATTCGAAAAACGTTTGGAATGCGAAATATACTAATCCTTTGGACGGCGGACAGGGATGAGGAGAAAAAAAATTGTATACGTGCACAGAAGTCCAAAAACCGCAATGCTTTCATTTGAACAAATATAATGCGCGTGTGTATTCAACGAAACAGAAAACAAACTATTTCAATTCGAATAGAACGCGGCGGGAAAAGAAAAGAAAAAACTGTTTTATTTATTGTTCCGTACCACTGACGAATCTTCTGTTCGACAGCGAAAAAGTTACTACCGCGCATATACACACACACACACACACACACAGTGACTCCGAGTACTTTTTCAACGCAATGGACATATTTCGGCTTTCGGTATTTGAAAACTTTTTAAACGAAAAGTCAAATTCAACACAATCGATTACACATATGTATACGAAACATAAAATCGACTGCTATTCTTGTATCGTAAAACAACATATACCGCACGCGCCGTTTTACTATTTCAATCCACTTCGGAATCGTCGCCATCTCCCTCGCGTTTATAATCCCACTCCTTATATATATATATATATATATATTATACTCGTATATAGCTCCAGTGCAGAGAAGGAGCTCTTACCCTATTTGCAGAGTCGACTTCTTCTTCTATTTCGCTCTTCGTCCGTTCATTTTATACGAATATTATTATTATTATTATTGTTGTTGTTGTTCGTCGTCGTTGTTGTCGTTAATAACACTCGTTTTCCCAAATAAACGAAAAACGAAATATACGTAAAATTCGTGAATAATGCCTACTACAGTAAAGAAGAAAAAAAAAGATATTTATAAAAATAATAAGAAATAAAAGTGTATATTTTGATTCTGAATACAAAGAAAACGTAATTTATGATCGTATCAAACAGTAATAATTTAGAAGGACATTTAACATAATTAAAAAATCAACGTATAGAACAGATACAAAAATCTAATTACCTCGGAACAACAATGGACGAAGATTGAGATCGTTCATTAGATATAAAACGTAGAATTATTGAAAGAACTAGGGCAGCATTTCGAAAAAGGTCAAAAGTATTCGAGTGCCACGATCGGTCTTTTAGTACAAAAATACAAACGATTTACGTTATTTTCTGTATTGAAGTCGAAACATGAACACTCACAGAGTTAACATGTAAAAAGTTGAAGCTTTCGAACGCGATTGATATGTTAAATGTTTAATAAAAGGGATCGTATTACTAGTCAAAGAGCGTTAGAAAGGACGTGAAAATATAAGGAATTTTAAACAACAATAACAGCTCGGAAACTGAAATGGAACGTATCATGAGGAATAGCTAAAGATAAAAGATATTTTGGCCAATATTACAAGGAAAGATCGAAGGAAGGAGCGCGGGAAGAAAAGGAATGTCTTGGTCGAAGAACCCTCCCGACTGGTAAAAATATCAAATGATTTATTTCGGGCGTCACTTGACAAGGCACAACATTACTAATACAATATCCGACATCGGAAACGAATAGAAACTCATAGAAAAAGATACATTAAAAGCTCAATAAAGCACTGCTTCGGTTCATCCGCTTTTCTACATCCGCCAACGTCGTCGTCGCAAGTGAAAATATGCGCTTGGTCATCTAAATCAAATAACTCGGTCTACTCACTACAACACCAGAAAACTACTGACTTTTCAAGGCCAACAAAGCCCCCTGTGTTTTTACTCTTTTTTTTTTGTAAATCGGTAAACCATTAACTAGAAACATTCACTTTTATTGTACAAATAAAATTATTATAGTTCTTCTAGTACGTTATAAGGAATTCGCGCACAAACGTAACTTAGTGAAATTCAAGTTTTTCAATAGATTACGTTAAGAATTATAATACGCGAAATTCTCCCTATAGTCTGTATGCAATGATCGCCGCCTTCGCGTAAAACTTATCGAGTTATACTACGAAAAAATGGCGAAAACGCGAACGAAAAGTTTCTTCGGTAAACTCGACAAGTCACGTCGCTCTCTGTTTTATAAGCTTATTAGTGATCGGCTCAAAACGAGAAGACTCAGGCCGCGCATGAAATCAAATAAACGTTATTTTTAAGATTCTCGGGCTGGACCGATTTTTTTTTCTAACTAAATTCTCTGTCAATTTCTTCCCCACTGTACAATTCGACGTATTCGCACCGAAATTCCGTCATTTTACCCCCCTGCCCTTTTTCGGCCGGATACGACCAACACAACATTTCAATGCCGCGCGAGTTCTGGTATTTCAATTAATCAGTCCCCCCGTACTTCATACGCGTCATGCAAATCCGTTTTACACGATAATCGTTTCGCGAGCAAACCCAAATTGTAATTTGTCAGCAACACGAGTGTACATATTATAACATATTATAAATACAGTAGGTTCAAAGGACGTCTCGCCGGCACATTGTTCGCGCTCGACGAATCGTTTCCAATACGACTACTAATAATGTACTCGTATATCCCCGCGCGCTCTGTTATAAATTCGATTCGCGCGTTACGGATTAAAACGACGTCGTTATTGTCAAAAGCGTCTCGTCCTCTAGCGGCATCCCCTCCCCCGAGCCCCTCAGTCCTGCCGATATCAACAAAAAAAAACAAAATTTGTAACATAAAATTTATTTTCGAGTATTTCGCAGCAACAGCATTTTGGAATTTAGCGATTGGGGAGACGTATTGGTATTTGCGTTGACATTATACTAATAAATTTATACGATTCTATTTCCCCTCCCCCCCCTTCGAGGTCGTAGCATTTTTTTTTTAACAAATATATTATATTTTTGCAATTATCGTTTTTACAAAAGTCAACCATGAGCCCTATTTTACTCCGTACGCAAATTGGGAATTTTTTTGTTTTCTTACATGACTATACACACACACTCAGTAAAACTCATTAGAAATTACACTAAAAAAAGCGACACGAAAATCGCTTTGTAAAATACAAAAAAAAACAATGACATTACCGTAATAATAATTTCTCGACAATAGCTGAATTAAAATTGTGGATATTAATTTGTATTTTTTTGATGTCTGCTAATTATTGTTTTAATCGTGTACACCTTCCCCCGGACAACCGACGGAAATATTTTAAGTAAATTCTTTACTTTGATCGATGCGAATCGTTATGGCCCGTTTCAGAAACATAATGATATAGGTTAGTATAGAAACTGCAGGAAATTTTCCGGAGCGCCTCGCTTTTTATATGCTTAATTTTCTTCACACGCTGTACGTTAAATTTCGTCAACATTTTAGAAAAACAGTTCAAAACCATTGTTAGCCACTGTGATCGGAATACCGATAACGTGCGAAATATTTTTAACAGTTTGTCACACTTGCCGCACGACTATTTTTCAAACTACGCGTATATAAACGAAAATTACTCTAAAAAAAATCAAATTTTTTTCAATAGTTTGTTTTTCGCGTACGATTCGCGTATACTGTACCGACACGAAAGTCGAATCGCAATTCAATTCCATATATAAAAAAAAACACACCACACACACACACCTCGGAGTTTCGTACAAATTATTCGATTTTTCGAAATCGAGAATTTTTTTTGTTTTTTAATAGTCACCTTCGTGTGCTCGTATACACTACTCGATAGTCGTATGCGATCAAAACGCGATTTATACGCGTCACGTAATTACGACGCAATAATAATAAAAAAAAAAGGTCAAAACGTCTCTTCGCTCTCGGACGAACACAAACTCGACACTCGACCGATAGGGGACAATACGTAATAATAATAATAATAATAATAATAATACTCCGCCGCCGCTGGAAATATACTCTGATAATACGACGTGTTGTTGTACATTTATTGGCCGAAGATTGTAGCCCCCAGAGAGGGGAAAAAATATACATCCGTTCCCGGTCCTCCGGCTGGTGGTGATTCATATTTTTATTTTTTTGACTTCCCTAAAGATAACGCGCGCGCGCACCCTTTTACGGGACGAGAAAAAAAAACTGTCACACGCTCGGCGGAGCGTAAACGAGTGACTGTATCAAAGGCACCAACCCCCGCACACGCGCAGCTGGCGCTCAAAAATCGTCACTGTCTCCTCTAGACGAATAAAACGCGTTACACGATATGGCGAGGCCCGTGTGCAGCGACACCTTCACCGAAGTGTGTTAACTTCCTCCTCCCTCCCGGTCGAAATACCCGCGTAATAATTTCGCTTATTACGAAGGACGAGACGAACCCCCCGTTAAACCCCATATAATTAAACCGAAAGGACTTTGGACGCTTCCGATGATGGATGCGTGACAGTGTAGTGTATATAAAATGTGGTATATCGTTATAATATACCTGTGTAATGTCCCTGCGCGAAATTCCGGGATATAACAAACTCCGTTCGTCGCGTTAACAACGTCAATCGACGACGGGCTGGCTCCTTTACTTTACACAGTAAGGCTTACCGTTGTCGAAATGCCTCGTTACAAAATAAATTTGAAAAAAAAACGACAAAAATATTTACTTAAAACGGCGAAGAAGAAGAAGAAAGCTATTTTATTTCGATTATCATTTTTCTACACGGAAATTATTTAAATTTGTACGTAATGCCTCGGATTTTTTTTCCTACGGTATTTCTAAAACGCTTTTCACCGTTGCTTTTAAATCGTCTTTTGTGTCCGTACCGTTTCCCTAAACAGTTTTCACCAATAATAATAATAATAATAATAATAATAATAATAATAATAATAATAATAATAATAATAATAATAATGCGAGAAAATTATACTGTTTTAACAGGTTTTTTTTTCATCACTTCACTGCAAAACTGTCAACGCGCGACGGAACTCTGCAGATATAACAGCCTATTGTTACGAAAAAAACAATATACCGAAATTATATATTTAGAATTTTAAAAGTGTATTTACTTATTTTAAAAAACATAAATCTATAAGCATTCGAGGATACTTTTACCGAGGCTCTTCTTTTTTTTTTTTTTTTTTAAGCGTCGAAAAACGCGTTGTCATTGTTTTTTTTTTTTTAAGTATACGTATATTGACGCTATTTGATTTTCAAAGATGGAATGGTAAAGGTTTGAATTATAAATTAAAAATATTACGTATACCGAAATTGACTCTTATTTATTACGTATAAGCTACTTTAGAGTTTTTCATCCGATCCATTTCTATATTATATAAACTTAATATTTCGGAGGAATTATCTCGGATTTTTATTATTTTTACTTTAAAAATAATCATATTCTATACGATACGTATGAAAATATTTAATAAAGCACGTAGTTACCTATAACATTTTTATAAAATTACGTGTAAAAATATATATAATTATATAATATATAAATTTTATTTTCAATCCAATTCAGTATTTATTGAGAATTTTTTCTTTTAATATTTTTAGTTTATAAAAAAAAATAGACATTGAATTTTACATTATTTCCGAAAGCGAACACAGTCGCTCATAAGAAGCCTGAAAACAGTTATTTATTTTTCAACTGTGTCTAATGAAGTTAACATTTTTCTTGTTTTTTTTTTCTAGAACCGGACTTTGTGGGCTCTTACGACATCGGCCAATACGTGTTCTTTTTCTTCCGCGAGACCGCCGTCGAGTACATCAACTGCGGCAAAAGCATATTTTCCCGCGTGGCTAGAGTGTGCAAGAAGGACACGGGCGGCAAAAACATACTCAACCACAACTGGGCCACGTATCTGAAGGCCCGGCTCAACTGTTCCATACCCGGAGAATATCCGTTCTACTTCAACGAAATCCGTAAGTATCTGAAGTCATGGATCCCTAGGCGATTCCTCGAGATTCTTTAACGGGAGGGGAAATGTATAAATTTCTGCTTAAAAAAAAAAAATCGATTTAAATCGGGATTTATTCAAATTGACAAACGTTAATATTTTTCCGCAATAGACATATACCAATTCATTTTTTTTACAATGATTATGTGTTGGAGAAAATATTTATCGAGTTTTAATAACAAAAAATATTATTTAAAAGTGAAAACGTCAATAATAATCGTTCAGTTTATTTAGTGATTTACGTTGGTTTTTTTTTTTTTACGTAACGGTAATAAGAGCGATTTCCCATTGTGTCGTGTCGCCTCCAGATGAAGAAACATAAAATTTACACTTTTCCGACCTAACAGCGTTCGTTTTTCAGAGAGCATATACAAAGTGCCCGGCGACGACACGCTTTTCTACGGCGTGTTCGCCACGTCCACCACGGGACTAATGGGCTCGGCCATATGCACGTTCCGACTGGAAGACATCGACCACGCGTTCGCCGGCCGTTTCAAGGAACAAGCCAGCTCCACCTCGGCCTGGCTTCCGGTGCTGACCACAAAGGTGCCGGAACCCAGACCCGGGCAATGCGTAAACGACACGGAAACTCTGCCGGGTGATTATATAATAATATGTGTGCGGCCGCTCGGCTTATCGAGAAAATAAATATTTGAAAACCCGGGACATTTATAATTATTATTATTATTATTATTATTATTATTATTATTATTATTATTATTATTATTATTATTATTGTTTTTGTTGTTATTATTATTATTATTATTATTATTGAAAATATTTAAAAAGAAAAAACGTTTTTATCTCGCACGAGTCTGGACGTTTGGACGCATTTCCCGTAATTATAAGTAGAAAAAACGCAGTTGTGAGTTTAACGAAATTCAACATTTTTTACTCCGATAATAATTCGATTATTGTAACGTTAATTAATTATTTTGATCGAGGATAGAATAATGTTAAAAATCGCGTTTGGATTCTTTTAAATTTGATAACAAATTCTTCATTTACCCGTATTGCAAACGTCTCAATGTCAATTACTACTATCCCACTGTTCGAGGATGGAAAAGTGTGGTGAGAAGAATATGATAAAAAAACAAAGTGTGGTGGAGTGAGTTAATAAGTTAGGGGAGAAGAGAGGCATGACAAGAGGAGAAAAGCGATGGTGGTGAAGTGTCGAAGGGGAGAAGTCAAGAGAAAAGAGGATTCTAAGTCATACCTATTTCGTAGTATTTTTCTATAAGCTGTATCATCAAACGATCTCGGATTCGCCACGTCTTGTTGTTAAATTCTAGTTAAACCCAGCTGTTTATGTAATGTCTGGAACCCAGTTCAGTGTTTCCCCCACCCCTTGGTAATAATCGTAAAGGGGCGTATACAAGGGGGGCGATAGGGGCGATCGCCCCCATAGATACTTGTGTATGTACCTATATTTACTGACAACTAAAATTAATCGAACTAAAACTAAAATGTAATAAAACATTTTTTTATTTAAAACTTATTATTTTCATATAATTTTTCGATAATTCTAAATTGGCAACAGATTCGACGGGCCGTTTTCTATTCGCCCCCCCCCCTAGGGGATGAAGTAAATACGCCCCTGCTTACGCGTACAATCTGATTTGAATGGCAGATTTTCAATTTTCTTTATTTGTTTCCAAAAAAAAAAAACTGGGAATATGCACTCAGCCTACCAAGGGTAAAACTCTATTGTAATGCTTAGAATACACTGTTATCCACCGAATGCGGAATAATCAGAAAAAAAAAATACGAGCATTAAGGAATCGTTAATTTTAGAATATCGTACATTCCGATTTATCGACGACGAAGAAACATTGAACGCTCCGGCTGTTTTTTAGGAGTCGAATACAGACAATATATTGTACATACATGACTTTATGCGTACGTGCCGGCACACGATATTATACGCAGTGTATATTCGATGTGTGTAGTAAATGATCATTAAAGTGTTTGTGAATTCCTTTCCCGTCCTGCCAAAACTCTACGGATGGAGTTTGAATGAGAAAGAGAGATAGAGAGAGAGAGCAACCAAACAGATCCCGGCCCGCTGTCCCCCGTACACAATATAATAGTCGCGCACGAATTTGGCATTCGTTAAAAGAGAATCGACTTTTTTTCTCGAACGCGTTCAATTACCATACGAGAAACGTAACGAACAATTCGAATTTATGCGAAAATTCATTCCGGTTATAATTATTGTATCGGTCGACATAATATTATTTGAATGTAAAAATAATTTAATTTTTTTTTAATATCATTATTGTCGCAAGTTTTTAAAAACTCTACAAATGTGAACGGGGTTATAATCGCATTGTTATTGCAACATATTTCGTATATGACTTTGATCTTATTCGTACGCGCGTACATTTAAATGGCAATTACTTAATAACTTTTTTTTTGTGTGTATTTAGATTCCGTATTGAATTTCATCCGCAGTCACCCTCTCATGGACGAAGCGGTAGCGCACAAAGACAACCAACCGGTGTTCTACATGCGTGACTTGTTTTTCACGCGTCTCGTTGTAGACGTTCTCGATTACGTCGTGTTCGGCAACCATTTGCATTACACCGTTTATTACGCCGCTACCAGTGAGTTGAGATTTGAAATAAAAAAAGTCCTTGAACATCCATTCTGATGTGCGGTATATTTTTCTTGTGCTTATTCGAAATACGCCTATTTGTCTTTTAATCAAACGAAGTATCCGGCAAATGACGCGAATTTGATTTTTATTTAATTTTTTTTTTGTATCATATAATGTAGTACAACGTACTCGCCGAATACATTATTTATTTTGAAAAATAGAAAATACTACGTACTTTTTCTGCGATTCTTATCGTAATCGTCATTCGAATAGTTACAAAAAAACCCCTACGATTTAGAAACGAGACTGATCACAACAAAATCCTGAAGACACTGCCCGTCCGTAAGTTTTTCAGCTTATTGAACGATACGTTTTGATTAGTAAAACACTAAATCAAAAGAAAATATATTACACGTATGATAAACATACTTTCATTGCTGACAATTTTACTGATCCACAATAATCCTGCATCACTTAACAGTCGAGAAACGTATAGTGAACCTTTCACGGGAGCGGATCACATTTTAGTATTGAAAGACCGTTTGTTTTTCAAATTGAAAGCGGAACGGCAATTTTATTATTACTATTATTATTATTATTATTATTATTATTATTATTATTATTCGTATTGTAAAGCAGCAAAACTTGAACGTTCGAATTGAATTCACTTCTAGTCATTTTACAATGTAATTTTTTTCAAATTACGATTTTCGATCGAATCCTTAAAATCGCCTATTTACTATTAGTACAATTAATATCAACGCGAATTGATATAATAACTATCGCAAAAAAAGGACACGAGTTAAATTCGAAATTTTCACCATTATAAATTGCGTTTGAATCAATTAGAATTTTAAAATGTTTTTGCGTGTATGATTTCTATAAAGAAATTACACGTCTCATTCCTATTACCCATAACGGCTCAACGGATTCGCACTCCTATAATAATTGGTGTTTTCCACAGACGAAGGTCGCGTATACAAAGTGGTCCAATGGTACAACGACGAAGGCGTACCGGGATCTGCTCTGCTGGACATATTCGACATCATGCCCGGGCTACCGATCACGGCGATGGAAATATCCAAAAAGGTTTGTAATATCGTTTTCATCAAATAAATGGACAAGTCGACGGGGAAAAAGAAATTACTTGGCCTAAATGCATTCAGATAACCGAGAATAAATTCAACTGATTGAGTTCAATGCTAAAATATTAACTCGGTTAAAAGAAAGACGGTTTTTTTTAATATTTAGCAATGAAATCTCGAAATCTTTCTTTTTTTAATTAATTAATTCAACAATAAACTTGTCCACTATTTACTACTTTTCTTTTAATATTGAACATTTAACCTAAATTTTTTTTTCCATTAAGTTTCTTCACGGAAAATAAGAATTACCTACAACTCGCGTTAGACGATTTTCTATAGTAACTGGATAGGTGTGTGAACACGGCCTATAAGCGAAGTATATATTTTTTTTCGTTCGTACAAATTTATTTACTTAATTTTATCTTTACTTACCTATTTGATTTAATTAATCAAATTTTATAAAATAAAGTTTAAAACAACTGCTATCATTCTAAGCGATATTACGGTTTTTTTTTTAAATATTAATTCGTATTTTTCTGCTATTTAAGTAGGTATTTGTACGCAATTAAAATAATGATATAAATACAATTATTTAAAGCAAAAATTAAATGTAATAAAAACAACAATAACGCGTTATTACCGATTAATATACGAATTAGCCCGTTTGTTTTGAGCTTATATACAAATAAGTTGGGCGAAACGAAAAACAATAAGAATTAATTTAGTACTCGCTCGATATAATAAATAAAACGTTAACTGGCCAGTCGCTACTGAAATCTATATAAAAATACACCGGCAATCGTTTCGTTATTTATTCAACACAGAATTGTTTGTAATTACAGTAGAAATGAATGAGAAATTCGATAGGATACAAATAATAATTACGACAGTACGACTTATAAACACAAATAAATCATATATTATATGAATTTACAAAAACAAAAAAAAATAATAATTATTATTTGAGAGAAAACACGATACGATGCGGCGGTAATCAACGAAAGATTCATTTATATTTATTAATAATAATAATAATAATAATAATAATAATAATAATAATAATAATAATAATAATAATAATAATAATAATAATAATAGTAACGCGTATAATTATAAAGTTGATTTTTTTTCTTTTATACCGCATAATTATAATATACACAATAGAACACCGTCGATACGGTTAATAATATGGCGAACGAATTTAATTCATTTTCCGATACAAACAACGATTTAAAAATATTCAAGTTGAATCGAAAACAATTATATTATTTAAGTCAACGAATAATAATTAGTTTAGTTAAAATGTTTAAAAATTAAAATTAAATTGACTTTCCAAACTATACAATATAATAAAGTTGATATTAATTGGTACACGAGTATGGTACGTAGGAGGCTGTACTTGGCGGTGCACACGAATTTTTAATAAGGAAATAGTGTGCCGCCGTCGCCGCTGCCACCACCGTTCGAGGACGCGTTCAGGCGTAACGCGTGCCCGCCCGAGCACCGGATTGTGATTTTCGAAAACCGAACGCGCACCCTCTTCTGACTATATATTATTATTATTATTATATATTAACGAACTCGTAGGTAAACGAAACCGAATTCCCCCCGCGCCGTGTGTAATCCGAGAAACCGTTGAGCACACGACACCGTTTTCAGTAAACGAAACACGCGTTTCCGGTTATTTTTCAATCGATTTTATCGTTACGCGCACTTACGATAAAACGCGAAATAATTCTCTAACAAAAAAGAAAATAAATAAGTATACACTACGTTTTGCACAACACCGATTCGTCGCGTCTCCCCGCCGGTTTTTTTTTTTTTTTGTACTGTTTAATTTTGAAATGACGAGACGCGCGTGCATTTACCAACGACCGACGATTTAATAATTCATATTATATTATAATAAATAGTAATCCCCCGTACACGTTAACGAGCAGCCGACAAAAACTATTATTATACACGCTGCTGTGCCGACGACGTGACTCATCCGCGGGTTGTTCGTGAAAGTGGCTGAGAAGGGCGTGGAGAGGAGAAAGACAGCCGGTCTATGTAATATTATTGTTCCGGCCTGCACCGGATATAAATATCCTAACCTGCCGTAAACGGCATACTGTAATATATTATTTTTATTATTATTATTTTACGCGCGCGCCTCGTTGTACAGAAAAAAAAAATCGGCTTCTAACGGCCATTATTATAGACTAATTCTTTTGGGGGTTTTTTTTTAAACGCTGAAAATTGTGTACGACATACGCGTCACTCATTCCGACCAAACTGTAGTTGTTATTTGGTAGGTGCGCCGATACTCCGACGAAATATAAAACGTTTCGGTGCTTCCGCGATGTGACCGTAGAAGTTTTGCCCCGACGTATTTCATTAACGGCAAATGATTTTTGTCACGCTCGCGTGTACGTTTGCTTCCCCCCCCCCGATCCGGTTCGCGATTGATTGGAGAGAGCAGCAAGTTAGTCGTACCTATCGCCGGCTGTGCCGAATTTCGGCAATCGCGTAAAAACGAATCTCTAAATACGAATCTCTGGTAAAGCCCAATCAAACAACAGCTACGACGGGCGTATATACATAATAATATTATATGTAACCCGGTCGGTCGTAAAATATTTGTTTAGGACTCGCCAAACGTTTAACACTTGACTGCGCGTTCGCGATAACATCGTCGTTGGCGTTTCGTTTCGCCGTGTCCATTGAATACAATCACCCATACTGTACGATAAATTGATTTATATTTCCGTTCGTTTTTTGTATTTTATTCATTTTTTTTTCATTCGTCCCCGGCCATTTCCAGCACAAGGCCCTGTACGTGGCATCCGACGAGAGCGTCAGACAGATCTACTTGTCCATGTGCGCGCACCGGTACGACAGCTGTCTGCGTTGCGTTCACGATCCGTATTGCGGATGGGACAAACAGACCAAGACGTGCAAACCGTATCAGCCCGGGTAAGTCAATAAACAAAAACACTTTTCGCTCCGTAATTGTAATTGTATTCGTATCGCTCGTGCGCAGACTGCTGCAGGACGTGACCAACTCGTCGCGGAGCGTGTGCGAGAGCTCGGTGGTCAACAAGCGGTTGACCGTGACTTTCGGCCAGAGCGTGCACCTCAGTTGTTTCGTGAAAATGCCGCAAGTGTTGAAAGTGTACCCGGTCACTTGGTACCATCACAGCAAGGAGAAGGGACGTTATATGGTTTCATTCAGGTGAATATTATGCATTTTTGTTATACGATTGTGTCAATAGGTTTCCGTTGAAATCATAACACTCCTAAGGCAATTACACGAAAACGACCAGCGTTGCGAACCAATACTTACCCCAAAAATAACGATATTTCACAATTCAGGCATTCGTTAGTCAATCGTTTTTTTCTTTTTTTTTTTTTTTTTTTTTTTTTTTGGGGGAAATGGGAGGAGGAAATCTTCAAAAGACACCTCTAGAGGTTATGACACCTCGAGAGGTAGTGACGGATTCGCCGCAGGGCGCCTACCGTCTAAAACCTCCCCCCTGGGTGCAACCATAGGTTATACGCCCTGGGAAGAAGGAAATGGAAGAGGGAAGAAAACAGAGTACAGGTTATGGTGCGGCGGAGAGTCGGTGACCTCCATTGCTCCTAGAGCGGAGCAGTGGAGGCTCTCGCGTGCGTCACGAGGCTTAGGGGATCGGTGGGCCGAGGTTGATGGGGGCTATCGTGTTGGCTGATCGGGGGGATGTTCCAGAAGGGAGCAGGGACGATGTACCCAGTCGTAGGATCTGGGTACGTAGTCTGCGGTGGCGGCGATTGTGGGGTTCGGGTGGGACTTAACCGAAGCGCGGAGTTTAGTTGCGAAAATTGGGGCAGCTTGCATGGGGGAGAGGATTGGGATATCCTTTAAGATCTGGGCGTTCCTGATGTACCACGGAATTTGGAGGACTGATCTTAGGAGTCTCATGAAACCGCCTTGGATGACTCTGCAGCGATTGTTGTTCGCCGCACCCCAGATCGGAATGGCGTAGGTGCAGATGCTTCTCACGATGGCAGTGAAGACGCGCAGTTTGGTTCTTGGGGCCACCCTTTTGTTGGTAAAAAAGGGTTGGAGTTCGAGAAAGGCTCCGAAGGCCTTGCCCCGTGTGGTTCTGATGTGTCTGCACCATGTGAGCCTCCGGTCTAGGGTGACGCCCAGGTATTTGGCGGAGTAGCTCCACGCGATGGGGTGGCCGTCGATGGTGATACAATTGTGGGGGGTGCGATTTCTTTTTGAGAAAAAGATCGCGACGGTTTTCGACTTGTTAATGGACAGCCGCCACTTGTTGTACCAGTTATTAAGGTCCTCGAGGTGGTCGTTGAGCATGGTGGTGCAGCTGTCGATTTGGCGGGACGTGCGGGAGACGGCCACGTCGTCGGCGAAAATTGAGGTGAGAATGCCCTCCCTCTGGGGCATGTCGTAGCAGAAAATGTTGAAGAGAGAGGGGGAGAGCTTCGAACCCTGCGGGACGCCGGCCGTTATGCGACGGGGGTCTGACAGGGATTCGCCTATTTTGACCCTAATGGTCCTATTCGCGAGGAAGGATTTTACGACTCCTATCAGGTAGGGGGGGAAATGGAGTGTGGCCATCTTGTGGAGCATACCGTCGTGCCAAACCCTGTCAAACGCTTGTTGAACGTCGAGGAGAGCCATCGCCGTGTGGTGCCTCTTGTTGAGGCTGTCGGCGATGTGCTCGGAGACCCTGAGGAGTTGATGGACCGAGGAGTGTCTTGGTCGGAAGCCGTACTGAACGTCGGGGATGATATTGTTTGAGCGTAGGTGCTGGTTCACGCGGGAGAGCAGCACGCTTTCGACTACCTTGCTGATGGAGGGCAGGAGGCTGATGGGTCTATAGCTAGAAGGGGAAGTGAGCGGTTTGTTACGCTTGGGGATACATATGACTGTGGCCTCTTTCCACGCGGGGGGGAAATGTCTGAAGCGCATGACGGCGTTTGCGATGTTGCAGATAGCTACTATGTGTTTCCTAGGGAGTGTTTTTAGAATGTTGTTCTTTATGCCGTCGATGCCTGGGGCTTTATGGCCTTTAAGGGAGCGGATTACGGAAGAAATCTCTTTCGGACTTGCTGGAGAAAATTCGGTGTTGTCGAAGGGGAAGTTGAGAACCTCAAGCGCGACCTTGGCGTGGGTCTCAACCAGCTCCGCCCCGCTTGAGATAGGGGAGCACTGGGCTTGTATTGAGTCCGCGAATATCTCAGCTTTGTCCGAGTCTAGCGAGAAAGAGTTGTTGCCTACTTTGAGGGGTGGGAGTGAGGGACACTTTTTACGGAGTTTTCTGACCACGTTCCAGACGTTGCTGGGGTGTGATTCAGCTTCGGCGATGAATTTATTGAATTGTTTGTTTCGGAATTCTGAGACGAGAAGACTGACGGCTTTTTGGAGGGCGTTGAGTTGGGTCTTTAGCTCGGGGGTTCTGCGCCGTTGCCAGAGCCGGCGTACGCGATTTTTGTTGTCTACGAGTTTTTTGATATTGTAGGGGAGTTTGAGTTTGTGACGCGGTGTGGGGGTTGTGATTGTGGCTTTTGTCGTGGCGGTGTTTATGTCTATTGTGAGCGCTTCGATCGCGGCGTCGAGGGTGAGTTGTGATTTGATGGGGCTGCATTTGAAAGGAGAGGTTTCGAGATTGTATTGGAGGAAAAGCCAGTCGATTCGTGAAGTGAAGATGGGCGTCAGGGGAGACGGTCCGGGAATTTCGAGAAAAACGGGGTTGTGGTCTGACGAGAGGCACTCTGAGGACCAGGGGGTTTTCGAAATTGGGACGTCTTTTGTGATGAAGACGTCTAAGATGTCCGGGTCGTTCGTTAAACAGCCGGGGAAATGCGTCGGGGTTAGGGGAACTTCGATGGCGAGGTTGTGGCGCAAAATTGTCTTCATGAGGGATTTTCCTGCTGGGTTTGTGTGTTTGCAGCCCCAAGAGGTGTGTTTGGCGTTTAGGTCTCCCGCCGCGACGGTGGGGACGTTGAAGGCGAAAAGAGATGAGATGTGAGAAAATGTCCTGTTTGGCGCAGGGGGCGAATAGATCGCGATGACGCGGAGGGGGGAAGGAGAGGTGTATACCTCGACGCCTACGACTTCGCAGCCGGTGGTGTTGTCGGTGTTTATGGCTCGGTGGCGGAGGCCCTTGCGAACAAGGACCGCCACCCCTCCGCCCTTGGAGTTTGCGCGGTCGCGTCTGTACGTGACGTAGTTATGTAAGTATAGTTTATTGTTAGTATTAAGGTGTGTTTCGGTGATGCAAGCGATGTCGATGTTTTGGTTTTCGAGAAGGTGTTCGAGTTCGGTGAGTTTGTTCAGTACGCCGTTCGCGTTCCAATTGAGGATAAGGAGGTTTTTGGGAGGGCTATTAATCATGGACGCGATTGGAGGATAGCTGCGGTGAGAGTCTCGGCGAATGTCGAGACTAATGCAAGGATACTGGCGTGGAGAGAACTAGCTGGGGAGTTAGGAATGAGGGGAGGAGTTGTTTGCGTGGTAAAGGTTGTAAAAGTTGGGGGGGTGACGGTGACAGCGGCCGCTGGGGCGGTTGCTTGTGCGTACGAGCGGTTGGGACGAGGGACGGTGTTTTTAATCGCGGTTTGTTGGCGTGTGGGAGCGCGGGTTGTTGTCGGTTGAGCGGACGGAGTGACAGGCGTGGGTTTTTTCGGGGTCTTGGCGCAGCCGCGGTAGGTCGCGCGGTGTTGGCCGTTACAGTTCGCGCATGTGGGCACGGCGTCTTTTTTATCTTTAGTGGTACAAGCGGGGGTGGCGTGGTTTTTACCGCAGAAGGCGCAGACAAAGGGAGCTCGACAATAGTTAGCGGTGTGGAAATATTTTAAGCAGCGGCGACATTGCGGGACCTCGTTGGTCTTGCGTTTGGCCTCGACTTTTACGTTAAGGCCGCCTAACGTGGAGACGTCGAAAATGGAGCGAGCTCCGGGAGAAGAAGCGTCGAGGTGGACGGTGATGAGGGGCCAGATCTTTCCCCCCTTGGACATGCGGTGCACGCGGCGGACAGCGGGGATCTTGGTTTGGAGTTCTTCGAGGATCTCCTGTTCGGAGCATTCCTCGTTGACTCCGCGGAAGACAACCACCAATTCGCGGTCTTGGTGCATTTGGTGGGTGGAGTATTCTAGCTTTTTGGTGTCGAGGTCTCTAGTGATCAGGCGGAAGCTGTCCACCGTCAGGGGGTAGATTCGGACGCCGCCAGAGGTGTTGACTGCGCGTCGGATGGGAACGTCGTGGGTGGCGAGGGCATTACGGATTTTGGGCCAGTTGACGTTTTTCCCTAGCAATATTGGAGGGGGGCATTTTTCTCTGGGGGCGGATGAAGAGGACATATCGCTGTCGCTGTCGGCTTCGGAGGACGAATCGCTGAAGATGTTGGTTTTGTTGGCGCGGGCCGGGATGGTCTGGATGGTTTGCGTGGTCGGGTTTTCGGTGTCGGAGTGGGTAGGGGGGGAACACGAGGTTTTACGCTTCTTGGTCCTACGGCGGCGAGGTTTCGGAAGTTTGTTCGAGCATGTAGAAGATGTCGGGGAAGCAGCGCGGGACGTTTCACTACGCCCTGCTTTGAGTGCAGAATTTTCGGCCTGGAGGCTGACTACAAGGGCCCATAAGGTTTCGAGTGTCATACCGGGGGGGAGAGGAGGAGTACCCTGCGCTGGGTCCATCGTCGGGTTAGTACCGTGGTTGGGGATTGTTGCTGGGTGGGAGAGGGAGAAATGGAGAGGCTTGGGATTGCTGTGGCAATGAGAGGGCGCGGCCCCTCGACAGCGTTGACGGATGGGAGTCCCGTCGCTTTCGCGACGGCTTACCTGGTGTTGTTGGCTGGCAGAGTCGGCTTGAATGGCGGCTGGTGCTGGACCGTGGGCTGCGACTTGCGCGTTGACTGGCGGTGACGACGGCGTGGCCGGCGTGCTGCTGTCTGCGGGGACTAGTCCTGAAAAGGACTAATTTACGTGGAGTAGTTCAGGCTGTTCGGCTGGCGTTGATCAGTGTGGCTAGACTTCTCAACTGCTGCTGGACTGGGCTGGACTGGACTCCCTCGGCGTTTTTTTCTTTTTTATATATATATATATAATTTACCGTCATCGGTAAGCTTACTTACCCGCGACGACGGTTGGTTAATTATTATTTGTTCTCATTAGACTGCAACGAATCCTTGCTAATTATTAAGAAACTTTAAACGGGAAATTTCGCAAAACGCCCGCAGATCATTTCCTATTTGGCCAACTAACTATAGAAACTAAATCAGAAATTTGACGCAGCCGTAATATGAAGAACATATTATTTCGCCCGATGAACCGTTCGTCGTTGTCGTTGACGACGACGATACCGAAACTCGTCCTCTAGCGTTCGATGAAATTGAATCTGCATTTATTATCGCCGTTTCTTGTGCGACACAATAAATAGCTCACACAATTGTTTCGTATTCGAGATGGTGATGGTGGATAGCCACGGTCCAATTACCACTTACTCAGTATAAGCCCGTACCGTTTCTATTCCTGCCGTACCAACGTCATATCCGCGTATTTCCGTTTTGGTATTTAATTCCTAATTTCCTACCGCGGGGCTCGTGCACGTGTGTCAAATATTATTCTTCATCCACCGCTTCCAGCTATGCGATCAGCAATAACGTCGTCTCGGCCAATGCGTAATACACTTTCGGTACGTCGCGTTATATACACCACAAAAATCTTACTCATATATCCTGTACGTACAACAAACCTACGCCCGTTTAAAACTAAAATATACATACAATAATTTTCTTCGACAATTCGTTTCGAATCGAACGTTTCAAAACGATAACGTTTAATCGTCACAAATCAAAAAAAAAAAAAATAGTTAACCGGTCCAATTACAAAAAAAAAAAAAAAAATAAAATACTAATTATTTTAATATTTTAATATAATTCTAATTAGTTTTTTTCCGCGCGGCGCAAACGCGGAATATTAAAATCTGCCATATACGCCTAGGTTTGTGTTCTATCGTTTAAGACTTTCGTTTCTGTTGGCCCTGTGTCTATTGTGTTCATTGACTAAACCCGTTGATCATCAACTGTATAAACGTCTCAGTTCAAAGATCTCAGTGAAGTCAGCCAGTCCAATCTCCAACGACATTAAAGAATTTATAAATTCAATACATACGTCAACGGGCTTGATCGACAAGAATCGACAATCGAAAGTGTATTATTGGCGCGTTCCGAACGCGAAGAGAACTATTTTTTCGTTACAAGAAATCGCATAATCCGTAATTTTTACGTATAAACCGTTTATTTGTTTTCTGTAATGTCCGTGAACAGACATATTTTGATTATACAATCGTCTTAGAATTATCGTTTGGAAATTATATGGACACATATTACATAAATCCCGCGTTTTTCGTTTTGAATTTCAAAACGTATTTTTTTCCGTTTTCTTAGAATCTCGTAGATGAGAAAAATTACCGGCCTTCCCATCGTCGCATTATTTCTCTTTTGTTCCTTATCGTCACTTTGGTTCCACAATCACGCGCTATACAATTTATCGAATCTTTCTGCCGTCTTCATCGCTCAATCGTCGTGATCGTCTCACTCCGCGACGATTCCTAGAAACGTCACTCTTCCCTTCTTACTTTTCCCATTGTCCAGCTCTTTCGTCCAAGTGACAACAACCCGCTGACAGCGTTTCCCATCGGCTTCTCCATTCGCGCGCGGGGTTAGGTTAGGTTCCTCCGAAGTCTTTCACATCGAATCCGTTATTGATTTCAAAACGATTTTTATTAAAGAGTAGTTTTTTTTGTCCTTCTAAATAAGTAAAAAAAAAATTGTCTCCGTTTTCAGCCGAGTGGAAAAATATATCGCGACGGTCGAAGGCGGCATGGTGATCGTCGGTGCGTCTGAAGAAGACGGAGGCCGATACGACTGTCAACTGGCTGGCGCGTTGCTGTGCACGTTCAACTTGACGGTGGACGCGCACCGGTGTTCGCCACCCGCCCGATCGCTGGACTACCACCGGGTGTACTCGGACTGGTGCCACGAGTTCCAAAAGTACAAGAGTGCCATGAAATCTTGGGAGAAAAAACAAGCTGTAAGTATATTATTATTATTATTATTATTATTATCATTATTATTATTATTATTATTATTATTATTATTATTATTATTATTATTATTATTATTACTACTACTATACGCATATGTGAAAATTCAACGAGATGCACTCCCGGCCACTCGTATATATTACGGTTTTTTTTTTTTATATCGTCGCTATTGAATAGCGTACAGTAGACTTCGGATAGGAACGGTATCGAGAGATCGACGACAGGATCGAATAGATGTGAAACAAGACGCGAGATAACTGCAGTGTTCTACCTTGCGGAAGGGGGAAGTCGAACGTGTACCGCGATATCGTTGACATTATGGGAGAGATTATACGCTGCTCGCTTCCGACAAATGCGTGGGGCGCGTAAAGAAGTCGACAAACGTCTTTTAAACGCGCGAGCGTTATTTATTTTTTTCCCCTCCTCCCGACTACTCGCTCTTTTTAATAATAATATTTATCGAACGCGTTTTAATGTAATTGTTCTCTATTCTTCCCGGCGGTACGGCGCACGCGCTTTTTTTGCTTGCTAAAGCAAATTATTTAAATTATATTCTTCGCTTATATACATATACACACTGTATTACAATAGCGTTTAAAGTTTCACTCGTTATAAACGATGTTTTTATTACGAGACGGTAAATCAAATTTATTTTCAAAGGGGTCCTCTCGCCGACAAGACCTTTATTATAATAATAATACGTATAATGCAATCCGAAAAGATACAGTGCGCGCGCACACAACGTTTCTTGAAATGTGTAGTTGTCGTTGTTGTGTTGCCGTTGCGCGAATACGTTCTTACAGGAATCCGCTGAAAACCTCCCAATAAATTATTATTCGTGCAAAGGTGGAAAAAAATTGACTTGTAATTAAATCAGCACAAATGCCTTACTGTCAAAAGTTAAAATTTGACCAAAAATAATTTAACCGATTAAGTTTAAAGTCAACAGCGATCAAAAAACAAAAATATTAACT
This sequence comes from Chaetogeoica ovagalla, assembly GCA_032441825.1. Taxonomy (NCBI): domain Eukaryota; kingdom Metazoa; phylum Arthropoda; class Insecta; order Hemiptera; family Aphididae; genus Chaetogeoica; species Chaetogeoica ovagalla. The sequence goes on along the minus strand of CM063748.1, from coordinate 3,400,414 downwards.
CGCCATTCCCGTTGACTTTACTACCAGTTTGAACGTTTCTTCGCACCACAGCCATGGTCGTACCATACATAGACACGCTATTGTGCGAATTGAACGTCTTCTAATTCCACCGAAATCCAACGCTCCGTTGAATCGCGCCATAAAACAATTTTATGGGAATATTTTTTTTCTTCTTCTTAACACTGCGTTTTACGTGTTACAGCAATGTAGCGGCTCCAGACAAAATGAGACCGCGATTGCCCAAGGTCTTCTGTCAAACGAATTAAACGCCAGCCCGACTCTATAAGAAGGGCCGCGGTGTATGCAGCAGCCGCCCTCAATAACATCGTCGTCATCTCTGTTCGTTCAGTTATCTCAAAAAAAAACCACCGATAAAAAATAAAAATTTCAAAAAAAATAAAAAATTATAATAATAATATAATAAGGCGTACACAACGTCGTCGTCGTCGTAGGTCGGTCTTCGAGTAATAATAAAATATTTTATAGTCTTATGTCGTTCTTTTTTTGTTTTAACGCAAATTCTCATATGCCACATATTATATATATATATATATATATATATATACGTAAGTATACGTATTTTTTAATACTTAGAACATATAGAGAAATATATGTACAGACTGGTTTATATGCTTTAGACTCACGGACGGACGACGAATGACGTGAACGACCTGCTATATACATATTTTATCTACAATCTTCTGTGATAATGTATAGCTATTAGATTATAAAAAAAAATTTTTTTTTCAAATATATGAAAACATTATGTTATGTCCCATACTATAAACCCATAATTAGACGAACGGTACTTATATACTGTAAAAGAACAAGGAGAGCTTCGTATTCTTTCCCCCGTTTCCACTCCATATTGCCCCCCCTCCACCATACACAAACACAAAATTGACAATTTTCAATTTTTTTCGCGCGTGACTTTTATCATTAAACTCACATGTTATTATATATATATATTATAATACAGTTTTTGGTGCTTCATTATATAGCAATACACGTGACTGTTTTTAAACATTTATATAGTAAAGTGTGTATAAGATATATTATACATATATACCCGTAATTGTGTCGTAAATATTTTATTTTATATTGTATTATGTTATATAATAAAATTATTTTATTATTAATATTATTATTATTTTATTTAAAATTTACCGATATATTTATATTTTGACAATAAGACTCGGCGTATTATCATTTCGCTATAATATTATTTACCTTTATCTCCCTCCCACCCCCACAAATCATCCCGACAAAACTTTTATTAGCGTAATACAATCAACTATGTACTTTTTAGGAACATTAGTTTGTTAAAACAATAGTAATAATATTATTATCTCTGTTCTCTTAAATAAATATTGTACTTAAAAAGTTAATTATATCGATTTGTATAAAAGTATTTATTGTTTTTTTTTTTTAATTAGAGCCTTAAGCGAGCTCAATATATTTTTAAAAACAAAAAAAAACTGTATATTGTAAAAACTACTTTTTATGTATAGCTACGCTATGTAATACCTAGACCTAGCAAAACAGTAACGCTTAGACACTCCTGATACTAAATTTATTAAATAATTATTTAAAAATTAAAAAAAAGATATATATATATATATACATATATATATATATATATATATATATATATATATATATATATATATATATATAATTTTAAACATCCAATTAAAAAAAAGGAATAAAAATAATATTTTATTGTGTACAGAAATTTTAACTTACATAATTTATATTTACCTATATTATAATATAGTTTCGTCGTACCTATCTAACACTTGGTATTTTTATTTATTTTTTTTTGAAATTCCATCCATAAATAAAATTTAAAACATTTTTAAATGGTAATGTAGGTATACGTACAATGTATAGCATATTATACAATTTATTAATGTAATTTATATATATATATATATATAATAATTTCACGATCATTTTTTAGAAGCTAAAATTTTTCTAATACTGTAAATACAATTTGTTTAAAATTACTTGTTAAAAATATTTTATAATTTTAAGACAAGTCATTGTTGTACATTTTTTTTCTAGTAGTATAAGATTATTATTATTATTATTATTATTATTATTATTATTATTATTATTATTATTATTATTATTATTGTATTTAACAGTAATATTATTTTAAATTATAATGTGTACCTACGTAAGACTAATTAGATTTTTTTTTGTAACCAAAAATATGTTTAGTAAGAAAAAACAATATTTTTTTTCAAAAAAAAAACTTTGTGTTTGTTTTCTCTAAACCTTACGTCATGAAAATCGTAATATAAAATATTAAAAACAAATTGGAAACACGTGTTCATTACAAATTGTATGTACACACCATGTAATTTGGATTTATTGGTTGATAAAAAATACATAAAACACTGAGGTATAGTATTTCGAATACAGTATAGTCAGAATACAGTATTTGAAATATTTTTTAAATATTGTATAAAGACCTAAAAATTAATATTTTTCAATATTATTTCTCAAAAAATTTTTTACTACATTAAATATTCCTATATATTTTGAATATTTTAAAAATAATTTTTTTTGTATTTATATTGTACTTACCCAATATGGTAAAACTGGAATATAATCTAAATATAATAATATTAAATTAACCACGTCTTTCTGTAACCGAGTTTAAAGTCAAACTTAATTAAAAATCCAAATAAATCAATTAAATTATTAAAAGTTGAGTTGACAAAACATTGGGGAGTTAATTTATTTTTCGTTTATCGGTTTGTTTTATATACAGTTTACTCCCGATTATCCGTGGAATAGGGTGGCAGGACATCCACGGATAAACGAATTCCGGATAATCCGCAAAATTAAATTTTATAATAAAAACTAAATTGGAAATTGAAATTGAAAATTATTATTACATATGTATTATTAAAAAAGATACACATGTATGTACAATGAATGTATGTATGTATGTACATGTATAATGAAAAATTAATAAAAATTATAAATTATTTATGTGCAAAAAAATCAGTCACAAGTTGTTGTTTCTTTGTTTGAAAACTCTTCTTTTTAACTTGTGATTGAAGTTTTTTTAATAACATTTTATCACACAGAGTTGTATCGTCTTGTTCTTCTAAATATTTAATGATCCCGTCTATATGTTTTAGAGCTGCTTCATGGCTCACTTGCTTTAATTCATTTACTTCATCGTTTTCTTTTTCTTCACCTTCACTATCCGAAACTGTACCTAATGCTCCACTTACTATTTGTTTATCACTAAGACGCTCAAATCCTGGATCATTGGCATCACAATTTATCCACTCATTAATGTTTTCTTCGTCAACATTCTCTCCTCCAGTAAGAAATTTAGAAAAATTAGCCAAATCAAAAGCAGAGACTTCTTCTTCTTCCTCCCCTATCAAAGTATTTTCCACACTCGGTAAAATTTTTTTCCAAGACTTGACTAACGTAGTTTGCTTAACTAACCCCCAAGCAGTATGTTCGTGACGCAAAATGTTTAAATGTTTATAATATAGTCACAATAATAATATAGGTAATATGATATAAATAATAATAGTAATAATAATATGTGAGTTTATGTAACGTCTTTATCGCGAAATGATTGTTGCCCTTTTTGATATGGTCTTTATTTAAATTAATTCTCGTTGTTCAAATATTATTTATTTTTGTATTGGTATAATCGCCGCTGATACTACGCGTTTTAATTCTCGTTATTCGTGTCGTAGCCGCCTCGCTCATTTTTTTCGTGCCGCGAAAAGCTCCGCTTTTTTTTTTATTTTTGGGAATTCATACTTTTAATTCTCAGTATTCGTTTCGCCGCCGCCTCGCTCATTTTTTTTGTCGTTCGGAAGAATCTCCTTTTCGTTTTAATACTTTCATTTCGCTTTTATGGAACTTTACGTTTATTGGAAATTAACACTTATTTTTAATATGCGTAAAGTCGCTCATTCTCAATATTTCTATTATTGTTTCCGTTGAACAGTATTTTTTATCTACATATCGTGTAAAAAAAAAAACGTTATTTCGAAAACGACAACGAAGAAAATTTTTCAAACGACATTAAAGCTCCAAATCAGCTGCAGGGTAACGAAGAGTAGTCACATCGCAATATTTTTCCTAAATAGTCGCGTGGGTAGAACCATATGTGTGACGAAACTCGTTACCTAAGGTAACATTTTTACACGTATTGTTTTATTTATCTATATGTTACTGTATTGGTTTATATTCTTATATTATTAATTTTTGTGTGTTATAAGCTTAGAAAATTTGTAAGGGTTCCCGCGCGCGGCCGTTTTTTCCAATTTTTTCAATACAATATTATTTATATGAAAATTTTATAATAATTTAATTATACGTATACATACGAATATTGTTACATACGAACATTGTACTATTATTTTTTATATTTCAATTATAATAATTATTATTTTTTAGTTTATATTTATTGAATACAGTCCACTGATTAATTACTATCAATTCTGTTTTCTTAATTATTTACATATATTCATCCGTTTTCCCTATTTATTGATTTATTATAATCGTAGGTTTATTAATTTAACAACGCTGGTGAAAAAGATCGCCAATTATTATTATTGGCTCTTATAGCCGCATCACAGTATTTATTTCATAAATGCTATCAAGAATTGTGTAATCTTTCCAAAAACTTTTAAGATCATTGCCCTCTTCAATTCTTTTTTTAAGCAAACTTGTTCTATAATTTTTCTTCGTAGAAGCAATTACCCCCTGGTCCATGGGTTGGATGAGAGCTGTGACATTAGGAGGCAAAAATTTGACAAAAATATTTCCATCTTCCGATTTCAAGTCAACTGGGTGGGATGGAGCATTATCAATAAGCAATACAGCTTTCTGAGGTAAGTTTTGAGACTTGAGATATTCTCTTACTTGGGGAATAAATTTTTTTTCAAACCACTCTTTAAATATTTCTTGATTCATTCAGGCTTTTTTTTGGTTAAAGTAGTGTACTGGGAGGTTTTCAGCTCTGGTCCCTTTAAAAGATCTCGGTTTTTTTGATTTACCAATCACTACCAGTTTTAATTTTTAAGAACTTGTTGCATTGCTACACGTCATTATGGTTAGGTGTTCTTTACTGCTTTTATGTCCTGGGGCGTGCCGCTCGCTTTCAAATGCAAGTGTTCGTGTTGGCAAACATTTCCAGAACAGCCCCACCTCATCAGCGCTATACAATTGTTCATATGATATTTTCTCTTTTTGAAGAAACTGTTCAAATTTAATTTTGAAATCTTCCGCTGCCTGTTCATCGCAACTTAATTTATCGCCGTGAATTCCAATTTCTCTTATTCCGTGGCGTTTTTTAAACCTTGTCAACCACCCTGATGACGCGTCAAATTTCCCTTCTAAACCTAACATTTCAAAAAACTGTTTTGCTTTTGCAGAAACAATAGGTCCTGAAACAGGAGTTCCCTCACTTCTAACTTGATTTATCCACTGTATAAGAGCCGCATCTAATTCTTCATAAGTGCTAGTTTTCATGGTTTTTCTGTTTTTCATTGATGAGCAGTTGTCTGATGCGGACGCGAATTTCATTAATTTATCTTTCTGTTTAAAAATGTCTCTAACGGTGCTTTCTCCTATTCCATACTTCAAGCTGATTTGTTTTTTCGACGTACCCTTTTCAATATTGTTAATCAATTCAAGTTTCTCTTGAATTGACAATACCACTTTTTTTCTTTTTTCACTCATTTCGTTATGGACTTGCAATAAAAAATATTAAAACTAAAACGACGCAAAACACTTTAAACACCAATGCGAAGTTCTAGTCGATAGTAGACAGAAGACTAAATAGGTATACGCGTTATAAGTGATCAAATGCAATATGTAATGTACGTTATCGCATAATCGACTATCGCAGCCCAATTTATCTGATAATGATGTACAATGTATTAATAAAAGTACATACACGTGTATTAATATTAAATAAGCGTATTTTACGTCGTTATCGAGTTATCGGCTATGACAAATTCACAACCCAATTAAACCTATAATGATTTATAATGGAAAGATACAATACGTATATATTTTTTTGTATACATATAGGTATTCCACGATTCCGTGGAAGACAGCGGATAATCCGCTCGCGGATAATCGAGAGTATACTGTATATATAATGTATCATTAATTTATACATGTATATTTTTCAACAAATTATATGAAATATGAAAGTGTCTATACTCATTCTGGGCGTTAATTATTATGTTCTAAACCATTATTGTCGCGTGTTTAACACGACATAAAATAAACATAACCTAAATTTATCAAGTTTTTCTTGCCAGTTTTATTTTTCAACACACTCCTAGCTGCTTTAACAGCAAATTTAAAACCACATCCAGCACCCATCTTACGTTTAGCTTTCATAGCCGTAGTCACCAACCAAGAAGCAGCTTTTTCTTTCAAACCCGATTTCTTCGATTTGAATACTTCCCAAGCTCGATTTTCTAAAATCTCATCTGCTTTATATCTATCGGCTAACGAATTACTATTTTCATAAACTATGTCGTGCTCTCTAGCTAATTCGTCCAAACTGTTAATTCCACGATCACCGCGTGCCAGTCTTTCTCGTAATTTAGTACCCGGACCGCAAAATCTATTATATTATATAAAAAAATATTTATATTCGTTTATTAATTAATTAAACTGTTTTTCATACCTATAGCCCGGTAAATGTAGTTCTACCGGCAAACTATTTATAAAAGAGTTCACAACACCAGAGCCTTTATTCGACTTATTCTTTCGAACACGAGACATCGTGTGACACGATCCATAATACTAACCCTGTATTTATATTAAAAATGCGCTTTATCGAACAGGAACGAAAATTACCCGTTTATAACATCGATACGCCCATTATAGTAAAATCAAGACACGGGCCTCTTTTTCCAAACACTGTACGTTCACTAATATTAGGTAGTTCTGGCTGCGGTAAAACAAATTTGATTTATTTTCTACTCGTAAATGAGAACGGGTTACAATTCGAAAACGTTTATATATATGCCAAAACGTTGGAACAACCGAAATATCAGTTATTGAAACGAATTATTGATGATGTTGACGACGTTAATATATTTACATTTTTTGAAAACGATAAAGTCATTCCCCCGAAAAGGTTTTACCTAATTCTGTATTTGTTATGGATGACGTAATCGGCGAGCACCAAGGTGTTATAAGGGAATATTTTTCACGTGGAAGACACAATAAAGTAAATATATTTTATTTAGCGCAAAGTTATTCAAAAGTACCCAAGCAGTTAATACGTGATAATGCGAATTTGATTGTATTATTTAAACAAGACGAGAGAAATTTAAAACATGTTTATAATGAACACTGCTCAGGTGATATGAGTTTTATAGAATTTAAACTTTTTTGTACAACGTGCTGGAATCGTGATAGGTTTTCTTTTGTCGTTATATGCAAAGACAGTGAACGTGATAACGGACGTTATCGACTTGGTTTTGACACGTTTGTCGTTATATAACACGACGTTTCATACAAATCGACCACATTTTATATATAATTATGGACGAGGAAAGTATATTAAACGAAATAGTTAAAGCTAAAGATAGTATCAGACGTAAATTTAATGCTTTGAAAACCAGTGAAACTAATGTTCAACAATTAATATCACAAACTTTTAAGCCCATTATCGATCCACTAAACAAATTATCTAGTTCTTCGGCTATACCGTTACAGAATATAGAAAAAAATAAATCTAAACAAACAGATGAAAGTTTTCTTGAAGAAGAAAACACGAGTGATAACCAATATAAAGAAAAAATAAACAACTGGTTTCAGTCTTCTGATTTAGACAAAACGTATGGTCCTAAATTAAATTCCTCCAATGGGGTTATTACTTTAGGCTATAAAAAAATCAACTTCTTTAAAAAATCGTTAATTATCGAAGACACTACTTACTCGCTAACACCTGGGCTCATTCGTTTGTTATTTTATAAACATTCGACAGTTTACACTGAATATGACCTGGAAGTATATAAACAGATACTTATTCAAACTTCTGCGCATTTGACTCAAGACGGAAAAAAGATTAAAAAAGGTGGCAATAAATATTTAGAAATTATTACAAAATTGTTTCCAACCTCGGGTAGTGGACTTTCCATGAAAATTCAAAAGCATAATTTAGTGTATTGGAACGATCCAAACGAGCTAGTCGGTAGATTAAGACTTTTATTATCATCACAAGCGGCAGGTAATACTGGTGTATCCAATGAAATTTTATCGATTTTCGAAGAATTACTGGAAGCGGGTTTAATAAAACGAATACCCAATGTTTAAACGCGAAATCGCGTTTGAACTACATAAACCATCTAGAAAAAATTTTGTTAGACTTAAATCAATGTGTACGGTAAAAATGATTTATGGTAAGCCGACTTGGTTGAAATGTTACAATATTCAAAACAAAATAAAGGGTTCAAGTATATATTATGCGTAATCGATTGTTTTACGAAATTCACGTGGGCTATACCACTTATTAAATCGAAAACAGGACCCGAAGTTGCTAATGCAATGTCAAAACTATTAATTAACCGCTCACCTAGATTATTGCAACTCGATAATGGTAAAGAATTTTACAACACGACATTTGATAAGTTAGTGACAAAATATAACGTTAAGAAATATTCGACTTATAGTACTATGAAAGCGTGTATCGTTGAACGATTTAATCGCACGTTAAAATCACTAATGTATAGAGAGTTTACAGCTAGAAGTTCGCATAATTGGATATCTTTATTACCAATGTTAATAAACAAATATAACAAGTCTAAGCATAGTTCCATTGGAATGACACCTATATAAGCCGACGCAAACCCGTCATTAATTATATTGAAACAACGTAATATCGTAAATAGAAAAATTAAATTTAAAATAAATGACAAAGTACGTATTAGTACACAGAAAGGCATATTTACAGAAGAATATTTGGCCAACTGGTCATCGGAAATATTTAAAATTGTAAAAATAAATAAAACATTACCCATTACTTACCAATTAGAAGATTATACCGGGAGACCCGTGATTGAATGTTTTTATAGCGAAGAATTATCTAAAACACGTTATCCCGACGATTATCTGATTGAAAAAATTATACGTAAAAAAGGCAACAAAATATTCGTCCAGTGGCTAGGTTTCGATAAATCACATAATAGTTGGATGAAAGCTAATGATCTCAAATTATAATCATAGTTTTGTTTACGAAGCCATGCGTTATGGATATATTTAACAACTCGATCAATGCACGCGGAAATAAAACTATAACTCAAATTCAAGAATCTTACAGAGTACTTAAATCTCATGTAATGATTAATAATCAAACATTAGATGCACAAAATAATAATATTATTAAACTCGAGGAAAAAATACAAAATTTAACTAATAATTTTAATTTTGAAATTAGTAAATTGCGAAGCGATTATGAAAATTTTAAAGAACGATTGGAAAATATTAAACCAGAATTTCGTTTACATCACATAGAGAGAAAATTATTGGAAGTAAATTCACGTGTAAACTCTGTGGAGGTTTTCTTAAAGGACAGTAAACACTTTTTTAATGTTCAACAGTAATATTGCGTTATCGCTATGTTATGCTTGAATAACTTTAGACGTAAAGAGAAAGACGTGCGATGTCGGCTATATTAGATATTCAATGTGTTCTTGACACAAACTCAAAGTACCTTATTAAAGAAATGTCGGTTATAAATACCGATACATGGTCAACACAACATGGGATTTTCAAACACTATAATAACATACAAAATTCAAAGAGTCGAAGAACAAATAAATGGCTTGAACAGCATTACCATGATCTCTCAATGCAATACGGTGATGTCGAGTACGAAGAAATCGATAGAATATTAAATTCGTTAAACTTTGAGAACATATATGTTAAAGGAGAACAAAAACAGAAAATTATTAGCAACTTCATTCCACATGTAACTGTTATCAACATTGAAGAACTCGGATGTCCGCGATTGGATCAAATATGCATTGAAAGCGGATTGCCTTGTTGTATTTTTCACATGAATTTAAACCCACAACATTGTACATTTTCCAAAGTGTTTGCGTTAAGAAAATGGTTAATAAATAATATTTAAATTGTAAATAAAAATTTTTAAAATAAAAATATTATTATTCTTTTAAAAATTATATGTTTTATTTCACAAATTATATGCAAAAAATCGATTTACAAATATATATATAAAGTAAATATTATTTACCAATGTATAAAACATAATATTTACTATAGTTCATAAGATGAAAATAAAAAATTTTAAAAGTATACTTATTACATACTAAATATGACAAATATCTGAAACATAATTATAATTATATAATAATAAACAAATGTATAAAAAAAAAAAATTTTTTTTTACAGCTATTATCTAACAAGTTCACCGGTTTCAACTTCTGCCATTATTTCGCTGAAAAATAAAATAAAAATAAGTAAAATAGTTTTTAAAACAATATTTTTCAATTTAACTTACTCTATCATATAGTGACCGTGTGCCAATGTATGAATGAATTCGATCTTCTAGAATATAACGTTTATCGTCATGATTATTATATGTCACCTTTTTTGTTTTTATCGTTGAAATTTGATGATTAAATGATCTAACGGAAATATTTTCTGCATAACGGTCCAATTCCATATCATTAAATAGGCACCGTTTATGGTTATTAATTGTCATATGATTTTTGACAACATGTCCTCTTATACCCTTTGCCTTAATTTTCTCCATCCCTTCAATGTTAAATCCGTATTATTTGACTCGAAATGCCACGAATTCATATATTGTCTTCCCATCCGTTTCATCAGAAAAAAAACCAAGTATCTTTTTCTTTTCACTTATATACCATAGGTGATTTTGGGGGAGATTTGAAGTATCCATTCTGTCAAGTAAGTTTGAATTACTAGCCAAGTCTGAATAAAAATCTTCAGTTTCAACATGATATACCAGTGAATAAACCTGGCTTGTTAGGTTTGTTTCACTAAAGTAGCAGACATATTCGCTTCTCCGTGTTCACTCGTTAAAAGCATTGAGACATCGTTAAGCGGCTAGAAATAATATAAATAAATTAGTATATTGGAATATTTTTAAACGAGAACAAATATTTACCTTTAGCTCATGCACGTTATTCGTCAACACACTGATTGAAAGTTGTTCTGCAGCGTATAATATTATTTGGTTAACATAGTTACGCTCATACTTTGGCATATTATTAGAAATTAATTGGTCATTAATGCCTTTGATGAAATTAGTCATTTCTTCTTTAGTCATCACTTTTTCAAGGTCAATGCAAGATTTTAAGTAAGATGAAATTTGTTTAAATTGTTGAGAAACCAATGGAACAACAATCATTGTTTTGTGCACAACAGCCTCGTATACACTCCACTCAAGATATTGAAGAGCCATCAGATCTTTTTGGCTGAGTAATATGCGACACCCGTCTTGGGTTTTCGATTTTATAACAAGCACGTTTTTGCCGCGATAAATCATGTTTGTTAGTACAACATCAACGGTATTTAAAAATAAGGTTTTCCTTGTATTAGGCGAGTCCAATATAAACGATAGAATATTTCTCATCAATGCGAATATACGTCTTAGAAAATCTGTACTTATGCTGATATATCTCGATGGCGTAATAATTTGTATCATAACGTTAAATTTGTTTACCGGATCGATTCCAATATGAATAAATTTACGTTCAGTAAAGTCCAATATGAAAACAGACGAGTCGATGAGCTGTTGAGGCGGTGCTGGAGCGACGTATTATATAACTATTTCTCATTTACTTCTTCTTTATTTGAACCGACCATTATGGTAAAATAAGTTAAACACTTTGTAAAGAAAATTAGACGTGATTGTCACTCGAATAATAGCGCGAGACTAAATGCTTACAACGAACAATTAAAAATTTCTTACTTTCACATTCCCCACTATTGTTTTAAACGTATACCCGTAATCGATTAACAAGTAACAAGTAACAAGCCATTAACCAATACGTGTAGAAATATTTGCTACTTTCACATCATCATTTAAAAAAATAATAGCGGTGTGGGGTGAGAGGGTGAGGAGGGGAATTACAGTGGTGGAGGTGGAGGTTTTAGAACTGGCAATGTAAAAAGATAGCACCGGAATGGGCGGCCATGTAAAAAAGATAGCACTGGCACCGGCACCGGCACCGGCACCGGGGCCAGAACCGCTATTTTTATCCTACTATATATATATATATATATATATATATATATATATATATATATACAGTGTGTAAACGCTAATTGAAAACACTCAATATTTTTGCGTAGAGCAATGCATTTTGAATTCTGTTTTTAGATGGAAGTTGTACTTAATAATACACATTTTTATGGTCTCTGAACTTAAATCTGTTTATTATATTCGCGCATGCGCAATGCAACTTTTTTCTTAAATGGCAACCCCACTTTTGAGCACAAATTATTTTTTTCATATTTTTTATGAATTTTAGTGGTTCAACCAACTTTATATGTCCAAAATTGAGTTGAATTACAGCAATTCAACGAAATCGGTATTGTTTCAGTCACCGTTTTGATGTCTACCCTTTTAAACACTTTTGTTTCATTAAACAGCGATATCAATACGCCAGAGATATCTATGGCATTAAAAAATATTGAAAATTTTGTTAAGAAATCGTATTGTTCCAGTTATAGACAAAGTACTATAACTGAATTTTTTTTTAAATATTGATAATAATGTTAAAAAATCGTATTGTATTCCAGTTATATATAAAATACTATAGATAACCGTTTTTTTTTTCAAATTAATATTACATATATCATACAAAATACATACATATGTTTGTTTAATAAATTAATTTTTCAAACAATTTTCAATTTTTTTTTTTTTATCTTCCGGATACAACGAAGTTCGGATATAACGATTTGATTCTCTAGGTCCCTTGAAGATCGTTATAAGCGGATTCTACTGTATATATATATACATTTTTATAATTTTACCCCGTCGGCCGTATATTATAGTAATAGTCTGAGAAGCAAAAACGGTTCAAAGGAAAAACACCAGTGCCACTTCTTATACGTCGTAGAAAAGAAACAAATTGTTTAAATTCACAAAAAAAAAAAACTTATATTTTAAGAATGCGCACATTTCCAACTTTTACCGGTTTCGGTGGAATATATTATTATTATTATTATTATTAAATACAAACGGAATTTACTGGCGAATATTGTATTGTACGCGAGTTATTCGATTTTCACATCACAGTTAGTAATAGTATATAAATTTATACGTATCCGGCACGTATTCACGAACGAAATTAAATTCGTTTACATTTCGAGTGCGTGTGTGAATTCGGGACCAGTTGGCGGGACTTGGTGTAAATGTTCGCATTTACGTGCGGCCATCAGTGGCGCACCCAAGGGGATGGACTCCGGGTCCGGACCCCCCCCCCTTGACTAGTGCAATAGTATTACATTTATAGATGAAAATCCAAATTCTGATACAACTTTCATATTTTTCTGTTAAAATTTCGCATACGATATAGATAACACCAGGTGTTAACAATTTATTGATTATATTATATTATTATAATATATAATCTATTTTTATTATCTATTAAAAGTTTTGTTTTTCATAATGTAGTTTTTTAGACCCTCCCCTTGAAAAAATCCTGGGTGCGCTACTGGCGGCCATGTAAAAAGGTAGCACTGGAATGGGCGGCTATGTAAAAGGATAGCATTGGCACCGGCACCGGCACCGGCACCGGCACCAGGGCCAGAACCGCTATTTTTATCCTACTATATATATAATATATGAGTGATAGGGCTTTCTAAAATCGAATATATTTTATTTTCTACTATTAAATATAAAATTATTTCAATAATATTTTAAATTGTCGAGCGTTTGCCTATTAATAATAACATAATATTATATAGAAATATAACGACAATAGTATGTATTTATTATGTTTAATAAATAATATATAATATTAAAATGTCATACGAGTATACTGCGAAATATTGTTATAAATGCTCAAACTTAAATATTTAAATACGTTTATCTTGTTTTATGAAATAAAAATATTTTAATATAAAGAAATTAAAATTATATTATGAATGTCTCATGTTTATATTATACGTCTCGTGTTATTACGTTAATCATTGCGGTATACAAAAGTCGTTTTTATATTTAAAATGCGTACACCGAATAAATCGATTCTGTTCGAATATTTAAAAACCACATACACAGTGCTTGAATTGTGCAAGACTGAATATCTCTTCAGTTTCGGATTTCTTCTTGTATTTTTCTATGTGGAACTCGACTAGCCAGGGACTAGGTTTTTTATTTTCAAAAACTCGTTTTACATGACCGTTATTGTCTGCATAAGCAAAATGCAAGTACTATCGATCCAGACTTCTGAGCATATTCTAATGTACTGAATCGTCTGATGCGTAGATTATTATTTATACCAGGCCAACGTGTTTGTATAGAGGGTAAACGAAATGAAAATGAAGAGTGTACAGAATAAAAAAAAATTAACAAAAACGTGACGCATGCTGCGACTGCGGTATATTCGAAATATACAAAAAATAAAATTATTGTTATTGGTCGTATGACTTGTATTTGTAATATATAATAATTGATGGAAATAAATGGTGTCGGTCGGACGGTGCGAGAATCGAGAAACCGGTCCAAAAGACGTTTTACGTCATTGGCAACGCAAAGTTTTAATGCGTTTTTTCGTCCCTCTACTACTAAACGTTTACCAAATTCAAACATTGCGCATATATTTCTACAAAATCATAAGGTATTATCTTTTTTTTTTTTTTATATACCAGTAAAAGGCACTCGCTAAACGCAATATTAAACGTTATAGGTGTTACCATAGTTTCCCCTATACACACGCGTGACGACTGGTCCGTCCACCGTCGTCATATCGCGGTAACGTCACTGCGC